>CM019065.1:66686648-67286648 GCA_009667805.1 Leptobrachium leishanense
TTTTACTGTTTTAATTTTCGGATTATAAATCTCATTACAATTTGCCTGTAATCACAGGGCATATTCATTCAGTGTGTTGAGGACATCGGAGAGGATCCTAATTGATTTTAGAACAACTGGTTAGCAGAACAGAAAGCTGAATTATAACTATAAAGAGGCGTATAAATCTCAGGATGTACACCTAAATAATGAATAAATAATCATTAACATAACAGTGAATTGAAAAAGCAAACTTCACCATTTTCTCCAATTCTTATTTATACAAAATTCTGTTGCATAAACAAATGTGCGTTTCGTTCTGAATACAAATTCAGACAAAAATAATCGTTTTGGTTATTTTTACATTTTCGCAATATAAAAATCAGCCGTCCGAATTAACGAATTGGTCTGAGATTACGAAACGCGGTAGCAAAACCGAAACGAAAACATCGGAACAAAAATGATCCGAAACGATAAATTAACAGAACGAAAGGAGCCGAAACACATAAACCGAAACGAAAATGAGCCAAAACGGAGAAAAAACTAATTAGAATGACCCAAAACAAAAAAATGGAACACAGATGACCCAAAATGAAAAAAAATGGAACGAAATAATCTGAAAAAAAATAAAAAAACAGAATGAAATGATCCAAAAAAATTTTTTTGCCGTGCACATATAACAGCTTTATATGTGTATTCAGATCAACAGGCGAATCTCATAGGTTTCAATGTAAATAATATTCCCTGTTTTTATTAAATATTTCTTCAATCGCTTATTTTTTCATTTGCAGTAAAAAGCATCTTTATTTATTTATTTTTTAGGATTTTTTGGGCATTTTTCGGGATTTTTTTTGAGAATTTTTATGCCAGTGAAATACCCTGATTTTCAGTGGTTCATTTTGCCAGGTTTAATCAGGAGAATCCCATAGCTTTCAATGTAAAAAAAAATCATTTTTATTAAATATTAATTCAACCGTTTATTTCACTTGCAGCAAAAAGTCTCTTAATTTATTTATATTTTAGGATTTTTTTGGCACTTTTCTGGTGAAAATTTATGCTAGTGAAATGTCCTGATTTTCGGTGGTTCAGTTCGCCAGGTTTCACCAGGAGAATACCACAGGTTTCAATGTAAAAAATATTCCCCGCTATTAAATATTTTTTGAACTGTTTATTTTTTCACTTGCAGCAAAAAGTCTCATCATTTACTTACTTTTTAGGAATTTTTTAGGTTTCCAAATTTATGTTAAAGCAACAAGGCTTTTTTACCCATAGGTTTCATAGTAAAAAATATTCCCCATTTTTATTAAATATTTATTCAACTGTTTATTTTTTTCACTTGCAGCAAAAAGTCTCTACATTTATTTATTTTTTAGGATTTTTTAGGTTAATTTTAAGGTTTCTTAATTTAAAGTAACAAGGCTTTTTTTTCTTTGTTAAATGCAGTTGTATTCATTTCTTTAAGTCTATCTGTGTTTAGCAATGAATACAATCAGGGTTATTCAGAGAGCGTGAAAAGTAGGAGAATGACTGGAGAATGAAAAATTCTAGGTCAAAATAGCCGATTTGGAAAGTGAGATGAAAGGGAGAATTTTTCTGGTTTGGCTATTTTGACCTAGAATTTTTCATTCTCCAGTCATTCTCCTGCTTTTCACGCTCTTGAACAACCCTGATTGTTTCAGAACCATGGAGAGCTCTACGGAGCTATCTATGGTCCTGAACTGAGGCCCCGTTCACACTGTGCGATTTGAAAATCGCGCGACTTTCCGCGCGATTTTCTTTTTTTTTTTTTTTTTTTTTATATTTAAAATTTTTTTATTTTGAAATATGTCATCATACAAGTAAACATAAAATGAGGGCCTCGCAGGGCCACACATAGTCGTCTGCGATAACTCAGCGTAAAGAAAATAAAGAAAAACAGCATATAACCATCTATAATAGCACAGCTCAGAGAGAAAAAAAAAAAAAACAGTCATCTAGAAAATGAGCCAAAAAATTAACTCTCGGAAACATAGCACGACGTCATATAGGGCATTGCAGGTCAAGAACAAACATGTCATCTGGAGGAAGTGTTTCAGGAAGATAATATTAAAGAAAACATCTGAAGAAGTCCGCATATCAGAAAACAGGGGTATAATACGGCATCGTCAAAGCAAGAAAAGAGAAGTCTACCTCATAAAAGGACAGCAGTTAATAAAAAAAAAAAAAAAAAAAAATAATAATAAAATGAGGGAAAGGATAAGCTCACGACAGCGTCCCCACGCTAACAATGGTGCGAGGGGGAGAAACGAGAAAAAAAAAAAAAAAAAGGTTGGGGGAACGGCAGAGGCCAGTATTGTGACTTTCCCGGCTCACTCCCAGAGGAGGCCGTGGAGGGGTAATGTCACAAGGCCCAGGAGCCCGAGGGCCAAGTATAGCAGCCAGAGCCATGGTAGGTGCCATAGTGGCGCACCTCGGGGCAGCCTGAAAAGTGCCAAAAAAAAAAAAAAAGGTGAGGGGAGGATGCACCATCGTTAGTAGGGAAAGCATCGATAGAGAAGAAAAAAAAAAAAAAAAAAAAAAATTAAAATTCGCAAATAGGTTTCAAAATATCAAAAGGGGGGTGGGCGGACTGTAAAAGTCGTCAAGCGGTCGCAAAAAACAGAAGATGGGGGGGGGAACATCTCCAAAAATAAAGTCTGCAAAACGAACGTCCGGAACGGGGGTGAGGGGGTGTATGAGCCTCAATACCTAAATTTCCTTTCTTTTTCCTTTTTTGTCATCAGAAAAGGTAAAAATAGTGTCCGAGTGTCTCGATCGGGAGGGAGGGGAGAAAAGGACAAATTTGTGTCCCCCCTATTCAGCCTGGGTCAGATGTTGCGGGCGAGGTACCACGAGGGCCCGGACTGGCAGATGTCGGAGCCGGTGACAGACCCCACGAGTGGAGCAAACGCCAGGCCTCTGCGGGGGAAGACACCGAGTGTGTCAAGTTATCGTAGTTGATGCAAATGGATCCCGCCACCCCCCACCTGTAACGGACTCCGCCATTCCTCATAAACAACGACACGTCTCGAAACCGCCTCCGAGCAACCAGGGTCAAAAGTGGCAAATCATTAAAAAGTGTAATAGGTAGGTTCTCAAAAATAATTGAAGCACGGGCGATAGGGGACGACATCAGACGTCTTTTATCAGATTCCTCCACAGCGACTGCCAATACATCTCGTGGGGCATCCACCGGAGCCGTGGCAGCCTTCCGCAGGCGAGTAACGGCACGAAAGATGGTAGGCACCTCGGGTGGCAGTCCCATAACCTGAGACGCAATCCTGTTAGCAAAGCCCAGTAAGGCGTCTCCAGGAACCGTCTCCGGAATTCCCCTGATCCGCACATTTTTCCGCCTGTGGCGTGCCTCGGCCGTCTCCACCGCACTAGAGAGCAGCGCCACTTGGGCCTGCAAGGATTCCACCTGTGGTTTGAAAAGGGCCTGTGTAGCCCGAACACTCTCTACCCTTCCCTCTACGGCCGTCAATCTTCCCTGAATAGCCGACAACTCAGTCTTCAGGATAGCAAAGTCCGCACGCCAGACCTCACGCATCCCTCCAATCATCTCCTCAAACATATGCCGAATGTCTGTCATCGTGAATGGCAGGGTGCTGCCACCCACGGCAGAGTTAGGAAGGAGCGTAGGGGTCATCTCGGTCCCGTCGAAGTCACATGAGGTCTCAGGGGGTTTGGGTGTAGCCACGGATCTCATACCGCCTGATCCGGCCGCCTTCAGCGCCGCTCCTCCTGTTTTCCGGGGCCCAGTCGAGACGGCTTCCATCAAGGATACATTTTCCTCGTCTGAGGAGCTCCCTGCCGGGGTCAGGTACGTCTGAGTGTCTCCACGGTGCCGTTGCTGGCCATCACCCAGTGACTCCCGTATGTCACGCTGACGGGGGCCCTCCGGCAGCAGGGGCCTTTTCCCCGACCTCTTGCCCATGGGTGGACAGGTAGATGGGCAGCGGGAGTCGCGATTTTCATATTCGCGACATGGTGCGATAATGTCGCGCGACGTCGCGCGACATTACTGTTTTGTGTGATTTTTGCAAAGCACCACCAATACAAATCGCAAAATCGCAGATAGCAAATCGCAAAAAAAGGGTCATGTAACTGCGACATGCTTCTGCGACGCGCGACATGGGACTTCGCGCGACATCGCGCTGCAAGATGTGAACAGCTCCATTGAAATGCATTGGAGAAGCTACACAGCGCAACGTCGCGCGGATTTTGCTGCGACGTCGCGGCAAAATCTGCGTGATAAATCGCACAGTGTGAACAGGGCCTAAAACATTGTATTCAGTGAATACAAAGTTTCAGGACCATGGATAGGGCTCCGAAGCTATCTTTGGTGTTGAAACATACAGGGTTATTCAAAGAGATCCGAATGGCTGGAGATAGGTAACCGAACACTAATTTTCAGCGTTCAGTTACCTTTCTTGGCCATTCGGCTATCCAGAGAGCAGGCAATTCGCCAAATCCTGGCGACTTGCCTGCACATTCGGTGCCTGTTCGAGGGCAGTGAAATCCCCATAAAAAAAGCACTGCTTCGGCTATTCAGAGAACACAAACCAGCAGTGAAAGGTTCCCGAAATGCCCTGCCATTCGGTGGTTTCATTCGACAGGTTTATTCAGGAGAATCCCATAGGCTTCAATGTTAACAGTAGGGTCACCCATAGTTTTACATTAGATTATCATATAATATTCTTTTTGTATCTGTTTATGTCTGATATAAACATAATTTGGAGAATGGCTTCCTCATCCATAACATTGAAGATAGTGTACAGATCTATATAATCATTGTATCCCATTGTTTTTTCTCATAATCGTCCGGGGGTACACACCGTGAACGATGTAGAGAGATCGCAATGTCATAAAGTGAATGGAACGCACAGCCGGAACGCGGAAGCTGCGCACTGCGCTTGCGCAAAATGGCGCCGTACCCGCGGAACATGGGGAATCTTCAGAGCGAGGCACGGAACGCACGCTATCCACGGATTGACAACATGTGGAGACATTTCCCTGTGTGAGGCTCACCCACCTGCCGCGCCGCCGCGCCAACCCAAGATGGCCGCCGGCGAGCTTACCAACGGCGTCCAGGCTCCTTCTCCCACCACATCCCGGGACGAAAGTGATCTGCGCGCGCGCGCGGCGCGCCGCGACGCTCTATACGTCTGACGTCATCCCGCCCATCAATCAGCTAGAACCTGAGATCCCTCTATAAGAAGCCGGCTGATTGGTGAGTTCATTGCTAGTTCGTCTAGTCTCTCATGTGTTACAACCTGTTTGATCTGCTGAAGCATGCTTTGACCTTACCGTGTACCGAACCTTGCTTTTGTCTAACGATTCTGCTGATTGCCTTCATCCTACGACCTTCTGCCTGAATTACCGTTTATGCTGTCTGAAATAACCCTTTTGACCCCGGCTAAGATTATCGACGTTGCTACTTGCCTTTACCCTGAAACCTGCTTTGGACATCACTACGCACCTGACTCTACCTATCACCCATGCACTATTGTGGATAAGGTTGTATATTTATATGTAACCCTCCACATAGTAGATGAGCCGAGTTGGTATATATTGCACATTGGTTCCCATCGCCGCCTAATCCTGACACCCTGTTGATTCGGGAGACTATAATAAAACGTCTGGAAGTTCTAATCTAATGATACCAGCTGATGAAGCCGTAGCTTAGCGGCGAAACGCATCCTGGACCTTTAATTTTGTTTTTAAATTTTTGTTAATTTTAATAAACCCTTTAAGGCTAGGGTCAAACGAAAGCATTTTTACACGCGAACGTAAAAAAGTGCGTCCGAACGAATTGACGTATTTTTTCACGGAGTGCGCGAAAACGGTCAGACGATGCGCATTTTTCGTGCGTGATTTTTTCGGATCGTCAATAAAACTCTTTTTGCGTCTGGACGTTATGTAGGCTGGACATTAGCAGTGTCTGACATCTCCTAATCACGCACACACACCGCTATGCCGCAGCTGCGCACTCAGTACGTCAGTACTAGCGGTTCAGCGTTCTCAGAAAAATGCGTTCGTTTTCCACTTGCGTTGCACGGCCGGACTTTCGTGCGACCGTACTTCGTATATTGGCCGTCATTGCCCGTCATCTGCTGCTAGTGCGGCCGTAATTATGTGCGCCAGAACGCACGTTAAAAGTGCGCTGGTCTGACCCCAGCCTTATAGAACGAGTTCCAGCATTCCATCTGCTTTTTTCGTGGATTTTGACCACACAAAAATCCATGGGCGTATATCTTGAGCTTGAATAGGGTCCAACAAATGTGAGTTGATACCTCATCAATTATTCTTTATTATACCTACAACATATCAGATACGCAGAGAGATTTCTTCTGTTTCTGTTTTACATCCTTTCACTGAGCAAATTGTGATGAATCACCGGCACTAAGGAGTGGGTTTCCTGAGAATATTCCAGAAAAAACAACCCGCAGGCGTGTACCCACTCAGAGCCAGTGTTGGGGCTCTTCCTTTGTGAGTGATTATCTTACCACCATATAGAATTTACTCTTTGTGTGAGACATACTGCACCAATACAGTATTTTTTCTCTGTTTCCAACATATTTTTCCTACTGAGGACGTTACCACAAGAACTGCCCGACATCCCATTGCGTTTAATTTCGTGCCGACCAGATACGTATTCGATTCTAGTGCTTATTCTTGGTTTGGGGGAAACCACTGATCATCTGGTTGAGCTGGGTATTGGGCGGTGACACGAATTTGGGCGATTACCATTGTTTCTGTTTTGTTCAATGTTAACAATATTCCCGTTTTAATTTAATATCTAATAAACCGTTCATTATAAAATTCTGCAGTAAAGAGTCTCTTTATTTATAGATTTTTTAGGATATTTTAAGCATTTTTCTGGTTTTATTTTTTTTTTAAAAAAAGTCAGATTTTGTTTTTAATTTTTTTTAACTTTACTTATTTTTTCTGTCACAGCCCTTTTTATTATCATTCCCTGGACCTCATATGTAAATTTCAGACATTTTCGCTCAGTAGTTTCTTTGCAAACAGCGTTTCACTTTTTAAACATTCATGCAAACTGTTTTGCTAATTTATTCACTGCCTTCTTCTGCGGTGTCGGCTTTTTCCGCAGGCTTCGCTGCGTGTGATCGGCTTCTACTCGGGTTTTTTCAGCGTCTTCGACGGGTTAATCCAGATGTTTTTGTGGGTTTTCGGCAGCTTTTCCCTGCACTTCGACAGCCCTGTGGTGCTTGCTGAATACACCGCAGGGTCGCAGAAATGGGAAAGCCGATTTGCACCGAATTGAAGAGAACGAAAGGTCACCGAACGTGCGGTGACTTTTCGAATCTCTTTGAATAACCGTGACAGGGTTATTCAGAGGAAGGTGAAAACCAGTAGAACTGGCAGGAGACGAGAACAATCTAGACCAAATGGCCGATTTGGAAAGTCAGATAAATGGAAGAATTTTTCTGGTTTTGAAACCATGGATAAGACAAATCACTACCTAAGGCTGGGGTCAGACCAGCGCACTTTTAACGTGCGTTCTGGCGCACATAATTACAGCCGCACTAGCAGCAGATGACGGGCAATGACGGCCAATATACGATGTACGGCCGCACAAAAGTCCGACCGTGCAACGCAAGTGGAATTTGAACGCATTTTTTTGAGAACGCTGAACCGCTAGTACTGACGTACTGAGTGCGCAGCTGCGGCATAGCGGCGAGTGTGCGAGATTAGGAGATGTCAGACACTGCTAATGGCCAGCCTACATAACGTCCAGACGCAAAAAGAGTTTTATTGACGATACGTACAAAATCACGCCCGAAAATGCACGTCATCTGACCGGTTTTGCGCATTCTGTGAAAAAATACATCAATGCGTTCGGACGCACTTTTTCACGTTCGCGGGGAAAAATGCTTTCGTCTGACCCTAGCCTAAGAGGTAGAACGTAACAAGGTAATACCAGAAAGTTGAAAAATAAGGAAGGGTACTGGATAAGGGTGGTGGTGGAAGACCAAAGGGTTTACCCCTATATAATTCAAATGAACTTCAGTTACACTGATGTAAACATCAGGGTACTAGTGTCTCCCAGAGACCAAATTAATATTTAACTTTTATTGAACATGATAAAACAGAAATCAGACATATAAACATGAATTGACAGTGCTCACAAAACAATAATAAAACCAAATCTGCTAGAAAAAAAAATATATATATATATGTGAATATCGGCAAAAGCAGCAATCAATAGTCAATACAATAAGTGACCTTCGAGGATCACTTCAAGGTATTGTTGCAATGGAAAAGTAAAATACTTATTGGCAATATTAGATCACAAAATATTACGAGAAAAGAAGCAGAAAAACCAAAATTTCACATTGTGCTACAGCATTGGGTTATTTCAGGTTAAAAAAAATGTTTTGATTGGAGATCCTTGCCTTTGCTCATTCTGCTTTTCAATTATGCAGCGTTTCATGGTCTCACATTGATGACAAAGTCTCTTATATATTCATTGTAATTATATCCTAAAGTGACCCTTGAAGGTCAATTTTTGCACCGACTGTTGATCATTGTTTCTGCTGCTACACATACATCTTGTTCAAGCAGATTTTGGTTTTTCTGCTTCTTTTCTCGTAATATTTTGTGATCTAATATTGCCAATAAGTATTTTACTTTTCCATTGCAACAATACCTTGAAGTGATCCTCGAAGGTCACTTATTGTATTGACTATTGATTGCTGCTTTTGCCGATATTCACATATATATATATTTTTTTTTCTAGCAGATTTGGTTTTATTATTGTTTTGTGAGCACTGTCAATTCATGTTTATATGTCTGATTTCTGTTTTATCATGTTCAATAAAAGTTAAATATTAATTTGGTCTCTGGGAGACACTAGTACCCTGATGTTTACATCAGTGTAACTGAAGTTCAATTTTTCTGGTTTGGCTATTTTGACCTAGAATTTTCACTTATCCTGAGTTTCACCTTTCTCTGAATAACCCTGATAGTATCATTTATTGCCTCGTTGCTTTAAAATGAATTTGGAAACCTTAAAATTAACCCACAAAATCCTAAAAAATAAATAAATTAAGAGACTTGTTACTGCAAGTGAAAAAAAAATGGTTGAATAAATATTTAATAAAAAATACGGTGACAGTTTTTTAAATTGAAACCTATGGGATTATTTTGGCACCGGCTGGTATTTTTATTGTAGTACCATCTGTATTTTTTTTGAGGCAATATAAGGCTGGGGTCAGACGAACGCAGTGCGAACGTGCGTTTAGCCGCACTTTATTACGTCCGTGGTAGCAGCAAATGACGTCCAAAGTAGGCCCACACATGAAGTATGGCCACATGAAAGTTCGGCCGCGCAACGCAAGCGGCAAAAAAATGCATTTTTGCAAGAACGTCAAACCGCTAGTACTGACGTACAGAGTGCGCTGCGTTCGCATAGCGGCGTGTGTGCGTGATTAGGAGACGTCAGACGCTGCTCATGTACGGCCAACATAACGTCCAGACACCCAAAGTTTCCTGGTTTGGATCCGTAAAAAATCACAGCCGAAATTGCGCATCGTATGACCGCTATCGTGTCTTCCGTGAAAAAATACGTTCGGACGCATCAACGCACTTTTTGACCGTAGACGTGAAAAATGCGTTCGTCTGACCCTAGCCTAAGCCATGAACTGGTCCATCTAAGGCTGGGGTCAGACGAGCGGTAGTAAGAGCGGAAGGAATGTCCGTGAGAGTGGATGTTCCTTCCTCTCCACGCCCGTCTGGCCGCCTCACTGAGCAGTTAGTGCGCTCAGCGCTACAAGGCTCGATCCTCCTATGGAGGATTGCGCTTTGCAGCCCTGTCAACGTGCGTCCCAGGGCTTTGAAGGGGAGGCTTGCTGCACGGATGCTGTTGCGTGCGCAATTTGTGCGCGCACAACAGAGTGTGGTTGGCCCCGTTGCAGCATCTCAATGCTGCGACGGATGCCGGAAGGCATGTCAGTATGGGCGCACACAGTGTGCTCCTCTGACCCCAGCCTAACAAGTAAGCAATGTATGTTCGTCAAATCGACGTGTGCGCTTCACTTCTCTTTCCTTGTCGGATTCCTACGCTGCATTTATTATACTGCAGAGAAGTGCTTTTCCCTCGGTGTGCGGATTCATATGCTGCATTAATTATACTGCAGAGAGGTGCTCCCCGCAGTGTGCAAGACTCATATGCTGCATTAATTATACTGCAGAGAGGTGCTCCCCGCAGTGTGCAAGACTCATATGCTGCATTAATTATACTGCAGAGAGGTGCTCCCCGCAGTGTGCAAGACTCATATGCTGCATTAATAATACTGCAGAGAGGCGCTTCCCTTCCGTGTGTGGATTCATATGGTGCATTAATTATACTGCAGAGAAGTGCTTCCCTTCCGTGTGTGGATTCATATGGTGCATTAATTATACTGCAGAAAGGTGCTCCCCGCATTATGCAGGACGTATATGCTGCATTAATAATACTGCAGAGAGGTACTTCCTCTCAGTGTGTGGATTCATACGCTGCATTAATTATACTGCAGAGAGGTGCTTCCCCGCAGTGTGAGGATTCATATGCTGCATTAATTATACCGCAGAGAGGCGCTTCCCTGCAGTGTGTGGATTCATACGCTGCATTAATTATACTGCAGAGAGGTGCTTCCTCACAGTGTGCAGGACTCATATGCTGCATTGATAATGCTGCAGAGGGGTGCTTTCCCTCAGTGTGTGGATTCATATGCTGCATTATACTGCAAAGAGGTGCTTCTCCACAGTGTGTAGATTCATATGCTGCAATAATTATACTGCAGAAAGGTGCTCCCCCGCATTATGTAGGATTTATATGCTGCATTATTATACTGCAGAGAGGCGCTTCCCTGCAAGTGTGCAGGATTCATATGCTGCATTATTATACTGCAGAGAGGCGCTTCCCTGCAAGTGTGCAGGACTCATATGCTGCATTAATTATACTGCAGAGGGGTGCTTCTCCGCAGTGTACAGGATTCATATGCTGCATTAATACTGCAGCGATGTGCTTCCCTGCAAGTATGCTGGACTCCTGTGCTGCATCAATAATACTGCAGATTGGTAATTCCACTCAGTGAGTGGATTCATATGCTGCATTAATAATACTGCAGAGAGTTGCTTCCCCGCAAGTGTGCAGGACTCATATGCTGCATTATACCGCAGAGAGGTGCTTCCCAGTGTGTGGATTCATGTGCTACATTATACTGCAGAGAGGTGCTTCCCCGTGGTGTGCAGGACTCATATGCTGCATTATACCGCAGAGAGGCGCTTCCCAGTGTGTGGATTCATATGCTGCATTATACTGCAGAGAGATGCTTCCCCGTGGTGTGCAGGACTCAAAATAGAATCCCAGGTGACCTGCCTTAACTAGAGAACACATTTCCTTCCTCAAGCATATGAATTATCCATACCGCAGGGCAGCATCTTCACCTGTGCTCTCCCTCTCCACGATTCCGTTTCACTATCTTAGCTGCAATGTATTGATTCTACATGTTGCGGGCTGCATTATTCAAAAGCTGCCCATCAGCATGAATAAGTTATGTTTCCAGAAAAACAGGGCGGTTCCAGGAAACCTACTGGCAGTATGTAGAATTCATATGCTACAAGATTCCTTCAAGATATTAAACGATACAGCATATGGAAGCTTTGGTAGACGAAGCTGCATGTTGTAAGGCAACAATTTTCATGTGATGCCCATTACCACAAAGAAGTATGTTTCTAAGAAACCATGTTGGATCTGGTAGGTGGGTGTTATTATAATTGGGTCAGAACCAATTAACATGCTGTAGAATAACACATGAAAGGTGCTGCCCCATGTGCACAGGATCCATTTGCCAAGTCTATCACTGATTAAAAAAAGAGCATGCCTTGTGATGTACTGATTTGAATTTCCCCAGTGCAGCATGTAAATCCCTCACACTGCAGGGCAGCTCTTTCCTTGCATTGCCCCTTAGCATGAAGCGAGTCTTCAGGGCTACATGCTGCTCCTCGGCCATGTTTATGTGCCGCCAATGCACTCGAACGCCTGCAGCACAGCCTCCCGTCACGTGACCCAGGAGCGGCGCCTGACGGGTAGGGAAGATGGCGGCGCCCAGAAAGCTTCTCGTGCGATGCACACAGCACCTCCCGGAATAACAACAGTGTGGGATTTGGAACCGCAGGAATTGGCAGCCGTGCTGGAAGAAGAGTTTGAAGGAAGTAACGCCCTGACTGGATAAAACTACTGGTAATTAGCAATATAAACGCCCTATGTGTGGCTGCTCAGGCGCCTCTTTTAACTTTACAATTTTCTCATAGAGCATTAAGCCAGGAAATGTGAAATTACTGCTATTCATCACTCACAGACTCCTATAAAGAAGTGAAAACTGTAAAAACAGCTAACTGTTGTGAGTGTAACAACCAGCTCACTGCCCTCCTACATAGAACTATTTTTATTATTGCATGGCGGTGTGACAGATTCAGGGCCGGGGAGACAGTGACTGCTAGAATGTTTCCCTCTGGCCTTTAAAGGGAAACTCCACACACCCTGACCATAGGGATCATGTCTTACATTTGTGAGTTCTCACACTTCTTTCTGTATGTTCCCCCAATTAGCACTTGTTATCTCACACCTAACTTAAATCTGATATTTGTGTGTTATATATATATATATATATGTGGATTTTGGCAAAACTACTACATATCCTCTATTTATTGTGACTTAACAGATATAATTGAAACCCCGAATACAAGTTTTCTAGAGAATGGGAACTCCGTTCCCTCCGCAAAAATAGTGGATGAACTGTGTTCCCATACATTCCCTCTCAACTTGACCCCTGTCTGATCACTTCAGTGTTTTAAAGTGGTCAAGCTGTGTGCAGTGCCTCCTCTTAACCGTGTGAACCAGTGAAGTTTCCTCCGTCCACACATGTATCACTGGGCAGCAGGGACTTTGATCTGGGGACCGGCAGCCAGGAAATTCAGTCTCTAATGATGTCCGCCGGGTCTGCATCTTCCAGACCGCCTATGGTAGCGAGTGTCCTGAGAGAAGACAGCTGATGGATCTGTCCGGCGCATGCGAGCGTATTTCCAAACCATGCTGTTGCTCGTCCTCAGGATCCTCACCGCCCCCTTTCTCTCACTATTTCCAATCCATGCTTCGGAACTTGCATACAAAAAGAGCATGTTCAGAGCGATATGCAATTTGTGTAAGCAGACAACTTGTGTTTAAAAAAAAAAAAAAAAACTGCAGGGATTTACAGATTTCGGAAGCCCAAAGCTGACTGGGAGGAGTAGAGCGTGCCGGGGGAGAAAAGGGGACTACTGCTAAATTAAATAAATTAAAAAATAACTGGGCAGATGCTGTCAAAATTATTTAAGGTAAAAAAGGAGGTTTTGAGTGGCCCTATAAATGTATGAAATATATGGTACCTGGCTCTTAAAATGTATATTTATGGGGATATGCAATAACCCCATAAGCAATAAAATCTGGCATTTTTCAAAAGGGAACTTCAGATAGTGGCAGAAGAGGCTTCAGTGATGAGGCTTCTCCTGCTGTCATTTAAATTCCTGTCTCTGAAGCCCTGATTGCAAAAAGTAAATTTTTTTTTTTTTTTTTGTCTTTTGTGTGAATAATACCCATGTTTTTTCCTGGAGGTTATGGTGTTCGAATATAATATTGTCTTTAGTCCTATCTATTATACATCCTGTGTTGTAGATGTTTATAATCGAATGTCAGTTGTCATGTCTTCTGGCTTTCATGTCACCCTACAGCAATGCCCCTGGTGATCATGTGTGGGTTTCCCTGTAGCGGGAAGAGTCGCAGAGCCAAGGAGTTGCAAGAGTATCTGGAGAAAAGCGGGCGAAAGGTTCACATCATTGGAGACCATGTCTTGGAGTTGGACAAAAATGCAGTGTATGCAGGTATGCAGAGAATGCTATATTACAAGCTGTCAATGTAAGATAATTGGCCATATGACGCTGGTGCAAAATGTGTCACATGGCCTGGGAAACGCATCTAAAGTGGTCAGTTCCTTGGCAGCCAAGATATGTTAGGACTATTGGTTATTTATTTACTGACAATGTTCACATTTGTTGAAAATTAGTAAAAATTAGACTTGTGGCACCTTTAGTGCAATTTGTTTATCCACAGAAGCAAACTTCAACCACAACAGAAGTTGCCGCAAACAACACTAAATAAGAATAATATGAGTGCACTGTGGCTATTCTGCTTTTAGCGTTGTTGTACCATCATTCAGGGCCGTCTTTAATATTGACTGGGCCCTGGGCGAATATTTTCTCTCTCCCCCCCCCCCCCTTGAAATTTTGCTCTCCACTCCAACATCCAAAAAAAAAGCCACACACATAGACTTGTCTCCTAAAACTAAAATCAACTAAATCATTATCTTTTACAATTTTTTTTTTTACAATTACACATCCTACGCATACTGTAAAAACACTATCTCTGTGTGTATTTATTTATTAAGGATGATAATGCTGCCCCCTCCAAAAAAAAAACACACAGCGCGTATGAGCGTATCAGTGCGCCACAGCAATAAAATTCAAACATTCATACACACCATACATTAGAATTATATTGCTGTGGAGCTCTGTGATACAGTAATGTGAGGGGTGTATAACTGAGCTAGTAAATCAGACAACCGGGCGCCAGTGAACAACACCGCTGGATAGTGTTAGATTTTAATTTTTATATTTATAGTTGTACTGCTAATAGGAAGTTAAACTCACAGAATTTTATGTACTCACAGACCCCAGAAGCTGACATACCCAGCAGACCCCAGAAGCTGACATACCCAGCAGACCCCAGAAGCTGACATACCCAGCAGACCCCAGAAGCTGACATACCCAGCACATCACATCACGCTCAGCAGGGTTTCACTTGCCCAGCACATCCCATATATTACCATCTGCTTAGTGGTAGCCTAGTCGCTCTATTGTATAACACCCTCATCATCAGTGTAGTATGTATGTACTTGTAACTTGCCTACCTTGGGGGTACAGAGTACTTACAGTAATTTCAGTTTTATAACCTGCTGCTATGTATTGACCGGACCTGACTGGCCAGCCCCTCAGAATTGAACTTTAGCTGTTGTGCGTGCATCTGTGACCGTGTCAACAACATCATTAACCATATAATAAGCTTGCTTAGCCACCCACCCGACCGCGACCTTTAATCTGAATATATATATATATATATATATATCGACACCCACCACAGTGCTGCTGGGCTGGCCTGGTTCGCTCGGCTCTGGACCTGGTAAATGTAGCTACAGGGAGACTACCATGCGGGGACGGTCTGCGCATGTGCACCGCACCACATCACATAGTGCGCCAACAGCATGAGTGCCGTTCCCAGCCTTGTGTGTCGGCTGGAAGGAAGGCACGCACGCTGGCGCTGCAGCGGCTCTGTGTGCGTGGCTGGCTGCCAGTGCCTGCCTGCTGCTGCCAGCCTGGCCTGGGCCCTCCGTGAGCAGAGAGAGTGACACTGTAGTCAGATGGCGGCAGCTGGGCTTTTATGCGGAGGTGGAGCGGAGCCGGGACTGGAACAACAAATAAGAGTCAGTTACAGACAGTACACACAAGTCATTTTCGGCGGCGCCGGGCCGTCGCCAGTCTTTGCCGTGAGGCCCAAGGGGGCTGCTGCACGGTGCCCAGGGCAACTGCCCCATTTGCCCCGCGTTAAAGACGGCCCTGCCATCATTTGCAAGGCTGGAGAAGATGCTTCATCTCCATTGAGCTCCATTAGAAACAATGGTAAAACCAGCGCTAGACAACTTCGAGTGAACCACCTGTGAATTCTACACGAAATAATTTTGGCACAAACCGTGGTGGAAACACTGGTAGTAGCCCCCTTGGAAAACTATATAGCGAGAAAAAGAGGGGTGTGTGAGGGCCCTGAGAATGAGCAACAGCACTAGTGCCCTGCTCTACGGTGGGGCCTGCTCAGGTCTCACAAGGTTTTAGCTAAGGTCGCAACGAACGATTATTTTCATAATTGATTAGTTGGCCGATCTTTTTTTTTTTTTTTTTTTCAATTAATCGATTCATCGGATCAAAAAAAAAAAACATACGCAAATTGCACAGAAGGTACACGAGCGCCTGGTTACAATGATGGATTGATGCTGCATGCACAGCTTAAGCCCATGTCTGTTTTCTCCCCAAACGAACGCTGCTACAGACGCTCAGATATACATGAGGATGTCAGCACTAAATCAGGGTGAGAAGAAGGGGCACTCCACACATCCTGATCTCTTTAGCTTATTAGAGTGTCCCTTTACAATAATTTCATGAACAAACTGAGTGGGAGTTGTGTCCGGAGCAGGGACATGCAGTGCCTACCCTGCCATTCCAGTAAATTAATGTGCTCATTGTGCTGTAATGACATGTATGTATATTTAATCTGCAAATAAAATGTTATTCATTGAAAAAAGTTCATACTCACCTCTCCACGCTTCCTCGCTGTGCTTCTGTCCTCTGCTTTTTTCCCCCGTACTTTCAGTTTGCCAGCTGCGGTGTGTGTTTGTATTTCACTACACAGACAGCAGGGGCAGCACTGAGCCAGCATAGCCTACGCAATTTGCTCAAGCTGACTCAAGCGTGGGAGTCCCACGTGATCGCGGCTGGGGTCCTTCAACGTGCGGAAGTGCGGAAACTTTCCCGGCTTCGCTCAGGAAGGTAAGTATGCCGGAGAGCTCCAGGGGCGGCTGTCCGAATGCCGATAGAGCATTCGAACAGCCGCCCAAGCCCCTCGGATGCTGGCAAGCCGGCTCAATGCCAGCTTCCGGTATTGGGGGCGTCCCTGGAATTAGTCCGCAGTCCGGCGGGCTTCTAGCCTGCAGGACTGCATCTCAAAAAAAACTACTCGCCCGGATCTTCATGTCCCGGGCGATACAATTCCCACACCCCTGCACTACCTGGTGCAGAACATGCTAATCACTCCGTCATTGATGGGTCAGTGATGGGTCAGAGTGCTCTGACCAGCTCCAGATGCTGCGGCTCACCGGGAATTGTGGTGGGTGAGATGGAGGGGCCCTTACATCTCTGGCAATTGGACAAGCTTAGGGCTGCAACTAACGAATATTTTCATAATCGATTATTGGCCGATCAATTTTTTCGATTTAATTAGATAAAAGAAAAACCTGCAATTGGCATACTTTTCGCACAGTAGGTACACGAGCACCTGGTCACAGTGATGGATTGATGTTGTGTACGCAGCTTAAGCCCATGTCTGCTTTCTCCCCAAGTGAGCGATGCTACAAGCACTCAGACATGATGATGTCAGCACTAAATCAGGATGAGAAAGGGGGGCACTCCACACAGCCTGACCACTTTAGCTTATTAGAGTGTCCCTTTACAATAAATTCATGAAAAAACTGAGTGGGAGGAGGGTTCCGGAGGTGGAAGAGAATTAGGGTGTGTGTGAAGTGAATTAAATGGGGAGGGGGCGTGTGAAATGAATTAACCACTTGGCTGCTATGGACGCGCTCAGCGCGTCCAGCCAAGTGGTTCTCCTGTGCTACGGACGCGCTCAGCGCGTCCGAGCACAGGAGGCAGCAATTCGCCGGATTCCGGCGGATTGCTGCGCCCCCCGGTGCGGGCTGACATCTTGGATGTCAGTCCGGGACCCCGACGGGGACATTAGATGTCATCGCGGCGACGCGATGACATCTAATGCAGGCGACCCCCCCCCCCCCGCATGTGCGGAGGAGGCGCCTGAAAGAGGCCGCTCTCCCTCCCGATCGCCGGGGAGTAGGGAGTTAATACAGACACCGCTTGGAAGGGCACAGCCTGCCCTTCCAAACGGTGGCTGTCATTAACCCCTGGGGAGCCGGATCACGAATCGGCGCTGAAAAGCGCCGGTTCGTGATCCTTTCCCGGAGCTGGCCGACATCTTGGATGTCGGCCAAGCCTCCGGGAACTCACCCTGAGGACTGGCGTCATCATGCATAGCATGATGACGCCAGTCCTGGAGTTAACCCCTAGCTGCCACCAACGGTGGAGATAGGGGGTTCATTGGAACCCCCTATCTCCCGATCCGTGGCAGCTAGGGGTTAATGTTTGGTACTGTTGGATCGGCCAGAGCATGGCCGTTCCAACGATACCAAACACCACTGTGGAAAAAGTTTTTTATAAAAAATAAAAAAAATTTTTTTTTTTTGGTTTGTTAATGCAGCAATATTGTTCCCATTTCAATTATAATGTGAACAATGATGCTGCACTAACGATTTTTGTATGCGGTGCGTTTGTTAAAAATTGCGTAATTTTCCCCCCAAAAAAATGTAACGAGACCCCATCTCTAATTTTTTTAACAAGCGCACCCCATACAAAATATAACCGCAATTGCTCGCATGTTAAAATGTGAAAAAAAAAACACTTTACACGTTGTAAATTATTGAAAATTCATATTTTATTGCATTTTTTGTTATAATATACAGACAGGACATGACGTATACGTATAATAATGACATATTATGAATCTGCCGAGTCTGACGGAAAGAACGATATATAATATGTCTGGGTCATATACTAAAATAAGCCTTCAAAACACGTGAAACGCCTCAGCAGCGAAAGGGTTAAATGGGGAGGGGGCGTGTGAAATGAATTAAATGGGGAGGGGGCGTGTGAAATGAATTAAATGGGGAGGGGGCGTGTGAAATGAATTAAATGGGGAGGGGGCGTGTGAATGAATTAAATGGGGAGGGGGCGTGTGAAATGAAATTAAATGGGGAGGGGGCGTGTGAAATGAAATTAAATGGGGAGGGGGCGTGTGAAATGAATTAAATGGGGAGGGGGCGTGTGAAATGAAATTAAATGGGGAGGGGGCGTGTGAAATGAATTAAATGGGGAGCGGGCGTGCGTGTGAAATGAATTAAATGGGGAGCGGGCGTTTTGTGTGAAATGAATTAAATGGGGAGCGGGCGTGTGTGTGAAATGAATTAAATGGGGAGCGGGCGTGTGTGTGAAATGAATTAAATGGGGAGCGTGTGTGTGTGAAATGAATTAAATGGGGAGCGTGTGTGTGTGAAATGAATTAAATGGGGAGCGGGCGTGTGTGTGTGAAATGAATTAAATGGGGAGCGGGCGTGTGTGTGTGAAATGAATTAAATGGGGAGGGGGCGTGTGTGTGAAATGAATTAAATGGGGAGGGGGCGTGTGTGTGAAATGAATTAAATGGGGAGGGGGCGTGTGTGTGAAATGAATTAAATGGGGAGGGGGCGTGTGTGTGAAATGAATTAAATGGGGAGGGGGCGTGTGTGTGAAATGAATTAAATGGGGAGGGGGCGTGTGTGTGAAATGAATTAAATGGGGAGGGGGCGTGTGTGTGAAATGAATTAAATGGGGGGCGTGCGAGTGAAATGAATTAAATGGGGAGCGGGGCGTGCAAAATAAATTGGGAGGGGTTAAATGGGGAGGGGCGTGCAAAATGAATTAAATGGGGAGGGGGGCGTCTGAAATAAATTGGGAGGGGTTAAATGGGGAGGGGGCGTGCGTAATGAATTAAATGGGGAGGGGTCGTGCAAAATGAATTTAAATGGGGAGGGGGCGTGCAAAATGAATTAAATGGGGAGGGGGCGTGTGTGTGAAATGAATTCAATGGGGAGGCCTTACTGTATTCGCTGGGACTTTAAAATAAGGGGATACAAAGTGGAAGGCATCACAGCTTGTGCACGTTTGAGAATCCAGTTCCTAAGAGCTTGCACTCTGAGATCATAGTATTTTATGCCCTGTGCTTTGTTTGATGTCACATTGCTCAACTATATCTTCCCCTATCTCCTTAGTGAAGCCGCTTTGGACCATTTATTTATTTTACGTAAGGACGCAAGAAATTTTGGAGTTTTTGTTTTTTGTTCAACCATAGTTTCAGTTTTCCTCAGTCATTGCACCCACACATATTTTATAATGTTTTTTTAAAGAACCAAACGTTTTTAAATTTGATAATTAAATGGGGGAAAAAGTATCCCAGGGCACTGAAGGGGTTAATTTTATTTTTTTACTTGCAGGTGGTTTTGCTCCTCATTGTGCTAAGTAGACTCCATATTCTCTTCAGAGACACAATGTAACACATTAATCCTTGTTCAGCTCCACAAATCAGTGGGATGAGCTGACAGCACTGGGAAAGATTGGGGGCTGCGATTGCCAAGGCTGGGACCCCAGGATTTGCTGTTGCTGGTTCGCGTTGGACACCAGGGGACCCAGCAACAGCATTAACTTCCTGACTGCTGACCCCCCCCCCCCCCGGCTGACCTGCGCTCATTTTCCTCCATAACAGTATTATTCTGTCATCCATAGGTATTTTAAAATCATGCTGCAATAACTTCGTCGGTTGGTAAGGGGTTAATCTAATTTTGGAGTCCTCTAAAAGAAAGAAAAAAAAATACCAGTTGCGCATATTGAATGCATTACAATCTACCACTGGCTTGCTATAGGGCAGGGAAATCAAACTCTGGCCGCCCAGATGTTGATGCCTACAGTTCCCAGAATTCTTTGAATGCAGTAGATGGCCAGAGAATCATGGGAGTTGTGGTTTAGAAACACCTGGGGGGGCAGAGTTTGAGATGCCCGCTATAGGTGCTCACGGTGGTGAAATGGAAGAGAATTGCAAATTTCAGAGTAAAAAAAGTTCATTTGATTAAAAGCTTGTCTATTTTTGGCTTAATTTTTTTCAATACTACACAAATTCATCTCTTACTGAATAAACCTGCATGTAGGAAAGACCCTGGAATAGGTGGGAATGCGGCCTCGTAGACGGCTGTTGCTTGGAGATCCCTGCAAGTGTGAAATGAGGTTACAAAGTGTGACAGCTGATCATGACAATCCCCATTGCAGAGTCAGGAAGCACTAATTACAGCCCGTCGTTATTATCTCGATGTTCTGCTTGGTCCTCTGTTGGATCGAAACAACATAGAAATAATATTTTAAAGTAAAAAATTAGACCCCCAGTGTTCCTGCCCGTTGCAATTGATGCCCTGTGTTCTCCCGAAGTCCATTTAGGATGGAAGGCAGCTAAATGGAGAGAAACGTTCTGGATTTTTCACTTTATAGACCCTTTAAAGTGTTGGACGCGATAAGATTCTTGATATCAAGAACTGCATTTGATCTCTCTTCAATTTCAAATCATTTTATTCATCATTCATTTTTTTTTTTTTTGGCTTTTCAGGGTTTTTTAATTAATTTTTTCGTAAAGGATTTATGATCGTTAATGACTTTTTCTTGCTGACAGTTGTCTGTCCGTCCTTCGGTTCAACTTCCAAGATGAGAAATATTATAAAGGGTTATAGATGGTTTATTAATGTAGATATTTCTATTTTGTTTTCAGCTGTTTTTGTATTGGAAGATCTTCCAATATGACGCTGGTTGTAGTATTGCTATTGGACGACTTCCAGACCAATAAACTTGATTTTTCTATGCACCTGTTTGGTGTCCTGATGTAGACACAAGTTGGTGCAATTCTGGAGCAATGCAAATTAATTTTGTTTATTGCAAACAAATTGTGCTTGCATTTGGGTTCCAGGATATGCCCCTAGAGTTTTAGCACCATGGGCATGAAACTCAAGGTGCTAAAACCGTTTGAACAGCTGAGACTCGGTGTCTAAATCACAGATCCCCAGCTGCAGTAGTACGTTCTGGCCTGCAGATGGCAATGTCTGCATGTCAAGTTGAGCTAGTACAGTAAAAGAACACATTTGGAAAAGTTACAAATGTTTCTCATTGTATAGTTCATGAAAAATTATCACCACCCCCCCCCCCAAAAAAAGGAAATAACGAGCACCCATGGAACATTTATTAATTGAAAACGTATGTTTAGAAGATTTTGAACAAAAATGCACACTTTTCATTAGAAATAACAAGCCTATAATCAGATATACAGTCAGTTTTTTTTATGTTATTCATCATGAACCAGATAACTGACATCTAAAATGGCAGTGGAAGAAGTGAAAGAGGACCTCTTTACCCAACATTAGGGTGTGCCATGGCACACTCTGTGCACACCTATGCTCTTGACCATGGTTTTATAGTGAAGGGTTAAAGGGCCACTACCATTTGTCACGACAACTACGCGCGCTGCCACGAAAAATGCCGGGTTAAGCCGCTCACTATCCGTCTATCCTAGACCCAGATAATGACTGCGTAGACCACAATCCACGCGCACGCTTATCTAACCGTCACAGCCAAACTTTCTCTCACAACAGGCACGTAGAGCGCGATGAAGTGATCCCCAGGAGTGTAACGCAGTACTAGTCTTCTCTTGATTTGGGTAGTGACTACGTCTCCCACAATCCCTGGGCCCACTTTCCTATTCTATTATGCTGCCACCAGTCCTCATGGACACTACGCACGTCGCAGCGAGAGAGGCAGGGCTAAGCAACCCCGCTATCTGTCTATCCTAGACCCAGACAGTGACTGCATAGACAACAATCCCCGCTTGCTTACCCAACCATCCCCAGCGACCGCAATGCACAATTTCATAGCTGCTCGAGCTCAAAAAACAAATCCAGTCCCATAGTTAGCGTGGATCTCATCAGCCAGAATAGAGCTTAAATAAATTATATTTATGATCTAGAAAAATCACAGTGCATTGGTTACAAAAATTTTATAGATAGAATAAATCGCTGATTACACACTACACAGCAAATAAAAGAAAAGGATTAAACACAGAGCATTACTTACAACAACCTAATAAGTAAGCTAGCATCGGCGACTCCTGGGGCCTGGAGATAGAAACATGAACAGCATGGATAGATCATCATTTCGAATGTACCCCTTGTGATCACCAGCAAGCACATGACAAGCATCAGAATTTATACGTTTCCTGGTCCTTCCAAAACCTACCCACAAATGGCCCAGCCTCCTGCACTACATATCCCAGCAGGCCGAGTTCTGGGCACACTTCGTGCGTTGCGTCGTTAATTTTTAATTGCCCAAAGGCGTCCATTTTCACCCCAGACCCCCCCTTAGGGATCAAGGTATCTGCTTCCTTCTTTGAAGATAGGACCTACATCTTGGTGCCGGGCTGGCTCCCAAGGTGCAACTAATAGGCTACACGAACTGTCAGTTCACAAAAGACATTCCATTTTACAGCCGCGTGTTATATCCTCCCCCCAGGGGAGAAAGCTAACCATTTTAATTACATTTTAGCACTTACTCCAGACAGCGGTGGACACTGAGACACGTTCCCGAAATGGTCAGACACAAATATGAATATGACTCTACATGGAGGAGATATGTATAAACAGGCACATAGACACATATACACAGACCCTTATATAGATGGGGCAGATTAGATCTGTATTTCTATCTCTAATCTGCTACACCATTAACCTAACCTGTAACTAGATTACTTGTGCGCTGCAAGCAAAAACACTTCCTGATTTTTTTTCTTTGAAGACTTTAATCAAATGTGATAAAAGCCCCGCTTGGACTGGAACGTTGCTGCTAAGATCTGTGTCCAGATAAAGTATGCTGCCTCAGCCATCTGAGTGGTGGTGTTCCATATTTCATCCTCTGCTATCCTATCAACTGTCTTCTCTGCCATCATCATCCTTGTAGACTGTATTAACGACACTAGGGATGCAATCTGCAAGACAAAAAATACATAGGGTAATATTCCACAGCACCAGGTATTAGATCAGGATAATTGGCCCCTCACAGATACCCCATGTATTCCACGCCCATCTTCCCCTGGAACTTGCAGCATATAAAATAAGAAATGCAACCGAAGAATATCCATGTCATGAACGGCTTATGAATAAAAAACTAGATTTAATACACTTCTTTAAAACAAATAATAATCATATAACATAAAAAAAGCAACTATCTGAACCCTGCAGGACAAAAAGAAATAACTGAACCTGTCAGGGTACAGACTCTGGTCTGTGGAAAACTGGTTTGTATTTCATCCCTAACCGGACTTCCTCACTTCCGGCACCAGGTGGTGATCTCACTTCCTCCACCCATAACACGCGTCGGAGTCCAATGCTTCAATAGGGATATCCAAGATGGCGATCCCAATATCTGCACGCATGCTCTATAGTCACCAGGAAGAAAAGGGCAATAAATAGAGTCCTAGTCACCTGGCGCCGGATGTGACATCGTTTAGCTCCAGAAACACAATTGTCATGATGGACGAGGGATGCCGATGTATAAGGCTCGTGTCAGGCGAGCGCACTGATCACGTCCGTGTTGCCGCACATTTTAACGTCCGTGGTAGCATACAATTATGACCAATAGAGACCACACACGAAGTACGTCCGCACAGAAGTGTGGAAGCACAACGGACGTGGCAAACTGACGCAGGTTAGGCAAGAAACGTAAATCCACTAGAACGAACGCGCAGAGTGCGCTGCGTCCGCAACGGCCGCATAGCTTTGCATGTGAGTGATGGAACGAGGTCAGACGGGACTGCATTTTTGACGTCCAGCATTTTTGACGGGCAAAATGTTTTTCATATGAATTTATTTTCCCTGCTACATCAGTCAAAAATAACAGTCCAAAAAATGGGCTGTGTGGCCACTACCTTGTCGTCAGTCAGAAAGCACGTCCGTTGAGCACAGACGCACTTACCGTACAAAATGCGCTCATCTGACATTAGTCTTACTGGGAGCACCAAGATGACGTTGGCCGTGTTTTGACATTGCGGGGGTTGAATTTTCCGACACATTTTGCTAATTGGGGGTATTTATAAGAAGCTCTACCTCTGGGGGGGGGGGGCGGTACTGATTTTATTTTATTTTTTTCTCCCGAGGAAGTCCAGTTTGGGATGAAACGCGTTGAGCTATACAAACACTTTGCACAGACCGGAGTTTGGATCCTGACAGGTTTCATTTTCATTTATTCTTGTCCTGCAGGGTTCACATTGGTTTTTGTTTTGTTTTTTCCATGTTTTTTATGTTATGCTATGTGACTCTTTTTTTTTTCTTTCTTTTTAATAAGTGTATTAAATCAATTTTTTATATATTTTTTTTTTTTTATTCATAAGCTGTTTATGACATCGTGGATATTCTTCTGTGGCATTTCTCATTTTATATGCTGCAAGTTCCATACCTTTTTTTTTGGGTGCTTGGAGGAGACGACTTTACTTCACTTGCACTCCATAGGCAGGGGAAGATGGGCGTGGAATACATGGGGTTATGTGTGAGGGGCCAATTATACTGATCTAACATCTGGTGCTGTGGGATATTACCCTATGGATTTTTCTATCCTTGTAGACTGGGCAACATGAATGGTAGCTCACCAAGAAGAGGATAGTGGTGGCAGGAGCAGCCAAGGTTCATTTTCCGTCTTTCTCTTTTTTTTTTTTTCTTTTTCAATTATTTAGCAAAAAGCAATTAGCTGCGCAAATCCTTCCCAAGTGTTTGACAAGTTTTCAGTTAAAACAATAACCAAACCTCACTGTCATAATCTCCCCTTTCCATCTACACCGTTTAATGAACTGCTGCTACTCTTTTATTGTTTTTGCTTTATTGCTTGTGTGTATTATAAAATCATTTACCCGCTTGTCTCTGATCTTCGTTTTACGTTCTTATTTCGTATTTTATGTGTGTGCGTACAAAATACTTGGATATATTTTGAAAAGTTTTTTTTTTTAAAAGTCTCGATTGTGAATCTTAAATATTTCATTAAAAAAAATGTTTTTTTGGGGGGGGGGGGCGACTAAACAAACTCAAGATGTTGAAATCACAGACCAGGCTCTTCTCCATGAGTCCCGGCATATCTAATACGAGGTTGTCACATGGAGAGTCCGCTGTTTTATGATGCAGAGATTTTTTGGTAGGATTGTTTAGTTACAATTTGTCAATTTATTCCAGATTCCAGGAAGGAGAAGGAAGTGCGTGGACCTCTGAGAGCTGCCGTGGAAAGGTCAGCGTTGAACCCTAATTACAA
This sequence comes from Leptobrachium leishanense, assembly GCA_009667805.1. Taxonomy (NCBI): domain Eukaryota; kingdom Metazoa; phylum Chordata; class Amphibia; order Anura; family Megophryidae; genus Leptobrachium; species Leptobrachium leishanense. The sequence continues at coordinate 66,712,554 of CM019065.1, forward strand.
TCTTGGGATTGTCTTAATGGAATACTCTTTAAAAAAAGCAAAAAATAAAATGCATTCCCTGTTACTGCCCTCATATATTTGGGCACATTCTGCTGACAGCATCTGCCCAATTATTCTTTTAATATTTTTGGTGACTTTACTCATCTTTTTTTTTTTTTTTTGTAAATATATGTTTATTCAAATTTTTCAGATCAACAAGTAATAACACAATTTTGGAACTCGCAGGTTCCCATATGCAAGCAATATGTGATGGTCGTGCAGGACCCAAATCAACAGAGATAAATCATGTTATTACATCTGATAGTACGTAGCATAAGTTGAAAGACACTAATTTAGGTGAGGGGGGGGTGGTGTGGACCGGGCGAAGCTTTCGGGAAGTCCCTGAGGTGAGGTAAAATCAATATAGGAAATTTATAGGCACTTAATCTGGATCTTGCCAGAGAACTCGAACTTCACGGGAAGAAGATGTCAGAACCCAGAGAGACCAAATAGTGGAATATTGTGCTAATCGATCGGACGCACTGAACATCATGCTTTCGATAGAATGAAGCTCCTCCATACGGGTATACCATAGGGACAAAGGCGGGCATACACATTGTTTCCATTATAGGGGTATCAAGGCCTTCGCGGTGTTGAGTATGCGGATTGCGAGGGAGCGCTTGTAGAAGGAGACTGGGTACTCATTGTGATGAAGCAACAAGGCCGCAGGGGAGAATGTAGGGGGAGACACCACAAATCTTGAGAGGATCTCGTATATTCTGGCCCAGAATGGTCGGATTATCGGACAATCCCACCAGATATGAAGCATTGTGCCAATCTCCTCCCCACAGTGCGGGGATTAGGGGGCAATAGCGGCTGATCACTTCAGGGGTGCGGTACCAACGGCTGAGAACCTTGTATGCGGTTTCCTGTGACTTGCTGGACGAGGAGCAATGGTGTGTCAGGTCACAGATCTTGGACCACTGCTCCTCCGACAGCACTAGATCCAGAATTGATTCCCATTTTCCCATATAGGGGGGGGGGGGCGGTACGTCCGAAGACACCGTTCTCAATAGAGAGTAAAGAATTGAGAGGCCATGAGAAAAAAGGCCGCGTACGGCAAACACAACCCCTCAAAGGTGGTCAACTGGCGCCCCAGTTGGAGCCGTTGAGGTATACGGTCCAAGAAGTGACCAACCTGCGCATAGTGGAACGAATGTATGAAGGATATCGGTCTGTCTCCCATCAGGTCGGTTAGAGGCCGGTGCCCCTTTGGAGTCTAAAAAGTGTGAGAAGCGTGGCGTCGACACCGGGACCAGGCGTCGGACCGAGTGAGGGTCTAAGCCCGGGGGGAAGTCGTCTTTGTAAATCACCGGAGACATAGGGGAAGGGAAGGAGGTCAGGCCGGCTTTAATGGCGGAGAGCCGCCATAATTTATAGGTAGCCCAAGTAAAGGGGGACGATCTGGCCAATCTCCCGCCCTGCCCCCGTGGCAACCAGGGGAGCACCGCCACCGGGACTCCCATTATTTCCTGATCTACCGCCCTCCATAATTTGATAGATCCCTCTCTTGTCCACTCCACTACCCGCTGCAGGTGACAGGCCCTGTGATAGAGTAAGAAGTTGGGTAGAGCTAAGCCCCCATCTGCTCTGGATCGGGTAAGAACCTGGAAGCCCAATCTAGGCTGCCAGCCCCTCCAAATATATTTGGTTACAATGGACCGCAGTGAAGATAGGAACGGGCCCGGGAGCGTTATAGGGATCGTCTGCATGAGGTAGAGGATTCTGGGTTGAATGTTCATTTTTATTACCGCTATGCGGCCTAGCCAAGAGACATGTGGGTAATCCCATGCTGCCAAGTCTCGTTGGAATGATTGGAGACATGGGGGAAATTATCCTGAAACAAGTCAGAGTTCTGTTTCGAGACCCAAATCCCCAGATATTTGATCCTGTTGGAAAGCGAAGTGAGGTTGTAGTGCCCAGGCTCTGCGGTCCGGGACCGAGATGTTCATGATGTGAGATTTAGAGAAGTTAATGCGCAGGTTAGATAGTTGACCGTATACCTCAAAGGCGGCCTTGATTCCGGGTAGTGAAATCTCTGGTCGCGTCACAAAAAATAACAAATCATCAGCATATGCTGCAACCTTATGTTGGTGGGGGCCAACCTCGACCCCCGTGATGTTAGGGTCTGTTCTGATAGCAGTCAAGAAGGGTTCTAAAGTTAAAACAAACAGTAGGGGGGAGAGTGAACACCCCTGGCGGGTACCGTTTCGGATAGCGAATGGAGCTGTGACTGCGCCGTTTACGCAGACTCGTGGAGTCGTGTCCCCATAAAGGGCTCCAATCCAGGCGCGGAGATTCGGGCCAAGGCCCACATGTGTTAGCGTCGAGGAGATAAAATCCCAGTCTACCCTGTCGAAGGCTTTCTCCGCGTCTGTGGATAGGAGAGCCAAATCCTGAGAGGAGCGGCGGGCGTGGTGCATGAGCTGGAGTGTGCGCATGGTGTTGTCCCTAGCCTCACGGCCCGAGACAAACCCCACTTGGTCCGCATGCACCAAATCAGGGAGAAAAGGCTTAAGTCGCTCTGCCAGGACCTTGGCAAACAGTTTCAGGTCGCAGTTCAGCAGCAAGATAGGCCTGTAGCTGGCGCAACAGTCTAGGTCTTTACCCTCTTTCGATAGAAGAGTGATATTAGCCCCCAAGGTCTGTGTTGGTAACGGAACGCCCTTAGTCAGTTCATTTAAAGCTAGTAATAGATGAGGTGATAGTTGGGGGCAAACCTTTTATAATACCGTTACCGAATGGGGAGGCCGTCTGGTCCCGGGCTTTTGCCTGATTTAGATGATTTAAGGGCCTGGGCCAATTCCTCCGCCGTTAATGGACTGTCAAGCAGGTCAAATGTTTGCTCTGAGACGCGCCTGGTGGAGTGCTTGGATAGGTAGGCTAGGATGGCAGAGCGTTTACCTTCCAGGTCCTGGGGACAGACCTCTTCCCTCAAATCATACAGAGAGGCATAATAATCGTGGACAATTTGTAATAGTTTTGTAGGGAGGCGCTGCAGCGTGCCTCTAGTATCTCGTAACCTTGCGATATAAGTAGTGGAGCGCCTTTTGGCAAGCATGCGTGCCAGCAGTTTCCCACTCTTGTCCCCGTGGAGGTGAAAAAAGGCTTTAGATCTGAGATAAGCCCCGTGGTAAGAGGAGGACAGTAGTGATGCCAGAGTTTTACGTAGGTCAGTCAGGCGCGCCAGGCTAGATGGGTCATTGTCCCGTTTATGTGCAGAGGAGGTTTGTGCTATTTGCAGGTGGAGATCGCATCTCGGCAGAACGCGGCTTAGCCCTTTCAGCCCCTTTTTGTGAATGAAAAAACCCTGATTACGCATTTGTGTGCCTCCCAGACTATAGGGGAAGAGACGTCCCCCCCCCCTCCTCATTCTCCTCAAAATAGTTAGTAAGAACTTGCCGGCCCTCCTCCTCCACCAGCGGGTCGGAGAGGAGTGAGTCATTGAGACGCCAGTTGGAGATCGTCGGGCGGTATAAGGGAGAGCTGATAGTGAGTGAAGTCGGTGCATGGTCAGACCAGGTCGCCGTGCCTATGGACGCCCGGCGCAATGTAGGGAGGTGGTAATGTGAGACAAATATATAGTCAATTCTAGAGTATGTCTGGGACGGGGGAGCGTAAAACGTGAAATCCTTATCAGTTGGGTGCAAAGCGCGCCAGCAATCTACAAGTCTGGATGTGTGAAGTGAGTGACGGCATGAGCGTAAAATGTGTGGTGGGACAGAGGAACGGCCCGCAGAGGTGTCCCAGGAAGGCTCCAATGGCACGTTCAGGTCACCTCCCAGCACCAACAGACCCTCCGAGAAGTTATCCAAGGCCCGTAAGGTGGATGACAGAAACCGGTGTTGTGCTTTATTAGGCGCGTAGCATGTAGCGAAGGTGTACACCTGGTCAAGGATGTGGCCCTTCACGAAGACCTAGCGTCCTCCCTCGTCCGTCACTGAGTCATTTAATTGAAACGGTACCCGTCTGTGAAATAAAATGGCAGTCCCCTTAGACCTGGCTTCCACATTATGGCTAAAGAACCCTAAAGGAAAGTGAGAGTTCGTGAGGGTGGGAGCTCTACCGGTTTGGAAATGGGTTTCTTGGATAAAGACCACCGAGGCTTTCTGGGAGCGGAAGTCGCGCATGGCCTGTGAGCGCTTCTCAGGGACGCTTCTCACCCTCCTCACATCTTGACCACTTTGAAAAGCTAATGTGGACAGAATGAGTAGTGTGTCCCTTTTAACAGCTGAAACATTTACTTATACAAGAGATAATACAAACGTATGCATGGACAGTTGGATTTCTTTTAACTCTAATTTCTGTGTGTTTTTATACCTTGTTTTATTCCTTGAACATTCATAATTTTGTCCTATTTCAGGCAGTTAAATAAAGAAGACATTGTGATCCTGGATTCCCTAAATTACATCAAAGGTGATTACTCATCCCATAGAGTGCCATTACAGTTTATTGTGGATTAATCCATTTACTAGAGGGTGAAGATGGAGACGTACCCATTTACTGGAGGGAGACGTACCCATTTACTGGAGGGAGACGTACCCATTTACTGGAGGGAGACGTACCCATTTACTGGAGGGAGACGTACCCATTTACTGGAGGGAGACGTACCCATTTACTGGAGGGAGACGTACCCATTTACTGGAGGGAGACGTACCCATTTACTGGAGGAGACGTACCCATTTACTGGAGGGAGACGTACCCATTTACTGGAGGGAGACGTACCCATTTACTGGAGGGAGACGTACCCATTTACTGGAGGGAGACGTACCCATTTACTGGAGGGAGACGTACCATTTACTGGAGGGAGACGTACCCATTTACTGGAGGGAGACGTACCCATTTACTGGCGGGAGACGTACCCATTTACTGGCGGGAGACGTACCCATTTACTGGAGGGAGACGTACCCATTTACTGGAGGGAGACGTACCCATTTACTGGCGGGAGACGTACCCATTTACTGGCGGGAGACGTACCCATTTACTGGCGGGAGACGTACCCATTTACTGGCGGGAGACGTACCCATTTACTGGCGGGAGACGTACCCATTTACTGGCGGGAGACGTACCCATTTACTGGCGGGAGACGTACCCATTTACTGGCGGAGACGTACCATTTACTGGCGGGAGACGTACCCATTTACTGGCGGGAGACGTACCCATTTACTGGCGGGAGACGTACCCATTTACTGGCGGGAGACGTACCCATTTACTGGCGGGAGACGTACCCATTTACTGGAGGGAGACGTACCCATTTACTGGAGGGAGACGTACCCATTTACTGGAGGGAGAGGATGGAGAGGATAAAGACTTAATTTAATTTCATCGGTCAAAAATTTATTGTAAAAACACCACGTTCCCTTGGTGTTCTCCAATAATTCACCAGGTAATAGACTAGCAGGGTTATTCAGAGAGCACTGAAACGTCGCTGACATTTCGGTGCCGTCTCGTTCCTGCGGTTCCCTGCACTTCAGGTAATCAAGGTTCGCCACCCTGCGATGTATTCAGCATGCACCGCAGAGTCCCCGCAGTGCAGGGAAAACTCGCCACAAACCTGCCGAACACTCAACGAAAACCTGCAAAAACCACGCTGGAAAAAGCCGACAAGCTGACAAATGGGGTGAAAAAAACAGTGCGCTTGAAAGTCTTAAAATTTAAACGCTGTTTGCAAAAAACTACTGAACGAAAATGTCTGAAATTTACACATAAGTTCCAATGAATGATAATAAAAAGGTCTGTTAAGGAAAAATTATTAGAAAAAAAAATCTATATGTGATTCGCCTGAATAAACCTGCTGAATGAAACAACGAACATCAGGGCACTTCGGCAACTTTTCGCTGCTGTTCAGTGTCTGGGAATAGATTAACCATTGCGTCTCTATGGGGGATTTCACTGCCATTGAACAGCACCGTACGTGCAGGCAATGCGCCAAAATTTGGCAAACTTCCTGCTCTCTGAATAGCCGAATGGCCCCAAAATGTCACCGTGCGCTGAATTTCAGTGTCCGGTTACATTTTGGTGACATTTCGGACCTCTCTAACCCTGTTGAGGTAAGTTTGAGTGGGGAGTGCTTGGGAATAGGGATGTCCCATTCCAATCCCTTGGACTGGACCCTGATCACCTCCTTCATGACTCTTGAGTAGGCAGGGTAGGTATCGGATTGGGACATTCCTATTTTCAAGCTTCCCCCCCCCCCTTACTTGCCCCAGTCTACTAGGTTTTGCATTATTGAAGAAGCCTAAGAAAACCTAGAGCTTAATACTTTTTCCTGAAGAGGTCAGGAAGATGCTGTGAGTCTCTGGGTGCCTCTGCATTTAGTGGAAGCATCTTCCCTGCCTGCTTCATGATCTGCGACCAGTCATCGAGTGAGTGCTGCAGCCACAGGATTTCCTTACCTGAGCCAGTGGCCCGTCCAGCCGCGGGTTGAACTGTATCACATCAGGACTGTGTATCGGCGAATACGGCATGACTCATGACATATAGGTGGACCAACAAATAGTGATCAGGACATCCCTTCTTGGAGAACACTGTTCTCCAACTTTTAACGAGAACATGGTTCACATTTTGGCCATATATTCTGGAAAGCAGGAATGCCTTTCAAATCGGAAACAATTTATACACAAATCTCTACGTTGTAGAGGGTTTCAAGGGCTTGGCTGCCTCGGGGTGCACAAGGAAATGGCAAATTCTCAGTATTTATCAGAGGAATGGCATTCTTCTACATAAAGAGGCACCGCAGCTTCCGGTAATCATTTTTTGTTTAACAGAATCAATGAGAGGAGAGAGCAGAAATCATGGCAAGTTCCCACACTACGTTGTAAAGGTTGTATCTTGATAATACACATTGTCGCTCTTCACTACGCCAAGTAAAAGGCTGCATACTTTGATGTTTTCACGTTTTCAAATGAAAATTATTCAGTAAGATGCCAAAATACATCAGTGTCTTCCAAACAAAGCTCTTGGGATGATGAAAGCCACGGTGGATGCACGTCCGTGATAAAGCTTTTGTGTGATAACAGTTAATGGATGATGAACATCGGGTTGTATATTGGAATTTTGAAGTTTTTTTTTTTTTTTCTCCATTTCATACGTTTCTTGTGACCTTCAGTTTTCATTGATAAAAATGTTGATCAGTAGGCGTCTAATTCACTTGTGAAGAAGCAGGATGTATACGCTCGTTCTTCAACCTCCCAAAACACGACATGCCCGGGGTTTACCATTAAATTATTTTAGACAAATGTGCTGGATCTGAAAATACTGTGATCATTTGCGAAGCATCTGCGGATTCGCAGCGCGAAGATAAGAGACGTGTTGATATCTTCTCTTTAAAATCATACTCGGAGCTTCGGTTTCTGCAGACGTACAGCTCTAAATAATTGATCAGCGCCTCAGGCTTCTTTATATTATGGTCTGTGGTTTTGCCACAGAGGAGCAGAAAGATGACGTGGAAAATAAATCCTATTTTTTTTATTTATTTATTATTATTTTGCCCACTGCTATGGGGTTCACTACATTTGCACCTTTTATACCCAGACCCAAGACCTGTGTTTTTAATATATCATTCTAATTTTTAAGGGAATATTACAGAAGGTGCAAAAACTGCTCTTAATGCTAGACAACTATGTCTACACCATTGATGGCTAAGCTTGACGCACCAGATATTTTGGAATTACATCCAGTGATTCTCAGCCACATTTGAAGCTGTGGTCAAACGGGTGCACCATAAGCGTCCGCTGCAAGTTGCATTGTGATGTCCTGTCATAGCACGACTAGGGTTATCCACTGGAAGCTTCTGTGGACGACCCAGGCCGGCCGACGGACAGGCCGCCAACAAAGTAAAAAAAAAAAAAAAAACACTGCAGGGGGAAAGAAACCTTCTCCCTGGTGCTGCAACAAGGTTGCATCTCTCAGATTTGTTGTGGTTTCCATCAAGACAGAAATGGCTTGTGACAAGACTAAGACATTCTCTTGTTACATTGTATTCATTGATGAAACCAACCGTGTGAAATGGCTTGGTACACTCCCGACATGTTCATTGTGCATCCAACTGTGGTCTGGTTCAACCATCTCCCAGTCCTGAAACTTGAAAGTAGGAATTGATGTGGGATGCAGTTTTATTTATTTATTTATTTATAAAGGATTTTACCAGGAAGGATACATTGAGATTTCTCTCGTTTTCAAGTATGTCCTGGGATGCAGTTGTTGGATGATGTCATGTTGCTGATACTGCGGGTACCTGTCTGGGTAAACCTGCTGTTGGTGGTATAAGAAGATACATTCTGTTTGAAGAAAGCTGAAATCCCCTACTCAGACTTTTAATCACGTTTTGTTTTACAGTTTCCCCGTTGGGTTGTGCTGCCCTGTGGTTTTTTTCCCTAAATAAGTAAAAAAAATTATAACACTGTAACTATCAGTTTTCAGGTGGATCTGAATGACGAAACCGAAACCCTGCTGCATGCACGGCTGCTCTAATTCCCAAAGGGTGAGGGAGGGCTTACTGCTCCCTATACACAAGTAACAATATATCCAGCCACATTAGTAACGTCTGTGTGATTCCAAGCCTGGGGTGAACAAAATGGCTTGCTTGATTAACCCCTCCTGACCTTTCCTGCACCCCCTTCGAATAGTAGAATACTTTTTTTTTATCTAGTGCCAGCTCCTGTGAAATTGGTGCAGATCCAACAAGCTGTGTCTTCAGTTGAAGCTGCAGTTGTCACATGACCTGGTGGAGGCTACCGACTGCATTGAGACGCAATGGCCAGCTGGAAATTAACTCCTGTTTATTCTATAGCCTTTTGTCCAGAAGACAGAATAGAACTCTCTCTTTTACCAAAGCTCTGGTAATCATACCAGAGCCATTAAAGGGATACTGTAGTGAAACATAGCGTTCCCTCTTCTTTTTTTTTGTGTGATAACTAATTGGGCAGAAGCTGCTGACAGTCTCCGTCCAATTATTATATTTTGTTTTTCTTATTGAAGGTGATTTTACTCCCCTTTTTCCCCTCTCTTTGCTCTGCTCCTCATCTTCAGCTCCGTGTCCTCCGAACCCAGAAGTCCCTGAAGCTTTTCTGTTCAATCTGTGCTCTTACGCTACTTGCGTAATGTAGCAACCACAAATTGCACACTGCTACAGACTTACGCATTGTATGTACGCAGGTTCTGTAGCGCCTGCGCAGAGCGATGGATTGGAGCTGCACTCCTTTACAGATCTTGTCCAACCAGCTGCCTGAGACTACACGCTACAGTGGGCGGTCTCCGTGAGGGTGAGGTCACTAAGCTTTCTGCATGGTGATGTCACCAGTGACCGTTCTGGTGACCGACAGCTGGGAAATTAAAAAAAAAAAAATGGGTGAAGGAGACTCCCCTATTTCACCCAGCATTTAACTAGATGAGGGTACCTGGGAGGGCACTCCTCACATCCTGACCACTTTAAAATAAAGTAGAGTGTTCCTCTAAAGTTGATGGAGAGGTTACCTTTACACCCAGGATTTTAATTTTTCTGCTTGGTTCTAATTGTTTGCATCATTTCATGCCAAATTCTTTCCACTCCCAACCCCATAATCTCAGATTTTCATGGAATTTGCTAGGATGTTAGAGGACATGACATGACTTGCATATGAATAATGATGGCCCTTAGTGATACCTGATATTCATGCAGGGCTGCAAACCTGATAGAAGGAAGGTTCTACCCAGAGGTCGACCGAGTAAGCAAAGTTTTACATTTTCTGATTGGTAGAACCTTAATGTTGAGCTCGTTTTGAAGCTAAGGGAACATAGTTTTCATAAATTCTTGTAAAATTCAATATATTTCAATATTTTTGTGACCTTTTAACCTTAAAAGTCGAATTTTTGGGTAAAATTATGTTTTACATTTAAATACATTCTCTATTTCGTATAAGTTTTGATTTTGGGATGTCTTTGGGAGCAGAAATAATTTTGCACCGTCTGTCCACGTCACCGAAGCTCTAGCAAGACTGTCAGACAAGTCTGAACTTGTCAGATGCACATTTCAGGAACTCTGCTCCTGAGCACTGCAACAGACTGCGGCAAACGCTGGGAGCCATTGGGCAGCCCCAGTGTGTGACATGCTGCTTAGAGTCACACTGACTCCAGGCAGCGTGTCTGTTGTCCGTAAAGAAATGCACTGCTAGAAGGTATAGATGCTGGGAGCTGCAGCAGGAAGGAGATTGCGGCTCTTCCCATCTCTGAAATCCAGAATGCTCAGGATCGGATACTGGATTCCGAATTAGGGATGATCAGCCTGCACTTGTTTTTTCACCGAAAGATAATAAAATGACAGCGACCATTTAAGATATTGTTATCACAGATTTGTGTAAACGGATAACATTCTCATTTCGTAAATTGTGATTTGTAGCTTTTAATACAGTTTTCAACCCACCCGCGTTCCTTCAAAATCGTCCGCTGTGACAGTTGCAGATGAAACTTCATAGTAGGAGATGGCAAAGAAAGTGCACGGCGAGCCCTGGCAACACGACGTTGGGGAATAAAGCGTTATTACGGAGCTAAGAGCGCTTTATTGCTTGTAGGCTTTTCACAGCGGGGTAACACACACATTAAGAGTTTATTATTCCAAATCTGTTTTTAGTGCTTTCACAATCTACAACGATCTTCCGAAACTGTCAATCATTAAAAAAAAAAAACACACAACATTTTGTAGAAATAACTTGAACCCCCATCTTTTCTGGTTCCACAGTCTTACTAAATGCCTTTTATATTTCAGGCTATAGATACGAGCTGTTTTGTCTAATAAAACATGTGCAGACTCCACATTGCCTGGTATGTATGCCATCTGTTAATAAATTGCTATAGGTCTTATTTATTTGCCCAATTCTCTCCTTATTTATATTTTTAGTGTCTAATTGTAAATAAAAATAGTATGTACTGGCTGGGTATCCCTTACCGGCGAATGCAGATTTTAACATTTTTGTATGTACAGGTTGGGTGCCCCTTATCCAAAATTCTATAATCTGGGAGATTCCAAAAACTGGAATTTTTGTAGTTCTGATTTTTGTGATTCCGGACCAAGGGAGCTCCGTTCGGTCGCTGCCTCTTGAGAAACAGGCTCCTGAGTGCTGCAGGAGACCATGACATGAACTGGGAGCCTCTGGGTGGCCCCAGCATCTGACATGCTTCCTGGAGTCTCACTGACTCCCATCATCATGTCCTCAAAGAAACTATGCAGAGCGCTCCCACTGTGCATACAATCTAGGCGCTGCAGCAGGAAAACGATTGTGGTTCTTTCACCACGATCTCCTTCCTTTTAATGTATTGGATTTTCCTGAAATACGGAAGAATCCGAATTCCGGAATGACCCGGGGTCCTGAACATACTGGATAACGGGTGTTCAACCTGTAATCATGAGGTATCTTGAATAGGACGCAATTTTAAACACAGAATTCATTTGTTTCATATACACCTTGTACGCAGTTACAAGTATTAAAGTGCCAATAAATTCTAAAGTGTTATATTGGAAGCTCTCGGGCATGGTCCTTTCTCCCATTATTGTCGGTGTGTCTAAGAGGAGAGGGATGACACACTAGGTGAAGGTAAATAGAGTATGTGAAGTAGCAGGGTGGCTGTGGGGAAGATCAAGCAAGAAATGTACAGTGAGGAAATCATGGAGTGAGCAGATAGGCTTCTCTAGTGTGTTTTCGGAGACTTCTTGAAGTACTGGAGAGACAAGAGTCTAATGTTGCGGGGGAGGGAATTCCAAAGGAAGGGGGCAGCTCGGGAGAAGTCTTGAAGGCGAGAGGGGTGCGAATACGAGGAGATAATATCAGATCATTGACAGAATGAAGTGGAAGGGCCAGGATGCACCTTTCAAGAATGGGATATGTGGAGGCAGGGGCGCGGTTATGGAGAACCTTCTGTGTGAGCATCGTTATTTTGATTTGGATTGTAAAGAAAGCAGGGAGCCAGTGTAGAGCTTAATAAAGGGAAGAGATGCAGGATGTGAGGTGGATGACCCTTGCACTGGCGTGCAGAGAGAATCTGAGATCCAATGAGAAGGGGGTTACAGTAGTCAAGGCGGGAGATAAGAGCTTGGATGAGTATTTTAGCAGACTCCTGATTTAAGAAAGAGACGGATGAGTAATATTTTTTTAGGTGGAAGAAACAAGATTTGGTTAGTGACTAAATGTGAGGAGTGAAGCTCTAGAGGGAGTGGGCTCTAGAGGGAGTGAAGGCGAGAAGTTACCTTTTCGAGAGGTTGAGCTTTAGGAAACGATAAGCAGCCGTTATCATGGTCCAAGACAGGAGGAGAGAAATCAGGAAAGGTAGATTTTGTGTCGTCAGCATGGAGATGATCTAGGAATCCATAGGAAGAAATGAGGTTGCCAAGTGAGGAGGTATAGATTGAGCAGAGAAGGGCACCCAGAACAGAGCCTTGAGAGAGGGGCTGGGGCTGAAGAGGCACCAGGGAAGGAGACCTTGCCTGTGGGTCGTTTTGTTCAATATCTTTAATATTTTTTTGTCCCTGTCGCATGTGGTCAAAGATGGAATTTTTCCTGTGGTGTCATGTTGGCACTCAAAAATTTTTGGGAATTTTCAAAGTTTCAGATAAAGGGTTCTCAACCTGTATTAGTGTGTTCAAAGAAATGGGTAAGAAAAAATAAACCAAAACCTTGCTGTAATGGGCATATCCGTAACAATTTCTATGCTTTTATGACCTGATTTATCTGCTTATTTGCTTACTAAAAAACCTGTTTACTACAAATTTCCGCTTATAGTGCTTAATGCAGGATTATTCCAGGCTTTGTCAAGTCATCCGGTGCTCCCTCCTGGCTCTTACCCATTCTTCATTGTTAAGGGTTAGTTTATATAGAGTACATAATGTACCAGATATCCCTTAATTTCCTGTTCATTTCTGTGGTTCTCAGTATCACGGCAAATAATCTCAGGTTTCTGATTTGATTTGGCCTTTCTTGCTGCTTCATTGTTTAATAGTCTTTCAGCATTGCATTTTGACAATTTGCAGTTCGTACGATACATAAGCATCTGCTTTATGCTGGCCCACGTTGTTTTTTTTAATATATTCTTTATGTATTGTAATTATACCCCTGTAATCTAATTCTAAATTGTTTGTCATGGAAAATAAAACCGTATATCATTTTAAAAATATAATCAAAACAACACGGACTCGCCCCCATCCCACTTCACATTATCCCTTACCCCTGATAATGTCCACGGACTTGCCCATTCCCCCCCATATATATGTCCCACTACCCCCCCCCCCTCCTCCCCATATGCTTTGGCAATGCTAAAATGTATTTGGTCCTGCCAATAAAGCTTATTTTGATTTGATTTGATCAAAACTCCAAGAAAAAATTAAATGCATGACAAATTAATTGTGGTAACTAAGAATGCACCGATAGCATTTTTTTTTTTTAAGACCGAGTACGATACTTTTTTTTCATGCACTCAACAATACCGAGTACCAATACTTTTAAAGTCATGTGACCGCTTTCCAATAAATAATTTAGAATTTTGCTGAAAGCCTGTCACGCCATTTACCCACTGTGTGCGCATGCACACACTTGCACAGTCTGAGATCTCACGGGATCGCAGCTGGGGGTTTCCACCGAGCAGCAGCTCTAAACTTTGCCGGCAGCCGCTTGCTGGAAAGCAGACAGTCGTGCAAGTACTCGTGCAAATGCCGTTATCAATACCGATCCTAGTATCGGTGCATCCCTAGTTGTAACTATTGCAGAAAAATGTCTTCCATCTTCAGGATTCACTTCCACCTCAGAAAAATCGGCAACACCCACGGGGAATAAGGGTTTGCCAAAGTAGAGTTACTGGGCAACACTATTGCTGCTGTGTGTCATTATGTCGTTGTTCATGATTCCTATTTCAGTACTGGAGCTTACAGATTGAGCATCCCTTATCCGGATTGCGTAGGGGGAGGCGGCCAGGGAGCTACTGAAATAGGATTCTGTTCGAGGGATGTCATGCTGCTGCAGAGAAATAATACCAGGACATAGATTCTTCAGGAAGTCAAGACTCAGTGGCATCATGGCAGAACGACCAACACTGAGCCCCGATGCACTTTTGCATATACATTTTATAGACCCACAGTGATGACGAGTGAAACCTCTCACGTTGGTGGTATAGATTTACAGATAACAAAAGACCAAAATCTCATTAGCGACCGTTTTCTTTGACCTATCAAGGAATGGTGGTATCGGCTCATGGCCTGGGGGGGTTTTGCTTCCTGGACAAACACCTTTTGCACTCGACACATGAGCTCGGCTCAAGCTTCTTGCACTCAGCTCAGATTATCCCTTTGTGAACTTTGTAACAGATCAGCTACCCTGCAGGGGTAGCTCTGTCTGCGGCGCCGAGTCTTGCTGGAGAGCTTAGCCGGGTAGCGAGCTAGCAAGGTGGGAGAGAGATTGGCAGCGGTCCCTGGATGGTCTGGAAGCGAAGGATTCCGTAAAGCTGGCTTCTTCAGTGATTATGCCCTCCCCAAATACTAGTCGTGACTCAGTACAGGTTTGAAGGTAAATCAGAGTGTTTAATGAAAAGCAGAACATACACGGTCCTTTTATATGGTACAGTCCCATTGTTCTCTCCCATGCCCGCCCCCAGACCCCTGGAGTGAATTCTGCACAGTGGCTAGCCATAGCCCAGGTTCTGATTGGTTGGTTCCAAGACCATTGAGAGGACCTGAAAGAAGCCTGCAGTCTTCACTTGGGTCCACTGGTTGTATGCAGATGCAGTCTTGACCTCAGTGACCACATACAGTGATTTACATAACCCATTGTAAAGGGAATCAGATAGTGGGTGGCTGAGACAATGTGACTCCCAGCCTTTCAGAACAGGTAAACAGATAACAGATAAACAAAGAGAAAACACTTTTGCATAATCCAAAAGTTACACAAACCTATTGTACATTCTATATGAAGGAAAGCATTTGACTCTAGTGGCGGGTAGTGTTTTTAAAAACCACATTTAACTAAAGAAATAAAAGTCTATTTAAAACTAAAAATGAGCAATTGACAATACATTTAAAACCACACAATATAACTGAGCATAAACTAGCAGGATCGGTGCAGGGGAAAAACATGATTAATTAAAGTCTAGCAACAGTTTTACATTAAATCTAACAAAGGAAATTAGTTTCCATAAATAAAGGGTAAACGAAATATAACAAAATAAGAATGAAATTAAACTAAATAAATCCTGTGGCGGCCGTTCCGTCACAAACTTAAGTTGTATCAGTTATCTGGTTATATTTGGAGGGCACATAAGGACTCGTAATCATCAATACAAACTATATCTCACCAGGACATTCCTCCTTCACTACGATGCAGTGGCCGCTGCAGCAGCAGTGTGTATGTACTGAAGAGATGCTGTGCAGTGCTTTGCGGGAGTCATGCTGTACAGAGCCAACATGTCTCTTGCTGGAGCTGTACAGAGTCTCCCAGGATGTTCCTTGCAGTGCTACAGCCATCAAAGGAGGGCTGGCGTGCAGGAGGACCCGCAAGGAGCGTCGGGGAGGTAAGCAAGAATGAAACCTTGAAGATTCTAAAGGTTTTGGCTTTCAGAGTCTTCCGGATGTCAGAATTCCAGAGAAGGCGTATAATGTATACATGCTACAATACGAACGGCCTACAAAAATACTTGGTTTTTCTTTTCCGTCTCCAAATGAAGCATGTTGACCTAAAATTGCTCCATTGTAGCATGGATATTTGTGAACCCACACTTTACTTTGTGACAACCAAGATGGTCTCTCCATTCCCTGCCTCGTTGACCTGTCACAGCCATGGTTACTTCTCTATCTTGTAGACTCCCCCAAAAGTTTTTTTTTGTATATCTTCTAGTATTCTTTTACTTTATTTTATTTTTGCTTTCACAAGTACTTGTGTCCTTCTCCACTCTGTAGATGCTTCACGCTGTCTTTGTAACCCCCCCCCCCCCGATTTTCGACAACAGGGTGAAAATGTTTCCTTGACATTAAGACGCTAAGTAGAAAAACAAAACTAAACAAACCTGCGTCATATTTTTGTGGTGGAACTTCGATGCGTGTTGCTCTTGGTGTTTATAATTGGGGTTCGTGTTAGGGATGTTATGTTTTGTTACTGCTGAATCCGATGCCTGAAAATTAAGCAAAAATTTAGCAGAATCTGTTGTTTATTACCCTACACGTTACACCTGCGTCTTTTTTTTTTTTTCCACCATACTTACATCAGTAATATGACGAGCGTATTGTGCAACTTGCACTGAAAAATCAACACGTGCTCAGTTTTATCCTGTGCAATACAACATTTCTAACTAAAAGTCTTAATCTTAGGAAACTTCTCAATCAGCCTTTTTTGTCACATTGATCCAGACAAGACCACAAGTCGTCACCTTTATGATCCATTATGATAGTAAACCAGTTAGAGATACATTCATCATATTGTTGCTACTACTTGCAAATTATCGTGTGGCCTTGTCTGCTGAATGCATCTGAAATCCCCAAATTGAATGATTGAAAAGGTGTTACGGACCCTTTTGTACCTACACAAGAAATAACGCTGACGGCAAATGAATGACTTCAATAAAGTAAATAATGCAAGCCTGAACTATTAATAAATCCACTGGCTGGTGTGTATTCTCTGCATAATGGTCCTCAAAAGGGAGGAACTGACAGCGACCATATTGAATCTGCCTCCACTATACAGTCTTATTAAGAGAATAAGTGTCATTATCACCTGCAGGTTCCATGTGCCGGTGCCCTGACAAGTCATTGTGTAAATTTTTCTACTAATGAGGTTTAGTTTACAGTATATCCTCACACTGTGTTCCTGTGAGAGAGGATCTTGTTCGGAGGCAGAAGACATGAGACCGGTTTATGCAACAGTCTTGTGTTGAACACTTTGTCATTACAGATTCATTGCCTGACTGCTCCTGAGATCAGCTCCACGTGGAACCAGCAGCGAGACCCGAGTGAGCAGTACACTCAGGAAATGTAAGTGTGAGCGGAGTCGTGTAATTAAAAAAAAAAAAAATACGTTTGCATAAATAACTAAAACTATAGATACTGGGGTAAACGTAATCCCCTAACATAGTGGTTCCCAACCCTGGTCCTCAGGTCCCCCTAACAGGCCAGGTTTTAAGGGTTACCTTGGGGTAATGCAATCACTGAGCAGCAAATCACATCACCTGTGCTGTGCTTCAGAAATCAGGTTTACGTGGCCGCCCCGATAGGGAATAGGCGCTAAACCATTTTTTCTGCATATGTGCATATTTTGTAGTATCCCCAGCCAGGTTTATTTTTTTTTTTTTTTTTTGCTGCTGCCCCTTTCCGTGTTTTTTTTTTTTTTTTTTTTCCTTTTTCTCAATCCCAAAGTGGAAATGGTTATGGTTAGTGTATAAATATAAACCCACCAGTCTCTCTTTGCTGAGAAGCATCATGAGGACATGTAGTTGCTTAGATAGCAGCTTTTGGTTTCATTAGGTTAAGACCCACCTAACCCGAGGTTGCCGTGATGTGGCGGGTGGGCTTAACACTCTAATGGACATTATGGTGAACTAAAACGGTTTTGTTTCGCATTGAGCTGTAGGGGTAAGCAAATGACAACCTTTTTTCTTATGTTTTATGCGTGAAGTGGGCAGGATTCTTCTGGATTACGCAGCCACCCTGGTAGGAAATGGGCACAAAAACGTTTTTTTTTCTGCATTCGTAGATTACTGGCAAACCTGGCCTGCTAGTGGTACCTCCTGAGGTCCAGGGTTGGGAACACAGCCTTAGACTGCAGGGTTGGGGGCCCTGATCTAAATTAAAACAGACTGTTTGCATTCTACAAAGTATCCATGTTTTATGTTGTGATACGCTTTATCAGGATTTATTTTAGGATTTCTTATATTTTGGTTTAGAGGTAAAATCAATCTGATGGTGATACTTGCTAAAAGAACAGCATAATTTTTATGTTCTTGTTCAGATTTTTTTTCCGCCAAGTATTCAGTGGACAAGTAATCATTCATGAAATACAAAAATTAGGAGGGGTTTCAATTCGCGTAAGGATTACGTAAGTATGCCCAGCCCACATGGTACAATGTACCCACGATGCATTTATTAATTTAAAAAAAATTATTTTCATGTTTTCTATTAACCAAATACGAAAACCCCAAAAAAGTGTAGATTGGAGTCTAAAAGGTGAAAGAAAGGACCAATTATCCAAGCATGCACACCCTTCTGTACATGCCTGTTCTATATTCTGTTACTCATATGGTGAAAAAGGAAAGTAATCCATACTCTTTTTGGGATTTTTTGATGATTTATTGTACCAGCTTTGTTTCAACCAAGAAAATACGTTCTCAAGCTTGAATTTTTATTAATGTCACAATAAATCGCCATTAAAAAGTGCAGGTTCTGGATATGTATGAGTATGGTGAAGTCTGTAACTATCTGCCCTTCCATGCACCGATATCATTTTTAAGTACAAGGACTGATTGATACTTTTTATTTAATGTCATCTGACAGTTTTCAACAAATACGATTTTGCTGAAAGCCTGTCCAATTTATGGAAATATTGAACGGTATGACCAGACACCCCATTCACCCACTGCACAGGCTTGACAGCCACCAAGGGTACAAGCTGTTTAATAATATTTGCATGCATTACCCTGATTTATTCTAAACCGCTAGTTATCGGACTGTATGGGCCACCAGCTTCCCATATAGACCACCCTGTACCACAAAATCCATGCCATGGTGACTGTCAGACCTGTGCTTCCATTACAAATTCGTTGATGTCTCCATCTCCTTTATGTGCATGCTGTTTTAGCAAATCACAAATCTCCACAGCAATAAAGCTCAAACTAATGTGCTGTGTATCACTGAGCTCCACAGCAATAACACCCCTATATAGCACACATATACACACTAGCACACCCTATATAACACATACGTACACCCTATATATAGCACCCGCATACATACACACGTGGACGAGTCGAGTACATCGTCAAAGTTCAGTTGCTCCGTGCCATTCACTGACTTCTCCCGCAATGGGCAGACCTCTTAGATGTCAGCCCTGCCTGCGGGATCTCCCTCTGCCCACTAACGTCATCCTTTGGACCAGGGCCGGCCCAAGCCACTGTGCTGCCTGGAGCGAAGGATGAATTGAAAACATGGTGTGTATGAGAGCATATCACAGAGCGCCACATATCACGGCCTACTGTCCCACACATCCACATACCGTCACACACACTTCCACATACACATTTCCACAGTCACACACATGCAGTCACACACACACATAACACAGCCAGTAACGGGGAGACGCAGAGGATTAATGACTCCGGAGGACACAGAGTTACTGTTAATTATATTTCACAGGGTGTTCCTTTTAAACAGGAAGCGCCTCAACGAAGGTATGAAAGAAATTAGGAAAATGCTTGTTTTTTCACCATGATCTAATAATTCAGGGAATACTGGGGGGGGGGGGTGGGGGTAAAAGCCATAAAGCGGCATTAAAACATGCTGCGTACCAGTCATTTCTGTAATTACCCCATCAAACCCTGGCAGCTCTATACTAACCCCCCCTCCCCCCAGTTTAGAAAGGTAAAACACACACGGGGGAGGGGGCACAGAGTCTCCTGTATGAAATCAAGCCAAGCCTACCTCCTCAGCAGCCTCATGGTTCCCCGGGATTCATTTAAAGGCGCATGCTTGCCTACGTCATCAGAGCAGTGCCGCGCATGTCACGTGACAGGCTCTAAACACCGTGTTCCATCTCTCAGGCGCACTGCACTGCAGGAGAGACCACAGCCAGGCTGCATCACTGGTAAAACTTAAGCTGATGGCCTCTATGCCTGCTGAAAGGGGTGGGCGCCAGCCCGCTGAAAGGGGCAGGCGCGGCTTGGTTTTCAACGGAACACTGTCCTGCAGCCGTGTCCGGGCTGGCGGCCTTTGAAAGAGCAGCAAAATGCTGCCCCTGACAAAGTGCTGCCTGGAGCGGCTGCTCCATCCCACTCCATGGAAGGGCCGGTCCTGCTTTGGATCCCCTGTACCTCTGGAATCCTAGCACGTAGAGGGCTGTGTGATGTATCATTGGAAAGGCCTGAGCATGGCCTAAAAACAGCCAGGTTTTATGTAAAAATAAAAAACTTAGAAAAATACATTATTACCTTTACTTTCTAATGCAGCACAATTGGTCACTTTTCAATTCTAAAGTGGGCTATGATTCTGCACTAATTCGCCTTCCCATTTTCCATTCCACCAGCAAGTGTGGACGCGATGGCACAATGCATTATTACGCATTGTTTCATTGAAAACCTAAAAAGTTGCATTGCTGTGAGAAGCACCGGGCCTTCTCTGGAACCCTGCACCTACATCTTTGATTTTGACCGTGCATAAGGTGAGCTGTCATTGGAAAGGAGCGAATACAGCATACTTACTCTTGTTACACTATTTACCCCCTCTTTTTTTTTTTTCTTTCTTACTTTCTCCTCTACTTCACCAAGTCCCAACTTTCACCCCCTGCAGCAATGTTTTAATTTGTTGCCTTCTTTTCTTCTACTGAGGCCTCCTGGGGACCGGTCAGAGATATTGGGTTTCTTTTTTCTCTTTTCCCATATATCTTTATTATTGCACTCGGAGTATTTTTTCCTTGTATGGCCAAAATTACTGTTCAACACCTGGGTATATTCGAGCCTCTCTTCCTATGATGACTTATTTGTCTTTTGTTTCATAAAGAATCTTAAAGATGATGGAAAAAAAAAAATCGAGTCTCTTTCTATAAATACATTTTGCAAAATTGAGCTGGAAATCCCGCTGTCAGAGCTGTGCTGGAGCACATTCCACTCTGTTTTCATTTTATTCATTATTTTTTCTATTTAGTATAATGACACACTCTGATCTCTCTGGTTGACCTGTCAACTTTTAATTATTCTTTTCTTTTTTTTTTTTTTTTAACGTATTGTGCTTTTATTGAGAGGTTGAAAAGTCATACATAGTCAACATTGTCAGTGCAGGATGTGGCATCAAACAAAACCTATAATATAGGATATTACATATAGCGTTTCCTTTAGATTCAGTGTCGAGAGGCGTGAACACCAGGCGAGCGCCTATGGTTTGGCAGTATGAACTTCATAGGGTGTGGGTAGAATTTCGGGAGGGGCGTTGAGAGGGCTGAACCCAATTAAGGGAGCAATCTCAATACGGTCAGGGGGCGGTCCTTCCCATACGGGGTAGGCATGTGTTTTGCCAGTAATGCCAAGAGCGGTAGTGTTCGGCGACCTTACCCAGGGCCAGAGCAACCCTTTCTTCAGCTGATCGGATAATTTTCACTTCGCGTAACCATACAGTAAGGGGTGGGGCAGTTGGCTTACGCCAGAACATTGGTATCACCAGGCGCGCCGCGTGTAGGAGCTTGATAGTGATTGATTTTCGGAATATCTCAGGTGGGTCCTCAGAATGATTAAGTAGGCAATATTCCGGGGTAAATGGGGGTGGTGGTTCCGCAACATCGCAGAGACAGGCATGTATGGAGCGCCAAAACTCAGAAATGACAGGGCAGTCCCACCATATATGGAGCGTGGAGGCGTTAGGTGCGTCACATCTCCAGCATGTGCTGGCTTCCCCAACAGCGTAGTGGCTCAGGATTTGGGGGGTTTTATGCCACCTCGTGAGCACTTTATAGCTGGCCTCCTGAACCCTCACTGCTGTGGAGCTGGAGTGTGCTAATTCGCGCCATTGGTGGTCCTCAAAGGTATAATTTAATTTGCGTTCCCAACTAGCACGGGCGGAGCTGGTCTGAGGTGACGTGGCCTGGAGTATGTCATACATTAAAGAGAGGCAGTGTGATGGGTATCTGCCTCCCTCCACCAGTGTCTCAAATTGCATGGGTGGTCTGATATATTCAGATAGTGGGGCGAGAGATCGTAGTGACTGAATGAGCCGGTGATGGTGGAACCTCCATTAAGAATAAGCCTGCATGTGGAATGGGTAGGTGTTCACATGGAATTGGGCCCAACTCATTTAGGAAGTGCTTAGGTCGTGGGGGGGTAGGTAGGCCCTTTTAATTATTCTAACCAGAGGAGGCCTCAAGCTGCAAAGTTTCCATTGACGTGTTGAATTTAGGCTGGGGTCAGACGAACGCAGTGCGAACGTGCATTTAGCCGCACTTTATTACGGCCGTGGTAGCAGCAAATGACGTCCAACGCAGGCCCACACACGAAGTAAGGCCGCGCAACGCCAACGGTAAACTAATGCTTTTTCGCAAGAACGTTGAACTGCTAGTACTGATGTACAGAGTGCGCTGCGTCCGCATAGCAGCGTGTGTGCGTGATTAGGAGACGTCAGACGCTGCTCATGTCCGGCCTACATAACGTCCAGACACCCAAAGTTTCCTGGTTTGGATCCATAAAAAATCACGGCCGTAATTGCGCATTGTATGACCGCTATCGTGTCTTCCGTGAAAAAGTACGTCCATGCGTTCGGACACACTTTTTTTTACAGACGATGCGAAAAATGCGTTCGTCTGACCCTAGCCTTAGAGGCTGTTGAGGTTCATTCTTGACCCCAATAAGTGTGTGACTGTAATTCAGTCCTTGTCCTCCAATAGAGGACTACTTTTTTGACACTTTAAAGAAGTCTGTGTGAGGTCACGATGCTTATAATTCACCTTTTAGCCCAATAAGGACGAGTTTGTCTAGGAGGAATTTTGATTCCTGCGTCTGCTTTTCTTTCTACATGACGCTCATCCTCTCATTTGTTTTCCAAGATATATTTAAAAAAAAAAGAAGAAAAAAATCTTAATTTTTCCCTCGGAGGCAGACATAGAATAATTCATTAAAGTGGGTTTAACATGCAGAGCGCTGCCTGCGTCTCTCGAGGGAAGGTCTATAGATCCGTATTGGTTAGTTCAAAGCGGCCGTCGCCGGCTGTAGGAACACTTGTTCGTATTTTATTTCAGCAAGAGACTCTTTGAATTGCAGATGAGGGAGATAGACTTCAGATGTTTAGGGATTAGTTTGAGGCTACCAGAATACCAAGTCATTTTCTTTAATAAATCCACTTTTCCAGCAAACAATTATCTCTCTTTCTTCTTGTTAATATTTAATATTGGTATCTTAATTCCGTCGTGTGCTGAAAACACAAGATGATTTTATTTATTCTTCAGTATAAGAGCCAACTCTACACTGTCCTCCCTTCATCTGTAACCGACTTAGTACGGTGTTTTAATTGTAAACAATACAGTATTTTTTATATACTGTAGCTGGAGGTATGGGAAAATCCATAGATTCATGTCATGCTGGACAAAGTAACTGTTACAAGCACATTGTCAACATTCTATGCAATTCTGCCAGACTTTTATAAGGTGTGTGTATGTATAGTGCATTCAGGATCTATTCAGACCCATTTGTTTATTTTTCTTTTTGCATTCTAATGCTAGAAAAATATTAAATCTTCTAGACTCAGTACTCCATACAATGACAAAGCAAAAAACAGATTTTTGATGATATTGCAAAGTTATTATGAAGAAAAAACTGAAATAATACCTTTACATAAATATTCAAAACCTCAACTCAGTACTTTGTTGAAACGCCAGCAATTACATCCTCAGGTTTTTTTGGGTGTAATGTGACAAGCTTTGTATACCTGGAGTTTCTGCCTTTCGTCTGTGCAGATCCCTTCAGAATGTGTTAGGTTGGATGGGGACAGTTGGAAAGCTGTTTTTGGCCTTGCAATAGATGTTTGCTTGGTTTTAAATCTTGGCTTTGGCGGGGCCATTCACAAGATTGTCCCTAAGTCACTATCACATTCTCTGGACTGTGTGCTTCGGCTCATTGTGCTGATGGAAGGTCAACTTGCAGCCTAGGCTGAGGTCCTGAGTGTTCTGCAGGTTTCTTGAAGGATAACTCTGTAGTTTTCTGCGTTCAGATTTACCGCAACTTTGACCGCTCCCCAATGCATGATGATACCGCCGCCATGCTTCACCCTTGGGATGGTACTGAGCAGTTGCGAATGGGGACTGGTTTCCTCCATATGACTCTGATTTGTGGCCAGATTAGTCTTCGTTTCTCACAGTTTGTGAGTCCTCCAGGTGCTCCAAGCGGGCTTACGTGGGTCCTGCAGTGAGGAGAGGCTTCCATCTGGCCATTCTTTCATAAACGCCAGATCAGTGGGTGCACTGTTGCATTGGTGGTTGTCCTGCAAGTTTCTCCTATCTCCACTCACTATCCCTGCAGGATTACCCAGAGTGACCAATTGTTTCTTACTAAGGCCCCTCTCTCTCAATTACTTGGTTTGATTACACAGCCGGCTCAAGGAAGAGTCCTGGTTTGTTCCAAACATCTTCCAGCTAAGAATTATGGGAGGCACTGGGCTTTTGGGAGTCTTCGATGCAGCCAAATAGTTTTTTTGCAGATTAACTCAAATCGGTGACTCGATACAATGCTTTCTCTGACCAGTACAGGCAATATGTTTGGCCTCATGGCTTGGTTTTTCTCTGCCATACATTCTCAGCCATGCGATCTACCTTTCCAAATCATGTCCAATTGATTGGCTAAAACTTCGGTGGACTCCACACTAAGGGCCCTATTTCACGGTTGGTGTGGGCCCAAAGTGTAGAAACATCTCAAAAATGACCAATAGAACTGGGATGCACTAAGTGTGATAGCAAAAGGTATATGACAAAGTAATGTTTCATTTTAGTTTTTATAAATATTTATACATTTGCAGTGCTGTAAAAATAAATAAATAATAGATTTTTTCTTTTTCTTTTGTCATTATAAAGTGCTGAGTCTAGATTGATGTGGAAAAAAATATTATGGCACTTGGCATTGGGCTACAATATAGAAAAAATGTGAAATGAAGAGGTCTGAATACATTCTAAATGTAATGTATATATGTGTGTGGGGGAGTTGTATGTATCGGTGTATAAATAATACAACAAACAAATGGAGAGCCCACAAGGTCTTGTAAATCTCTAATATTGTAAATTCACACAACTGTCAATGTTTCTGGCCCAAGGGGACATGAGCCTCAATAAAGTAACTGATGATTTACATTGCAGAGCTTTACTAGGCTTCTTGAATGCACTACGTTTTGTTGTTTGTTTTGTCTTTGGCTGGAAATTTATGCACCTAACCTTCTATACTGAGGACTTTCCTCTAGACAGAAATCTGTCAATTCGCCCATGCCAAGGTTAGGTCGGCAACGTACAGTTATCATCATTGCCAACCAGCCAATGACTCTCATAGTATTTTTTTTTTTTTTGTTTTATTTAAGAAAACTGCTAACACGATGAGAAGTCAGGTAACAACCTTGATAACGGCTCGTATGGGTACTTATATCTATTCTGCGTGCAGAACTATTAGAACTCATGTGGTTTCCCTCCACCATGGAACTTGCTTCCTATTGGGGACAATGTGAGGCCTGATTCTAGCTGGGCCGCTATACATAATGGCTCAAGCCACTATTCAAAGCAAGACGTGGCTTGGTATTAGTGACTCCTTACTGTATATTAAGAGCTCATATACTTTGTATAGGAGCAGTTAAAAGTCTCAGACCAACAACAAGCTATTCCATGGTATCTTGCGGTCTTGGCTCGAGATGACATTCCTGAAACAATATGCAGTTGCCGCGAGCAGCAGAACACGGAGTACTCTTTCCATGTCTCTTGCACAGCACCACATAGGTGACTTGTATAGAGTTCGCACATGGTCGCTAGCTCCATGGAGACCTTTGGACTCTAGGAGCCGTTGCTGGTAGAAACATAGAAACATAGAAAAATGTCGGCAGATAAAAGAACCTTTCGGCCCATCTAGTCTGCCCAATTACATGGATACTTGACCTGGATTTATCTTTTGTTTAGGATAGCCTTATGCCTATCCCATGCTTGCTTAAATTCAATTACTGTTTTGGCCTCTACCACTTCTACTGGAAGACTGTTCCATGTATCCACCACCCGCTCAGTAAAATAATGCTTCCTGATGTTACTTTTAAACCTTTGCCCCTCTAATCTAAGACTATGTCCTCTTGTTTTGCTATTTTGTTTCCTTTTAAATATACTCCCTTCCTCTACCTTGTGGCTTCCCTTTACGTATTTAAATGTTTCTATCATATCTCCTCTCTCATCTTTTTTCCAAGCTGTACATGTTAAGATCATTTAAGCCTTTCTTGGTAACTTTTCTCCTTCAAGCCGTACACCATTTTAGTAGCCCTTCTCTGAACTCTCTCTAAGATGTCTATATCCTTCTGGAGATACGGTCTCCAGTACTGCACACAGTACTCCAAGTGAGGTCTCACCAGTGCTCTGTACAGTGGCATGAGCACTTCCCTTTTCCTACTGCTAATACCTCTCCCTACACAACCAAGCATTCTGCCAGCATTTCCTGCTGCTCTATTACATTGACTACTTACCCTTAGATCCTCTGGTATCTGCAAGTGGCTCCCAGTTATGGCTTGAGGCACTGTTATGGCGGCTCAATTGTAATAGAGCTAGTAACAGGGATGTTCTAATGGTTAAATATCAGCCCACGCCAATATTTCCCCTTAGCAGCTCCCTATTATAACTCTGTTGGAATCAGGCCGCTGGTCATTAAACTGTTTTTTTTTTTAAATTATTCAACTTCTTTATCCCTGAAATGTAGAGTGTGCTGTGTATATAGGAAAATCTACAATAACCAAAAGGAAACGACTAATGTGTAAAGTGTTGCGGAAACTGTTGGCACTATATAAATGATGATGATAATAGAGTCTGGCTACAGTAAAACTG
Source organism: Leptobrachium leishanense (assembly GCA_009667805.1). Classification (NCBI taxonomy): domain Eukaryota; kingdom Metazoa; phylum Chordata; class Amphibia; order Anura; family Megophryidae; genus Leptobrachium; species Leptobrachium leishanense. Next base: position 66,739,328 of record CM019065.1, read on the forward strand.
GAATATGAGTGAAAGCCACCGGCTGGGTGGAGTAGAGGTAACATCACTGCTCTGCGTGGAGCCTGTGGAGACATGGGTTCGATCCAAGCAAGAGCACCTCTCCAGTAAGTGTCCTTGGGCAAGACACATAACTGCACCTACTCGCCACCCAGGACATACTTGAAAACGAGAGAAATCTCAATGTATCCCTCCTGGAAAAATCCTTTCTCAAAATATGTAATGGTGATCTATACACTGGAGCAGAGGAAAAACCGGAAGTGACTATAAAATGAGGTCCTTCAGACTGGACTCTGGAACTATGACTACACCTAGACGTGCTGTTGTCCTGACACCATCTATTCTTGGGTTTTCAGCTTCGACGCCTTAGTACAGAGGTTTGAATCTCCTGATTCCCGGAATCGGTGGGACAGCCCACTTTTTACTGTGCACGTTGACGATAATTTGCCTTCTGAGCAGATCTCTGACGCCATCTTTCATCGAAAAGCTCCACCCCCCAACCAATCCACACAAACCGTAAGTAGTGCAATTCTGTCTTTATCAGACACTCTATTTCTTACCATTTCTTACCGCTGACACCACAAAGCAACTCATCCACGCCCTTGTAATCTCCCGACTTGACTATTGTAATAATCTTCTAGTTGGCCTCCCTCTCTCCTGTCTCGCCCCCCCATCCATTCTGAGCGCCTCCGCCAGGCTCATCCACCTCACCCGTCGCTCTGTCTCTGCCGCTCCTCTCTGCGAGTCCCTTTACTGTCTCCCCATCCACTGCAGAATTAAATTCAAGGTGCTTACCCTGACCTACAAAGCTCTCACTGGCTCAGCTCTCCACTACCTGTCCTCACTAATCACCAAATACACCCCAGCCTGCTCCCTAAGGTCAAACCGCGACCTTCGCCCCGCATCACCTCTTCCCATGATAGACTGCAGGATTTCTTAGGCGCAGTTCCCATCCTCTGGAAAGCTCTCCCTCGTGCGGTCAGACTTTCCCCTTAAGACATTCCTATTTAGGGAAGCCTACCACCCGACTCACTGATACACCTCACTGCCCCAACCAGTCCATCACTCTCACTTTGCAGTCCTCTCCTCCTGTTTCCACCCCCAACCCTTCCAGATTGTGAGCTCCCACGGGAATAGGGCCCTCGTTTCCTCCTGTACTGGTTTATCAAATGTTGTTCTGTCTCAGTGTATTGTAACCCTGTCTATATTGTGCCCATTGTTCAACGCTGCGGAATATGCTGGCGCTATATAAATGAAGTATAATAATATTTGTCTCATCTACATCCCTCTTCTTGCTTTGCGTCACTCTTTCTCTATCTGTACCCACCGGAGCACCCTAGAAACCTGTTACCTTATTCAAAACTTGGTGGTGTTGGTAATCTTCTTTCTTCCTCAACAGCAACCACTTTCCTCCACAAATTTTCTTCATGAACTGGACAAGGTGACCCAGGATGTTGTGACCGTAAGTAATCTAGTTGAATGTCCGGTGTTCAAGACATGAAATATTTAAGGTAGGAATTTGTTATCAGTAAGTGCCACCACGGGACATTGTAAGGAGAAGGGCTTTGGTAACATTATTTCAAAGTATTCTGAACCCTTTGGGACACATTCCTAAAGCTGCAATCCATTTACTAGTGACGGCAGAATGTTTAAAGATGCTGCTGACAGTCTCTGCTCAATTATTGTTTTAATGTTTTATTTATTTAAGGTGAATTTGTTCACCTTTTGTCCCTCGCTGTGCGCAGCTTCTCATCTTCAGCTCAGGGCTTCCAAACCTAGAAGTCCCTGAAGCTTTTCTATTTATGCGCCTATGTTACACGGAACTACAGAACCAGATCTATATACATATCAGTTTCTGCTGCTTTATCTTTAGGATCTGTATATGCATGAACAGCAAGTAGCTGGCGATGCAGAACAATGAATTGGAGCTGCGCATGCATGCGCAAATCTGATCCATCGGCTGCCCGTTACAGCGGGTGGTGTCAGAGAGGGTGAGGCCTGCACCCTGACATCAGTAGGGATCGATCTGGCAACTCAAAATCCTGGGTGGGATGGAGGAAACTCCTCTACTTCACCCAGAGATATTTGCAAATCGGGACCACTTTATTGTTTGAGTGTTTGTCCCGTTAAATGAAGACTTAGAGTAACTCTTGGTGCACTTTACAGATCGAATAATTAAAAACATATGTCTGAATCCATAAACCATCAACTATTTAATAGCTATATGTTCATATCAACAGGCTGTCTTAAATGCCCAGAAAACCAGCGTTCCTGGAGATGTCATCGTGGTACCTGGAGCCAGCGAGAGGATATCCTTTACTAATTTGTGTATACAAAATGAAAATGCTGTTTGAGTAAAGAAATATCAAGGGCGTGATGTCCTTGCCTATAATATTATAAATATGCTGTATACACATACATTCACACTATGTTTATACTGTAATAGGGATCTGTACCAAGGATGGGTATCCTTGTGCAGAAATGCTCCCTCTCACCATCAATATCCTGCAGAAGTATGGATTCTAGCCCAATCACACCCAGTCAGTAGCCGGAGCTCCTGGTAGGGTGATCACAGAACCTAGACTGCTTAATTTTAAGTTTTAAATGAGACAACACACACACAGGGGATGGGTAGATCAACAAAAATAAAACACACTTTGGCATTACCATACAGACTAGCCACCCCTCCCACAAACACACCCTTGTGTAACAGACAAAAGATGGCATTGCCCCCCTCAACATAACAGGGAGGAGAAATGAGAGGTTAAGGAATTGGCTTACAGGACTTCCTGGGGAGGTGGCAGAGATAAAGTTTAACCCAGCTTTTGGGACTAGATGGGGGCACAGGGAACCCTTTAGGATAGCAGAGGAGCTATTCAGTACAAACCAGGGAAATGGCATATACAACATGACAGTCTAAAATAGATACATCAGGGAATGGGGCACAGAACAAACACACACTACAATTTTAGGTACATGGTGACCTTCACATAGGGGTGTGCTGGGGAAGAAAATGAACAGTCATACCCCACCAGCAGCTGTAGTCCCACACCTCCCAAAACTAATTTCAGGTCCATGTGCCCAGAGTCCTGTGTGTGTGTGTGTGTGTGTGTGTGTGTGTGTGTGTGTGTGTGTTAAAAAAAATATAAGCATGCCAGGATAGACTATAAAGCTTGTAACATTGAAAGTGGGTTGTCAATAGAGACTTCAGGGGCACAAATACCTCGACCATATTATCATATTCTTATTCCTTCCTTCACTACCAAGAAAAGCAAAAAGTATTCCAGGCGCACCTAAGCAGTAACTTAGTATATTATTTCAAATACATTTTATATAGCAGCAATTTTGCAAAAAGTATAAATGTGTAGAGAAAGCGCTCTGAAATGAAATATAAGTATTACTTTTAGTCTACGTTGTTATGAATTCTTATTCCTCATTTTCGGTGTTTGATTCTTCCAGTTGAATACAGGATAGTTGCATGAATTCCTGGATAGCGAGGAGATATTCCTAGTGCATACGGTACTCGGAGCAGGAAAAAGAAAAACTTTTTTTATTATAAATAAGCAGCAGAGCAGGTTTCTAGTAGTATAAACTAATTTATTTCAATAAAAAACGAGTCATATAGCAAGGCAATAAAAATGCATAAAAGCATAAAAAATAGTGAACAATCTTAAGTAAGGATCACTAAGAACGCGTTTTCGTCTACCGGCTTCCTCAGTAAGTGTCCTTAACAATAGGGTAGTCTCTGATCATAAAACGTTTTTATTGACTTTTTTCTATCAGAGACTACCCTATTGTTAAGGACACTTACTGAGGAATCCGGTAGGCGAAAACGCGTTCTTAGTGAACAATCTTAAGTAAGGATCACTATTTTTTATGCATTTTTATTGCCTTGCCATATGGCTCGTTTTTTATTGAAATAAATTAGTTTATACTACTAGAAACCTGCTCTGCTGCTTATTTATAATAAAAAAAGTTTTTCTTTTTCCTGCTCCGAGTACCGTATGCACTAGGAATATCTCCTCGCTATCCAGGAATTCATGCAACTATCCTGTATTCAACTGGAAGAATCCAACACCGAAAAGGAGGAATAAGAATTCATAACAACTTAAATATAAGTATTACTTTTATTCTATTTCAGAGCACTTTCTCAACACATTTATACTTTTCGCAAAATTGCTGCTATATAAAACGTATTTGAAATAATATACTAAGTTACTGCTTAGGTGCGCCTGGAATACTTCTCGCTTTTCTTGTTCTGTCGTGTCCTTGGAGGCGTGTGGACACTTTGTATTCTACCACGGCGGCACCCCTTTCTAACGTTTATTGAATTAATATATACTTAAAGCACACAGAAGCGCTGCCTCCACATTCACGCTATTTAAATTCCTTCACTACCAGCTTTGAAACTTTGGCCAATTTATTATATATTTTCTTTGTATTGCTTTTAACGAAAAGTTTGTCATTTCTCATTTATTTTAACAGATACTCCAGTCTATTCACTAAAGGTGAAACTTGGGGGAACTGGCAGAAGAGAACAATCTAGACCAAATAGTCGATTTGGAAAGGGAGATAAATGGGAGAGTTTTTCTGGTTTGGCTATTTTGACTTCCTGACAATTCTCCTGACTTCACCCTTTAGTGAATAGACATGACTGTGTTTTTCTAATATGTATGTATATGCAGCACCTACCAGCAGTTTGTGCACCCATGGACATGCATAACTTACCTAGCAGTAATCAAAGATGTAGTCAATTTTTTTAAAGCATTTTATCTTTAACCAGATGATTAAAGTGTAGCAATTGCCCCACATATAGGAGGATCTATATACATATCAGTTTCTGCTGCTTTATCTTTCAATAGGATCTATATATGCATGAACAGCAAGTAGCTGGCGATGTTTAGTCTGGAAGAAACCATACATGTAGTTGTTACTGTGTGTTTAGTCTAGCAGGAATTGATCTTAATTTCAACAGAAAGACACTTAACTATTAACCCTATAGTCTCCAAACATCGAAAAGATAAAAACATTTTAGTTATATAGGCTGAACAAAAGACCTGCATCCATCAAGTTTGATGATCATTGGCAGCCAAGGACTGGGTTTGTGGCACTTATTTTGGTGCCTGAACAAACCGATACACAACTTCAAAATGTATCTCTCTATTTATTGAATCTTTGCTTGGCTTGCTGGTGCTGGTTTGAGAAGTTTGTTTCTACCAAGAACACAGAGGATTCCTGGGGACAAAATAAAGCGACATTGCTGTTGAGGTTAAGACATTCTAGTCACACACCTAAGGGACTATTCACAAAGCACCGAAATTGCGTGTAATTTCGGTGCTTTGTGTTTCAACGCTGCCATTTCACTGAAAATATGGTGACTTCACTATTTAGCGAATGGTCACCATATTTTGCTGAAATTGGAGTCGCTGAAGCGGTTATCAAGCATCGGCGGAAACCATCAAATTGCAATTGGTGAATTCCACCAAACTTGGGAGGGGGGGTCCTCTCCTATTCTCCTAATAGGAGTTTAACCTGCCTGGCGGTATTCCCGAGTGTGACTCGGGGTTAAATTTCACTACCGCGATCGGTAACCCCGAGCGACACTCTCGCTGGATGGATACTCACCGCATCCTTCGCTCCCTCGCAGTGTGATCGCGGCAGCCGGTGACTTCGTTTCCTAGTTCCACTCCCTGCGAGTCACACGACGCAGAGGGGCGGGACCAGGTGGCAAATTCAAAAATGGAAGAAAAAAAAAAATTACAGGAGAAAATACAGTAAAATAAACTTTGTGCTGTGCAGTGGGTGCTGGGATTCCTGTCCAGATGTACACTCCTTTGCCAAAGTAATACAGGACACGGGGATACGAAAAAAAGAGTATTCTCAAAGCAGCTTTACTGAACTAAAGGGCAAAAAAAAATCATTTCTACAATGTAATAAGGATTTGCAAAACAAGTTTTGCTGGTGCTTGCCCAGATCCCACTGTTGGATCTGGGCAAGCACCAGCGAAACTTGTATTGCAAAGCCTTATTACAGTGTAGAAATGATTTTTATTTGCCTTTTTATTTCTGTAAAGCTGCATTGAGAATACTTTTTCTTTTTTTTTTTAATACCCCCGTGTCCTGTGTATTTCATTGGCAAAGGAGTGTACATCTGGACAGGAATCCCAGCACCCAGAGGAAAGAGGCATGTTTTTGGTTTGATTTATAATATTGAATATAATTTATTCCCATTATTTTGGATAATTATTTTTGGGATAAAAAATTATTATTTCGTGTTTCAAACCTTCTCTGACTGCGTGTGTTTACTAGACTCTTGCTTGCACGAATTTCAGTGAGTTATTCCTACAGAATACAGGCTTACTATATAAAACTGCACATTTCCTTTCCAAAAAAATTGAAACGCTTTTAGACACAAATTTTTGCAAAAATTAGACCGCCAGGGAGGTTAAATCAATAAAAATGTGTCTAAATAATAAAAAGGTCTTCAGAGGTTAGTGTATAATGCGTATAGGATTCTGCTGTTCATACTTAGCATTATAATTTTGCAATAGAAACTACAAATGCTACACCCGTGAGTTGAAAATTGTGTGTGTGTGTGTGTGTATATATTAGTCTTGTTTGGGCTTTCCATATATATCAACTGGCATAAGCGTTTTGACATTTTTTTTCCCCTTAACGTTCTCACATAGAGCTGCCTCGTATCTTGAATATGTCTGAGCTACGGAGGTGTCGCCATCAGTTCATCAGCTACACCAAAATGCACCCCAATGAAAACATCTCCCAGCTTGCCAACATGTTTGTGCAATATCTCAACAAGAGTATCCACTGAGGTCGAGAAAATGAAGCCAGACACCAACTCTGCTTGAAGAGTGGTCCATTTGTGTGACCAATTTTACTTGAATGGAGAGGCAAGATGTACGAACATTTCAGGGCTTTCCTCGGTGAATACAGCTTCCAACTAACAGAAAAGAACATGTAACATGTAAGCTATGGAACAGCGTAAGGATAGGTGTTGGGCAGGGTGGCAATCCTATCATCCCAAGAGGGACGTCTCAGTGACCCCCAGTGCACTCATGGCATCATAGCATCATGCCATGTCTGCACAGAGGGACACTAGGATGTCTCCTTGTGGATGATGGGATTGTCCCTCCACCCCACGGACTTCCAACGCCAGGGTTATTTTTCAGTGTATCCACTGATCGCCATCCAAGAACAGGGTTTGTAGCCCTTTTGCTGAATAAAGAGAAACGTGACATGAAAATGTATTCCTCATTGCTGCATAACTGTACTTTTGTATTGAATCTTTGCTCGGCTCGCTGGTGCTCGTTTGATAATTTGTCTCTACCAAGGAATCGCATGTGATTATGAACTAAATTTCCTTTGATGCTTGGTCTTGAGTCAGACAACCTTTTGTGTTTAACCATATTTATTACCATTTCAGACAGCCCTGGGGGAAAAATTAATTGACATTGCTGTTGAGCTTAAGACTTTATAGTTATAAATTGTATATTTTAAGCAATTCATTGACTAATAAACCTATTTGTTTTAAAAAAAAAAATCATACACTGAAATGCTGAAGCCTCGTTAACAAATTGAATGTGTTTTACACCTTGGTTAATATCACTTCAAGTCGATAAAAGTCGATTCAATATTAATGTCCCAGGCAGTTGCTGCTCAGAGTATCCAACAGTGGGAATTTCAGATGATTTCAGGGTATCCTCATTTACAGCCGGGATCGGCAACCTTGGCCCTCCAGATGTTTTGGAACAACATTTCCCTTGATGCTCAGCCACTCATTGGATTGTCTGAGCATCAAGGGATATATAGTTCCAAAATGTCTGGAGTGCAAATGTTGCTAATTGACTTTAAGTGTAATTCCATAATCTACTCAATTTAAGAGTCATTCTAGCCAACATGACCATCAAATTTTATGGGTTGTGGTGAGCTGACTGATGCCCATTTCCCCCTTCCTTCCTGGAGAGCTGTCCATGCTGTCACACACGTAAAAGAGGGATTGCAGTCCAAAGTTGCAAGTTTATATCCCTTAAAACTGTTGTGTGCTCTTGGGTTCAAAAACCGTCACCAACTCCTTGTAGGATCAAAAAAGTGGAAAGGTGGCACCATGGTGAAGAATGTGGTGCTTTATTTCTATCACCAGGTCTTCTAATTAACGTACCAAGTTGTTGTGGTTCCTGGTTTCCCCTTTTTTTGTTAACATTGAATCCGTTTGTGCTAGACAGCCTTTCAGTGTTGACAGTAATACGCACAAAGTTCATTGCTGACAAGCTTAACGTCTCTCAATGCATTTGTATGTATGACTGCTCAACCATGTGACTGCGTGTGCTTCAGGAAGATGCAGACGTGTCACTAGGGTTGCCAGAACGGCAATGTTCTCCTGGACACATGTACTTTATTCATGCTGATGGGCAGTGCATGAAAATTGTAACCCCGCAGTATGTAGAATCCATACACTGCAGGTAAGGAATCCCAGGTGGCCTGCCTTGATTTGTATCCTGCAGCAAATTAATTATACATGCTGCAGAGCAACACTTTTTGCCTCTGCTGCTCTCTACGTGAAATAATGATATGTGTCCAGGAAAACATGGCCAAACGGCTCCAAAGGGAGACACTTTTTTTTTTCTTTTTTTTTGTCCCCCTCTCATATTCAGCTTAGAGTATCTGCGTCTGTCAAGCTAAGGACATTTAGGAGCGTCTGTCTTGGATAACATGAATTATTAACATGGCATCACACGCCGGGAGTGGGTGAACAGGTACATCTCCATGTATCCTCCCTGATAGTTCACAGATCCATTTGCTCAGCATTCAGCTCCTACACATTATCAGGTGAAACTTTGCAAATCAAAACAGGAGCCAGAGTCTCTTGAACACTGATTTCTGAGAAAGTCACATGCATATTCATAGTGCTTCTATAAGAAATCCAGAATTTAATTTCAATCATGAAGGCGCCTGCTTGCTAAGCTTCTTGCAGGTACTGAGAATGGCAGTAATGTTCTAAAATCTGTCTTTGAGTAAAAAACAAAACAAAAACACAATTCTGCACAGATGAAGGTAGGTATTGTTCTTGAGTTTCACAGTGCAATTCCCTTATACTTGACAGCATTGACTTCAGAGTTGTTATGTGTAAACTAGTATCAATTTGTGTCTCTGCTTACTTCAGGGGCCAGGCGCTAGTAAATCGTATACCTCAAATCGTATACCTCAAACTAGCTATGTTAAAAGGGAGAAGGTAAGAAAACTTGCTCAAACACATTTTTTTACTTGCGCCTCCTTTTTGAGCAACGATGGAGCAGTGTCCTGTATTTTTATTGTTTTGACGTCTAACTTGTACCAGCTGGATGGAGTAGAGGTAACATCATTGCTCTATAACCGTGGAGACAAAGGTTCAAATCCTGGCCAGACATGGGTGTCTCTAGATGGGGGGGCAATTCCCCCCCCCCCCTGGTTATTCCTTGCCCCCCCAGGGATCTGCATCCAGCTTCCCCCCCCCTCTTTTTCACAGTGTCACCGGAAAGGGCAGAGTCTGACTGTTCCAATGATACCCAACATGACCATATTCAGTGTAAAATAAAAACTAACTTTTTTACAATGTTGAAATGGCTCAGCAAGTTCCAGAGCGCTGTACAATGGGAGGCAGAATAACCAGTTAAACACACAGAACAGTAGGAGAAAGGACCCTGCTCAAGATCTTACAATCTAAGAGAGGGGTGACACACTAGGTGAGTGAAAGGGTTAATGGTCAGACTATTGCATTGTGTATTACTTTCCTTTTTGCCTTGATTTATTTATAAAGGATTTTACCAGGAAGGATACATTGAGATTTCTCTCGTTTTCAAGTATGTCCTGGGTTCGAGAACATTGAGTGGTTACAGAAATACAAAATAGTAAAATGCAAGATATTAACACAAAACCAAATATACAGATTAACAGAAAAATAAATATGGAGGAAATGTAGTCATTATGTTACATGTTTACAGGTGCATTTTGTATTGAGGTATGCTAATAGGGAGCTCTTAAGGGACTTTAGACTGGGGGAAGATTTGACGGCGTCTGGGAGGTTATTCCATAATTGTGGTGCTCTGTAGGAAAATGAGGATCGAGCCATTTTCTTTTTGTATTGCGGTATTGCAAGTAAGGTGCTGGTCCTGGATCTGAGGTTATAGGATGAGGGAACTGCTGGGGGAAGCAGCATACTCAGGTAGGGTGGTAGCTTCCCAGAAAAGCTCTTAAACACCAGGTTGGAAAGGTGAAGGGTGCGTCTAGAGTCCAGCGATGGCCAGTTTAGTTCTTTTAACATGTTACAATGGTGGGTCATGTAGTTACATTGTAGCACAAAGCGACAGAATGAGTTATACAATGTAGTAAGTTTCTGGAGGTGTGTTTGCGGGGCGGCTGCATACACTACATCTCCGTATTCAATGGCTGGCATAAGCATTTGTTGTACAATCTGCTTTCTTACTGCGGGGCTCAGGCAGGATTTGTTTCTGTACAGGGCACCTAGTTTGGGGTAAAGTTTAGATGAGAGTTTTTCGATGTGGGGGCCAAAAGATAGATTTGGGTCTAACCACATACCTAGGTATTTGAGAGAGGTGACTGTGGTCAGTGTGCCGTTTGATTTTGTCCCAACACATAGATGGGGTGTTTGCAATTTGTGTAGTTTAGGTGCGGTTCCAAAGAGCATTGTAACCGTTTTGTCAGTATTTAGAAAAAGTTTGTTATTTGCTATCCACTTTTCTACCCCTGTGAATTCTTCTTGCAGCACGGCCTCCAGCTGCGGGAGATTTGGTTTGCTGGTATAGATTACCGTGTCGTCTGCGTACATGTGTACAGTTGAAGCTTTGCAGACATTGGGCAGATCGTTTATGAATATTGTGAATAGCAGGGGGCCAAGTATCGAGCCTTGGGGTACACCGCACGTGACTGGGAGGGGAAGGGAAGTGCTGTCAGAAATGGACACAAATTGAGACCTGTCAGACACATATGATTGGAACCAGGTTAACGTACTATCACCAATACCAGAGTTTTTAAGTTTTTGTAATAGGATGCCATGGTCTACTGTGTCAAAAGCCTTGGCAAAGTCAAGGAAGATGGCTCCAGTTAGATTTCCTTGTTCCATGCCCGCTTGGATATCATTACAAACTTTTAAAAGGGCAGTTGTAGTTGAATGGTTTGGACGAAAGCCTGATTGATCTGGGGTTAAATAGTTCTGATACTGATAATAATCACGTAATTGAGTGTAGACACATTTTTCCAGAATTTTTGACATTACAGGGAGCAGTGATATTGGGCGGTAGTTGGATACCAAAGTATTGTCTCCACTTTTATGGATAGGTACCACCCTTGCAGTCTTCCAGAGTATGGGTATGTATCCAGTTGCCAGTGATTCATTAATCAGGGTTGCGACAGGTTTAGCAATTGCTGGTGCACTGATTTTCAGTAGCATTGCTGGGATTTGATCAGGTCCAGACTGGTATTTCATTTTTTGGTTACGGAGAAGTTTAGTGATGGCACTGACAGGCACAGGCCTAAAACTGAATAGGTCTGGGTTATTGGTTTTTGCACTGTTGGTGGGTCCTGACCTTCGTGCGGCCTTTCTGATTGCGTTTCATTTCCTAGCTTAGCAATGAGGGTGGTGGCGCATCCAACAAAATAATTATTAAAAGCATTTGCTACATCTAGGGGGTGTTGTACTGTTTGGTTGTTTACTTTTAAAGCAGCTGGTTGGGAGTGGCTGGGGGTGCTTGTATGTTACTTATGATTTTCCAAAAATTTCTGGGGTTTGATATGTTGTTTAAATTTTCATTGAAGTATTGGGCTTTAGCCATTTTTGTTTCTTTTGTGCATTCATTCCGGCATTTTCGGTATTCACAGTGATCGTTCATGGATCCAGTACTCTTGAACTTTGACCACAGGGAGTCTCTAAACTGGTACATATGCGTGAGGTCAGCTGTAACCCAGGGGAGATGGGCCCCTTTTACTCGCACTTTACGCAGCGGGGCATGGGAATTCCAGACTTGCAGGAGCTCAGACTGAAAGTATTCAACTGCACAGTCTAGGTCTGGGATTAGGTTTAGCCTGTACCAGGGGAGCTGTATGAGATTAAATTTAGTTGTATATTAAGCGTTAATGGGCAGGCTTTATCCCTCACAGTATACATTTTTATTTTTTCCTTGATTAATGCATTTTAAGAGTTAATGGGTAGGCTACATGCCTCACAGTGTATACATTTCATGTCTTCCCTTGATTACTGGCATTCAAGGGATTAATGGGTAGGCTACATGCCTCCTAGTGTATTAATTTAATGGTTTCCCTTGATGGCATTTTAGGGGTTATTGTGAGCTACATGCCACACTGTTTATTATTTTTATTGTATTTCCCTGCTTTTAATGGCATTTTAGGGGTTATAATGGAAGTTAGACTATGAAAGGTCTATTCATCTTTAGATCCTTGGCTTTTTGTCGCAATTGGGGGGGAATCAATGTCACTGAAAATATGGTGAATTCCCTATTTAGCGAATGGTCACCGTAATTTGCAAAAATTGGAGTCGTTGAAGCCGTTATCAGACATTGGCAAAAACCGCCGAATTGTGGTGAATAAAAAATAGGATATATGTATCAGGTTAGTACAATAAAAAGGTATCATTGCTCCACATTTTCTGGGATTGCAAATCTTATTTATACTTATTTCAGATTTTTCAGTGGTATGATTTAGTGGTGAAAATTATTAATGCTCCCCACCCCCCTCCCTATATATTGTTCCTAGAGTCACCACTGCGGCCAGAGCACCTCTCCGGTAAGTATCCTTGGGCATACATATGATGATGATACAGTGTAAAACGAAATAAATTTGTTATAGACCATTTTGTTTCGTTTTAAATCTTATCGATTCGTTATTCGGAAGTACTTCCGAAATACGAATTATCGAATTTCATTCCGCGTTCTGAAATTTTCCGAAATGAATGCACATCTCTAGTTGTCATGGTTTTTGATTTAAGCATTGGCTTCTAAAGACCATATCCTTGCCATGTAAGGGCGAGTTGACCTACTTTATTGGGTATTGTAAGCAGCACGAACTGCCGAGGTAAATAGGTAGATGGTCACAATTGTGTTTTAGGCTCCGTTGACTGCAATTGCTGTGTGTGTGTGTGTGTGTGTGTGTGTGTGTCTGCCGCTGGTACACAATTGTGTGGAGTGGCCAGTCTGTTAATTGAGCAAACGGTCTCTCTTTTAGTGCTACCTACCCTGTCACCATCTAGGACCTTACTAAATATTGGGTATTGTTAGGAGCACGAACTGCTGAGATTAATAGATAAATGGTTGCAGTTGCAATTGCAGTGGGTGTTTGCCGTCGGTACACAGCGTATGGGGTGGCCAGACTTGGTGATGGTCTCCTTTTTTCCTCTAGTGTGGCTTACCTTGTTATTACCTTGGATGCAACACTGCTCTCAGTCATTATATTAATTTCCAATTGCTCTTTGTGTTCCAGTCACTACTTTGTGTGTTTTTTTTTTGTTTTTGTGGTTTAATAAAATTATTTATATTTTATGTTTAGGATCTGTATAATTTTCGTTGACCTGACTATTACTATGTGGTCGTAGATCTGTGGTGCATGAGTTGTTTCAATTTATAAGTTGAGGTTTCTTAATTTTTATCTGCAAAACAACATCAAAAGCTCGATCTTCCCAATATTTCAAATAACTTAAGCGGTGCATTTTAGAGAATGTCACTGGAGGGGAGGTCAGAGTCTACATAAGGGGTCAGCAACCTTGGCCCTCCAGATGTTTTAAATTTACAGCCGGCCGTCCACTGGGTCTGTTGTCAGACGACCAAATTGGTTGTCGCCTACAGACAACGACATGGTCCGCTGGAAGCGTCTGGGTGACCCAGGTCGGCCGACTGACAGGCCACTAAATGAGGGGGGGGGGAAATGAGGGGGAGAAACCCTGTTCTTGGTGCTGAAATAGCTTTCAGCGCCAAGGACCGCACTGCCAAATGCAGCCAACCTGAAGAGGAGAAAAAAAACCGCATCAAACATTTTACCTAAAATAAATAACTCAAATTCCAAAAAAATCAATAAATAAAAGGGCATTTTGCTGCTGATGAAAATATACGGTTGATTAAAATTGAAAATATTTTTTTTATATTGAATAAATATGGACTTCGCTTGTCGAACTGAATCCCTTCTCTATGGGACAATTTCCCTGCATGGTGGTGTAACTACACAATTCCTCTTTTTTTACATGTAACTTGTACCAGATCGTCTGATTTCGTCTGACAAATCCCATTGACATGGGAAAGATCGCTAGTCTGATGTAGTCGCAAAAAATCGTCTGAAGTCATCCAATGGAAGTCGGAGGCAGTGGAAGAGGGCTGAATCACCTGCATGTTGTGGGATTGGTTGGTCAACAGACGATATTGGATGATCACACTATCGCAGCACCCAGTGGACTGCCAGCCTACATCCCCATGATGCTCAGCCACTCATTCCCCAAACTTTAAAATGTAAAATAATCCAGATTGAGGCCTATTTCTAGTTGGGGCTGCCCCGCCTTTGGGTCTCCCCTCGTCAACTGACATCATGGTGCGATGACATCAGTTACCAAGTTAACCCCTAGCTACCCAGGTAGCTACCCTATGATGGAGGTAGGGAGGGTCCAATCTCCCAAACGGTGGCAGCTAACAGGGTCATGTTTGGTATGATTGGAAAAGCCAGAGCATGACTTTTGTGGTCTGCTGCTGTAGTTCATCTGCTTCAAGGTTGGACATGTTGTGCGTTCAGAGATGGTATTCTGTATACCTTGGTTGTAACAAGTGGTTATTTGAGTTACTGTTTCTTTTCTATCTTCTCTAAACAGTCTGCCCATTCTCCTCTGACATCAACAAGGCATTTTCGTCCACACACCTGCCGCCGCTCACTGGATATTTTCTCTTTTTCAGACCATTTTTTGTAAACCCTAGAGATGATTGTGTGTGAAACTCCCAGTAGATCAGCAGTTCTTGAAATATCAGAACAGCCTGTCTGGCACCAACAACCATGCCACGTTCAAAGTCACTTAAATCCCCTTTCTCCCCCATTCTGATACTCTGTTTGAACTTCAGCAAGTCGTCTTCACCGCGTCTAGAATTATGCCTAAATGCATTGAGCTGTTACCATGTGATTTCTTGATTAGCAATTTGTGTTAACAAGCAATTTAACAAGTGTACCTAATAAAGTGTCCGGTGAGTGTATATATAATTATATATGTATAGTTATGTATACTAATATATATATATATATATACATACTTAAAATGTACACCAGTACTCTGGTTAAGGTAAACAAAAAATGTATGGAGATGCTAAAAATTCCTAATCTAAAAGTAGCAACCAGATGATCACACTCGAGGACTTAAAAAACAAATCTTTATTAACTATTAAAAATTAACCAATGTTTTGGCTCTGATCTTGAGAAATGTACGTTGTCCTGGTTAAATCCTAAACAGAAGCAGGTTCTACATTTCTTTATTTCTTTTCTTGTGAGTTGTATTTTAGAGTAAGGGAGCCAGGTCCCACCACCATATACCTGGGCAGTAGGGTTGCCACCTGTCCAGTTTTCAACCGGACAGTTTGGGTTTGAAATCATGTGGTCGGATTTTTTAGACCGGACTGGTTGCGTGGTGGCCATTTTGGGGCCTGCCTCCTTCTCTGGAAGCCTGTCCTGCAGTTCTGGCATCCCCCTGATGTGCTCTGTCCCTGGCTGGGTCTCTGCAGCGGGCTGTGGAAACAGAGGGCCCCTGTTTTTGGACCGTTTGGGAGACCTACGCAGGGAAGATGACCGGTACACGAGAGAGCTGGCTACAAGATGCCTCCCCCCCATAGATGCGCGTTGGCCATGATATCAGGCCTGGATGCCTGCCTACAACTGCTGATGGAGGAGGGAGATGGCCCGCTGACTAAAGGAGTGTGGCGTCGGATGATGGCTGCGTTGATGTCTTGCCGGGACATGGGGGCCCTACGGGAGGCGGAAACCGAGGCTACCCCAATCCCAGTACCTGCTGATGGCCGAGCGGCTGCTGTAAACGAGGATGGAAGCTGCACTGAGATCGGCGTTTCGGCGGAGACCTTTCATACCTGCCGAGTGAAGGAATGCCTGGAGGCTGGAGTGGGTGTGAAGCGAAGTTCCGGTGGTGATCGGCATATCGGATGGCCGCAGGACCCTCTGCCTCCGGGCAGTGCTTGCTCCAGTCGTTGCCTGGTTGCACAGGCGCAAACCGGGGATGGGACTGTTGTGCTGGATGCCAGGTACCCCCCATGGAAATATAAGCTGCTGGAGATGCTGAGCTTTGGGTGGCTGCTCCCTAGTGTGCTTCAGGCACAGGATGACGGCGGACCTGCTCACCTCACCTTGTGGCTGGACACAGGTTGAAATCGGCTGTCCTGCTCCAATTTTGATTCCAGGCCCAACTCATTTTTGACACGACCCTCCTATGCTATTTTCATTTATTTATTTATTTTCTCTGCTGACCCTTCTGATGACTTTGATTTCCTACCCTTTGTCTTCCGTTTGAGACATTATAGTTTTAGACTTTGCTACCAGACTCTGCAGAGGCTGGCCCCTTCAATATCTACAGGGACCCAGGGTTTTTTTTGTTTTTTTTTCCTTTTTTTTTGTGAGGTGGCAGGACACCGGGATAACCCAGGCGAGCCACTAGAGCGAGCAACATGGCTCTGTCCGTCTCTCTTGGCCCTAGGTCACCTGGCCATGGGGCCTCTTCCACGGCCTCTGGCGTCCTGTTTAGGCTCTCCACCCCCTTTCCCTTCCCCCATTTCTGTTTATTTCCCCCCCCCCTTTTTTTTCTTTCCCCAATTTTTTATCCGCCCTTATACCTGGGCCCCTAACGCTGTTTTTCTGCTGACTCAGCCGATTCCCCTGCTTTGAACATCTGGATTGTCCGTTTGTCCCTCTACCTCCTCCCCCCTTTTTATTTGTTGTTTTCCTTCTGGCTGGATGTTTTTGTGATATATATTGATGTTTTCTCTGCCGACTCCTTCTGAGTTTCTTTACTGTTGAGTGTTTTTTTCTTTGTTGGCCCTGTGCGGCCCCCCTATATTGTATGTCTTATTGCTGATGCCTTTTCAAAATAAAAATTTTGAATTAAAAAAAGGAAATCATGTGGTTGGATTTCAGCCCCCCTCCCATCCGGACACATGATACAGACTGGATCAGGCCCAGACTGAATACCAGTGAGAGCCTTTATAAGTGTATATCATTGAGAGCCTTTGAGACTGTATACCTGTGAACACTTGTGTCTGAGTGTATACCCATATGTAATTGAGAGTCTGAGTATATCAGTGTTCGGTTCTCCAGTAGGGTTGACACCATTTCTTAAAGCCAAACCTGGACACTTCAATAAAAATTGAATAAAATGTGTACATCTGGATCCGATAAGCCTGGACACATAATACAAAACATAGGTTATGTCTTTATCATAAAACTAGACACATAATTCAAAACCCCAACTGTCCGGGTCAATCCTGGACAGGTGGCAACCCCATTCTCAAGGTGTGTTTGTGAGTCTGGCTGCAGTGTCTTCATGAATGTCTGGCTGCGTCTCTGTCAGTATGAAAAATCTGGTTACCACACATTGCCAGTATATGGGACTGCGACCTGGGGTCCCTGAAGAATGTATGAGCAATTGGTGACCACCCAACTCAAGGATTAAGGAAGCTTTATTACACCCTAGTGGACCAGGTAACATTTCAACTCTGAGTCTGTCAAGGGTGTCACACATGATTCTTATCTGGAATCAGTATCATAAAAACAAAACAGGTCCGAGAACCAGATATGAGGTGACTTTGCAAAATCGTTTAAATAATCTATACCCCCCTCTTTTCCCGCAGTGCAGAGGACAGCACAATACATGACCCATTAGGCCGGGTTCACACTTGGGCATAGTGCTGCGTCGCGCAATGCGTGTGTTCTTTTACGTGCGTTCGCGCATAAAAAAACGCGCATGGCAGTGCGTTCGCGGCTATGTCTATGGCTGCGAACGTGCTGCTGTATGCCGGAAAAGAAGCTCCCGGACTTCTTTGGGCGCAGGACGTTTTAAAGCACGCTCCTGCGCGCTTTAAAACGCCCAGGTGTGAATGGGTCCCATTGAATACAATGGGATTTCCCCATTCATGCGTTTTTAAAGCGCGCACGAACGCGCTTTAAAACGTCTAGGTGCGAACGGGGCCTTACTGTTTTCTCTTGCGTTAGGATGCTGAGACAGTACAGTCACAATCCGCATATGTGACTGGATGCTGACCCAGCCGCGCGTGATGCCATCTGGGAGAGACCTCAGTCATCCTTCATACACAGTGTATACTCTAGTCTACATAAAAAAAATTGCCCTGCAACGTTTAAGTGTTTGGGTTTGGCTTGTAGGACAGGCGCAGCCCTACTGGGCAGCTTCTTTCACATCTAATGACAGCACATGAAAAGTGCTGAGCTTGAATATTAGCATTATTATTTTTATTGTACAGAAAGGTAACATGCCTCAATAAGGAAATTTAAATATTAGAAAGAATACAAGTGTAGCATTTGAGATTGAGTCCTATATACAGCATATTATCACTTCATGCCCTGCCCTGCCCAAAGGGAAACGATGAGTGTGCAGAAATACACTACATGCTGGCATCTCCTCATCCTGTGTTTTTGTCTGCCAGCCTTTTTTCTGCCGGATTAATAATTAACAGAGGACAGGGTTGGGAGGAGCTCACTCTGCCGCTCGGAACCAATGTGCTCGTTCTGCAGCTCGCAGGGAAGCCTGACCTGACGGACACGTGCGCTCAGTGGGGGACTGAATTGTGTTGCACGCTGAGTTCCAGGTGGGTGAGGATTGCCCACAGCCCTCCTATTCGTATAGCAACAGATACTGGCAAACAATGGACCTCGCCATGCGTTTCTACACGTAAATCCCCCCCTTTCCCTGAATAATCAGCCCCGCACAATGATTCAATATGGCGTCCATGTGTTTACATGGAAATATACAGTATAATTATACTTGTGCAAAACGTATGATTAAATATACAGTGTTATTATGGCGTACTTGTAGCTATTTCTAAAACGCAAGCGTCTTAAAATGCACATTTGTATACATGTTCAGCATATATGGGGAAATGTGTTATATGAATTATATTGCTGCCTTATACAGGCAAGCTATCTATGAAACACTTGTTTTTGCTTGTAGTATTATTCAAAAGACGTTGTGACGTGCATACTGTATATTAGGGGGTCAGCAACTCCCCCCCCCCCCCCGATGTTTTGAAACATACAATTCCCTTACTGTTCAGGAAATCTGAGCTGATCAGGCATCATGGGATATGTAGTTCCAAAACCTCTGCGGGCCAAGGGTACTGACCCCTGCGTAAAATATACTTGGGGGGGGGGGGTTGAATCCTACTCCTGTTTTTATATTGTTAAATATGCAATATATTTATGGAAAGTCATTTCTTAAAACCCCTAATAAATCCATTGTGTATATACCAGTAGTATTTATTGGAAAAGAAAACTGTTAAATGTGTTGCAGTTTTTAGTATGTGAATATACAGTAAAACCTTGGATTGCGAGTAACTTGGTCTGCAAGTGTTTTGCAAGAGCGTAACAGTTTTTTATAAATTTTAACTTGATTAAGGCTAAGGTCAGACGAAAGCAGTTTTCACGTGCGTTTAACCGCACTAAATCACGGCCGTGCTAGCAGCAAATGATGTCCAATGCCGGGCTGCATATGAAGAACGGCCGCACAAAAGTGCGGCCGCGCAACTCAAGTGGCAAACGAACGCATTTTTTCGAGAACGTCAAACCGCTAGTATTGACATACAGAGTGCGCTGCGCCCGCATAGCGGCGTGTTTGTGTGATTGGGAGACGTCAGACGCTGCTAATGTCCGGCCAACATAACGTCCAGACGCAAAAAGTGTTTTATTGATGATCCGTACAAAATCACGGACGAAAATGCACATCGTATGACCGCTATCGCGTATTCTGTGAAAAAATGCGTCCATTCATTCGAACGCACTTTTTCACGGACAACGCGAAAGATGCGTTAGTCTGACCCTAGCCTTAACGAGCAAAGTATTGCAATACATTTCATCCATGTGACCCCCACCCTCCTCCCTGTGTACGTCGCAGCATTCTGATTGCTCGACGGGCAGGGCCACATGGTGTAATGTGCATAATAGTATTGCACGTTGCACCGGACGTGTTGAAACCCTCCCCTTCAAAAAGCTACGACGGACGTTCGGCAGGGGTACAAAACGCGATCCTCCATAAGAAGCTCATGCATTGTAGGGCTGAGTGCACTAACCTGTGCTCAGCGAGGTGGCCATCCTGGCATTCAAGCGGAGAGAACGCCCGTTCTCCCGAATGGTCCGTCCTCGCTTGTGTGTCCATTTTTTTTTTAATTATTTTTTTACTTTATACAGTATTACTGTAATTGTTTTCGTATGAATAAATGATTGTACAGTAGAATGAATCGTCAGAGTTTCCATTATTTCTAATGGGAAAATTGGCTTGATTTATAAGCGCTTTGGATTACAAGCACGTTTCTGGAACAAATTAAGCTCGCAACTCAAGGTATTACTGTATATGTGTAAATAGCATAATCATTTATTATTATTATTGGTTTATAAATGTAGCAGGCTTTTACTAAAGGTCTAAAAGCTTTCCTATTCGATTCAGGATGCTATTGGCAGTGAATACGGGCCAGGGTGGTATTCAGAATGCATTACAATGTAATATGAGCCTTGTATTCTCAACACTTCTATGTCATGGTTGAGCAATTTTGGCCCTCAGATGTTTTGGAGCTACATTACTCTCAAGGCTCAGCCATTCTAATGAGTGGTAGAGCATCATGGGAGATGTAATTCCAAACCATCTGGAGGGTCAAAGTTGCTGACTCCTGTTTGGTGTGCCTATAGTCACATGCGTCAACATCATCATCAATGATGATTTGTCTTTATGCCCATTTTATATAGTTTTGCAGAAAATGCTAAAAGTGCACTGTATAAACAAAATAACCATGTATAAAACTCAGATGCAAACGATGACTGAAGTAATGCTCAAAGTGACGGTGCCTCTGTTTATAACGTATCAATCAATTATTGTTATTAAGGTATTATAAGTAAACATGGGAGTTTAAGAAATATGATCAGGGGTTTGCGGATTGCGTTTTGTCAAAAAGGGAAAATTCCTCAGTTTGTCTATTACAACCCAAAACATGCAGGTTTTTCCTCATTTCCAGAAAAAATCTGAGATCTGCTCAGCGATAGCATTGTTTTAAGTAGTTTATAGAGTTTTACTGGAGTGTAGGTCTTGTTCTCCCCCTGCAGACTTCTGCCCCTTTTATTTTTTTTCACCTTAATGTGTCGGATTGTATAATGCACCACACATTTTCTGGCTATCACTGATTCTCTTGTATTTCCTGAACAGGATTTAAAGGGACGCATAAAAGACAGACTTGCTAGTCAGTCATTTTATTTTCTTCACTTTTTCTTCCTTTAAACCAGGGATCTCCAACTGTGCCCCCCCCCCCCCCACCTACAACTCCCATGCTTCTCAGACCATCCATTGCGTTCAAAGAATTCTTGGAATTGTAGGCATCAACATCTGGTGAGCCCGGAGTTTGAGATCCCTGCTTTAAACTCCTTTTTCTTCAAAATGTGTTTTTATTTTTCACAAATCAAGGTGGAGTGAGATACAAGGGTTTATTCACTAACCACAGTTATTTTATTGAAATAATGGTGATTTTCAGCAAACTACGGCAGGTTGACTAGGGTGAATTCACTATTTAGGGAGGTTTCACAATTTTTAGCAGTTTCCACTCTTGTTTCTACCAAAGCTGTTCAGCGTAGATTTCACTGGTGCAGCAACCTTGCCTGTCATTGTTGATTTTTGCCTCTCTAGTTACGGAAAGTTCATCATATCTGCAATAATGATGAATTTAACTGTTTTTTTGTATGTATGGTGAACTTCATTGAAACAACGCAGGTTACCGCATAACCCCTTCAGATTGAAAGGTTTGGAATATTGGACAAATTCTTCCAAAACAATCATAATATTGTCACACGTTTATAAATTATATAGTTGTTTGTTTATAATGTTAAAAAAACTCTATTTGAATGTTTCTAAATTTCAGGTTTTTCAAGTGATTTGGTGAACCTTTGACTCCGGAGTCCTGACCCCCTTCTTCAAATCAGGAACTGGCTGTGATCACTCAGCAAATCCCTGTTTCCACTTTCCAATTTGATTCGAGGTGGATATTATTAAACCTGTATGTGGGTATCATTGATTTCTTTCTGTTTCTGAACATTTTTATATATTTCAGCTTTTGACATTTGTTTTAAATGTGTTCAGAAAATATTTGGCGTTTTTTTAATTTAATTTTTAGATGGAACATCCCTGTCACCCAACTAACTGATTTCATCAATGGTCATTCAAGGACGTTTTTTGTTTTTTTTAAGTCCTTATTTATCAAGGCACAGTGCAATTTCAAGGATGTTTACCCATTAAGGCTGCGGTCACACAAGCGTTTGAGAGTGGAAGGAACATCTGTGAGAGTGGACGTTCCTTCCACTCTGACGCCCGTGTGGCCTCCTCGTTGAGCGCAGTTAGGGCGCTAAGCGCTACAAAGTGCGATCCTCCTATCGAGAATCACATTTGTAGCCCCGTTCTACGTCCGTCGTAGCTTTTTGACGGGGAGGCTAAAAGAAAGTCCAGTGGTAGTGTGCGCAACTAGTGCGCACGCTACTCCGTGTGGCCCTCCCTGTCGAGCTGTCACAAAGCTGCGAGAGACGCAGGGAAGAGCGGTCACACGGATGCACTCAGTGCTCTCACGTGACCGTAGTCTAAATTGCAGTTGACGCTACTGCATCCGAGACACTTGTGACCCAGAAAATCGTGAAGAACTTCACTTCAAATAATTGGAGACGAAGCATATATCTTAAATTAAATTGTAAAATATAAAGAGGAGAGGTTAATTTTAGATTTTGCTGGCTGTTAGCCTTAGACGCCTGTTATTGACTGTCTTCTGTTCCCTTGTGTCCAGGTTATGATGGCTGAAAGTTCAGCTGAAGCTGCCGATTCTCCTCAACAGACAGAACATGGCGCCGAGTCTCGCAAAGTGTTTCGCCAGGAGCAGCAGCAGCCTCGCTTGTGTAGGTTTTTCTCCCGAGGCCGTTACTGCCAGTTTGGAAAAAGATGTTATTTTCTTCATGAACGTGCAACTCATTCATCAGTCGGGAAGAAATCTGAATCGTCTCCTGCTGAAATTCCAGTCCAACCCTCCATCCCCAATACCACCAACGCCAATGTGCCAGCACCTGGATTGACTCCACAGCATGGAGCAAATCTGGAGAGGCGGTATCGACCAAGAAGGCTATGCCGTTACTTTGCCTCTGGATACTGCTCCTTGGAAAGTAACTGCAGGTTCTGGCATCCGGAAACGCATCCTCCAGTGAACGATAACCATTTTACCCATAACAAGCCAGTCTTAAAAAACACAGAGACAAGAAAACCTGTCTCCCGTCCAGCGGTAGTGCCTGAAGAGATGAAACCTACTGATGTAACTCCAGAACTGGCCAATCAGCTGAGACAGACAGAGATTTCACAGCTGTTGAAGAGATTCCCGAAGGATAAAGTTATCATCCAGGAGAGAGAAGATGGAAAAGTTACTTATTACAGGGTCTCTGTAGAGCCCACTGATCCAGACTGGGTGAGTCAGTCTTACCTGAACATGCAATAAAATTAAAGCATCACAAATAGTTATATACATTGAGACGTTAGAAGATATTTATAAAAGTCAATTCTGTGGGAAGCCCAAAAATGGAGAAATCACTGGAATCCGTTTTCTTGCAGGATGGGATTTCTCCAGTTTTAGGCTGGTGTCAGATGAGTGTCTTTAAGAGCGGAAGGAACGTCGGTGAGAGTGGACGTTCCTTCCACTCTGACGCCCGTCTGGCCACCTCGCTGAGTGCAGTTAGTGCGCTCAGTGCTGCAAGGCTTGATCCTCCTATGGAGGATCGTGCTTTGCAGCCCCGTCAAATGCTCGTCGCAGCGCTTCGACTGGGAGGTTTGCTGCACGACCGCTGTCGCGCGTGCAATTCGTGCGAGCACAACAGAGTGTGCCCAGCCCCATTGCAGCGTCACAACGCTGCGACAGACGCGGGAGGCACGTCAGTACCTCGCACATAGTGCACTCGTCTGACACCAGCCTTCTACTATGTAATATGCTCCTCACACGCAGAGCATTTAACACGTTCACTTAGAATGTAAATAGTGCTGACCACCTATAGCAGAGATGTCAAACTCCAGGCCCCTACATGTTGCTGAACTACGACTCCCATGATTCTGGGAATTGTAGGCCATTATTATCTAGGGTGTCGGAGTTTGACATCCCTGACCTATAGATTTCTTTGAAAGAACAAATTTATTTGTTCTGTTCTTAGGGATCACATACAGGGTTATTCAGAGAGCGGTGAAAACCAGCAGAATGACTGGAGAAGTGAAAATTCTAGGTCAAAATAGCCAAACCAGAAAAAATTCTCCCATTTATCTCACTTTCCAAATCGGCTATTTGGTCTAGATTGTTCTCTTCTCCTGCCAATTCTCCTGGTTTTCACCTCTCTCTGAATAACCCTGATAGTGATTGTAGTTTCTTGACACATGTTTATGCAAGGTGGTAATCTGAGGGTTTATTTATATAACCAGTTTAGTATATCGACACACATGGTTTAGAGGAAGCTGTAAAATGTGTAACCTTGCTCTTTTTCATATCTTTTGTTTATTGAAAAGTGCTTATATAACAACTGTATTTCAGCAGTTTAGGCTGCAATAGCCAAGTTGTAAATGTCTACTGCCTTCCTGAACTCCTCTTAGATGTCAGCGACTGTCGTTTTGTACATGGGTTCCACACACTTAGGTTCCTAAAGCTTCTGTTGTACCATTTCATCATCTGTGTCCAGTGGGAATATGTAACAGCAGCTGTACCCCGAGTACCTCCATCAACAGGCTCTCTCCATTTTAAACAGTCCCCACAGTCGCCGGAGCAATCTTCCCCAACAGCCCACCCAAACTTTAGCTGCAGTTGAAAGCAGGATAGAGACTGTTGAGCATTCTAAAGCAGACTGTTAATACAGACATACAGCTATGTGTATTCATAAAGGGATAACCCCTTTCATGAATACAACCAGATTAGATTAACAGATCAAATAACTGCACAGGGAATGGGACCTTCAAACAATGGGACCTCTGGGAGAGGGGGGGGGGAGCGGGTAAAACAAAGGAAACATTTTTTAACGAGCGAATGTGCACTGTATAGGCAGAGGATCGATAATAGAGGAAATGTACACAGTATACACAACAGGAGTATACACAACAGGAGACTCTACAATAAATACATAAGGGAATAATACACAGACATCAGAAATCTTCAGCTGGGGGATGTTTAAAAGCGTGAACAGCTGTAGAGTGAATAACCAAATCTATTTAATAAATTTATATGATCCACCAGTTCCCCATTAGTCTCTGTCACGGGCCATAATCGTTGTCAGGAGGCTAGCCCACAGCCCCCTCCGGATGCCCCAGTGATGGTAGGTTCCGTGACAGAATAGAGAACTGATATTTCCATAGTTGTACTGGAGTGAGTGCCTAATATTTAATAAAGAATCGCTACCACAATGGTAGAGCGTAACTAGTGGATATAATAATAAACCAGAAAAGCTAAATTGAGAAAGTCACAGGAGACCATAGGGTTTACCCCTCCATAGAATAGCACAATACAATTATCCTGATGGAAACACACCATCAGAATACAAGTGTCTCCCTGAGACAAATTAAAACTTCACTTTTATTAATTTAAAATAAAATCAAACCAATAAACAACAAATTAAACCCAATAATGTGCCAAATCACCCATCACCTTAAAAAACAAGATAATACGTAATTTTGTGGCAGCAAGTAGTGAATAAAAATGTATAGATATCGATACAGCCAATGACAAACAATATTCACTGTAATATATTGTAGAGCAATTGTATAAATTCTTATTGATATTAAATAGCTGCTTTGCCAATAGCATGCACACCAAAACAAAGGCAAGGGAACCGATGAAATAAAGAAAAAATTCTTGATTAGACAGATCCTAAAGTTGTTCGGAGCTGAAATATAAATACAATAAGTGCAAAGAAACCAGCTGGATACATGCCGATGTACATGTGTATATATGGTTTCAATTAACCAGCAACATCAAGGCTAAATAAGCCAGCGTTTGATTGCTGAACAAAGGTCCCTGCCTGCTAGTGCACCCGACGCGCGTTTCGCCAGGAATGGCTCGTCAGGAGCACTTACTAACAACTACAAATGCTTACTAACCAGCATGAGACTGAATCTCTGCAGAAACAAAGCAACCCTAATCCATTTTAATGCCCTTAAAGGAAGGTTATTACACTTCTGCACCGTCATTCATCCTTGTATGTCCTTAGTATAAAATACTGTTACTAAGGAACTGGAGACATTGACCTTGTGGCTGGAGAGTGTGCCTGGGGCAGAGACGCACTTCACTGAATGTCACTGCACGATAACGCATGCAGGAGAGCGGGCCAACGTACTTACCATCTGCATCCTTTATCCCGTTCACTAATCGCCAGGATCAGAAACTCATCTGTTTATTTATCTCCCTTTTAGCCTTTTGACCTGAAAGAAATGGAAATCATGCTGGAGTTTCCTGACAATTACCCATTACAGGTATATCTATAATTCTTGATCCTGTCCTAATCTTTTTCTTTTGATGATTTCTATAACTTGTGATATAATCACTGGACACGAATATCACTGCTTCAGATTTCTGCTTTATTGTGCAGCCATTGCAGGGTACAATTTCATAAATGCAAAATAAAACAAATACAAAATAATCACCCACTCCTGGATGAGGAGGCTAACATGGTGGAAGGCTAAGCCGTTTGCCAGCCTATAAATGTAAAATTTGGTTTATCTTCCTCCCTCTGCACACAAGACTGCACACTGAGGGAACCACACACAAATCCTTTAAAGGGCAGGGCAATCCTAATTAGACCTCAGCTGTTTAGTTAACCCTATAGGGAAAAGGAGTCCTCCATCCACCGGCTGCTAAAGCTATGGTCTACCACCCTGCCCCTAATCACACTGTCACAAACCATTTAGAATACAACGACCGTCTGGTGATTTTGGCCATATACTCTTTAAGTTTTGTGATTTAGTTTAATGAAACGCCCAACGCTTTATTTTCAACGTCAGTAGCCATCAGACCGGATACCACGTATATTTTCCATATCTTGATGTCTGCTCAGAGTCTTAATGGTAGCTATGCCAGAGTCCTGAAACCAGTTTATTACTACACATGCCAAATCCTTCTTTAAAAGTCCAAAACTAGCCCATCTGCTCATACAAGTCTCATTCCAATAAAAAAAACTATTCTTTATTAATCCTTCTTTATACTCCTGAAGAAGCCATGCCAGAACATGGAGAAATGCGTTGAGTTAAAATAATTATGGTTGTTTTTAGTTCATTCTTTATCATAAGCCATTCCAGAGTCCACAGACCGTGAGGCATGAATGTGATTACTGTTCCTCCATTATATTATAATGGCCTTTGTGTTTTAGCAATTTAGGCCCCAAAAGTCCACCTCATGTTTTTCTTATGTGGATAGATAGGAGTGCATACCTTACATTACTTCTAAGAGAGCCTAAAACGGTATAGCCTTCAGGTGAGTTCTGGCGAGACCCCGATGCCCAGGCTCACAGCTTGCATACAACAAAGACGAATGTCCAAGCGCTCCACATAGGCTTCCGATAGCATTTTTATTGGGAAGTTGGCAACATTTTGGCCATAAATCAGTCTTTCTCAATCTCTTTTCTTATGCAGATGACATTATCAGACCTCCCTGACTGGTACAAAGCCAATATCAAACTCCCCTGCGCTCTGCTACAGGGAAGACGTTTTTCTTTTTCTTTCAAAAAAAGAGTAAAAAGGGATTTCCATATACTACATAATTCAGTGATTAGTCATCTTCAAATTTTATTATTTACTGAATTTTGCATCATATGAAATGCCTTTTCATCATTTTGCCAGGGAAATTTATTACACATTTCTCTTCTATGAAGGCAGCACTCTTTAAGCCAGTGATCTCCAACTTTGCCCCCCCCCAGATGTTTCTGAACTCCAGACCCCATGATTCTCTGGCCATTTATTGCGTTTATGGAATTCTGGGAATTGTAGGCAATAAACATCGGGGAGGGGCAGAGTTTGAGAACCCTGCTTTAAGCACACATGGTATTTTTTTATTTCACACTTAATAAAATTTGCATTTGGTGTTATAATTACCAAATGTTTTTATTCCTTATGTCGGAAAGTTTGGATTTTAATAAGGATTCGAGGCGAGTATTTGCAATCTCTTTTTTTAAATTTTTTTATTGGTCCCACAGCAATAGTCGGCAACCCGGTAGTAATAACATCATTAAGAATCAAATATATATAAACTATTACCACAGAAACCATTTCAAATAAGATAAACTGAAGGGATGGCTAATACTTATCTGAGCCGTCGCAGGAGCAGCAAAGAAAGAGGGTTTTGCTGCTCCTGCTCAGACCATATAAAGGCTTGGTGGTGTGGCCTCAGGACTGAGGAAGGGAGCCCATATTGGGGTTAAGTTTGCTGTACTTTTCTAGCAAACTTTCTTTGCTGCTGTGGGAGCAATAAAGAAAGAGATTGCAAATAGGAGCATCCGAGGTCCTGCCTTAAAATCACACTTTTCACATTACTGTCGCTTTATCACATGTATCTTTTACAGATGTATTTTTATTTCAACCAATTTAGAAATAGTAAAATATCATAAAGGCAAACAGAGGTCATCTTTACCAGTCATCCATTAATAATATAAATACTGATTGCATCAAACAGCCTGGTTCGTTCTGAGCTCAGCAGAGGAACGTCATGTCATACATGTGGTTTTTGGGAAATATAAATGGGGAAAAACTTATTAGACAACTGTGAAAAAAGGTAATAAACATTCTGGATACATTTATAAGTGCTCTGAACTTTGAAATATTGATCATTATTATTTGTGGGGGCAAAACCAGACCAAAGATTTCCATCACAAGGCAGTGAATTAGTTAATATTTTATTTAGTTTCACAGGGTTAACATGTCTGCAAATGTCTTTTCTATGACTCAAAATCTGTCATTCTCTCCCATGTTCGTCTTTCATCTCTCGCTGACAGAACGCTGGGATCATTCTGAAAACTTTGTTCAGCACAATTAATTCCACCTCCCTTCCTTCAATGAGGTTTTTTTTTTTTCCTTCATTTTTGCCAATATTATGTCCAGGAGATTAAAGCTATCCTCTCCCAAAGAGGATTCAGTAAGATCCTGGTTGCCTGTGAGATGGCTTTTGATGTTGCTGTTTTTTTTTTTTTATTTTTTATTTTGTGTGCTTTCTTAGAATTATAAAAATAATATGTAGATTGTCAGAAGATCGTAATGCCGAATTGCGTTTCCCCCTGCTGATTATCAACGTTCAGCATTTACGCACTTCTGTTACGCAGAGCCGGGGTGGATCAAAATGCATTAAATCAAACCATTATTTTTAATCATTCTTCATTAATTCCATGGGTCTGGTTTGCATCTCAATATGTCAAATGTAAGGGGACACTAACCAATATGACTACATTAGCCTAATTGGTCATGGTGGTTTCAGTGGCCCCCTACCCCCATCCCAGCTGTCTATGGGGGCTGTCATAGTCTTCAAAGGCAGAAGGCTTCCTTCCCCTCTCCTTCCGTGGGATCCCGTTCAGGTCACGCAGGAGTTTTAGCTCACTTGTCCCGTTAGACTGGCCGTCCACTCTTTTTCCGTCTCTTTGCTTTTTTCACACTCACATCCCTCTTATCTATCTCTTCTCTTTATTCCTTCTCCTTGCTATTGCTTTTTCTACTCCTCTTTCCCCCCCCCCCTCTTCCTTTTCCCCTTGTCTGATGTCTTTTCCACCATCTGATATTCTTTTATTGACCTTTCTGGGTCAAGCGCATACCTACCCTGATGTACTCGACGAACTGAACTGCACTGATTACCATTAGATCTGTTTTTTACAATGACTTTACTATGGCAATCGATTACCCTATCGAGTTGTTTTAATGTGCCTTTATCAACAATGCTTGGTTATATGTCAGCGACCCATGCTCCTTTGTGTATGGATAATGTACTGCCAAAGATTTTCTTTTATGTGCATCTAACTATTATTGACCCTAAAAAACTTTAAATATCTAAAAAAAAAAAAAAAAAAAAACTGTCCGTCCACTGGGTCCCTATTTTTGCAAAGGTGCGATCATCTGATATCGTCTATCGTTGTCCGACGAATCAGCCCTCTTCTATTGCCTTCGACTTCCATCGGATGACTTTAGACAAATTTTTGTGACTAGCAATCTTTCCCATTTCAGTGGGATTTGTCAGATGAAATCCTACGATCTGGTACAATTTACGTGAAAAAGATGAATTGTATAATTAAAACGCTGTGCCGCGGCAGCGAAATTGTCCCATAGAGAAGTGCTTCAGTTCGACAGGCGAATCTCATAGGGTTTAATGTAAAAAAAAAAAAAATAGTTTCGTGTTTTTCTTTCTTTTTCTCAACCGTTTATTCTTCTCATCTGCAACAAAAAGCCTTTCTAGCTATTGAATTTTTTTTTAGGTATGTTTATTTAGGCAAAGTTTTGGGTTCCCATTTCCAAGACCAGGCTTTTTTTTTCCCCTTGCCGAACGCGACCTTTTCTTTTCTCTACAGTCCGACTGCATTCGGCGTTGATGTACTTGATGCTGAAACCAGTTTCAGCACCAGGTACAGGAGTCCCCCCCCCCCCCCCTGCAACGTTTGGCGATTTGGTTTTTGTTTTTTTTCCTGCTTCGGCTGCGTTCGATGGGGCTGTCCTTTCAGCACCAAGCATTGTCCATAGGTGGACGACGAAGCCGGTCATCAATACCGGACCCAGTGAATGGCCAGTCTTACAGAGTAGGCCTATACTAAGCTCATATCATCCTGTTCCCTGCTTGATGGGCAGGCATGTCTCCTCTGCACCAGGGATACAAGGCAGTCATTTCCACCTTCGCTGACGATTATCAAGAGTGTGGACCAGGGCCGGCCCAAGACATTGTGCTGCCTGGAGAGAAAGGCTGAAATGCTGCCCCCCCCTAAAATGACACCCACACACCCTGAATATATGGAGGAGCTCCTAAAAACACACCCGCACACCCTGAATATATGGAGGAGCTCCTAAAAACACACCCACACACCCTGAATGTATGGAGGAGCCCCTAAAATGACACCCGCACACCCTGAATATATGGAGGAGCCCCTAAAAAGACACTCGCACACCCTGACTATATGGCTATATTTGCCCCCAGCTCACATGGATATATATATTTGCCCCCAGTTCACATGGATATATTGCCCCCAGTTCACATGGATATATTGCCCCCAGTTCACATGGATATATTGCCCCCAGTTCACATGGATATATTGCCCCCAGTTCACATGGATATATTGCCCCCAGTTCACATGGATATATTGCCCCCAGTTCACATGTATATATTGCCCCCCAGCTCATATGGGTATATATTGCCCCCCAGCTCATATGGGTATATATTGCCCCCCAGCTCACATGGGTATATATTGCCCAGCTGATATGGGTATATAATGCCCCCAGCTCACTTGGATATATTGCCCCCAGCTCACATAGATATATTGCCCCCAACTCACATGGATATATTGCCCCTAGCTCGTATGGGTATATATTGCCCCCCAGCTCATATGGGTATATATTGCCCCCCAGCTCATATGGGTATATATTGCCCCCCAGCTCATATGGGTATATATTGCCCCCCAGCTCATATGGGTATATATTGCCCCCAGCTCATATGGGTATATATTGCCCCCCAGCTCATATGGGTATATATTGCCCCCCAGCTCATATGGGTATATATTGCCCCCCAGCTCATATGGGTATATATTGCCAGCCCAGCTCACATGGGTATATATAATTCCCCCAGCTCACTTGGGTATATATTGCCCCCAGCTCACTTGGGTATATATTGCCCCCAGCTCACATGGGTATATATTGCCAGCCCAGCTCACATGGATATATATTGCCCCCAGCTCATATGGGTATATTACCCCCAGCTCTCATGGGTATATATCGCCCCCAGCTCACATGGGTATATATTGCCAGTCCAGCTCACATGGGTATATATTGCCCCCAGCTCATATGGGTATATATCGCCCCCAGCTCTCATGGGTATATATCGCCCCCAGCTCACATGGGTATATATTGCCAGTCCAGCTCACATGGGTATATATTGCCAGCCCAGCTCACTTGGGTATATATTGCCAGCCCAGCTCACTTGGGTATATATTACCCCCAGCTCTCATGGGTATATATTGTACCCAGCTCTCATTGATATATTCCCCCCCCCCCGGCTCACATGGGTACAGTTGCAAGACAAAGTATGTGAACCCTTTGGGATTACGTGGAGTTTTGCATGAATTGGTCATAAAATGTGCTCTGATCTTCATCTAAGTCACAACAATTTGAAAAACAGTCTGCTTAAAATAATACAACACAAACATATGTTTTCATGTTTTTATTGAACAGAACATGTAAACATTCACAGTGCAGGGTGGAAAAAGTATGTGAACCTTTGGACTTAATAACTGGTTGACCCTCCTTTGGCAGCAATAACCTCAACCAAATGTTTCCTGTAGTTGCAGATCAGACCTGCACAACGATCTGGACTAATTTTTGACCACTCCTCTTCACAAAACTGTTTCAGTGTAGCAATATTCTTGCGATGTCTGGTGTGAATCGCTCTCTTAAGGTCATGCCACAGCATTTCAATTGGGTTGAGGTCAGGACTTTGACTGGGCCACTCCAGAAGGCGTATTTTGTTTTGTTGAAGCCATTCTTTTGTTGAATTACTTGTATGCTTTGGGTCATTGTCCTGTTGCATCACCCATCCTCTGCGGAGCTTCAGTTGGCGGACAGATGGTCTTACGTTTTCCTGCAAAATGTCTTGATAAACTCTGGAATTCATTTTTCCATCAATGACAACAATCCGTCCAGGCCCTGAGGCAGCAAAGCAGCCCTAAACCATGATGCTCCCTCTGGCATGTTTTACAGTTTGCCTTATTTTTTTTTTATTTTTATTTCTGAATCTTAACATTGTTGAACATGTTGTATTTAATAAATAGAAATCGTATGGGATTTTTAAAAGCTAATATTACTCATTATTATTCACCCTTTCAGATTTTTAATGTCCAGATTCCAGAGGATCAGGTTTTACCGTCTGTGATGTGCAGGTAAAGTGACTCTGGGGAATCGATGTTTGGGTGGAGCTTCCATGAAGCATGACAAGCCATTCGATATTACCTGGCATGAGATTGTAATAGAAATGTTATTGGAAAATAAATCTGCTCATTGAACTCTATGTACCCAGGTCTAAAAGAAAAATCCTCTCCTAAAATTGTATTTCCATGCATTTATTAATTGTTATGAATTCTATAATGTACAGCAGCGGGCAACAACCTTGGCCCTCCAGATGTTTAGGGAACTACATTTCCCATGAGGCGCAGCCATCCTGATGAGTAGCTGAGCATCATGGGTGAAGTAGTTCCAAAACATCTGGAGGGCAAAGGTTGCTGATGTACATGTTCACATAACCCTGAGCTCTGTTCTCTAAATGCTGACTTGCTGCTGATGTGTGCCACTCGGTTCTACACTAGTGGCCAAATTTGTGGATAGACCTTCTGATTGTGCTAGTTTTGGTTGACAAGAAAATACCTCTGCTTCCCTGGCCTGGAAATAGCCCTGACTTGAATCTGAATCCCATGGAAAATCTGTGGTCGAGATTGAAACGCATGATCTCGAGCAAGAATCCAAGCGAGGACTCATTGAGGCTATAAATCAAATCCTGGCAACATTTGATCACAGAAGAGGATGTCAAAAGACTTGTAGAGTCAATGCCTAGAAGGTGTCAGGCTAGAGTTAAGGCCAAAGGCTATTCAACACGTTATTGAAAAAACAATTTGTGACAAACTTGAAATTATAATTTCTATGCTATATAATAGCCAAGATAGAAACATAGAAACATAGAAAAATGTCGGCAGATAAGAACCTTTCGGCCCATCTAGTCTGCCCAATTACATGGATACTTTACCTGGATTTATCTTTTGTTTAGGATAGCCTTATGCCTATCCCATGCTTGCTTAAATTCAATTACTGTTTTGGCCTCTACCACTTCTACTGGAAGACTGTTCCATGTATCCACCACCCTCTCAGTAAAATAATGCTTCCTGATGTTACTTTTAAACCTTTGCCCCTCTAATCTAAGACTATGTCCTCTTGTTTTGCTATTTTGTTTCCTTTTAAATATACCCCCTTCCTCCACCTTGTGGATTCCCTTTACGTATTTAAATGTTTCTATCGTATCTCCTCTGTCTCGTCTTTTTTCCAAGCTGTACATGTTAAGATCATTAAGCCTTTCCTGGTAACTTTTCTCCTTCAAGCCGTACACCATTTTAGTAGCCCTTCTCTGAACTCTCTCTAAGAGGTCTATATCCTTCTGGAGATACGGTCTCCAGTACTGCACACAGTACTCCAAGTGAGGTCTCACCAGTGCTCTGTACAGTGGCATGAGCACTTCCCTTTTCCTACTGCATAAATGCATTATGGTACATTTCCAGCCAAAATTGAACTTCTTTAGAGATTTTTTGTTGTTAAGGCATTCATTTACTATGTTACAGTTTACTTGTGCTATGGCATTTTTTACAGATTTTTATATAAAAAGTACTTTAAACTGCAAAAGTTTGTAAAAATGTTTAAGGTGTATCCACAATTTTGGCCGCCAGTGTAATTGTTACTTTTTTTGTATGTTACAGGGTCACTCTAGCCTTAATTATCCTGTGCTGCATGTTCGCACCTCCTTCCCAGCTGTCCCTGGGGACTGTGACAGCCCTTCAAAGTGCTGTCCACATGTCCACCGTGAAGGCTGTCAGTCAGCCCCCATCGGACAGTCTTCTGGGGTTTCAATCCGTTTTTGTTTCTTCAACCAATACAAGTGTCCAGTGTCTCTCACCACTTTTGCATTGAGGCTGGGTTCACACCTGCGCGTTTTTTTTAAACGCATATCGCGCAAACGTAAAAAACGCGCATTGCAGCGCATTCACGGCCATAGAATGCTGAGTGAACGCGCTGCAAAATACACCCCAAAGAAGCTCCCGTACTTTTTTGGGCATAGGACGTTTTATAGCGCGTTCCTGCGCGCTGTAAAATGCCCAGGTGTCTACGGGTCCCATAGGAAATCATGGGATTTCCGTGTCTCGGCATTTTACATCGTGCAGGAACGAGCTGTAAAACGCTGAGGTGTGCACCCAGCCTGAGGGTCTTCTGATTGCCTGTGTGCACATGAGTCACAGCAAACGGTGACTATAAGAGGATGGGCATCATGCTGCTTCCTGCAGTAAGTGCTGACCAGCAACAGCACATCGTGTTGGACCACGTCCCAGTATAAGAGGCGCATGTCTACCCCAAATACCCCTATGAGCTTGACAAAATGTAATTGCAGTTATAGGGGGAAAAAATATATATGAAGCAAGAGCACCGACGGGCATTACAGGAGGTACAGGCAACAGAATTAATGTGAGCAATAAACCCCCATTTGTGTTTGGTACTTGTAATCCTTCTTGGCTAAAGAGGCTAGAGGTAAACCGTGAGCAGGGGTGATTAAAAATTAATTCTACAAGTGGGGTTAGTAGTAGTGCTTATATTTTAAGTGTTTCTCTTTGAAATCGTGACTATTTAAATATAACCTCCTTGTTGTAAGCACTGCGTAATCAATTTCTCAAAGTTGATCACAATGATTATTCTGTAAAATATGTATTGCTGATGAATTGTAATTGTTAAACCACAATAGCTGTACTGGTGACGTAACCAATAATTGTTTTGTTTGTGTTTTTTTTTTTTTCCCTCTCCTCCTTTTCTGCTATTTTTGCTTGGTTTCAGTCAGAATATCCATTCTCCGTGGTTCTTTTTCTCAAGGAATAGAAGTTTTGTCTTATTATTATTATTGTCATCATTTTTATAGCGCCAAACATCTCTGCAGCGCTTTGCAATAACCAATGCGATATTAAACAGAACTACAAACTAAGGAAACAGGAATGAGCGCTGTATAGGGCCCTGCTCACAGGAGCTTACAATATGCCGAGTACCGGTATTCCCAGACTCGGTGATATCAGAATATTGCTCTAAGGCCGGGGTCAGACGAGCGTTTTACAGAGTGGAAGGAACGTTCATGAGCGTGGACGTTCCTTCCACCCTGACGCTCGTCTGGTTACCTCGCTGAGCGCAGTTAGTGCGCTCAACGCCACAAGACTCGATCCTCCTAACCAGGATCGCGCTTTGCAGCCCCGTTGAACGTGCGTCGTAGCGCTTCGTTGTGGAGGCTTTCAGAACATCTGCAGCACACCCGCTGTAGCGCGCGCAATTCGTGCACACGCTGCAGCGTGTGGCCGGCCTCTTAGAAGTGTCCCAACACTGTGACGGACGCTGGGAGGCAGGTCAGTACAGCTGCACATAGTGTGCTCGTCTGACCCCGGCCTAAATCAAGAAGTTTCGTTTTTGATCAAATCGATATTCTGATACTCGCCACTAGTTAAATCACTATCTTGCTTTGTAAAGTAACGCTGCTGTGCTGGGATTTTTGTGACTGTTAAAGCATGTTATCAGAGCACACTGACCTATTAATATACGTGCCAGCAGTGGCAATCCATATGACAATGCAGGCTCTGCGCCAGGCATCCTGGTGATACGAAGTGCAATTCTGACTGGTAGGTTAATAAGTAATGGTATTGTGGGGCTCTCACATGTGCAAAAATGCCATAAAATTCTAATGATTGCGCCACATTGTTCTTGGAAACCGGAGGGAGGAGAGGGGACAAAAAAATAGGATCATCGGGGGCAGAGCCAACTGCCGACGGGAACGGATGCATGTCTCTGTGCTCTCCTGCTTACTTACTACTTTTACTGCTATTTTGCCTCCCCCCCCCTGTCTATATTGAGACCCCCACTAAGAGTACTGACTTCCTGGAGTTGGGGAGCGACCACTGCGACACCCAGCTGATTTTTTTTTTTTTTTGGTTCACCGCTAACATTCGTTTTTGAGTTCGGGCCTGTGTTGTGGCCTACCTCGGCGGCCATATTTGAAGCCTGCAGGGACGTTCCGCTCTGATGGCTGACTAAGATTCCGTACCTCTTACGAGGGAGATACTGGCTGAGCTGATGGAGGAGTTCAGGGCTGAGTGGATCCTCTTCCAACAGGAGGCTGGATGGGGCGGCATGGTGCCCTCTGCTGCGGCACTGATTGAGGAGCGTGTGATGGTGATGCAGCCCTGTGGTGCTTCCACTGGAGGTAAAGGTGTCCCTGTTGGTGTGGGGAGTGCTGGATGCCCTGCACTGGAGGCGATGGGGGTGCAGCCCTGTGATGTCTCCCGAGCTGCCTCTAGATGCAGTCCTGCTCACCTGGGAGAATGGCCCCTTACCCCAGATGGCTTGTGCGTACTGAATATCTTACCTGTGGCGGCGCCCGGTGCGTGGATTCCTCCTGAACGCAGATCGGTGAGAGTCTCTGACGGATTGTCCACTCAGGTGAATTCGAAGCTCCCTGAGGACGACTGGATGACCCTGCTTATCGGGGACAGCAGTATTTGTTCCCTCCTGGTGACTATCGAGATCTTGACGACTGCCCTGCTTTCTGGATGCTCTTCCTTTCCTGCTGCTGAGGTCTCCCGGGATGGAATGCCTCCTGCCCCGCTGTACCCATTTTTCACCATGCTGGGTACCTGGCTTGCCCCCATGTGTCTGGACACTGGCTGAGGCCGTCCTGCTGCTTTCTCCGGCCTGACCCCCTTAGCTAGAGATATGTTGGTTCGTTTTCCTGGAGGACTCTGCTACTACTTTTGGCCAAGCTTTGATCTGAGTAAACCCCCCCCATCCCCCCTTTTTTGTCGCAGATGTACATCCGCTGAGACTCAGTATTTTTTGAAAGACCCTTCCCCCCCCCCTGTATTGTTTACCCCTCTCTGACCCTGTCTGAGTGACTCTGGTCCTTTTAGGGACCCAGTTTTTATTTTTTGACCATATCACCCTGTTTTCGTGTCTTGTTTATTTTTTTCTTGATCTGAGACCTTTTGTCCCCTTCCCCCTTTTTCTTTTTCTTGTTGACACATCACCTCGTGCTGCAGACCCCCCCCCCCCCTTCAACTTTTTTTTTATTATTATTATTTTTTCTTCTTTTGGCATTTGGGGTCAATTCGGGGTGCGCCATTGTGGCAGCTACCATGGCTCTGCCCGCCATGCCTGGCCCTCGACAACCCCGGCCTTGTGACCTGCACATTTCCATGGCCTCCTACGATACTTGGACCTTCAGGAGTGAGCCAGGAAAGTCACATATATGGCCTTTGCCACCTTTTATTCTCCATTCTTTTTTTTTTTTTTTCTTTTTTTTTTTAGGGTCCTGGAGCACTTTTTGATATGTCTCCCCCCCCCCTTTTATTTTTGATACCCCCTGTCACTTTATGTGTCTGTGTTTTTGCAATGTGTTTTAGTACTTTTACGCTCTGCTGACGATACTGTCGTTCTTTAACTAATATGAGGCCTTTTGTGACTTTTTTATGTTTTTCTGCTGACTCCTTATGTGTCTCTTTACTGCTGAGTTATTTTTGGCCCTGCGCGGCCGTCTTTTTATATTATATGTCTTATTGCTGATGACTTTTTATCAAAATAAAAATTTTGAAAACAAAATTAGGATCATCCAGAATTGTTCACAAACGTTCACATTTTTTTATGCTGAAAAAGATGATGTTGTGTGAGGTCGTTCTCGTATTTATTTTCTAAATAGAAAAGGTTTCGATGCTGACCACATTCTGATATATTGTGTTTCAGACATGTATGTGAGGCGTCGCAGGCCTGGTTAGATGCCAAACATGCAACCAACCAGCTGATCGGAAAAGTAGAGATTCTGTTCCGTCCCTACCTGCTCTGGCTTGATCGCAATATGGAGAGGCTGTTCACAGAAGGCGCTCGACAGGTAATGTTCACTGATTTTTGGTTTTTATTTCTTCGTCGTTTTTAAATACTATTTTTGATCCCTCCTAATGCTTTATGCTTTGCTTTTTTTCTCCCCCTTCTTGTATTTGTTCAGTTAAAACGAGATTTAGATGCAGAGAAAGCTGGGATCGAGTTTGTTCCTTATCAGCAGCTGCAAGTAGCCGTTCAAACCAAATCCAGCGTGGCAGGAAATCACGACGACGGCAACGAACAGCAAGCTGACCTCCAGGAAGACGAGGACTCGGACGATGACTCGGAAAGCTGGACAAGTTGTGATGATGATGAGGAGGATGATGATGATGATGATGAGGAGCACACGGAGGAGGATGATACACAAGGCGGTATGCGTCTTGTGGAGGGAGGCACAGGGGAAATCCGGAGGAAAGGTACAGAAATTCAGTTCCTGGGTCTACACTTGGCAGCCGGCGTGGCAACTCTGCAGGCTCATCGCATAACTGTGTCCTTGCAATGCATCAGGTGAGAACAAAGTACCATGACATTTTAAACCTTTACAGTTAGAAATACACCCATTGCAAGAAATACGTTTTAAAATACTACCCAATAAACAAACCACTTATATAACCCTGGACATACTTGAAAACGAGAGAAATCTCAATTTATCCGTCCTGGTAAAATCCTTTACACATATCCTTGTTATTTATTTATAATGTAATCCTTCGTGTGCCATTGTTACAGTTACAAGTTTTTATAACTCACTAACAAGTTCCGTAGCGCTGTACAATGGGAGACCGAATAACAAATATACTTGCAGGTTCAACACACCGTACAGTAGAAGAGAGGATCCTGCTCAAGAACTTACAGTCTAAAAGGATAGGGTTGACACACTAGGTGATGGTTAATAGAGAACTTGAGGTAGTGGGGCGCATGTGGGCTGTGTGGGAGGATGCAGCAGAAAATTAACAGAGTGTGATTAGGGAGGGAGATGATAGGCTTCCATAAAATGTGTTTTCAGAGACTTCTTGAAGGACAAGAAGGGATGATTGTTGATCAGTTTTTCTTTTAGAGCAGCAGTATTGAAGGTACCGGTTTGCTTTTTTTAAATAACCTGTTTATTCGCTCAGGCAAGAACAAATGCAGTATATTTTACAGTACAAAGTTCACAAATTCAGTCACAGGGGACAAAACCATGCCAGCGTAAAGGGTTATAACATGTGATATGATGAAAAAATGTGTTGCAACTAAGCAATACTAGTTTTCGTATTGCCCACATGAGAGAACAAACACACACCCTTCTAGATCAAGACCAGCGTACCCAAAGATATAATCGCTCGGGATGCGGGGGTAGCAACGTCTGGAGGGTCAACTCTGGATAGGAATTGTGGGTGAATTAAAGAAGCAGGCTAGTTAGGTAGTGGAGGAAGCCTCTGGTCAGGTTTACACCAGGCTTGGAATACAGACCACCACTGGATGCAGATAAAACAGATAAAAACTTTTTGTGTTTGCGTTTGTGTGTATGGCGGTCAGTGAAACATGAGGAGGCCTCGGGAGGTGTCTGTTTAGGCAGAATATACATGTATGATATATAAAAAAAATTGTTTCTTTAGAATTATGAAATTGCTGCACTGGAAATAATAGGACATAGATGAGAAATGATCCACGTGACACATGAGTTTATCCCCGATTTCCGTAAACGTGATTTTACTTTATTAAGTATATATTTGTTTTTATTGTAGATGTAAAGAGACTGCAGACTTATCCATGACTGAAAAGCAGCCATGCGTTGCCCAGTGTGAAAGATGCAACAGTCGTATCTCCGTGACCTTCCATTCTACCATAATGCATCAGTACGCCTCCGTGCTGGGCTATGTTGACATTCAGGGAGCCTTGCCCAGGGACCTCATCTTGCAAGATTCTGTTTTTGCAATTGGCTGCCTAGGATGTTCACAAGAAGGACCATTGCAGGTACTAACCAGGAATGCCGGTTTATTTCTCACATTAATTCTGGGGAAAATGACTCCTAATACCGTTACCCTGCCCACTGGTACTCTTCTCTCTAATGATACATCTGCCCTGGTGTTCGTTAATGTCTATGACAGCGTTGTTTATAGCATCCCATATCCCTATAGAAATATCATTCCTGTAAGACCTCCTCAGTAGAGCAAGAACTGTACCACCAGTTAAATAAGGTTGTTAGGCTGTGGATGGGTTTGAAACTTATATCGATCAAGTAATCGCTTTAGTGTTCAAATTCACCTGGTGTCATCTGTTAACCATACTTGGTTTATTGATCCCGGTACCAAGGACCAATACCAAAGGGGTATTTTGGATATATATGTGCGGTAGGATGCTTAGATTGGTAAATAAAATCCAGTTTGTTAAATGAGCCTGTGTGTGTCCATTTTTGTGGTCAAAGACCTGGTGCGATAAAGAACACTGGCTTGAAAGATGATCGATGATGGTGTTGTTTAAAAGGGGAGGGTTTGTGTTCTTTGAGGAAACCTGTCTGATGTAATCCACTCCTTCTGACAAAGATTCTAGGTTTTTTTTGATAATATGAAGGTGTATCTTAGGCTAGGGTCAGACTGAGGCAGTGCGAACGCGCGTTCTGGCGCACTTAATCACGGCCGTGCTAGCAGCAGATGCCGGGCAATGACGGCCAATATACGAAGTACGGTCGCACAAAAGTCCGGCTGCGCAACGCAAGTGGAAAATGAACGCATTTTTTCGAGAACGTTAAACCACTAGTACTGACGTACAGAGTGCGCTGCGTCCGCTAGCGGCGTGTGTGCGTGAATTGGAGACATCAGACGCTGCTAATGTCCGGCCAACATAACGTCCAGATGCAAGAAGTGTTTTATTGATGATCCGTACAAAATCACGGATGAAACTGCGCATAGTATGACCGCTATTGCGTATTCCGTGAAAAAATACGTCCATTCTTCGAACGCACATTTTCACGGACAACGTGAAAAATGCGTTAGTCTGACCCTAGCCTTAATATGTTGCCACCATTCCCCTCTTCTCTCATTCCCAAATGTTTGCCTTCTCCTGTTAAGTATATGTTTGTCATTAACATTTTTGTCTTTTCCTTTTTCTTCCAGAACCTCTCCTATGGAATCACTAAAGATATGAATTGTTTAAACTGTCACTGCAAGCTCAGTGTCTCTACAGAAGCAACCAAATTTCAAAAGGTTGAGCGTCCAAGGAAGATCATTGGTAAGCTGCGGTGTCACCTTAGAAGCACACATTTCAGCAATCCCTGTAATAATGGTTCTTGTGACGTTAATGGATCAAGAATCCCCTAATCTTATCGCCCTGCGTATGCTATTCCTTTCAATCCATCAGCTTGTAATAAAAAATAAAAATTCATTAATTAGAAATAGTAATAAATAACATATTAGTGAGTTTTGACCAACATATTTGTCGGGATATCAGTGGTTCATTTGAACAGATTCGACCATAGCCGAAAAAAATCGAAAAAAGGATACTGTGACGTGCGTCACTTTGGACTTAAAGTACATGGGCCTAGAATTGTATTTGGGAGGTGCGAGCCTGAAGTTTTATATTGTTTTCCTGCTCTTTCCTTTGTTTAAGTCACCCTGTATCTACAATTATAGATGCAGGGTGTTTGTGTGTTCTGTGTACCTTTTCTCTGTATAGTGTAGATCTTTGTATTAGTACCTGCTCTCTCTATTGTGCAGGTTCTCTCTATAAGAAATTGCTTTTGTTTACCCTTACCCCCCCCCCTAGGAAATCCCATTGTTTAAAGGTCCTGTGCAGTTATCTGCTTGATTGTATGCAAATGGCGTTGGCGGTATACTGTATCTGTGATGTTATCTGTTTGGTTGTAAGCCTGAAGGGGGTTGTTCTTGCCTGTGTAATAAACAGTCAGTTACATTCTGACCAAGCTTGAAGTCACAACTCATGATTTGGGGTACCAGGAATCTTCTGTCCACTGTGCCAAGGAGAGGCTCCAGGTCTACAGCTACGGCTTATTTCTGGGGGTGCTAGCCAGGCTCTCTGCATGCACCTGGCCTTAAGCTGCGGCTAAAGTACTAGAGAAAGGTGTGAGAGTCACGAAGCGAACCTGGGTGTCCAGTGAGGAAGCAGCATTTAACAGATGTGACCCTGTCCGGGCACAGAGATCTGTTACAGATACTGTTGTTTCGAGGAGAATAAAACCTGGCTAGTAAAACAGAATGCAGTAGATTGTGTGTATATCTTTTTATATGTAGTTTATTGTGTTTATCTGTTTTGTTCATTTAATTTATGAAGACCCATTTTCAACTATAATTTTGTTGACTTTCAGGAATCCTGCACAATTCTATTGAGCCCATACTGTCGTACAGCTGCATTGAGCTCTGTAAATAGCTTGAGCTATAACTCTATATCCTTGATGGCATCTTTTTCTCTTTATCTCGCTGGACAGATTTCTGTAGTCACTCTGCTGTGCAAACACGAAGGGGAAACCTAAACACAGCCATCTTTTTGCACTAGTCACTGTTTGCTGGAGGAGTTTAAAACCTTCAGTGGGAATATAATTTTATTTTGCAAATATTATTATTTTTTTTTTTAAAAATCGAAACCGTTTGCATACGCTACTGGTATGCACTCGTATATGATTTTGTATAAGCGAGTCTCTACATGCATCTGCCTTGGGCAAAATATCTGATGCTCATTTGACAGGGCATCTATTTCTTTCTGAAGGTCAGTGTATACTTGGCTAACCTATATAATGTAAAAAAGGAGATCTTTCCATTTTAAATTTACTTCCTCTAGAAGGATGGCTTCTCACTGATCCCAGCCGTCCCCCTCTGGGCGGCATGCTGCAGTCACGTGGGGATGTCAGAAACATGTAAAAAAAAAAGGAAAAAAATTTATATTCAGTTTCTCTCATCCCTCATGTGACTGCGGCATGCCGCACTGAGGACAACTGGGATCAGGGAGAAGCCCTCTGCTCACTGTGAGTGCGGTCTATGTCACGGTCTGAGTGACAGCCTGCGCAACACCCTGAACGTGCAGGGGGCTGTCCTATAGGACGTCTCTCTGTACACAACCCCCCCCCCCCCCCGGGCAACATGGCTACGGGTAGAGGAAGAAAATTTAGAATGGAAATGGCTCCTTTTTTACATTATATCGGTAAGGAAAAAACACTGATCTGTATAAACGGAGGCATGCCCTGTCAAATTGGCAAAAGGTGATCTTGCCCATGATCGTGGCACTTTAAGCATCTTTTTGCATAATAATGGAACACTTGAAACTATAAATTAATACTGTGTTCTGTTTAGATATCTGGTGTTTCTAGCACAAAAATAGCTGAAGGATAAGGGTGAACCTAAGGGAGTCACCAGCTCGCTCTGAAACATGTATGTTTAAAAAAAATGTATTATTTATTTTTACTTTCGTTGTTCAAAAAAAACATTAGGAAAGTTCCATAACATTTGTGCAGATATTCAACCTCCCGTAAATGTGTTGTTTCACAGAAGACCAACTTCTGTTTAGGCATCAAAGGTCTTTCAAAATCCTATATTATTGTTAAACCCATAACGGTAAAATTGTGAAAACTGGTGTTTCAGCTGTGAAGATGTCAATATTTTATTTCTAGCT
This sequence comes from Leptobrachium leishanense, assembly GCA_009667805.1. NCBI lineage: Eukaryota > Metazoa > Chordata > Amphibia > Anura > Megophryidae > Leptobrachium > Leptobrachium leishanense. The sequence continues at coordinate 66,784,106 of CM019065.1, forward strand.
CCTCCAGGCCTAAACTGTTGAATATAAGGTAACCAATAGGGAGTAGTTTTTGCTTGGATGTGATTTAAAGAGTGAAATATTACACTGTGGGCAAATTTCCTTCTTTTCAGTGGATGAAAAGGGCTGTCCTTCTTCTAGCTTCTCTCCTGCGAATTACTCTGTGCGCTCTTTCTTACTGGCCCTTAGCAGTTCTAATCTTTTACTTTCTTTAAAGGAAACCGAGGTCTGAATTATGGTAAAAAGAAAGCTCCGAGAGATCCCGCCATCCAGCCTGGCAAACCACTGCCGGACAATGGGACCTGCAAGCATTACAAGAAGAGTTGCCGCTGGCTGAGGTAGGTGACATGCTCCGTAATATAATAGAGAATAAAATTATATCTGTATATTTCTATAGATTATTACACTTTATATAGCGCCAGCAGATTTCACATTGATGTACAAGACCAGGGGATTTTACATTAGAACATAAGTCATGCTCTGTTCATTTATTTAAAGCAATGTTTCCCAAACATGTCCTCACGATCCCCTAACAGGCCAGGTTTGCCGGATATCTGAAGCACAGGTAATATAGTTAGCTGCTCAGTGATTGCAGGATTCAGCCTGCCTTTCCTCAAGACCTGACGTTTTAGAGGGTCCTGAGGACAGGTTTGGGAAACATTGATTTAATCGGACACTACCATTTACATAAACTGTAACTAGATTACTTGTGCTCTGTAAACACGGAGAAGAACTCCGTTGTGTGACTACGTGATATGAGACTAGAAACAAATATGGTACATTTTAGAACTTTTCCTTGGTCATAGATCACTGTGGGATGAGAAAACCAGAGACTCAACCCTGAACATAGCTCAGTTATTACAATTTTCTAACAACAGACAGCTCCAGTCCCCAGTAGGTGGCGATAAAACTTAGCTTTTATTGAATTATGTACAAGTTTGATACTTATTACCTAAAAATGTGGCCTCAATGACCAGACTCATCACCACTAAACAAAAATATAATAATCAATCAAAGAATTGCCATGGATTTGAAGCCCCATTCATATATAGATCTCAAGTTTAGTCAAAACCTAAATAGGAGGAAAAAAATTTGAAAGATAGATATTTATATATATCTCTAAATATGACAAATGGGCTAGATACAACCCAGCCAGTGGTGTAGTTCCAGGGGAATTATGCTGAATATAGTTATAGATATTGATCAGTCAGAGTGTATAGCTGCTACCATAACATTCCAATATCAAGTCTTAGAAAGAAAAAAAACAAACATATAACCAAGGTGGAGATGGGAGGACGGAAGGAAGGAAGGCCTGTAAGGCCAGCTGATCACCCTGTCGCTAGTACAAAAATTTATAATGACTGACCCTGGACTACACAGACAAACTTACTCAATGCACGTTTCGCCAGAATGGCTCGTCAGGAGTACTCCGTGAAGTCCATGAAGAGTTTATTTTAACATTTATGTTAAAAATTATAAACCCCACATGTTCACATTTGTTCTATTTTACTATGGTTTTATGGACTACACCGTTGACATCAGGGACGTGCCGTCAGGGGACCTCACCTGCAAATAAGTGAAATATTAAAACAAGCTCGTCTGCTCCACGCTCCCACGTCTTCGGCTCTATCCTCTGCCTCTGCACCCATTAGTTACAGCCTATGCAATTAGCGTAGCGGTATGCTTCCCTGCTATGCTAATCGCGTAAGCTCAAGAAGTCTGCACCCACGTCTGTTCAAAATGAACAGACGTCCGAGCGCTGCCTACTTCCTGAACACTTCTCTTCAGTGCATCAGAGAGGCACAGAGCGAGCAATGGAATAGCTTGGACCAATGGGAAAGCGCCCATTGGTCCAAGCCATTCAAAAATCGCCTGCGCGGGAGGCTGGCCTCCTATGCATTGAGGCACTGCAGTCATGTGACAGAGTTTCCTCGTCTTGCACAGTCAGTGGGCGCTGGGGCTGTGCTTGGGGTGTGGCCTCAGTCATGTGTTTGCTGTGGCGGCGCCTCCTTCCTGCAGGAGGGGACAGTGCGCGGCTGACACTCGGCTGCCTGGTGTTGACTGTCACTAAGACGTGTGTGACTGTGTTTTACTACTGCTGGACCCAGCTGAGACCCAAATGCTTGCCAAACTCTAACAGGTCAGTGCCACCTGCCAAGAGCCGCACCGGGTGAGCAGCAGCGGGTGTATCCTCGTATCCCAAGGCATATACCCAATGCCCCCAATGCTCTTGCCCTATGGACTTGCTCAAACAAAATGTGTTGCCATCCCATGTCCTGCTCCTAACATCCAATGCCCACATCCATGCACACCTGCCATATTTGTCCACATCCCATGCCCCCATAACATCCCATGCCCTCAGATCCTGTACCTACATGGCAATGCACAGAATTTTTTTTGAAAAAAACCACATTTTCTATTTTATATTTACAACCCCCCCATTATGACCATGTCAAAATAATTTCTATGTTTTGTCCCGAGTTTAGAAATACCCAATATTTGCATGTTTTTGTGCAAGTTATAGGGCAATAAGCACAAGTGCCATTGTAACTAACTTTATGTGGTTTGTGTTTAGGTGTGATTACCATCTTAACCGATTACTGTGCCCAGACATGTTATATATCCTTTTTCATGCCATTAAATGGACTTTCTAAAATTACCATTACTTCCTTCATATCAAATACTTTAATATTAAAAAAAATTAAAAATATGGTCAAAATATTTTATTTTCATTTTTAATATATATATTTCTTTACAGTAAATGACATAATACAATGAAAATAATGGTATCTTTTAGAAAGTCCATTTACATCCATGTTAAAAATATTCCCGTTTTTTTAATTCAATATCTAATAAACCGTTTAATAGTTTAATTTGCAGCAAAAAGTTTCCTTTTTTTTAAGTGGGTTTTTCTTTTTTCTTTATCCTTTTTGTTATCATTCATAGAGCCTTCTATGTTAATTCCAGACATTTTCGTTCAGTGGTTTTTGTGCAAACAGCGTTTCCATTTTGACACTTTCAATCCTATATTTATTTTTTTATTTTTTTAATCCGTCCGGCTATTTTTGCGGCTGCTCGTCGGCTGTCCGGCATGTTGGCGGTGGCGTTTGGCGGGTTTGTGGCGGCGGCCAGCAGCATTCAGCGGCCGATTCCCTGCACTTCAGGAACCCTGCGGTGAATGGCGAATTCACCGCAGGGTGGGGAAATTTGATTGTCGGCGACATTTCTGTGCTCTGTGAATAACCACGAATATGTGTGGGTACAGTAAATGGTTACGATGGAAATTAGACCTAAACACAAACACCGCAGACATGTTAAATGTTTTTTTTTAACTGCATTTTTTTTAATTGTAATGATTTAAGTAGCAGAACTATGTGAAACAACAGTCGGCGCCTCACCAGCCACTGACCTCACCGCACGTCCCCGGTTCACATTATTATCTGTACGCTCAGTTGAACAGTCGCTATGTTTCTTCACAGCTTGCGCTGAACGTGTTTTTCTGTTGTTGTTGTCTTTCTATACAGGTTCCCATGCTGTGGGAAAACATATCCATGTGATATTTGTCACGATGAAGTGGAGGACCACGAGATGGAGCTTGCTGCTCGAATGATCTGTGGTTACTGTGCCAAGGAGCAGGTGAGAGTCTGTGTTGCAGATCAGTTAGTTGTGTTTTGCGCTTCATTTGCCAGTCTATAACTCAGTATTCCTGTTTTTTGTTAGATTATTTTACCTCGTTTACTCAGAACATGTTTTACTACATGTTTTAATCCAGACATCCTCTGCTGTTCTCATCCATCTTTCTGCCAGAGCTGGATTGCTGGATTCATACAGCGGCAGTGACAGCTCAGGGCTCCTGCGTCTGAAGCTGCCGGGAAGAGCAGTGTAAAATAAATAAAGTGAATGAAAGAAGCAGGGCAGGTTAACCGGCCATTGGGTGCAGCGTATAATACAGGCTGAGCATACAGTCTTGGGGTAACATTACATAGTGCTCGCTAAAACGGGAACGCGAAGACCTTTACCTGCAGGTTTACCCATAGTGTCACCTTTTTTCGCACCATATTACAGGTCAGTCGCTGATTCAACAGCCTGCCCCGTAATGCAGTGCTAAGCCACTGGATACTGGCGGTAGCGCTAACGTGCTGCCACCCGTAACCCCTCGAGTCCATAGGACTCCATGGAGGGTTGTGCTGCTGGGTCACGTGACCTGCAGGATGTCGCTCTCGCGAGATCCTGCAGGTCCACAAAGTGATTGTGGAGGGAAACTGGTCACTTTATTTCCGCAGACGCGGAATCTGTTACCCACAGCTAGGAGCTGATGCTAACTTTTCAGTTAACCGCAGCAGTGTGTAATAAGTGTTAGGACTTTGTAATCCTTAACGCTAATTACTCTTTGCGCTCCCCATGTTAAGCATAGGGAGCACAAAGTACAGTAAGCTTGCGGAAGCGAGCGCATCAGAGTTTGCATTTAATGAGTTTTTGAACCTTTTAGCGTTCGGAATGTAATATGGGTGAGCTGCGCTAGGGCCACTTAACCTAGCATTAACGCTCACCTAGCGGAGTGCTGACGCTGGCATGAACATTGTAATATTGCCCGTGGTCTCCCATGTTGCTGTGGTTCAGCTTCCTCCTCTCTAACAGGCACCCAGGGGAGGCAAAAACTCAGTCTGTGTATCCACAGTGTGTCTCTGTGTGAAATCACAATGGGGCTTCGAGGGAGAGAGACACAACCCGGCCTGCACCTGTAATCCTTGACATCCTCTCACGGAGGGAGATGTGTGCGCACACTGTTATAGGACAAACACCCTGACTGAATTTAGCTTCACAGACCCATTGGTCAGGTTGTGCGCACAGATAATTTGAATTGATTCCGCATTTAATAATTATTTTAAAATAAACCATTAAATGGACGCTCCACGCACCCTGACCACCTTTGCTTATTTAGGCAATCAGGATGAGAGGAGTATGTCCTTCCCTTTCGACTGTGTTTTCTTATTTGATTAGATGAAAAGAACCAAGGTTGTATGTGCAATACGTCCATGGACGGATCCATTTTCTTTTGAATTCATCAAAACTTTGCATGGAGACTCTCCTTTCCAGTTTGGAAGTATAATACAAGGTGCTCCTCGGACACAGAGCAGAATATAAGCATGGGATACTTGGCTCCGGCCAAATGTAAACGTCTAGTGATTTAGCCCCCAGAAACTCTGTGTGTGGTTAGATTTTTTTTTTATATAAATATATAGTTAAATGAATGAAATTTAAGTTACTCACAGAAAGCTGATAAAATTGAACTGGTCAAGAAGATCACAGAGCATTGGTGACAAGAAATATTTATAAAAGTGTTTAAGATATATCAAATAAGAAACTTATACGAGATATAAATATCAATCGTCTATATTTCCTAGAAATTCTCCTAAATTCTTTTAATTGTATGTGTTTTGCTTTAAAAAAATATAACAATCAAACAACCGGATAAAACCATATATATATATTTATTACGTATACAAAAAGTTTCAAATCTCATATCATAAACAAAGCTTTACAAACCACAACATCCATCAGCACATAGACTACTAGCTTCCCAATATATGTATCTCCTGTTAGTAACTGCATATATGATATCATTACTTTATCAGTTAGTAACTATACACAGATGGTTAATAAACATTTCTGCTTAACGAAAACAATTAACATGTATTTCCCAGCAAACCAATGTTTAACAAGCTAGATCTTGTAGAGATATATGTATCTCTCTATGCTACGTGGATGCACAAAAGATGAGCTATCCCTTATTCTGTTTCTAGAATGATAAGTAATAAAAACTTATTTAGTGAATCCTCGCCTAATATTGAGAATTAAGCGTCTAATCTTCTGCTTTTTATTTTGTAGTTATATAATTCCTTGCTTATTAATTTCAATCACCGTAACTTCCAAATTCAATATATAAATATATATATATATATATATATCTCTGTATATCATTGCAACAATTACTTTAGGATAGAATCCTGGTATCCGATTCCCTTTTCTATATCTCTATCTGCAGAATAGAAATATTTTAAAGATTCCGGATCTATCTATTGCAAGAAATACTCCAGATATATATATAATTTCCTTAATTTGCTTTCATACATTACCTGTCCAAGATCTGGATTCAATGTTTCTGTAGTTACAGCAGCAATATTCTTTGGATATAATGTATTGTTTTGGAATATGTGAAAATTATCAATGTCAGATATTCAATGCATAAGCGTTAGAATTGTGCATTCCCATGAGGGAAAATTTAGGTGTGGTCCTAATTAATTGAGATGTAATATCCTGAATGCATTGTGTTTCTTGTCCTGGAATGATCTGAATGCCTGCCACGAACAGTACATATCCAGTTATAGTAAATTCGACGTCACTGAAAATCTACCCCTTCATTTAAATATTGCTTTCTATAGATTACCTTATATTTATTCTTAAAATATAATATTTACTATGCCTCGAGGGCAGTGTTGCTTTTCAAATATAATTTCACAAATTAATTTTTAATCCCTTATTTTAGGTCAAGGGTCAATTCCACTATCTTAGTTTGAACAAAGAACGACTATAGTTATTCCAGACAGTACGTCTCAAATTGTCAAATTTGATTTAATAACTCTCGTTATTTTGCTAATTTCAAAGATTTTAAAATACTTCTTTATCAGCTAGATTCCTTTGCAATTATATCAACAACTTCTATTCTTCAGTAATTATACTATTACACATTTATACTCTACAAATATTTGGAGCATCTATTATTTACTGTGAATATATAGAATGTATTGATTTATAAAAATATATTTTGTGAATATATTTATACACCTGCATAGATATTTTGAATAATTTCTCTTTTTGGGTATAGAAACATATCTTTAATGCAAAGACTTGTTAAAACAAACCTCACAAGCCTCACTAACTCAGCTCCCCACTACCTGTCCTCACTAGTCACCAAATACACCCCAGCCCGCTCCCTAAGGTCAAACAGTGACCTGCGCCTAGCTTCTCCCCGCATCACCTCTTCCCATGATAGACTGCAGGATTTCTCACGCGCAGCCCCCACTCTCTGGAACGCTCTCCCTCGTGCTGTCAGACTTTCCCCTAACTTCTCTTCCTTCAAACGCTCCCTGAAAACATTCCTATTTAGGGAAGCCTACCACCCAACTCACTGACGCAACCATCAATCACTCTCACCTTACAGTCCTCTCCTCCTGTTTCCAACCCCAACCCTCCCAGATTGTGAGTTCCTACGGGAATAGGGCCCTCATCTCCTCCTGTACTGTTTGTCAAATGTTGTTCAATGTATTGTAACCCTGTCTATACTGTGCTTATTGTACAGCGCTGCGGAATATGCTGGCGCTTTATAAATAAAGAATAATAATAATAATAAAACAAACCAATAAATTGTCTGTCGTGTCTGGCACTAGGCTTAGCCATACAAAAACACTTTATCTCTAGCGATTATAAAAACACCCATAACTCTTCTAGTCCTTACCATGAACTTTTAAAAAAAAAAATATTTGAGTCCATTTCTAAAACTAGAATAAATATTGAAAAAGAAAAGACTTTACATTAAAACAAGATGGCTGCAGGCATCCATTTTAATTTTCCATTATAATATACCTGACAAAAGGAAAAAACATTATTGAGGCATGAAGCCAGTATTAAAAACCAAAATTATATGATCATACCAGACAAACACACACAAATAAAACAGTGTTCAATTACTTGGATGTCTCCAGATAGGTAGAAAATTCAAGAACCAATATTCTCTTTCAAATCTACTGGTTTTAATATATACGCCGGAGAAACAAATGCTCAAATCACAGTGAGATCCCAATGGACACATATAAATGAAGAGTTGGAGCAGAAACCCTTAATATAAAATATATATATATATATATCCCATGGTAAGATGTGCAGTATTGAAGGGCATATAAACCACCACACTCCCTATAATGCGCTGTGATATACTTTCAATACTGCACATCTTACCATGGGCAATATATACAGTCAGGTCCAGAAATATTGGCACATCGACACAATTCTAACATCTTTGGCTCTATACACCACCACAATGGAGTTGGAATGAAAAAAACCACAATGTGCTTTAACTGCAGACTGTCAGCTTTAATTTGAGGTTATGTACATCCAACTCAGGTGAACGGTGTAGGACTTACAGCAGTTTGCAGATGTGCCTCCCACTTGTTAAGGGACCAAAGGTAATGGGACAGAATAATAATCATAAATCAAACTTTCCCTTCTTAATACTTGGTTGCAAATCCTTTGTCAATAGACATCACCAGACTCTGGGTTTCATCCCTGGTGATGCTCTGCCAGGCCTCTACTGCAACGGTCTTCAGTTCCTGCTTGTTCTTGGGGCATTTTCCCTTCAGTTTTGTCTTCAGCAAGTGAAATGCATGCTCAATGGGATTCAGGTCAGGTGATTGACTTGGCCATTGCATAACATTCCACTTCTGTCCCTTCAAAAACTCTTTGGTTGCTTTTGCAGTATGCTTTGGGTCATTGTCCATCTGCACTGTGAAGCGCCGTCCAATGAGTTCTGCAGCATTTGGCTGAATGTGAGCAGATAATATTGCCCGAAACACTTCAGAATTCATCCTGCTGCTCTTGTCAGCAGTCACATCATCAATAAATACAAGAGAACCAGTTCCATTGGCAGCCATACATGCCCACGCCATGACACTACCACCACCATGATTCACTGATGAGGTGGTATGCTTAGGATCATGAGCATTCCTTTCCTTCTCCATACTCTTCTCTTCCCATCACTCTGGTACAAGTTGATCTTGGTCTCATCTGTCCATAGGATCTTGTTCCCGTACTGTGAAGGCTTTGTTAGGTGTTGTTTGGCAAACTCTAATCTGGCCTTCCTGTTTTTGAGGCTCACCAATGGTTTACATCTTGTGGTAAACCCTCTGTATTCACTCTGGTGAAGTTCTCTTGATTGTTGACTTTGACACACATACACCTACCTCCTGGAGCGTGTTCTTGATCTGGCCAACTGTTGTGAAGGATGTTTTCTTGACCAGGGAAAGAATTCTTCGGTCATCCACCACAGTTGTTTTCCGTGGTCTCCCGGGTCTTTTGGTGTTGCTGAGCTCACCGGTGCGTTCCTTCTTTTTGAGAATGTTCCAAACAGTTGTTTTGGCCATGCCTAATGTTCTTGCTATCTCTCTGATGGGTTTGTTTTGTTTCTTCAGCCTAATGATGGCTTGCTTCACTGATAGTGACAGCTCTTTGGATCTCATCTTGAGAGTTGACAGCAACAGATTTCAAATGCAAATAGCACACTTGAAATGAACTCTGGGCCTTTTATCTGCACATTGTAATTGGGGTAATGAGGGAATATCACACACCTGGCCATGGAACAGCTGAGAAGCCAATTGTCCCATTAGCTTTGGTCCCTTAACAAGTGGGAGGCACATCTGCAAACTGCTGTAAATCCTACACCGTTCCCCTGAGTTTGATGTACATACCCTCAAATTAAAGCTGACAGTCTGCAGTTAAAGCACATTGTGTTTCATTCCAACTGCATTGTGGTGGTGTATAGAGCCAAATATGTTAGAATTGTGTCGATGTCCCAATATTTCTGGACCTGACTGTATATATGTCGATATTAAGGGTTTCTGCTCCAACTCTTCATTTATATGTGTCCATTGGTGTCTGTGATTTGAGCATTTTTCTCCAGCATATATATTAATACCAGTAGATTTGAAAGAGAATATTGGTTCTTGAATTTTCTACCTATCTGGAGACATCCAAGTAATTGAACAATGTTTTATTTGTGTGTGTTTGTCTGGTATGATCCATATCATTTTGGTTCTTAATACTGGCTTCATGCCTCAATAAAGTTTTTTTCCTTTTGTAAAAGTCTCTTGTCACCAATGCTCTGTGATCTTCTTGACCAGTTCAAGTTGATCAGCTTTCTGTGTATATTTGGGCTTCAATACCTATCTGCATTGTGTGATTCATTATAGTATTCACTTCATTTCTCTCCATCTTGCATCTTGAAGGTGTAATGTCATCACTATTCTTATAGTGTGTTTTTTTTTTAAATTTAAGTTAATGTTCATTTAGCACAATGAAAATAACCGAATGCATTTTTTTCTTCAGATTTTTTTATTCTTTCCATTCTTCTCCAAGCATGTGTGTCATTTTTCATCCCCTTGTGTCCCTTAAATAATTCCAATCCAGTATCCCTGTTCCCACTAATCTCCTGATAATAAAATTATTTTGACCCTGAGGCCAACTCTGCTTAACAATCAACAAGTGTTTAAAAAAATTCAGATTCTCTGATCTTTCATCTCATGTTGTATCAGCATTCCTCTGACATTCTGTCCAACATTTGAATATTGTCTCCTATTGGGAGCATCATACTCCCTATATTGGGTATATACATCAGCTTATACCCTGAGCACCCCCTTCCACCACAAATGGGAGCAATAAAACATTGACCCTCCAAACCATCTGTAATCAAATCAGATTCATGCAATTAATATCTCTGTTTCACAAAAGACACAATGAGACATAGAAATTTAAATTAATAATATGTTTATTAATTAAATTTAACAGAATGAGACTCCTTTTGTAGAAGTAACAAATTGATAAGGGTCTCAAGTGCCGTAGCAAGGCATCAATATGATTTATTGATTTGGCTTTAAAATAGCCATAATGTGGACGACCTCTTGACTCACAGAGAGTCATCCTTCAGCTGACAGGAGAGAAATAAACCCTGTCGGGAAACCTCTGGGGAACCGTGCATGAAGGACTGCCCTTCCCTCTGGGCATTAAGAGGTTAATTTTAAAGTTTCTACGAAGAATTGGCTTGCTTAATTTTAGGGGGGGTTGATTTAGAAATGCATATGTAGACAGACAAAGAGATATATATATATATATATAATATATATATATATATCTCAGACAGACCTAAAACGGATTAGTAGCAAAGCACTAGACAAGTTTCTACTCCCCTCACCCAAGCCTCCCAATGCAGCGTGCAAAGCTTAAGGGTATGTCTCCCAGTCTAATATGTGTTTAAGGGTATAGCAGTAGCAACGCAAACTATATCGCTCGCAGCTACAACCTCCAAAGCGCCAAGGTTTTATCTAAAGTAGTCAAGCTCCAAGTCTTCAGACACAAGTAAGTGCACGAGGCCAGTGATCCGTACATGTGTCGTTAAACCGCTTCAGGGACTTCTGCTTTCTAGATGCCTGTAGTGGAAGCTGGGGGTGGAGGGGGAAAAAGAAATTAATCTTTTCAGGCAAATTTTTTCAAATTAAAAAAAATATATATATATATATACACTAAAACATGTAGGGTCCTATTCCTTAGTGAACGCTGACGGTAGTTTTCGGATGAGTAAGCGTTAAAATCAGGATAAGTGACTTTAATGCATGCCCCCCATATTACCTTCCTGATGCTAAACCTCTCAAACGTTCATTAGCGAACCAGAGAGTGCACTTGCTTGTGTGAGCTTACTGTACTTTGTGCTCCCCATGTTAAGTATAGGATGGGCAATCAGTAATTAGCGTTTGGATAACTAGGGTATTACCTAGAGCTAATTACCGTAGTGATGCGCAAGGTAAATTTTTAGCGTCACCTAAAAGTTGGTGCGAACGGATTCCACTTTTGTGAAATCATTTAGCACCCCCTATAGATCCCCCCCCCCCATAAATCGAATATTCACCTTTCATCCCACAGCGAGAATGGTGGCCTGATCCATTACTTCTTGTCGGGAGCAGAGTGAGGCTGAGAACAAATAGTTGCCAGTCTCCCTCCGCGATCACCCCACGTGAGCGAGATTGCGCAGGGCTCATGAGATAAAGTAACAAGTAAAATATAAATATTTATTGTCTAACGCAGCAGTATTGTTCACTTTTCAACAATAAAGTCACCAGTGAAGCTGCACTAAATCACCTTCTCATTTCCCACGCTGTCAGCAAGTGTGAGGGAGATGACACAATGGATTATTACACATTGTTTCATCGAAAAACCTAAACCACAGCACTGCAGTGTGGAGAGGCGGGGGGGGGGGGCATTTGTATCCCGGCATCACTGATGCAAGATCATGTGAGATGTTATTGGGAATGTCAGAGTCTGGCTTTCAATTTTTTAAAACGTGGCAGTTTTTTTTTTTTTTTTTGTTATGCCCCAGATTAAAAGCTAAAAAAAAGTATTTCCCCCATTTTGCCACTTTTTAGGGGGGGGGGCTCTTCAGATTTTGTTTGTTTCTGGGTCTACAGGCTCCTGTGATGTAAATCTGCCCCTGGTTATATATAACCCTGTCTGCACACGTTTCCGATTTATATAAAATTTAAATAAGTTTTGATTTTGCCCAATTCCAAAAATTGGCCACCAAAATCTTCAGCTCCATGCCCGTAAAGATCTTAATCCAGCCCTGCCTTTCTGCTGTTTGTCACATAGTTTTATTTCCTCACGTGGATTTCACAGCTGTCAATGCATCTCATACAGTATTGTATTACCTGTATTTGTTGTTTCCCTCCAGGCTTATACAAATTCCAAGCCGTGCATTTCTTGCGGGAACATGTTGAGCAAAGCTTTCCATTCTGTACATTGGGAAGGAGGCAAGGGCTGCAGGAATCGTATTAAAATGTCCAGGTATGCACAAGAGACTCTGCTATGAGGATCATATATCCCAGACTATACATCTTTATATAGTGGTAGGTTGTCACTTAGACTCAATTACTTATAAAGCGCCAATATACTCCGCAGTGCTGCACAATGGTAGGCTGAAGCAATAAACACATTAGCAAATAGGTTTGACACACTGAGAGTGACAGGAAAAGAGGACCCTGCTCAAAAGCTTACGATCTAAGAGGAGAGGGGTGACAGAGGTGAGGGTAAATAGCAGAGTTTGAGAAGTAATGGGGAACATGGGGGCTTTGTGGGACATAGAACAGGAAAAACACAATGAGGGACTTTGTATATGCTAACTTTAAAAATCCATGCAGCTATGCCCCCTCTTTCATCCCCCTGAGAAGAGCTTTACCTGATACCCTCCTTCTGGTTTATTTAATGCAGGAAGGATAAACAAAAATATGCAAATACTTCAAAGACGGTGTCCCGGAAAAACGTTGGAAAGAAATGAGCAGCTTCTGAAATTCAAGAAGTGCAACAGGTAAGTGTAATCCCCTGGATTTTGTGCCAAATCGTAATATACAGGCAAGATACAAGATATGCAGTGACCGTATCCCTACACTGAAACGCTATGTGCTGGCAATGCAGAAAATGCTAATAGGTCGAACATTCCCAAAACACACAACTCAAATAACTATTACTGCCTTTCATGACTCCGGCAGAGATTATATTTTTCTGTTTAAAGCTAGCAGTACTAGAAATGGTATGTGATTATTGGGATCTCGATTTGCAAACGTGGATCATTTGGATTTGTTGCCACATACACAGGGCATTATCACCTGGTGTGAGCTAACCTTAGCGTTGGTATTTTTTTGCGTTAGTACCGGGTTAATTTAGTCTAACACCTGAAAACAGATCATTTGCTTCTCGCTAGAAACAGTAAAAATCACTTAGTGCGACGGTATTAGAGATTCATAATGCGAGCTTACTGTGCTTGCTGCGTCCAATGCTTAACATGAGGAGCGCTAGAGATCTCTAGTGCATTTTATAACAGATCACTTGCGCTATCTTCCTGCCTGCGCTAATTTCTGGCGCGACGCTAATCACAAATATTTAACTACTGCTCAACCCTGGAGCTAACTCCAAAAAAACAGGTCCTCACCCAAAATTAACAAGCAATTGAAAGGAATGCAGCACAAGTGTTCTCTTGGCCCCATACACCATAGTAATGGATCTGGTGAGCAATATCGCTGCTGTTGCAGTAGGCTCTATTATGATATATATGTATCCTTTATCCGCATATATCCAAATTCTAATATATTGCCTAATTTTAAACATTTTATGCTGGGGATTTCACATAGTATGGAAGCTGTTGCTTATTAGGCCGGGGTCAGATGAACGCACTTCAGAGTGGAAAGAACGTCCGTGAGCGTGGACGTTCCTTCCACTCGACGCCCGTCTGGCCACCTCGCTGAGTTAGTGCGCTCAGTGCTGCAAAGCACGATCCTCCTATGGAGGATTGCGCTTTGCAGCCCCGTCACTGCACGTCTGGCATTTTGACGGAGAGGATTTGTGGACGGACGCTTGTTGCGTGTGCATTTCGTGTGCGCGCACAAGCGTGTGACCGGCCCTGTTGCAGCATCTCAATGCTGTAACGGACGCCGGTAGGCACGTCAGTACGGGCGCACCTAGTGCGCTTATCTGACATCGGCCTTAGGGTGACCGTGTGGACCATGTTTAAAGGGACACATGGATAAGTCTTGCCCTGAAACATGTATAATTTATATGCTGCAACCGGGAAATTATTGTCGCTCATCTGGCTTTCCTTTTGGATCTATTAAATGCAGTGTAATGATTCTACATGCCGTTGGTGGCATTTATCATGCAATGCCCATCAGCCTAAATATATGTGTGCATATAAACATGGATGATACGGCCAACTTGGAGGATTTTAATAACGCAGGGGGTGGAGGGCTCTTGGCTGGATGTGTTCATACTTATAAGCAAATTCTATTAACCCCTTAGTGACCGGGCGGTTTTACACAAATCCGTCCTTTAGTGACCGCTGCTGTTTTTACGTTTCTGCGCTGCTCGTGTTTAGATCAAATTTTCCTCTTACTCGTTTATTCAACCCACACATATTATACACCCTTTTTCCCGCCATTAAATGGACTTTCTAGAAATACCATTATTTCCATCATATCCAATAATTTAATATAAAAAAAATATGAAATATGATGAAAAAAATGGTAAAAACACACTTTTTCGTAATTTTATCCCCTAAAGCTATAACCACCAATAAAGACCCCGGCTAAATAGTTTCCAAATTTTATCCCGAGAATAGAAATACCCAATTTTTACATGTTTTTACCTTTTAACCCTTTCACTGCTGAGCCAGTTCACCTATGTGCGCTGCGCTCATTCTGACTATTTTGTGCTAATTATTTTTAGATGACAGCCTAGGTCCTATTTAATTAAACTCCCCCCAGACAAAAAAAACTTTAAAAAAAAAAACATTTTTTTATTTTATTAAATTTTTTTATTATTTTTTTTTTATTTAATTTTTTTTTTACATTTTTTTTTTAAAACCAAACCTGGTCATGTTTGGTATCATTTGAAAGGCCATAATCAATAACCTTTCAAATGATGGCAAATATGACCATCTAGCTGCCATGGATCGGGAGATAAAGGGATCCTTAGGATCCCCTTATCTCTACATGGCATCTCCCTAGCTAAGTAGATTCCTAAGGAATCTTAACCCCTTCCCGACCGCTGACGTACCCTGTACGTCCTGTGTTCGGGTCTCCCTTAGACCCGATGACGTACAGGGTACGTCAGCGGCGCCAAATCCCCCTCCCGCCCGATACTCACCTCCCTCGTCGGATCCCACGGCGATCTGACAGGGAGGAAGCCTGCCCATGTGATTTACATGGGCAGGCGAGGCTGATGACGTCGCCACGCTGTGTGGTGACGTCATCAGAAGGTGCCCCCATGTGTTTCAATGGAGGGGAGGGGGGGCTCCTTCGGAGCCCTCTATCTCCCCAACCATTGAAGCTAGGGAGATGCCGTTTGCACCGCTGGAGAGGGGAGAGCCTCCCCTTTCCAGCGGTGTATGGCATTAACCATTTCGCCGCCGGATCACGTTGCGGCGCCAAAACGTGATTCAAACCTGGAGGGGGGCTGACATCTTGGATGTCAGCCAAGCCTCCAGGTCCCCCCCCACCCACTGACAACCTCACTATATGTGTGAGGATGTCAGTGGGCCAGTTAACCCTCTAGCTGCCATGTAGAGATAAGGGGATCCTAAGGATCCCTTTATCTCCCGATCCATGGCAGCTAGATGGTCATCTTTGCCATCATTTGAAAGGCCTGATTATGGCCTTTCAAATGATACCAAACATGACCAGGTTTGGTTTTAAAAAAAAATGTAAAAAAATAATTAAATAAAAAAAAAAACATTATTTTATTTAATTTTTTTTATTATTTTTTTTTTAAAGTTTTTTTTGTCTGGGGGGAGTTTAATTAAATAGGACCTAGGCTGTCATCTAAAAATAATTAGCACAAAATGGTCAGAATGAGCGCAGCGCACATAGGTGAACTGGCTCAGCAGTGAAAGGGTTAAAAGGTAAAAACATGTAAAAATTGGGTATTTCTATTCTCGGGATAAAATTTGGAAACTATTTAGCCGGGGTCTTTATTGGTGGTTATAGCTTTAGGGGATTAAATTACGAAAAAGTGTGTTTTTACCATTTTTTTCATCATATTTCATATTTTTTTTATATTAAATTATTGGATATGATGGAAATAATGGTATTTCTAGAAAGTCCATTTAATGGCGGGAAAAAGGGTGTATAATATGTGTGGGTTGAATAAACGAGTAAGAGGAAAATTTGATCTAAACACGAGCAGCGCAGAAACGTAAAAACAGCAGCGGTCACTAAAGGACGGATTTGTGTAAAACCGCCCGGTCACTAAGGGGTTAAAACTCCAGTTAGCAGCTTTTTTTTTTTTTTTTTTGAGAAAGTATTTTACCAGGAAGGATTTCTCTCGTTTTCAAATATGTCCTGGGTGGCGAGTGTGTACCGTTAGGTGTCTTGCCCAAGGACACTTACTGGAGAGGTGCTCGTCGGGATTGAACCCATGACTCCACAGGCTCTCTCCACGCAGATTGTAAAATTTAAAGAGTAGTTTACAGGATGAGCATGCAGAAAATAATGGGTAGAAATGCAAAATAGGAAGAAAAAAAAAATTCTTATTTTTTATTGCGTCCTAATAAGGACGGTTAAAGAAAAGGTCAATGCTCGAATCGCGGCGAAGTGGTCAAAAAAGAGCCTAAAACACACAAAATACATATATACAGCAAAAAAAGAGAAGAAAGAAAAGATACTTTAAAATTACTGCCAATAGACTTATTGGAAGTAAACCACTCTTATCCTGCTGGTTGGAACGTAATTGGTGAATTTATCACAATAACATATGTATTTTCAGTTCCATAAGATAAAAGCGGTATATCACATGCCAGCAAAATCTCAAATGTTGCCAGTAAATAGGTCTCTAAAATACAATGTAACTGGTCGGCTAAAGTAAGCTGTAATGTTTCCTATACAAAAATAAGGTAAATAGATCAAAAGGTGCCACGATTGCATGCACCAATATTTGAATTTTATCCCAGGACTCGGAGGCTCCTATTTTGCCATCTCTTTCTTTACGTTCTTCACAGCAGCAAAGAGTTAACAGTATGAAAAAACAAACTTTCCCCAACAACAGGGGTAAACACGCCCACACCCTCTCCCAGTCTGTCCACTTTGTCCCGCCCAGAGATAGGCCACTCCTCTTTCTTTGCTGCTCTTCGAACAGATAAGTAGTTTCCATAATTTCCCCTGTAAAATTTTATGTTATATTCAATTAGTTTCTATATTCTGTGTTTTAGACTCTCACTCAATTGTGTCTGGGGACGCCGCTACCCTCCGGTGTTAGCCGCGGGGGTCGGCGCTTCCCACCGGGTCCTACCAAGAGACCGACTAGGTCCCCGTGTCTGGCCCGGCATTTGCGTGCCCTTTTTCGGATCCCGCTTGAACGATACCACGTTCATTTGGGGCCGTCTACCAATTTTCGACTGCGTGCATTTCTCTCAGGTTTCGTGGGCTTCCCGCTCGTGGTGCGCTTCCCCTAGCGACGGCGTTCAACCACGCCCACTTCCCTCGCTCTGGCTGCCATTTACGGAACGCAATCCAACTAACGAGGTACGGCGATGTCGGACTCCCAAAACTGCAGCATGTCTCGCTCTCCCTCCCGGGGCTCCGGGTAGGAGTGTAGCTCAGTAAACAGGGCTCCTGCTCCTGAGGAGATTAACCCTCCCTTACCCAAAAAACATAAGAGATCTAGCTCTTCAACGAAATTTGCGGCCCTCGAGGCCTCCCTCCGCTCCTCCATTACTGAGTCCATGTCTCCGGCTGTAGCTGACATGCACTACACCTTTTAGACGCTCCATGGAGGAAGCAGTGAACGCGCTCCAAGCGCCCCCCCCAAGTAGCCTCATGCTCCGCTTTTTTACCAGAGAATGTGCCCCAGGTCTCAGAACCTGTCCACCCCAGAGATCGATCTAAGGACGCCTCCCCTCAAAGGGTCTTAGACCCCCCAGCCTTAGGGCATAATGACCCCCATATCCCACATCCACCTGGTGCTTATGGAGGGGCTGGCAACCCTGTAAAATTGCCTTTACTGATCAGCGAGTCTGATTCTCGCAAGAGAGCCCCTGACCGCGGGGCATACAATGCGGCCGAGAGTAAGAGACCCAAGGCGTCAGCCTGGAGTCTCGTCCCAAGAGGGACAAGTTCAGGGGACGGCGATCCTGAGGGCGATGACGGAGATGACTCCATTACGCTATACACCCCGGTCCATGATGAGGACCTAATGGTGGAGCCACCCCCTATGCAGGTTGGGGATACGATCTACGACCCAGCGGGAAATCCCATGTTTAATCCCCGTGAGATTTCCCACGCGAGCTCTACCGCTTGGACCCCCCAACCCCATATTGAACGCTGGGTCAACAGCGTTATGCGCTGCTCTCTTGACAAGGGAACCCGTTTAAACCTGCGGGCGGAATGCCCTCGGCCCACCACTGCTGGCAAGACATGTATCACCCCCGAGGTGGATGAAGCCTTCCAGCAGTTTGTCGCCAACAAAGGTTGGTCGGCTAAGAAAGGCATAGACTTTGCCATTAAGACATGTCAGGACAAGTTACTTGATACGGCTGGCCCTTTGGTGAAAGTCCTAGACATTGTGAACCACGCCAAATTATCGGAGCTCCGACTAGATCCCTCTGAGATTGAGGAATGGCTACAGCGCTCCCTCTGCTTGCTAGGAAACGTGAACGCTGTGCTAGCTTTGGAGCGTAGAAAGACTATCCTGCTAAAAATGGATACTAATCTGACCCACATGGCTGCTACAGACTTGGGGGCTAAAGCTGACGGCCAACTCTTCGGCGAACCATTTGCCAAAAAACTCAACACCTATGTGGGGTCTTTTTCCATGCTGGATAATGCCGAAGCCACGATGAAAAAGGTGTTCCCAGGACGGGTCTCTCACAGGGCCGGCAGAGACAGGGGTCGTTCTGCCGGCAGTGCGGGTTACCCCCGCTCCTCTGGCCCCGCCTTCAACTCCGCTCGATATGCGGCCGACAACCCCAGCTCCGGCTCCCGGTTCTTCCCATCCAGAGCCAGACCCTGGCGAGGTAACACCTATAGAGGAGGCAGATCCTCCTATCGCAGACCCTCAGGTGAGCACCTTTCAGATTATCCCTTCATCAGGGGGAGAGAGTTGGGTCGACTGGCCAGATTTGCGCACGCGTGGTCGCGCCTCACTACCGATGCGTGGGTCCTGGCCATGATACGGGGTTTCTCCATAGACTTTGTGGACACGCCTACACAGACACAACCCCCCGCGCCGCTCCACTTTGCGCACGAGCAGGATTTGCTGGTACAAGCAGAGGTTCGGGACCTGTTGTCCAAAGGGGCGATCGAACCCGCCCCCTCGTCCACGAAACGGTTTTCTCAGCAACTTGTTTTTGGTCGCCAAAAAAGGCGGGGGCTTCCGCCCAGTCATCAACTTAAAACAGTTGAACCTATTGGTCGTTTACCGCCATTTCCAGATGGAGGGTATTCACACCTTTCGACATGTCCTCCGGAGGGACAATTGGTTGGTCAAGCTGGACCTGAAGGACGCCTACCTGACGGTGCCGGTCTGCTGGCCCACAGGGATTTCCTCAGATTCCTCTGGCGAGATCGAATGTGGCGGTTCACGTGCCTCCCGTTCGGCCTCTCATCGGCGCCATGGTGCTTCACGAAACTATTGAAGCCGGTGGTCGCTTCCCTGCGGACCAGAGGGGTCCGCCTGATTATTTACTTGGACGACATTCTACTAATGTCCGAGTCCAAGGACACACTTATGACACACCTCCACTGGACGATCTCCCTCCTGCAAGAACTGGGTTTCTTGATCAATGTGGAGAAATCTCTACTGCTCCCAACGCACCGCATCGACTTCCTGGGGTTTCTCTTGGACTCCCACGACCTGTTGTTGTTCCTGCCTCCCTCCAAGATTTGGGACATCCGCAAGGAATCTTCCTCTCTCCTCCGACACTCAGCGCCTACTCTGAGGATTTTGACCAGGGTGATAGGTCTTCTGGCGGCAGCATGCCTAGCGATCGTACCGGCTCCTCTACATTATCGGCCCTCCAACGCCTGAAGGCCCGTTCCCTCCGGGCAGGTTCGGAGTACTCGGATCTGGTGTCCCTTACGGAAGACGCCCGATCGGACCTCACGTGGTGGGTTTCCCAGATGGCGCCTTGGAACGGCAAACACCGGTTCCCTCCGGCCCCGACTCTCACTATAGACTCCGATGCCAGCGGCCTCGGATGGGGTGCCCACTGCGATGGTGCGGAGACAGGGGGACACTGGTCTCCCACGGAACAGACCCGACACATCAACGTCCTGGAGTTACTGGCGGGCTTCTTCGCCATACGGTGTTTCACAAGGAACTCCCCACATCGCTCGATCCTCCTTCGCTTGGACAATTTCCCGGCAGTGCGTTCTATCAACGCCATGGGGGCCCCAGATCGGAGTCTCTATCTCTCATGGCTTCGGACTTCTGGGGGTACTGCCTTCGCCATGATCTCTGGGTTCAAGCCCAGTTCATCCCGGTTCTCTCCAATCAAATCGCCGACTGGAATTCGCATCACCTGTCGGATCCAGGCGATTGGCGGATTCCGTCTTCAGTGTTCGATCAACTTCAATCGCTATGTGGACCTCTCCGCTGGGATCTGTTTGCCTCGAGATTGAACGCTCAACTACGGGAGTTCTGCAGCTGGAGGCCGGATCCGGATTCTCTGGCAGTGGATGCCTTCCTACAAGACTGGTCCGGGACCCGTCATTATGCCTTTCCCCCCTTCGCCCTGATTGCTCGGACACTGGGGCAACTCAGGACTCAAGGAGCGACACTGGTCCTGATTACTCCTTTTTGGACGACTCAGCCCTAGTTCCCGACCCTCCTGGAACTCGCGATCGATACCCCCAGGATGCTACCCCGCCGCCCAGACCTCCGTCGAGACGCGGCGGACGCACCCCATCCTCTGCTGGCGGACGGCAGGCTGGATCTTCTAGCGTGGCTGGTTTCCGGTTTGCCTGGCAAAGCCAAGAGATTTCGATCCAGACTGGGGAACTTATATTGCAAGCACGGGCCCCCGGCACCCGGAATGCGTACGGCTCTGCCTGGGGCAGATGGGCTGACTGGTGTATGGGACGGCATCAGGATCCCGTTTCAGCATCTCTGAGTTCAGCATTGGACTTTCTGACGTCTCTGTTCGACTCTGGACTGGCTTTCCGCACCTTGAACGTGTACCGATCGGCTATGTCTGCGGGTCATGTTGGTTTCGCCGGGGTGGCTCTGGGTCAACATCCTTTGGTTTGCCGTCTGTTGCGGGGAGCTCGCTTTGAGCGGCCCCCCTCCCTCGGTACTCCTCCACATGGGATGTTTCCCGGGTCTTACGTTTTTTGGAGTCCTGGCTGGACAACGGGGATCTATCCCTACGGCAATTGTCGGCGAAACTGGTGATGCTTTTCTGTTTACTGTCTTGTAAACGTGTGGGTGATGTTCGGGCACTGGATTACCCTTCTCGTTCTTTTGGCCCGGACGGTGTCACCTTCGATGTGTCTAGACGTACGAAGACCTCTATCTTGGCTGTGTTTTTTCCGTCTTACCCGGACCGTCCTTTGCTGTGCCCGGTTCGATGTCTCCGACTTTATGAGAACCGGCTGGTGGGTTTCCGGACTGGGGCCGTTTCCCCCCTGTTCCTGTCCTTCCGTGCCCCGCATCGCCCTGTGTCCTCGGCGACCTTGGCTCCATGGGTGTGCTGGTTGCTGGAACTGACGGTGGTTGATACCGCCTCCTATGGGGCCCACTCGGTCCGGGCCGCCATGGTTTCCTCGGCTGTTGCGTCTGGCTGTTGCCTGGAGGACATCATGCGTTCCGCGGACTGGTCCAGGGAGTCGACTGCTCGTCTTTTCTACCTACGCCCTCTTAGACACTGGACAGACTGTTGTTGCTCAGCTTTGAATTGGCAAAATAGGTGTCCTGGGATAAAATTGAGGAATTTTCCTATTTCCATGACGGAAAGTTCTAATTTTAATAAGGACTCGGAGGCGAGTATTCCCCCCCCCCCCATTGTTCCCTCCCTTTCGACTGTTTCCTTCATTAAACAGCTTCCTTTGGTTGTCCGTGTCTTATTTACTGCGCGCGCCTGCGCTATTGCGATGTGCTCTGTGCCATTTCTGCGTACGTGTTGCTGAATAAAATGATTTCCTTGGCTCTGGCTTTTATGATCTTTCAATGTGCCTCGCGTTGCAGCTTCTGATGGCTTGGTTTTAACTTCTGCCTCGTGTTTCTTCTTCTTCTCTTCCAGCCTCGCGCTGATCGATTTGCCTTGACGGCATTCTTCATGGTTTCCCCACGCCTGGCCGTATTTGGCTTCTTTGTCTCCCCGTCGGGTAGCTCTGTTTCGTCCTGGAGATTCTGACTGCTGACCTGCATAGAAAGAGGAGTGGCCTATCTCTGGGCGGGACAAAGTGGACAGACTGGGAGAGGGTGTGGGCGTGTTTACCCCTGTTGTTGGGGAAAGTTTGTTTTTTCATACTGTTAACTCTTTGCTGCTGTGAAGAAAGTAAAGAAAGATGGCAAAATACTCGCCTCCGAGTCCTTATTAAAATTAGAACTTTCCGTCATGGAAATAGGAAAATTCCTCAATTATTGGACCAATAATTTGTATTAAGAAGTCACAAGCTGCAGATAGATAACATTGCAACTGAGCATTGCAACTTGTAGCTGAGCTACAGGCAGGTGTGAGATTCTTGCCCCACAGGCCACTGCTGTATGGTTAGAATGTTTAACCGTCAAATTGCCGGTAGATTAGCTCGCACAGGTCTCCTATAGGGAGGACAATGATATGAGAGAGAAAAGCCTAACCAAAAATCTTAAGTATGGGTTACCCCCAATTCTTTTGTTTACAGGATTTTTTTCTTCTATTAAATCCTTTCACATCTAATTTATTAATCCTTTTCCTCTGTTATATCCTTTTTGTATTATCCTCTCTCCACGCAGAGCAGGGATGTTACCTCTACTCCACCCAGCCGGTAGCTTCCTAAACAATGTCCATGTGATGGGCTTAGAAACCCTATATTAACAGTAACTCAATTATTAATGAAAAGCATAAACTGGAACGTACGTGATTGCATGCGCAGCTCATTTGATTAGGGTGTGTGCCACGGAACATTAATACAAAAACAGGTTTAGAAAACTTAGGCAGTTTTTCTACTCTTTATCTCTATCAAGAAAACGATAAGGAGCAAACAAAACATGTAATTAGGCACCTAAACAAAGTACTGGCAGGACCAATTTACGCAGCATTAGTGCGTTAATCTAGGAGTGCATTTTTTAAAGTGGGTGTCAGAAATTTTGGCCATCCAGATATTTTGGAACCACATTTCCCATGACTCTCAGGCACTCCTTAGTTAGACTGAGCCAAATAGGAAATGTAGTTGCAAAACAGCTGATGGGCTGAGGTTACTGACAACTGTTTTAAAGGCTTGGCTGTATCTGAGACTCTTGGAAGACTGAAAGTCCTGGGGGGTTGGAACCATGTATTAGTTGGACACCATGTTTGTGTTTCTTCCACAAATAATTCAGATTTAATTAATGAATGAATGATCTTAATTAATGATTGATCTTAATGATTAAAGTTTATGTAAATGATGTAATAGTAAATTACGATTTGTGTAAATCGAGTCCAGGATTTGGGCTTTGTACAGTGGCAAGAAAAAGTATGTGAACCCTTTTGGGAGTACGTGGAGTTTTGCATGAATTGGTCATAAAATGCGCTCTGATCTTCATCTAAGTCACAACAATTTGAAAAACACAGTCTGCTTAAAATAATACAACACAAACATTATATGTTTTCATGTGTTTATTGAACATAACATGTAAACATTCACAGTGCAGGGTGGAAAAAGTATGTGAACCCCTAGCCTAATGACTTCTCCAAGAGGTAATTGGAGCCAGGAGTGAGCCAACCTTGAGTCCAATCAGTGTGATATTATTGGATGTGTTGCTGAAAGCTGTCCTGCCCTTTAAAAACACACACCAGTTTTGGGTTTACTGGTTTCAAGAAGCACTGCCTGATGTGAAGCATGCCTCACAGAAAAGAGCTCTCAGAAGACCTACGATCAAGAATTGTTGACTTGCATGAAGCTGGAAAGGGTTACAAAAGTATCTCCAAAAGCCTTGATGTCTATATCTATATTATTGCGCAGTCCAGCTGACTCAGGTTGTGGCCTGGCACTCTACCGCTTCTACTAGACGGTGGGTCGCGCTAGAATCTGCCTTTTATGTCCCTGACCACGCTGACCTATACATATGGCTCCCTAGAACCTCCCAGACCTATCTTGCGCACGGCATGTCCCTCAATTTTGACATCTCTTCGCCTTTTTGAACTAGCCAGGAAGAAATTTGCACTGGTGGGCGCTTCCTCTCCCCTCACCCCCTTACTACGCAATAGAGAATTTCCCCCGGGACTAAGGGCCTCAGACTTTAAGGGACTGGTGGGAACGGGGCTACTGAGGTACCGAGACCTTTATCAGAAGGGACGGCTCATCACTTTTTCTGAACTTCAGGAACGTTGCCATTAGACTCCTTTTTCCTTTTTTCGGTTTTTACAGATCCGACATTTTACTACCGCTCTGACTTTAGAAAGGGTCTCAACTGTTCCCCTCACTAGTTTAGAGCGCGTTTGCATGGCAGATGGCCCCCTGAAAGGGCTTATATCCCAATTATACCTCCTTCTTAGCTCCAGCCCAGGACAGTGGGGGCCCCTCACGTACTGTGATAAATGGGAGGTTGACTTATGCGATCCTTTGCCAGGTGACGAATGGGAGGATATATGGGAACAAAACAGCCAGGTCCTCGATTTGTGTCACCCACCAGGAACAATCATACAAAATTTTACTCCGCTGGTACGTTACCCCGGTGTCCCTTTATCGTATGGGGGTCATCTCCAGTGATTTCTGTTGGCGCGACTGTGGGGATAAGGACCCATATATCCATATGTGGTGGGACTGCCCTGTGGTACGCCGCTTCTGGTCTCTAATTCACACAGAATTTCAGAAAATATTCCACCGACAACTACCTCTAGATCCCTGGGCATACCTCCCCTCTCGTCCCCTGTCAGCTCTGTCCCGACCTGAGCAACTTTTATTCAATAGGCTGGCCCTTGCTGCCAGACGGGCCTTGGCGGCATCATGGCGCCAGAGCGTTCTCCCTTCCTGGACTGTAGTAACAGAAAAGATTATTGATACCTGTCTCATGGACGAACTGACGGCCAAGGTCAGAGACACCATCAGCTCCTGTACTAGAACATGGTCCCTATGGGACGAGTACTTCGCATGCCCCTAATTAGTAAACTAATTGCCCTGCCCTGATGGTCCCAATTCATGATACACCACCAGCTGATGGTTGGAACATCCCCCCCCCTTTTTTTCTCTCTCCCCATGCCTTCTTTTCCTTTTTTGTTTATTTTTATGATTTGTTATCCTTCATTGTTTGTGTTTTTTATTTTCCCTTTGAATAGGGTGTCTTCCCATATTTCTTGGGATTGTTCTTATATGTTTAATTGATGAAAATAAGCGTTACTGTGTCCTACCATCACTATGTTACTTTATCTACTGTGTGTTATGTGCTATTGGATACATGACTCTTTAAATAAAGAATTAAAAAAAAAAAGCCTTGATGTTCATGTGTCCACGGTATGACAGACTGTCTACAAATGGAGAAAATTCAGCACTGTTGCTACTCTCACTAGGCGTGGTCGTCCTGTAAAGATGACTGCAAGAGCACAGCGCAGAATGCTTAATGAGGTAAAGAAGAATCCTAGAGTGTCAGCTAAAGACTTACAGAAATCTCTGGCACATGCTAACATTTTTGTTCACATTTCTACAATAAGGAAAACCTTAAACAAGAATGGAGTACATGGGCGGACACCACGGAGGAAGCCATTGCTGTCCAAAAAGAATATTGCAGCACTTTCGAAGTTTGCAAAAGAGCACCTGGATGTTCCACAGCACTACTGGCAAAATATTCTGTGGACAGATGAAACCAAAATTGAGTTGTTTGGAAAAAACACACAACACGATGTGTGGAGAAAAAAAGGCACAGCACACCAACATCAAAACCTCATCCCCACTGTAAAACATGGCGGAGGGAGCATCATGGTTTGGGGCTGCTTTGCTGCCTCAGGGCATGGATGGATTGTTGTCATTAATGGAAAAATGAATTCCAGAGTTTACCAAGACATTTTGAAGGAAAACGTAAGACCATCTGTCCGCCAACTGAAGCTCCGCAGAGGATGGGTGATGCAACAGGACAATGACCCAAAGCATACAAGTAATTCAACAAAAGAATGACTTCAACAAAACAAAATACACCTTCTGGAGTGGCCCAGTCAGAGTCCTGACCTCAACCTGATTGAAATGCTGTGGCATGACCTTAAGAGAGCGATTCACACCAGACTTCCCAAGAATATTGCTACACGGAAACAGTTTTGTGAAGAGGAGTGGTCCAAAATTACTCCAGATCATTGTGCAGGTCTGATCTGCAACTACAGGAAACGTTTGGTTGAGGTTTTTGCTGCCAAAAGAGGGTCAACCAGTTAAGTCCAAAGGTTCACATACTTTTTCCACCCTGCACTGTGAAGGTTTACATGTTCTGTTCAATAAACACATGAAAACATATAATGTTTGTGTTGTATTATTTTAAGCAGACTGTGTTTTTCAAATTGTTGTGACTTAGATCAAGATCAGAGCACATTTTAGGACCAATTCATGCAAAACTCCACGTAATCCCAAAGGGTTCACATACTTTTTCTTGCCACTGTATTTATTTTTCTTCTCTTGTTAATAGATTGCCGGTTGTATGTAATGTATTCTTCTCAATGTTCTTGCAGTCCCTTCACCGCCATGAAGAATATGATGCCAGAGGAGAGGGACCTGCCAGACAAACCATACCAAAGAAGACAGCG
Organism: Leptobrachium leishanense; assembly: GCA_009667805.1. Lineage (NCBI taxonomy): Eukaryota > Metazoa > Chordata > Amphibia > Anura > Megophryidae > Leptobrachium > Leptobrachium leishanense. Next base: position 66,811,365 of record CM019065.1, read on the forward strand.
CATGTTAGAGCTTAGGCTTCACAATGTGGCACATCAAGTCTTAAGAGCAGCTTGATTGGTACAAATTCAAATACAGTTCTCGGAGTGTGCTGGTGATTAATGGGGCTTAATGGAAAATAAAACACTGGATAGTTGACAATGAGTTAGAAAAAAAGCAGCTGTCCTATTCTTTTCTTAAAATACATTAGGTTATTCGCGAATTGTTGAAAATCAACCTTGTTGCAGCCGCAACAAACTACTACAATCCAGAGGGAGAAATTCAAACCGCAGCAGCAGAAATGTCATCCATGAATCTTCACACCATTGTTTGGATTTTCCTCCCTGGATATGCAAAGCTTATTGTGGGTGATTTTCAGTGATCAGTGAATAACTACAATGATTTAAAATACAACTTTGCTGTAAGAGTTTTATTTTGCAACGCATACATAGAAATAAATGCCTTTTTTTTTTTGTCTGCGCCTTCAAGCTTGACCTTGCTTCATAGGACTCCTAGTGAACGCTCACAAACCCAGATGTCACAGGGGAGGGTACCTAGTTATATTTTAGGTACGTTTGATAATTTTTTTGAAAAGCTGAGGTTTTCCCCCATTAAACCTGGGATGTTGAAACTACACCTAATCTTACTTTTTTTTTTTCTTATGGTCCGTGAATGATTTTCTTTTTCTGGCCAGTTTGTTTAGCTTTGCGTCTAAAATGCAAGGTTTGTCTCTCATCATGTGCTGTGCCTAGGAGTTTATGTATTTCTCCTGTAGCTCTCAAACAGAAAGGATGTCATCAAGAATTATCAATAAAATCAAATGGTTTTGGCTACTGTCAATTGCATTAAAACATAACACCCTATCCCTGCCAAGCTGTTGCACATAATGGTTCGTGACGCACGCTGCGCTTGCGTTTCAAATAAATTCAGCTCCTTACTGTAAATGAATGGGTCTTCTAGACTATATACACAGGACATACTTGAAACGAGAAAAATCTCAATGTATCCTTCCTGGTAAAATACCTTTTATAAATAAATATATTGTATACAGGAGTCACTTATTTGGGGCTATAAAAAGAGATGCAATAGTGTTGGGGCGATATGGTAAATTTCTATTAAATTGAGTAATATAATCAATGTAAACATATAGAAATTAAATGAGTAGATGCGATGCTGCCTAAAAGGGATATAGCAACAATGGTAAAAGCACAAATAAAACAAGTAAAATATGTGCCATAAAGAGATTACGTAGAAGAAGAATCCATAAAGCGCATCCAACAGTGCAGTAATCAGTGAAATTAGCAAACGAGGTCTGTAAATTTGGCGTGTGCCAATAATAAAGTAGTGACAGAATCAATGAATCTGATAATACACGGTGGTGAGAATAAAGCTATGGTCCTCTTAAAAGCAATTCAAACACATCAAGCACATAAAAAGGTGCAAATAAGAAGTGGCAGTGTCAGACAATGTAGTCTGTGCCAGGAGTAGTCAATGAGGTAACCATGATGGTATCAAGGGCATGAAGAAAAAAGCACTGTTTAACCCCTTAGTGACCGGGCGGTTTTACACGAATCCGTCCGTTCGTGACCGCTGCTGTTTTTACGTTTCTGCGCTCTTAGTGTTTACGTCAAATTTTCCTCTTACTCGTTTATGTAACCCACACATATTTTACACTGTTTTTCTCGTCACTAAATGGACTTTATAAAGATACCATTTTTTTCATCATTTCATATAATTTACTATAAAAAATATTGTGAAATATGACACAAAAATTGAAAAAACACCACTTTTTCGAACTTTGACCCCCAAAATTTCTTATGTATCAACAACCGTCAAAAAAAATTAATTCCTTAGTAGTTTCTAAATTTAGTACTGAGTTTAGCAATACCCAATGTTTACATATTCCTCGCTTTTTTCCTTATTTTATGCAACAATAAGTGCAAGTAGCACTTTGCCATTTCCAAAGAGTTTATTTTCAAAACTAGTGATAGTGACATTGTAACACTGATATCTGTCACTAATTCCTGAATAACCCTCCACATATACATATTTTTTTAAAGTACACAAATCAAGGTATTAAACTTGGGGTATTTTGACTCTTTCCATGCAAACCATTTTACCACAAATCTATGCCAAAGTTTGAGAAAAAAATTTTTTGGTGATTTTGTTTTTTGAACGCAATTTAAGAATACATGTACTGTGAACTTTAAGGTTTACTGCCAAAAAGCACCCCAAAATATGTTCAGCAACATCTTCTGAGTAAATTGATACCACCCATGTATAGGTATGTCGGGTCATTTGGGGGCTAATAGGCCTTATTTGGGGGGTGCGCATTTCAGTTTTCCAACTTGGAATTTTCACATTTCGTCATCATGCACCCATGTCCTATTTGGGACATTTTTGAAGCCAGCCGAAGTAATTTACCCCCATCAAACCATATATTTTTAGAAAGGGCACACCCTGGGGTGCTTCAAAGAGTTGTATTTTAACACTTTCCATGCACTAGCTCTATGTCAAACTTTCAGGTAGTCACATTTTGGGTTATTTTTTCACACACATTGTACTTTAGGCATGAATTGTCAAATCCAGTTATGGGTTACTGCCAAAAAACACCCCAAAATATGTTCAGCAACATCTTCTGAGTAAATTGATACCACCCATATATAGATTTGTTCTGTTGTTTTTGGGGTGCTACGCCAATCTTTGACATGTGCTTGTCAATTTTCTAATTTGACATACAGTATCTTCTTTGCTTATCTTCTTTTTAGTGGCCTTTTTACATACCCCAGTTTTATGAACGTGCATATATTTGGTAAGCTAACACCCCAAAGTATTGTAAATGGAGTGTTTTTATGCTATGGATGCATCCGTTTGCTCCAAACAAATTGGATACAGTTTGGTGGTCATTTTTCATTTTCACACCCACATCAGTTTTGGACTGTGATTTAGGAGACACTGTTGTTTGTTACTGCATGAAAACTCTCCAGGTTGTTTTCTGCAAGGTCTCCTGAGTACACCCATGCCCCCCATGCATAGGTTTGCCAGGATTTTGGGAAGGTTCAAATACAATTTTTATGACTTTGTCATTGGAGTTGAAATTGAGATTATTTCTTCAGCTAGGCCTATCTTTGGTTTTGGGTCTACCGCATACCCCAGTTTGAATTATTGCCAGAAAATTGTTTATATTTGTTATGTTGACACCCTAAGGTATTGCATATGGAGTGCTTTGATGCCATGGATGCAACGGTTTTAGCCCAAAACATTTGAGAAGGTGTGTGGCGGTAATTTTTCAATTTTCAGATTTTTACGCCCACAGTAGTTTTGGACTGTGATTTAGGAGACACTGTTGTTTGTTACTGCATGAAAACTCTCCAGGTTGTTTTCTGCAAGATCTCCTGAGTACACCCATGCCCCCCATGCATAGGTGTGCAAAGATTTTGGCAAAATACAGCACCAATTGTAGAACATAAAAATGTACGAATAAAATGTAAAAGTCTGGTGCCTGTCAAACTGGGGATGCTCTCTAGGGGGGCACAGGCTGTTGTCACTGAAGTGCATGAAACGCAAAATGTTTTCATACCTTCTACGTGACATTGATTGGGGGTAAATGGGGGTAGAGCAGATGGGGCTACTGCTCCAGTAGGAGCGAATTGAGGGCTTCTTTATGATGCCCTCAGCATAGTAAGTGCCCAGAATTTCAGAAATTCTGGCACATCTAGCGGGGTCCATTGCTGCCTTGCCAAGTAGGAGTTTGGCTTCGCAGCACAATGCTGATGGGCATACAGATTTGATTGGGCCACGATGTGGCCCAACAAATCATCCCCCATAAACACCTGCAAAAACTGTGTGGCGGTAAATCCTGCAACATCAATATTGATGCCAGGATTTGCCGTGAAAGGAGGGATATCTGGCCTCTGGCGATGAGGCACTACCCACTCCTCAGCTGGAGCTGTGCGTCTCCTGCTGGCAGGTGGTGACCCAGGATCTGCATCAGAAACATCACTAGATACATCAGCCAGCGTAGATAATGTATCTAGCGACGTCTCTGAGCAGTTAGCGGGGTCGAAATGAGGGTCTGAGTCTGATGCAGATGCCTCAGATTCTGACGCCAGGATGGCATATGCCTCCTCGGCGCTGTACACCCTCTCAGACATTATATATAATAGATTATAAAATTTTATAATTATTATATATATATAAGCGGATTGTTGGTTCTTAGAAGAACCGTTGGGTTTCACAAGAAAATACAAATAAACACCTAAATCTCTCTAAATCCCTCTAAACCTGCCTCAATTCTTCTAAATCTCCCTAAAATCTCTCTAAATCTGCCTCAATTTTTCTAATCTCACTAAATCTCACTAAAATCTCTAACCTGTCAAATCTGATCTCTCTCTCTCGCTCACCAAAACACAAGTGAGGAGAGAGAGGGAGAATCACAGAGGTCAGAGCCAATATTTACAAAATATTGACCTGACCTGACAAATTAGAAATTTTATTTTGATTTTTTTCTAACTTCTGATTGGATGTTGCTAGCCTGCCTCTCTGATGAGGCAGGCTAGGAACATCCCACTCAGCCCCAAGATGACCCTGCCCTTAGAACCCTACCCCTAACCCTACCCCTAACCCTACCCCTAACCCTACCCCTACCCCTAACCCTACCCCTACCCTAACCCTAACCGTCAGTTTATTTTATTTATTTTTATTTTTATTTTACTTTTTTTTTCACTTTTTTTTACACTTTTTTTTACTCTGCTGGGTGCCTTGATCCCTCGAGGCACCCAGCAGAGCACCTGATCACTGATGTGATCGTTTTTGTACTGAGTGCCACGATACCTCGTGGCACTCAGTACTTCCTGCCGCTACCGGAAGTGATCGCTCGGGGGGAGCGATCACGGACGGACCGGCGGCAGGTAAGCATATTGCAAGGATGCCTCGATGTCGAGGTATCCTTGTAATATACTCAGAGCAGCTGGAAGCGATCCGATCGCTTCCAGCGCTCTCTAGAAGTGCCGGGCACCTCTCCGGTGAAACCGGATGTTATCGCTCCCGGGGAGCGATCACATGGTGCCCCGGCACTTCTAACCGCCATTGCACGGCTGCCTGGACTCCCAGGCAGCCTGCAATGGCGTTTGAGCTGCTGGAAGCGATCCGATCGCTTCCAGCGCTCAAAAAACGGCAGGACGTACCATGTACGTCAGCGGGTCTAAGAGAGACCCGCTGCAATGACGTACATGGTACGTCCTCGGTCCTTAAGGGGTTAATGAAAGTGCATAATGCAATTGCAAACAAAATGGTAGTAGAGTTGTTTGGGGATACTCAGAAGTCAGGGGATCCTCCTGGGGGCGGAAAGTGCTTGCGGTCACGTCCCTCGACGTCTCTCAAAGAGAACGGAAACAAAAAACAGACCAATAGTGCAGAATAGTAAATAAATCATTCCCCTCCTTCAGGAACTCGCATTTATCAGAGCCACACTTGGTCCCGGCTCTAGGATTTTCCTCCCTCAGGAAGATTCCCCGACTTATGAGTATCCCCAACCAACTCTACTACGGTACCACTTTTTTTTGCATTTGCAGTATGCACTTTCATTAAACTGTGTATTGTTTTTTTTTTTGCTTTCTTTCTTCATGCCATTTATACGATCACGGTTACCTCATTGCTTATTTCTGGCACAGGGTACTTTATAACCATTGTCTGACACTGCCACTCATTTGGGGCTAGCTGAAGAAGATCGAACTATTCCAACATAGCTCAATTGTATTCTGCAAAGAATACCGTCTCTTAGACCCTGGTTTTATGTATTTTTTCTGTTGCAAAGTCACAGAAAACTTAAAAATAAAGACTCCAAAAATGAATCCATAACTTACCTCTTATACCACACTGCAGAAAGTGGTGCGTTCTGCCTCGCTCTCTTTACACGTGCAGTGGAGCTGTTCTGTCCACTACCCAATGTCTTTCTGCAGCTCCTGCATATAAAATCTTGCACGGAGCACATGCTTGGGGGGGGGGGGTTGTGAGTGGCCCCAAGGAGTCCTTTGTGAACCAGATTGTACAGCAATGCTTATGTTGGCTATTGAATACAGAGATGTAGTGTATGCAGCTGCCCTCAAACACACCTTCAGAAACTTACTACATTGTAGCACAAAGCGGCAACCATGAGTTCTACAATGTAACTACATGACCCACCATTGTGACATGTTAAAAGAGCTAAACTGGCCGTCGCTGGAATCTAGACGCACTCTTCACCTTTCCAACCTGGTGTTTAAGAGCCTTTCTAGGAAGCTACCACCCTACCTGAATAGGCTGCTTCCCCCAGCAGTTCCCTCATCCTATAACCTCCGATCCAGGACCTTCCTTGCAATACCACAATACAAAAAGAAAGTGGCTCGATCCTCATTTTCCTTCAGAGCACCGCAAATATGGAATAACCTCCCAGACACCATCAAATCTTCCCCCAGTCTAAAGTCACTAAGAGCTCCCTATTAACATCCCTCAATACAGAATGCACCTGTAAACATGTAACATAGTAAATTTATTTTCTGTTAATCTGTATATTTGTGCTATTTTCTTTTTATCTTGCATTGTATTACTTTGAATTGTAACAGTTGTTACAGAAATACAATGTTCTTGAATCCAGGACATACTTGAAAACGAGAGAAATTTCAATGTATCCTTCCTGGTAAAATCCTTTATAAATAAATAAATACCAGCAGCAGTGCTGTCGGAGTCCACCAGCGGCTCGGTCAGAATAGAGCCATGTATAGGGAGTCACAATTGAATATCAGCTCTTGTGCAATTTAGTGCTATTTAACAACTTCTCTTCAGCTTTTATCGACTCAGACAAAATAGGCCCATAATATACTAACAAAATAACTGTGCTACTGCTATCAAACTGCTAAACACAACCTTTCATTCATTAGGCTATTTCACGAACAGCCACTAGGTGGCAGCAATCCTCCCTAAAATTAAATACTATATATGAAGCTGTTGCTACTTTATCATTTGTAGGGGCAAGAAATAATTGGGAAAACATGTGCCAGTGCAGACTGGATAGCTTGGAGCACAGGTCAGGGTATGCAGCAAGACACAGACCTTTCCAGCACAGCTGTACGGGCTGCTTAGCCTCATCATCAGAAGACAAACTTGTGCTTGTTGCAGAGCGATGTTGATTCCGGGGCAAAACGACAACTACTAAAATTAAGTCGGAGGCCAAAAAGTGAGATTAAGACCCTCTGGACCCCAAAGCACAGGAGAGCATCTTCACTTATAGCAGACTTTTGATGCTAAAAAATTAAAAATTGTGCTCTTCATGTGCATGTCCTACCCAGAGTTCCTTGTTGCAACCGGGAGTGTAGCAAATTAACTATGCGTGTAAGCCAGAACCCTGACTTGCTCGCATGTGTAGAAGTTTTACGCAATTTATATTATCTCTCGGAATTTATTAAGTGCCAAAACATTCTGCAGCTCTGTACAAAAGGTGCAGTGGGTGAAGACAAGACAATTATACAATATACCAAAAAAGGCAAGTCAATAATTCACCATCAGATACAGGAGGAATTTACAATCCAGTGTTCCCTCATGGAGGGTCTTATTGCACCCATCTGATACCAGACTATGTGCACCCATACTGACGTGCCATTGCGTGCGCAGTAGCAGCCATGCTGCAAGCCTCCCCGTCGAAGCGCTAGATCGCGTGTTCGACGGGGCTGCAAAGCGCGGTCCTCCATAGGAGGGATCGAGCCTTGCAGCACTGAGCGCACGAACTTCCTTTATCCACTTTATTCTGTGGCAAAACTGTACAATTCATCATTATCATTGATATGTGAAGGCGTTAAAAAGTCGTATAAAAAAGAGGCTCAAGAAATGCTGTGCACCGGGATGCTTGATGTGACCTTCAGGACTACAGTTACAGGACTACTTACTAGACTCGGTACTACATTTACTTGTACAGATCTGAGTTCAGTGGGGAAAAAAAAGAATAATAATGATTGTCACGGACCACTACTACGCGCGCTGCTGCGCAAAGACTCCGGGTTAAGCCGCTCACTATCTATCCTAGACCCAGATAATCACGCGCACTTCTCTACCCGTCCCGGCCCCACTTTCCTCTCGCAGCAGGCACGTAGAGCGCGATATACTGATCCCAGGATTGCAACGCAGTACAAGTCTTCTCCTGAAGCGCGTACTAACTACGTCTCTCACAATCCCAGAGCTCACTTTCTTATTCTATTAGTAACGCTGCCACCAGTCCTCAGGGACACTACGCGCGTCGCAACAGGAGACGCAGGGCTTAGTAGCCGCATTATCCTAGACGCAGTGGACAGTGACTACAGATCCCACAATTCCCTGCCATTTCCTGACGACCGCAACACGCAATTTCTTATATATAACCGAGTTTAAAGCAAATAGCAATACTCCCAATCTCTTAGTTAGCGTGGATTTCATCAGCCAGAGTCAAAACTTAAATACTTTTTGTTTATTTATGATATAGAAAGAATCACAGTGATTTGTTACATAAAAAATTATAACTAGAATAAATCAATTACTTACACACTACACAGCAAAAGAAAAAGGTTTAACTATAGAGCGTTACTTACGAAGAACTATTCCTTAAGCTAGCAGCCATGGCCTCCTGGAGTCTGGAGATGTAGCATGGACTGATCAGTCCTCTTTAGAAGGTACCCCAAGTGATCAGCCAAAGCACATGGCCAGTGTTCCGAATTTATACACTTCCTGATCTTTCCAGCCCACACCCACAAATGGCCCAGTGTCCTGGACTCCATTTCCCAGCGTGCCATTCTCGCTCGTGCTCAGTAAGCTTGTCAATTAATCTTTAATTGCCTAAAGGCGTCCCTCTTCCCTCCAGACCCCCCTTAGAGATCAAGGATGTGCTTCCTGTCTTTCAAGATTGTGTCCCCATCTCTTGGTGCCGAGCTGGCTGCCAAGGTGTGATTTTCTATGTTAGTATACAAAAGAAATTCCCTTTTTACAGCTACGTGTTATATCCTCCCCCCAAGGTAGAAAGCTAATAATGTTGATTACATTTCAGCTGTGGACACAGGGATACACTTACCAAATGGCCAGACACAAATATGAATATACTCTATATGGAGGAGAGGAGATATGTATCCATCGGCAGACCCTTATATAGATAGAACTACAGATCTAATCTGCCACAATGATCATAGATTGCACAAGCCTGTTGTTTCTTGTTTACATTTTGAGGCCTGACCACCCTCCCAGGTTTTACATCCCTCCATGCACAGTTGCTTCTTTGCAGGGATTGTTTAAGTCTTGCACTGCAGAGAGAGCCAGGAGGATGTACAGTATGTCCCTAGTGGAGTAATCTCATAAGGCGAGACATTTGTGGGTTAGGACAGACTGGAGCATGTTTTAATTGGAGACACTGCCGTAACAAAATCCCCATGCTTTGTATTGAATTATATGTATACAGGGTATATGTTTGTCTACATAGATATTATAGGAGTTGTAACAAATTGGAATATATATAATACAGCTCCCATAAATATAGGTACTTGTAATAGAGCTCCAACCTGTAGAATATTAAATTTGAAGAGTATACCAAAGCACATTAAAAAATATATTGTATTTCTTCAATCTTTTTATTGGCTCATGTTAGCACTTTCAGAATGGTTGGGTTTTTTGTGTCTTTGTTTTTTACTCCAATATTATTGACAATACATAAACAGACGTTAATGCGAGTGTTCTCCAACGCATTGTAATTATAAGAAATGACTACGTGCAATTTCTGCGCTTTACATATGGTGCACAGTAAAATCAGTTTTAAGAAATAGAGCAAAATAATTGAAATGTTTGCCTAGTGCGATGGCCAAATAAATATAATAAATCCAGCTTGATCACGCTCTTTGCTCTGTTTATTTAGATTTATTGCTGTAATACAATGTTAGCAGTCGTTGCCTGCTCCTCCAGTTGTATAGAGTCTCATTAGAGCTTACACAGCAATCATTTGGTTTGCTTACTTGTCTTTTTACAAAGAGGTTAATGTGATGTGTGCTTTGTACTCTTAACTCTACTTCCACTCTCACTGGAATCTTTTGGGAGGAAGAGTTGAAAGATTTAATAATTCCCAGAGGGGAATATATATATATATTATTATTTGTATTATTGCAGAAGCCATTTGCACATCACAGCAATTCAAAGAACTGCATCCCAGAGCCCCGGTGCTACATTCCCCATATGCAGCAAGGAACTCTGGGTAGTATATGCAAATGACCTCTGTCTCACTTTTAGGCTGGGGTCAGAGGAACGCAGTGCAAAAGCATGTGCAGCCGCACTTTATCACGGCAGTAGTAGCAGCAAATGACGGGCAATATACGAAGTACGGCCGCACGAAAGTTCGGCCGCGCAATGCAAGCGGCAAACAAATGCATTTTTTCGAGAAAGTGAAACTGCTAGTACTGACGTACAGAGTGCGCTGCGTCCGCTAGCGGCGTGTGTGCGTGATTAGGAGACGTCAGACGCTGCTCATGTCCGGCCAACATAACGTCCAGACGCAAAAAGGGTTTTATTGATGATCCGTACAAAATCACGGACGAAAATGCGCATCGTATGACCGCTATCACGTATTCCGTGAAAAAATACCTCCATTCGTTCGAACGCACTTTTTCACGGATGACGTGAAAAATGCGTTCGTCTGACCCTAGCCTTATTGCATCCTGTGTCTGTTTTTACACAGAAACCTTAAATCAATGCCATGCCATAATATGGCTTTTTATTTTGCATAGATCAGGTTTATGCAACTGGTCTTATATATATACTCCTTTAAGTTGTGGTGGAGGACAAAAAGTGAGATAAAAAGCCTCCACACAGCAAATAATAAAGTTTTTATTCGTCATTTACACATCCCAGCAATGCAGAGAACTTCTTTGCAGAGCTCATGTGCTACATTCCCTGTATGCAGCAAGGAACTCTGGGAAAGACTTGCAAATGATGTTTGCAATTTCTCACTTTTTTCCATCCTGGGTCTGTTTTAACACAGAATCCTCTTACCAGTGCCACGCCATACTAGATGGCTTTTTTTGTAGCAAAGGTCAGGTTATGCAACGAGTCACAGCCACTCCTGTACATCTTATTATGCCCTCATCAGCAGGATATAGACCGTGGCCAGTTGCAGTTTGATGCTTTACCCCGAGGGCAAATCAATACTCATTTAAGTTGTGGCGGAGATATATATATATTTATTTATAATGAACATGTGCAAACACAACTCCCTTTTAATGGTAACGGGTGCTGCAATGACACTCCACCATAGGTGTTACACATACCACAAACTTTGCCATCAAGGAATGCGGTGTGCTGAGGATTATTTGAGGAGTCTGTACGATTATTGTTCTTGGCCAGGCTGGCGGAAGACCTTGTGGTATGTGTTCAACCACAAAGTGATTTTAAAATGACTCTGCTAATATCAACAACCCTACCTCTGCCCAAATCGCACTTTGTTCCTGCCGTCAGATGATCCGTTCGTTCCATGTCCTTTTCTGTTCATACATTTCTAGCTGTCTAAATCATATCCTTTGCTACTTTCCAATGCATTTTCTTGCTCAAAGTAGATCCTGTAAGGCTTTTTTGGTTGATTCATTTCACCTTCTAGCGATTCATTGCTCAATCTGTAGCCTCCTGATTCAAACTCCCCAGATATATTCACCCCTGCATCAGACGCTAATACGATGGCTAGTTCGGAATAGCTGTGGTAAAAATGAGCCGTAAAAGAACTTGGCTCCCTTTTACCAGCAAGAGAGGAATAGGACGCATGGTCTTGGGGTTTGCCAGTTCGCACACTTTATGGAGACACCAGTCCTGTCCTGATATTGATGGTCTATCATGCTCTGTCCGTAGCAGGTAGATTTGACACTCTGGCGTCACACCAGATTCTGTATGTTACTGAATACTGGGCGAGTGGAACATGTCAAACCGGTTCTACGCAGAATGGCTAAAGTACACAACGGAACCGCCTTATACAAGGCAGGCTGATGTGTTATGTAAGTACAGGTAAGATAATGTTGAGGAAAAAGTCCAATTCTTTTGTGTTTTTAGTTTCCTGCTGGTAGGAAACAGATCGTAAATACCTTTTCAAACTCTGCTTGCTGTGCGTCTTGCTCTTTCAGTTCTACACAGGACATCAGGTTTTGTTAAACCAACGAAGTCAACCATAAAGAAACTAAAGGATGTCTTCTAGTAAACATTGTAGGAAATGTGCCAGACAGAAACAGGTCAGACGAAAAGGACAAACATTAAGGAACTGTTTAGGAAACTGACCATAGGAGTGACTGGAGATTAACCTAATGATATGAAAAGGCAAATATCAGGTCTATTCAGAGAGAGGTGAACCTCAGGAGAATGACTGGAGAAGTGAAAATTCTAGGTCAAAATAGCCGATTTGGAAAGTGCGATAAATGGGAGAATTTTTCTGGTTTGCCTATTTTGACCTATTTCACTTCTCCAGCCATTCTCCTGGTTTTCACCTCTCTCTCTGAATAACCCTGTATGTCAAAATAGCCAAGCCATAAAAATTCTCTCATTTATCTCACTTTCCAAATCGGCTATTTGGTCTAGATTGTTCTCTTCTGCCAAATCTCCTGATTTTCACCTTTCTCTGAATAACCCTGTATGACATGAGGATGCAGCGAGTTAGGAACACTGGACCACAGCAGTGAGTCAGTGACACTGGTTTATACTATTCAGAGCCGTAGCGAGCTCCTTTTGCACCCGAGGCAAAAACAGAAAATTGTGCCCCCCCCACACAATTTTAAAAATCAGAGTCCCCGACCAGTGGCGTAGTGCTAAGCCCCTGGATGCTCCCCGCGACCAGAAGCAGTGGATCGGACCACCCTTTGTACCCTACATATATAGTGCACACTTAGTACATGTACAAATACAGTACACACAGAATACATGCATGTATAGCAAAAGAACATATAGCATAATATACACCCCCCCCAGAATAATATACACAGCACTGAGCCCCCAGACTATTTTCCCCAGTTCACATAGATATTATTGACCCCAGCTCATATGGGTATATATTGCCCCAGTTCACATGAATATGCCCCAGCTCATGGATATTGCCCCAGCTCTCATGGATATTGTCCCAGCTCTCATGGATATTGCTCTCATGGATAATGCCCCAGGTCTCATGGATAATGCCCCAGGTCTCATGGCTATGCCCCAGGTCTCATGGATAATGCCCCAGGTCTCATGGATAATGCCCCAGCTCTCATGGATAATGCCCCCAGCTCTCATGGATATTGCCCCAGCTCTCATGGATAATGCCCCAGCTCTCATGGATATTGCCCCAGCTCTCATGGATATTGCCCCAGCTCTCATGGATAATGCCCCCAGCTCTCATGGATATTGCCCCAGCTCTCATGGACAATGCCCCCAGGTCTCATGGACAATGCCCCCAGCTCTCATGGATATGCCTCAGCCAGCTCTCATGGATAATGCCCCAGCCAGCTCTCATGGAGTGCCCCCAGATCTCATGGATATTGCCCCCAGGTCTCATGGATATCGCCCCCCAAGTCTCATGGATATCGCCCCCCCAGATCTCCTGGATATTGCCCCAGCTCACCTCTCCTTGCCGGCGGACGCTTGCTTCCTGCTTGAACGGCCGCTGACAGGAAGTGCAGCCGCTCGCACTTCCTGTCAGCGGCCGTTCAAGCAGAAGCAAGCGGCCGCCGGCACTTATTTCAGGCTGGGCGCTTCACAGCTGTGAAGGGGCGCAGCCATGGCTCGAGACCTGCTGGAAAGCGGCGGGAACGCAGGTTCCCGCAACCTGCGTTCCCGCAGCGTTCCCGCAGGACTCGAGCCATGGCTGCGCCCCTTCACAGCTGTGCCCGAGGCAGGCGCCTCACTCGCCTCGCCCTTCCTACGGCCCTGATACTATTCACCCCTAAAGCATTGTAACCTGTTATGTTTCTATGAATAATAGATGACTGCCAATAGAATAAATATGGAGGATTTTGGAAAACTGGAATATTTAGAAAAGATCAAAAATAAAAGACCTTGCGCCATTTTCCCCACCTTACCATTAAGACAATGCCCAGACTGTTATGAATGACTGCTTGACTGTTCTGATCTTGCTTGCAGCTCAGAATTAGAGACTCCTTATTGTATATTAACAGCTCTTATACTTTGCATAGGAGGTATTATAAAGGATTCAGCTTGAGAGCAGCGAGCTATTCCAATATAATTCGCTGTTCATGTATTGAGCCAGTATTCCTGAAAGTTTTGCAAAATCACTTAATACACAAAACTATACCCCAAAAAATCCCAAACGCGACTTTAGTCAGGCGGTGCAGAATGTGCTGCAATCTGCCACTGTCCCTTTGCGGCCTTGTTACAGCTCCACGTACATGAGCTTATGCAGGTTCATGTTTGGATCTATGGCAGGGCTATCAAGCTGTAGCCTCCTGAAATTGGTTGCCTACAATTCCAAGACTTCTGTCAATGCAATAAATGGCAGAGAATCCCAGGAGATGTTGCTCAGAATCATCTGGGGGCCAAGAGTTTAACAGCCCTGCTCTGTGGTGTCCTGTGGATTCCTAGATTGAGCTGATACCAGCAAGTGCCTACCAGATATTCCGACTCCACTAATACAGCGGCTTGGTCAGGCTAGAGTCGATAACAGGGAGGCATTAGAGAATATCCACTATCTTCACTATTTCTGATGGGGTAGGAATCAATAGGGCTCCCTGAGTTCATAAAGCAACATTGCTACTTGAAACAGTGGATTTTAAAGGAGTGTCTAAGCAGAAAAATATGCTTGTTTAAGCTAGTATCAAACAGACACTACCATCTACGTAAGTGTTGCACATATGCTGAAAGTATGGTCAATAATTCCAATGTGCGAAGGGAGCGGGCTGGGTGAAACCAGAAGCGCTTTTATTTAAACTATTTCTGCAACACATACAAAACATGACTTCAGCACTGGTAGGATGTGTACTTTGCTTTTTGCTTCTACATTAACACACATTTAGACATATACAGTACCATTCACCTATGCAGGACTAACGTTCTTATAGAAATTAATAAACAATTTAACATGTACAGATATATAATTACTCAATCTGCATTATAGTAGGCTAATGGTGCAATATAATCTAGTCACATGAGATCCTATAGTCGTCACATTTCCTGTAGGCTGATGCTGTATAACACTTCAGCACAACACACTGACATCTGTATACTGTCTTATCTAGTTATTCAGCAGCCTCAACAGCCCTTTCTAATCTACAGGGATGTGAATTGAATCACTTTTGCCCTGTTTATAACACTGGCTATACTCCCTCTTACCTGCAACTCATACAAAACATGACTTCAGCTCTGGTATTATGTGTACTTTGCTTAAATGCTTCCTACCAACACTGAAAATCATGCTTTTTGGTTCTGTGTGCTCAGGGAAGCATTTTAGGCTAGGGTCAGACGAACGCATTTTCACGTTGTCTGTGAAAAAGTGCGTTCGAACGAATGGACGCATTTTTTCACGGAGTACGCGATAGCGGTCATACTATGCGCATTTGCGTTCGTGATTTTGTACGGATCATCAATAAAACACTTTGTGCATCTGGACGTTATGTTGGCCGGACATTAGTGTCTGACATCTCCAATTCACGCACACACGCCGCTAGCGGACGCAGCGCACTCTGTACAACCGTACTAGCGGTTTTACGTTCTCGACAAAATGCGTTCGTTTGCCACTTGCGTTGCGCAGCCAGACTTTTGTGCGACCGTACTTCGTATATTGGCCATCATTGCCCGTCATTGCCCGTCATTTGCTGTTACTACGGCCGTGATTAAGTGCGCCTGCACGCGCGTTCGCACTGCCTCAGTCTGACCCTAGCCTTAGATGAACACGTGCTCATCATTCAGGCTTTTTACTCTGCTGCCATCTACTGGTGGTTTAATAGAAATGCCATTAGTTTACTTTATCATAGGTTTATTTTAATTGGGTACCTGATTTTGACATACCTTACACTAGCTGTAACTAGATTACTTGTGCATTGCAAACCAAACCACTTTATAAAACACCTTCTAAAACACATGCTGCTGTTTCTTTTTCTTAGAAGTAATTGCATGTAAAAAGGAAAAATAAAGTTAGGTTTTGATCTCCTGTCTCCTTTTGTGTGGATTTTTCCCATGATGTAACATTTGCCAAAATTGTGCAAAAGTTATACTTTAACTCTGTTAAATACTGTAGAAGCTAAACCACAATCAGTGGGTGGAGGAGAGAATGATTATATAAGGCTGCAGGGGCCAATTGTGTGGTGTATGCTACTTGAGATCAGAGCTGGGAGCTGAATGAGATAACACAGGGAGCTTAAAAGACTTCTAATCTACCCCTTGGTCATGCCCTTTGCATAAATCCCTCACAATGCAATGATTTGGGTCACTGACCCATAGAGCCCATTCTATGGCCAAAAAACACATACTGACGAGCAAGTGAGGTAAAGATGCAACGCACAATGGATGCACCCAGTTACACATACAGAGTAATGTTATATATATTTTCTTATATGCAGTTTGTTTTTCTCTGATATTAAGATATCAGCAATATATAATAAATACAATAAGAACATTTCATCTTTTTGTGGTAGTGGCCCTATAAATTAGTCTTTATTGTAATGACTAAATATTCAAAGGTTTAAAAAGAATAATACACAGCACATTTCCAACAGGTTTTCCTGCAGAATATCATATATAAAAAGCTAGTGCCTTGTCCGGGACGCTGCCTGCGCTCGTCCTGCCGTGCTTTTTCTTGGAGTCCTGTGCCATTTTCCTGCAGGGCCTTGATGACATGGACTACACCGTTGCCCGGGACTTTTCTGTCTTGTTGCCTACCCGCTGTGCCCCCTCTTTGCTGTGCCGTGTGCCCTGCCTGTCCCCTTGTGTCTGGACGATGAGACACCCCCCCCCCATTCCTTCATTTTTAATTTATTTATTTTTTCATTTCAAAAGGTTTTTATTTTGAAGCACACATCAGTAATAACACATCCAATATAGGAAAACGGCCACAAAGGGCCAACGTAAACATTCAGCCAAAATATATCAGAAAATAAACAGTATACATCCCCCAATAAGGGGGGTCTCCTCTAGATGAAAAAGTAATTCATCAGCCGGAAATATTGCATCAGTAAAACTGAAAAAGGGTAGACCGTCTCAAAGAAATACAGCTGATAAATGAAAAAGAGACATAACTAGGGAAAGGGAACGACGCCGACCCCATGCCAGTAAGGATGTGAGAAATGAGAAGGGTGAGGGAAAGGGAAAAAAAAAAGGGGGTGGTTTGGAGAGAAATGATGAGTGGGGGGAGGGGAAGAACAGTGAGGGCCAAGATCGTGACTTTCCCGGCTCACTCCCGAGGGAGGCCGTGGAAGGGTAGTGTCACAAGGCCTAGGAGCCCGAGGGCCAAATATGGCAGCCAGAGCCATGGTAGGTGCCACAGTGGCACACCTTGGGGCATCCTGGAAAAAAAAAGGGGAGGGGGGTGAAGGGGTACATCATCACTGGCAGGGCAAGCGTCGGCAAAGGCGTCAATAGACTCAAATGTCCATAGCAACAGGAAGGTGGGGGGATCTCTGCTCAGGGAAGGGGTGCAACAGGAGTACCGCGGGATAAGGGGGGTGAACAGGGGAGACACAGCCGTAAAGTGGAAGCCGGGTATACTAAGGCAGGTGGGCAAGTCTCCATCAACCCGGGTCTCTTGGGCGCGGTAGTGCGGGTCTGGTATGTCCATCAGTCGATGCCCCAAGGCCAGTAGACGCCAGGCCCATATCGCGGAGAAGAGACCAGGCTTCCTCCACCGTGGCGGTCAAGCAGAGCCCTCTGTCACATAGCACGAGCAGTGATCCGAACACACCCCACCGATATCGGTCCGCGTGGGCTCACAGGAGACTCGTGATTTCCTTACATTTTCTCCAAGCCGCCAATGCTAGAAATGGTAAGTCTCTATAGATAGCCACTGAGAGGGAGCCATGATGAATCACAGGTAAATTGCCAACAATCTTCATTAGCGCAGAATGAGTTTGAATGTCACGAACAGTGGCAATTGTGTCTCTGGGTGCCCCCACAGGTGCCGTCGCGGCCCTGCGAATACGCACCACCGCTGTGACCGGAGAGGCCGTGCCAGGAGGGAGCTGAAGCAGCGCAGTTACCAGGTCGGCTCCGGAGGTCCGCATCAGAAATTGATTCTTGAATTCCACGAATCCGGATGTTTTTAGCCCGGTGTCTGGACTCCAATCCGATCACCGCCGCCGTCAGCCGTTCAACTTGTTTCTTCAGCTCCACGTCCGCCGACCGCAAGACTGATCTGGCACCATCCGTGGCCTGTAGGTGAGTATGCATTCCGGTCACCTCACTCCTCAACGATTGGAGGTCCACCTGCAGCACCGTAATCTCCGAGCGCCACTGAGATCTGAATTCGTCGAGCAACATTCGGATGTCATCCTTTGTGGCTGGACGGTCTCCATCTGAGTGAGCCCCAGCAGGCATCGCGATCCGTGACGAGGCTCCCACGTCCGAGGAAGCTTCCACAGCGGGAGCTCCGCTGTCCCCGCTCTTCTGCTCGACCCCAATCCCCATCGAGGTCCTTATGTCGGGCTGGTCCGGAGAGGCCGTCTCCGGCTTCTTACTTTTCTTGCCCATAAAGGCGGGCGGAGGCACCAGTTACCACGCGGTGACTAAGATGGCCGCCGGGGCCCAGCAGGACGCCGGACAAAAGCCCTTCAGACACCTCACCACTCAAGCAATTGGAGCTGGCAGGCAGGTCAGCTGGTCCTGGTGGGTCAAGGGGGCCGGGGCGAGCAAAATTCTGGGGCCACTGAGGTGGGGAAAACCCCCAAAATACCAGAGTTAGCAGGAGCTCAGCAGAAAAGCAGCCGCTCGCCTCGGCGTCCAGACATGCCCCCCTCATTTATTTTTTTGATGACTCCCCTACCCCTCCAATTGAAGAGACCCCCTCCATTCTGTTTATCCCCCCCTTCCTTTCTTTCACTCCCCCTCGGCAAGCTGAGACTTCTTACAGTATCTCACAGAGGTGAGGCCCTGATGTATCAACACTCATAAAATTTAGTCCAAAACAAAATCCGCCATAAGGGAGTCACAAAAAAAAGAAAGTAATATACTGTATATTACTTTTTTGTTTGACTCCCTTATGGCGGAGTTTGTTTTGGACTCAATTTTATGTGTGTGTTGGGACATCAGGGCTTTCTTCCTCCCCCTCTTTTTTTTTTTCTTGTGTAACTTGACACTGGGTTGCCCTGAGCGAGCCACCTGAACGGCAGCCATGGCTCCGGCCATTTCTCTTGGTCTCCCTGCCTAGTGGCCTCTTCCGTGGCCTCCTGTCTTCCCTCGGGATACTGGGCTGAGCTGGGAATGCCTTGATACAGTCCCCCGCACGTCCCACACTACTCCCCCTTTTTTTCGGTTTTCCTGATGTCCCCTAGCGAACTGCTCCGGCCCCTATATGCAGTTGCCCAGTTTCTTTTGTCTCGTTTTAATGGCCCCCTCCCTCTTTTGGTATTTTTATTTTTCTTCGCTGTGCTCTTGCGATATCAAACAGCGTTTTGCAACGACCCATCCTGTTTATTTGTTATATCTTCAGATGTGTTGCGAGGCTTCTGTGGTGGCCCTGCACTGCTGCTTTTTAATGTGATGCTTTGAGACTTTTATTATCCATAATAAAAATTGTACATTTAAAAAGCTAGTGCCACTTCTTACATCGTGTTATTAGATTGTATGGCATGACAAATGTACGTTTGCACCATAAAAAGTTATATTAATATGAGATGTATCAAGTGATAATGTTTATACAGTTTCCTGCTCTTGGATGGTCCAGGTTCGCGGCTCATTGGTTAATCTGCATTTCATGGAGTGAGGATTCTTTTACTTTACTCTGTGCGCCTTATTGCTGATGACTGTGCACAATTCCAATAATCTTATTTTATTTACTTTAACTGGAAAAATCCAATTAAGAAAAGCTTTTCAAATCACAATTAATGAGACCATCTGTCCTCAGAAATATGGTAGAAATCTGTTTTCCTTTTCGTGTCTACACTTTGTTGGCAAGTCTTCTTACCGGAAATGCAGAGTGTCTAAGATGGTTTACGGGAGAAACCAGGATAACATGGTTTGAAATTGTATTTATGTGGAGAACAAAAAGATAAATAGGTAAATATAATAGCGCTGGTAATACATCAGAGACCAATCGCCGTGAGTGAGTTGAAAAGAATTCCATACAGGGACATATTCCAAGTGGTCCTGTAGGATTCACCTTACCTGGCCGTTGCAGAGAAAGTCATTTTGGCTTGACTCCTGGATTTAGCTACATTGAATATGCCAACCGACCTATGGCCTGTTCCTGGCCACTTCTGTTGACCTGACCATCATCTAGAACAGCGATCTCAAACTTTGACCCCTCCACCCTGATTCTCTGGCCATCTACTGGATTCAAAGAATTCTGGCAATTGTAGGCAATAAACATCTGAGGGCCTGGAGTTTCAGATCCCTGATCTAGACCTTTGGCTTTTTCCCTTTGACTTCATTGTCTGCATGTGAACTTTGGCTTTTTCTTTACCACGGTACTGTCACTGGTTCTTTGGCTTCTTAGGCAAGCGTCAGACGAACGCAGTAATCACATCCGTGTCGCCGCACAGTTTAACGTCCGTCGTAGCATTGATTTGTGATCAATAGAGACCAACAAACACGAAGTACGTGCGCACCGAAGTGCGGACGCACCATGCAGGTGGCAAAGGACGCCATTAAGGCTAGGGTCAGACTAACACATTTTTCGCGTTGTCCGTGAAAAAGTGCATTCGAACGAATGGACGCATTTTTTCACGGAATACGCGATAGCGGTCATACGATGTGCATTTTAGTCCGTGATTGTGTACGGATCATCAATAAAACCCTTTTTGCGTCTGGACGTTATGTTGGCCGGACATTAGCAGCGTCTGACGTCTCCTAATCACGCACACACGCCGCTAGTGGACGCAGCGCACTCTGTACGTCAGTACTAGCGGTTTGACGTTCTCGAAAAAATGCGTTCGTTTGTCACTTGCGTTGCGCAGCCGCACTTTTGTGCGGCCGTTCTTCGTATGCTGCCCGGCATTGGACGTCATTTGTTGCTAGCACGGCTGTGATTTAGTGCGGCTAAACGCACGTTGATACTGTGTTAGTCTGACCCTAGCCTAAGGCCTCAACGTAAAAGCGCTACCACGGACGCCCAGAGTGTGCCGCGTCTGCATAGAGGCCTGTGTGCGTGATGACAGGTTGTCAGACGCAGCGCATTTGCGACGTCCATCACGTTGACGCTCAGATTTTTTTAGGTCTGGCTGACTGTGCCTGTCATTTAATTTTAATTAATTTTGTTTCCCATATTTCCCTTTTTTTTTCTACATCTGTCAAAAAAAAAGGAACTTGTGGTGTCTACAGTATCTTCCGTCAGTACGTACGTCCGTTCTGCATGCACGCAGAGTGCACTCAGACTGCGTTCATCTGACATTAGCCTTAACCTGGATTTTGTTAATGGCTCTCCTTTGTGTACCATGCATCTTGCCTTCCATTCGCCCTATACTTTCATCAGATTCTTACGTTTCCTTCTAGCAGAACCTCTTGTACATTGTGACCTGACACTATCCGACCGGTGGAGTTGTAGACTAAAAATTAAGAAGGTGAGGAGAAAAAAACTGAATGGAGCAGGATGTTAAAAACAGAAAAAGCGAAAAGATGAGAATGGGTGAGTGGGGAAACTTCAACGATCGAGGAGCGGACAAAAGCAACCTATCTAGGATTCCACCAAACTGTAGCATGGAGATCAGGGCTGGGCACAAGCTATGTAACCATACTGTGAGAAATCCACTCAAAGAGACGCATCCTGAAGCATCTACATGTCCTTCCTAAGCTGCACAAGATCTCTGGTCATTTGTCATTTGCAGCCCCTGCATAGATTTTGATCCAGTAAACTGTATCCATTGAAGCCACTGATGAGCATCCATTTGCATTAACCCCTTATACGATGCCCTCTTTCTCTCCTACGGTCAGAATTCTGCCAGTGCAGACACCCAACTCTAGAAAGCGACAAACAATTTAATTTATTTATTTCTCTTGTTTTCAAGTATGTCCACTGGATACCACTGGATATTGATTTGTGCAATATCCAACTTGTCGTGTGACTTGTGGAGAATTTTGGATAAAAATTAGAAAAGAAAAAATCTGTCATGTAGAACCAGGATTAATTATTAGGGATTTTCTATGACATACACTATATTGCCAAAAGTATTCGCTCACCTGCCTTGACTCGCATATGGATGGGTGAGCGAATACTTTTGGCAATATAGTGTATCTTGAAGAATTGACACAACAACTTTTCAGTATTCTTTTCTTTGTTATTACACTTTCATGAAGTTTGACCTTTCCTAAATTGTTTTTGCTCCTTTTCTACAGTTGTAGAAGAAACAGATTATTGGATGAACTTTAGGACAGGGGTTGATTACCTTGGTCCAGAAAATATTTAGGAACTGCATCTCCCATTAATCAGGTTGACTGAGCCTTGTGGGAAATGTAGATCCAGAAAGTCCGAAGGGCCAAGGTTGCTGACCACTGGTATAGAGAATCAGCCCAGTAGATGCAGTTCCTGTCAGAATAGAGCCACATTGGTTCTCTTCTCCATCAAATTAAAATTACGTAAAAAGATTGTGTGTCTGGTTATCAACGTATTGGCTAGACTTGCAGGGTTATTCCAGTGGAATTTTGGGACCTTTACGATCCCTGCACTCCGGAAAATCTAATTCCCCGACCCTGTGATGAATTCAGCATTCACTGCAGGGTCCCCAAAGTGCAGGGAAAATCCACTGCAAAAACGCTGATGCGAAGAAATAAAAAACTGCCGACATTTTCAGATCCAATCCGAAAAAGCCAACGATCCGCAAACAAGTCGACCAATGGGATAAAAAAACAAAAAGACGATTGAAACTTTCAAATTGTTAAACGCTGTTTGCAAAAAAGTCTTCTGGATGGAATTGTCTGGGATTAACATATGAGGCCCTATGAATAATAATAGAAAGGTCTGTTACAGAAAAAAACACTATTAATAAAAAATTTTGCTGAAAAAATGCCTAGAAGATCCTAAAAAAAATAGTCTTTTTTGCTGCAAATTAAAAGAATAAATGGTTTATTAGATATTGAATAAAAACGGGAATATTTTTAACATTGAAACCTATGGGATTCGACTGATTAAACCTGTTGAATGAAACCACCGAACATCAGGGCATTTCACTGCTGTTTGGTGTCTGTGAATAGATAAACCATTGCTTCTCTATGGGGGATTTCACTGCCATCGAACAGGCACCGTATTTTGCTGAAAATTCGCCAAAAACCTGCGAACAGCCACGTTTTGAATGGCCCCTAAATTGCACCATACTGGGAAATTCACTGTTCGGTGCAATTTTGGGGCCAGTTTGGCTCTCTCTGAATAACCCAATACACCGCATAAGTCATGCGTTGTATGTGAGAGTTTAGCGTGTGCCGGCAGCTGGGTACATAGTATGACACAACCTGTTGTGCAGAGATAATCGATGTACAGCTCTCCAGCTGTTGGTATTTATAAGTTGACTAAGAAGATTTTTTTTAATATTCAAAATTTTTTATTTTGAAAAGGGCATCAGTAAGAAGACATACAATATAAGAGGACGGCCGCGCAGGGCCAAAAAATAACTCAGCAGTAAAGAAACACATAATGAGTCAGCAGAAAAAACATCAATATCTATCACAATTATATATGGCCGGGTGGGGGGGGGGAACAAAAAGACAATCCAGATGGTCATAGCAGGAGAATCGGCCGAGTCAGCAGAAAAAACAGCGTTAGGGGCCCAGGTATACGTGCGGACAAAAAAGAAAATAAATAAATGAATAAATAAATAAACAAAATACACAAAAATAGGGGAAATGAAGGGGTGGAGAACTGCCAAAAATTGCGGCATCCCGGGCACACTCTGGAGACTAACAAGAAGCCAGAGGTCGTGGAAGAGGCCACGTGGCCGGGAGACCTAGGGCCAAAAGAAACAAACAGCGCCTTGGTACTCGCTATAGCGGCTCGCCTAGGTCATCCAGTGTCCTGCCGCCCCAAAAAAAAAGGGGGGTGGGATAAAAGAAGAAAAAACCTGGAACCCTGTAAACATTAAAGGGGCCAACCTCCTGTAGACTGGTAGTAAAGTCTGAAAATAGGATGAGTCCACAAAAAGAACGTCAGGAGGATCCAAAGGGAGGGGGGATAAAACGGGGGTGTCCGCATGGAATGTTATCAGGGGTAAACACGTTTTTTGGGGGGGAATGGGAAAATGGCCTCGCAAGGAAGGTGTCACCAGCCTGAGATCCGACCGCAGGATCATCTAGTTAAGCCAGTGTCCAGGGACATCAAAGGACACACGGCCCCTCCAGACCCAGCAACTAGAAGCAGGATCGTAGTGAGCAGAGGCGATGAATCACAGTGAAGAGCAGGACTCTTATCCTTATCAAGGGCATCCGGTGTGATAAATACTCGCCATCTGTATAGCCTCCGAGAGCCCCGGCCACGCCAGATCCAGGACCACGGGAGAGCTTCAGGCCCCTCCACCTCCCAGTTAGGAGCCGGGCCGCCGCCGGTAACAGGCAGGGTGAGTCATCCAACGCCTCGATCTCGGTAGCATCTGCTAGAGACCTGCGGACCACTCGGTTGCCTCCAGGTGGGGGTCAACAGACAGGTAGGCAGGACACGCCATCACATGAATTTCCCGCAAGGGTAGAGAGGCCGCCCCGAGCACCCCAGCCAGGTCACCGCATCCGGTCCTCCGTAGCGTAGCTTCAGGGATGTCACTTTCCAATCTCCATACCTGTTCCTCCTGCTCAGCCAAGTATGTGGGCGGATCACCCTCCTGCTGGGTGGCCCGCGTTCACAGGCCCAGCCTGAGCAGCTGCTTCTCTGCAGAGTCTAATCTTGGCTATAAGGCGTTGGATATCCCCACGTGTGAGTGGCCGCTCTCCTTCCCCCATCAGCCAAGCCAGACCGGTGTCCAGGTGTTCCATTGCAGCCCTACCGCCGCAAGAAAAAGGGGGATGTAAATCTCACAGGCACTGCAAAGAGGCCGCAGAAATGGCCGCCCAGAGTAGGCCGCAAAAATAGGCCTGGAACAATAAAGTTCTCCAAACTGCTCCGACAGGGCACAGATGGAACCCGTCACAGGTCAGCAGGTCTCCCAGCACTTTCCTCTCCCCACCGAGCACAGCAGCCAAGGGTCAGCGAAAAATAGGGTAAAACCTGGAGGAGCTCAGCAAGATGCGACCTTCCCTGTTTGCAGTCAGCTCCGCCCCGACTAAGAAGATTATTATTATCGTCTATTGATGCACCGTATTGGCAGCACCACACACATCCGTAAAAGGTCATACCAATATTGTAGTTGAGCACACAGAAGTTAAGTTTGTAGAGCAGGTCTTTAGGACAATCACCTGAAACTTGCAATCTTGAAGAATGCGTGGATTGGCAGTACAATTACACTGTGTTGGGGCCTAAGTGAGTCAGTGATTGATGTGAATGCTCACGACATGCCGCTTTATGAGTCATTGGTTCTATTTCCAAACTACAGAAATGCACGCTCTTAATTAACCATATAATGAATGAAGATAAGACCCTTGTTTCTCAATGTTCACTGTGTACGAGCTAAGAAGATTTAGTCCATATCCAAAGATTTAAATCGGATTGGGAAAAGCAGATTTATAAACACTGTGCTCTGTTGACTAATGAATCCGCAATCGAATCTACTATTATAGCTTTTGTTACATAACATGCTTTCCTTTTTTTAGAAAGGGCAGAAAAAAAAACAATCTCTTTGGTCATACTTTGGATTCTGGATTAATTTGCCGATATATGAGGCACTGTGAACTATTTGGTTCACAAAATGCAGAATGAGCTCATCCACAGACAGTCACTGCCTGTTTCTACAGCCGTTTTGGGATTGTCTCCTTGAAAATGTTGGTGATCTGTTGATCTCACCTTTTTTCCCAGTATTGTTGGCCTTCTCTGGGTACGTCTGCTTCAGTTTCCCCTTCGCAGTGGTGGATCTGTTGGGAGATCGATGCCAGTTTCTATATCAATACAAAATCCAAAAGAAGAGGCAACCCACCGTTATGATGATGTGCCTGTGTTTCTGGAGAGCGGTCTCCAACCACCTGGTCTATGTCTTTCCAGTGGTGACGCTGAGCTGTTTTTTTATGCCGCCTCCAGCACTGCCACCTACGGCACCCTCGGTGTGGACTCTGCTTGGGGAGGTCTTCAGTTGTCGTCTCTTGTTTGACTTCCAGTATTTCATATGGCATATACTTCATCACAAAAACCACTGGCTGTATCAGAAAATTCATGCTGTCCACCACAAATATTCTGCCCCATTCTCTTGGTCAAGTCAGAATCTTGGTGGCTATGAGCTCATGACCGTTGGCTTCTGGAGCAACAACAATCCCATCCTGTTGAGATGCCATCCACTTACAGCCTGGGTGTGCAACCTGCTTAGCATATGGATGTCTGTTAATGACCACATAGGATATGATTTCCCTTGGTCTCTAAGCCATGTCTTACCCTTTGGGTTGTACGGTGGGGCGCTGGCACACGACTTACATCATCAGAAACCAGAAACAAACTTTGCTCCATTTTTTGGTCACTGGGATTTGATTTTTGGAACATCGAGCTACAGGGGAGACTGTTCAGATGACTCAAGAAACAACAATGTTGGGAGATGACATAAAAGAAGAAAAAAACATGAAATCTGGGTAAAACAGTAGCAGAAAACAATCAATATAGGAATAAATGTCAATTAAACAGTCGTATAATGGAGATTTTTGCTGTCCGCACTATTCAAATGAAATGGGGACACTTGACAAAAAATTGGTAGGTTTAGACATATCTTTGGGCATATCCATGTGTATTTCTAGTTTACGCATAAAATAGCTCGAGAAAGGATCACGTAGAGCTGAAACGTTGCCAGTAATTTCCAATAAACCTTTCATTTTGTTGTCTTAGTGCCTGATCCTCCTACTTTGTTCTTGGACCGTGTTGTGGGAGTTGACCTCTCCGGGATTTGGTGCACTTGCTCTCCTTGTTTAATGCGGTATACTAGTCCTACTTCATATCACTTCCAATAGAAGTATAAATGTATCTTTGAGCACATGTGTCTCCAGTTTGGTATAGTCATATCTTTGGGCATATCTACACGTGTCTCCAGTTTAGGTATATTCTATCGTTGTGTCTCTGATTTATTCTGCTTTTCAATCATTATGTTCTCTATAAGAGTGCACAATATGCGTCCATACAATTATCTACTTTCCAATTGTGGATATATATTTTTTGGGGGGGGTGTATGTATGTAGACCTGTATGTTTCTTTCAAATGGGATAGGTAATATACACAGGCGCTCAGGAAGGTATATAGAGATATGGATGAAAGTGAAGAAAATGTAGATTGCAAGCCCTTAGGGATTTGTCAGACACCCAGCAGACACAAAAATTTTACAATAAAGAAAGGGAATCCCTTAGGCGCATTTGTGTCAAGATTGATATATATACTACATGACACTTTTACAGTAAAAGTGTACAGTAAAACTGTAAAGGTGTCATGCAGTATATATATCAATCTTGACACATATGCGCCTAAGGGATCCCCTTTCTGTATGTTTCTTTTGTTTACTTTAGACTGTGAAAACAACTATTGGGTATGAGAGTACATCACATGCACCAAACACAACAAAACATCGTGAGACGTCAGTGTGCATATACATTACTTTGAGCATCATTTCGCATCGTATCACATACATATACACATTCCTTTATTGTAGTGGATCAACCTACTTATTGTAAGATTGTTGAACATTTTGTTGTTTTTCCATGGAAAACCAGTAAAAGATATAAGGAGGTTAAACAGACTTTTAAAAGAATATATTAGCTCTGGAAACCCTTTGGCTGGCAGTGATGTACAAAACAAATAAATTCAGTATTAACTGGCGCTCAAGCATGAGTTATGACTATATTAATGCCCAACGTTTCACTCATGTCTCCTGCCTGCTAGTCATTTGCGTTCCCTTTAAATCAGTCACATTATCCTCTTGGAGCCAGGCTGTGTTGTCAGGGAGCTGGAGGGTTTGAATTGTTGGGTTTGTATGAGCTGCTGAATGGGAGGGGGAGTCAGCTCTGCGCCATCCAAATGAATAAGGAAAAGAGTATATTGCTGTTTCCTTTGATGAGTTCAGCTGAGCAGGTGCTGACAATGGATGGAATATCTTGCCTGCCTCATATTTTGGATAAATATCTTTCCGATAGACCACTGATACAGCCGTTATGGGATTACTTACGTCTTCATCACTCTCAGACTTTGAGATCTCCACTCTTTCCTGTGATCCTCACCGTATCGTCCTATGTTGTCTTCTGCATTCCATATCTAGTCTTCAACCTCATGGGAAGAAGATGGCCTTTCATCCATAAATACAAGATCCAACAGGACAGGAACCCTACAGGAGCTATGATCTTCCATTGCCTTGGGATCACACTGTACAATCATCTTTTCTACATATTTCCAGCTGCTGTTGCCCAGTGGTATTGGAGACCTCCTTGCCCTCTCCCAGAGCAGTCTCCAACCATTCTGGATATCATTTTTGGGATGTTGGGAAGCTTACTCCTTTTTGATTTTCAATATTTTATCTGGCACATGATCCATCATAAAAACAGATGGCTTTATAAGACCTTTCATGCCATTCATCACGAATATATGGCTCCGTTTTCCCTGGCCACACAGTGTCTTGGTGGTTGGGAACTTGTCACTGTTGGGTTCTGGACAACAATAAATCCCATCATCTTCAAATGCCACCTTCTGACGTGCTGGATATTTATGGTGCTCCATGTTTACGTCTCTGTAGAAGACCATTGTGGTTACGATTTCCCCTGGTCCACATCCCACCTGGTACCTTTTGGGATCTATGGGGGGCCAATCAAACACGATATGCATCATCAGAAACCCATGAGTAACTATGCCCCACACTTCACCCACTGGGACAAAGTCTTTGGCACCCATGCCGAGTTCAGTTCTGTGAAGGGTGTATTGGAGCTCGAGACCCATAACAAAACCTGCTGTGCGAGCATAAAGGAGGACAATCTGTATGACGAAAGTGTCTTTCCTACAGAAAGGGTTGCTGAAGAAAGAAGCTGATGTCATAAAAACCTCCCTGCCATACTGTGACAGTGAACTTCCATTTTATTTGGCATTAAAAAAAATATATATATACATATAAGTAATTCCAAGCATTCTGAGATAGAGAATCATTTTCTTTTATTTTCACCCTGCCATGTGGTAAGCAAAGCATGGCCCAGGATAGACATTGGTCTAATGTGTTAATAAACTATGATGTCGCCTGGTGTCAGGCTAGGGTCAGACGAACGCATTTTTATGTTGTCTGTGAAAAAGTGCGTTCGAACGAATGGACGCATTTTTTCACAGAATACGTGATAGTGGTCATACTATGCGCATTTTCGTCCGTGATTTTGTACGGATCATCAATAAAACTCTTTTTGCGTCTGGACGTTATGTTGGCCAGACATTAGCAGCGTCTGACGTCTCCTAATCACACACACACGCCGCTAGCAGACGCAGCGCACTCTGTACGTCAGTACCTGCGGTTTCACGTTCTCGAAAAAATGCGTTCATTTTCCACTTGCGTTGCGCAGCCGGACTTTTGTGCGACCGTACTTCGTATATTGGCCGTCATTGCCCGGCATCTGCTGCTAGTGCGGCCGTGATTAAGTGCGGCTGCACGCGCGTTCGCACTGCCTCAGTCTGACCCTAGCCTCAGATGTCTTTACAGGCGACTCATTACTGCCGGACAGATCTACGATCATCTTAAAAGTCATTAACTCCTGCAATTCCTCCTACTTTACCTGCCACTACTGTCTTTTCCAAAGCTTTGTTATTGATGTTCATATACAGCTATGAACTGTAAGCACAGATACAGCCAAGGGTCCAAAAACTGATGGCAAGAGCATGATGTTTTTGTGATATTTTCTGCGACAGACAGGGAGACTCCCTTTAACATCACTGGAAATAAATAGACATGTTCTGTTCCCATTTGTTTTCTAAGTTTGCCTTTATGAATTTCTTTATCATGCCATGGAAAACCAATGGTGTCTTAGAATATGTATCCAAAAGTCAGGGCAATGACAGGCTGACTGTGTCCCTTTGTTATTTAATATCTATTTTAGGAAATTCAGCCTTCAGTCTAAAAATGATTTAAAATGGTATATGATCTGTATGTAAAGTAGCGCTAGTTTAGATGGCAGGTCACACAATTATTCATTTTCAACTCTTTTTGGGTCCTTGTAACATTATATTAACAGGGTTATTCAGAGAGCGGTGAAAAGCATGAGCATGACTGGAGAATGGAAAATTCTAGGTCAAAATAGACGATTTGGAAAGTGAGATAAATGGGAGAATTTTTCTGGTTTGGCTATTCTGAGCTAGAATTTTCCATTCTCCAGTCATTCTCCTGCTTTTCACCTCTCTCTGAATAACCCTGTTATTTTTTAATTTGATATTTTCTTTCCCTGCTTAGGCTAGGGTCAAACGAACGCATTATTCGCAGCGACCGTCAAAAAGTGCGTCCGAGCGCATTGGCGTATTTTTTCACGGAATGTACGAAAACAGTCAGACGATGCGCATTTTCGTGCGTGATTTTTTACGGATCGTCAATAAAACACTTTTTGCGTCTGGTCGTTATGTAGGCTGGACATTAGCAGCGTCTGACATCTCCTAATCACGCACACTCGCCGCTATGCCGCCGCAGCGCACTCTGTACGTCAGTACTAGCGGTTCTGCTTTCTCGAAAAAATGCGTTCATTTTCCACTTGCGTTGCGCGGCCGGACTTTCGTGCGGCCGTACTTCGTATATTGGCTGTCATTGCCCGTCATTTGCTGCTACTGCGGCCGTGATTAAGTGCGCCTAAACACACGTTAAAAATGCGTTAGTCTGACCTCAGCCTTAGTTTTAAACCAAACAATAGGATGCACGCATGGAACTTCAATGATGGTAGGTGTTGATTGAATGGCCAAACTACGTGCTGAATCCAGAAAGAAGCGAGCAAGCGCCCCAGTTAATTAATGGCACTTTATATGAGTGGTTAGCAAAGTTTCAACTATAGGTGCAGACTTGATGAGGGTCGATATGTTGCTAACCTGTCATACAAATTACCATTAAGTCGCTGAGGTTACTCGGTTCCCTTCCTTCCTTCTGAATTAATTTTAATTTGAACAAAAAGCGGTTTTGCGCACTAATCCCTATCAGGACGGCTGCATAAACCAGGAGCATCCAGCCCACTTCATGTATAAAACCTAAAAAGAAAAAAAAGGGTTGTCATTTGAGCTTACCCCTATGACTAACACTTTAGTGGCCATTACTGTAAACTAAAACCGTTAGTAATTAGTGCACGAAACAGCTTTTTTGTGTATATTTGTATATTTTGGTGTATTCCCAGCCAGGTCATATTTTGCTGCTGTCCCATTCCGTGTTTTCTTCTTCAATCCCAACATGGAAATGTTTTTGGTGAGTGTATAAGAATAAACACACCTTTTTGTCTCTTGGCTGTGAAGCAGCGGGGGACGTGGTAGTCAATTTTTGATTTCATTAGGTTAGGACCCACCTTAAGAGGTTGTTGTGACATGGCGGGTGGGCTTAACACTTTAATGGCAACTACAGTAAACTACGACCTCTGTTTTGTTTTGCATGGAGTCATAGGGGTAATCGCAAATGACAACCCTTTTTTTCTTGTTGTGAATTAATTTTATGCTCAAAACACATGTAGCTTAGTATTATTTGCCCCTAACTATGATGTAGTAGTAGTAGTACTTGTAGCAGTAATTGCTCCTTGAAGACTTGTCAGTGTTTCAGTCTGGAGGTGGCCATCGTGTAATTGTGTCACAATCTTTTAAATAAACAAGGCCACTAGTTATACTGTGCTACTAACTTCTGGAAGTATTAAAAAATAATCAACAAATGTCATAGATTTTAATTTGATATATGGTTGTCCATACAGCTTTTTCAGATCTTGCCATTTCTATAGCCATATTATTAACAATCCAAACAGCTGTGAGTCCTCTAATAGCTTACATACACACTTGTAAATCTACTCTTCCGATCACAGATTTTCACATAAAACATACCTTCCTGTCAGATTATCCACGAGCAAGTACTAAGACATTAAGGGCTCTTTTCCATAGTGATCACTTACTGTTGCTTTCAGATGAGTAAGTGTTAACGCTATGGTAAGCGACTTTAACGCATGCCCCTATATTACATCCCAAACGCTAAACCCGTGAAAAATCAGCACATCAGTGATTGCACTAGCTTCCGCAAGCTTACTGTACTTTGCGCTCCCCAGGTTAAGTATAGGATTTGCAATCAGTAATTAGCATTTCAATAAGTAAGGTATTACAAAGTGCTAACGCGAATTACCACAACGATGCGCAAGCCAAAATTTTAGTTACTCCTAAACACTGGTGATAAATGATTCTGCTTTTGCAAAATCATTTAGCACACCCTAAACCCTCCCCCAATAAAACCGATATTCACCTCCCATCAGTGGCATCACTAGGGTTGGTGTCACCCGGTGCGGTAACTTATGGTGTCACCCCCCCCCCGAGTTTTACGGATTTTTTTTTAATTCTCTTACTCCTAAATCAGTACTCCCATATAACACTGAATGCTCATACAATACAGCGCACATTACTGTGAGGTTTATTGCTGTGGAGCTCTCGCATATGCTCACACAAATTTTTGCCAACTGCCAGCAAGTACGGTGCCTGTTCGAAGGCAGTGAAAGCACACATGGATATATATTGCCCCCAGCAGCTCTGGATATATTGCCCCCAGCAGCTCACCCATGGATATATATTGCCCCCAGCTCACATATGGATATATTGCCCCAGTTCACAGTTATATATTGCCCCCAGCAGCTCACCCATGGATATATATTGCCCCAGCTCACATATGGATATATTGCCCCAGTTCACAGTTATATATTGCCCACAGCAGCTCACCCATGGATATATATTGCCTCAGCTCACATATGGATATATTGCCCCAGACCAGCTCACACATGGATATATTGCCCCAGACCAGCTCACACATGGATATTGCCCCAGACCAGCTCACACATGGATATTGCCCCAGCTCTCATGGATACTGCCCCCAGCACACATGGATATGCCCCAGCAGCTCTCATGGATATTGCCCCAGCTCCTCTCATGGATATACTGCCCCAGCTCCTCTCATGGATA
This sequence comes from Leptobrachium leishanense, assembly GCA_009667805.1. Taxonomy (NCBI): domain Eukaryota; kingdom Metazoa; phylum Chordata; class Amphibia; order Anura; family Megophryidae; genus Leptobrachium; species Leptobrachium leishanense. The sequence continues at coordinate 66,844,709 of CM019065.1, forward strand.
TACTGCCCCAGCTCCTCTCATGGATACTGCCCCAGCTCCTCTCATGGATATACTGCCCCAGCTCCTCTCATGGATATACTGCCCCAGCTGCTCTCATGGATATACTGCCCCAGCTGCTCTCATGGATAATGCCCCAGCTCCTCTCATGGATTTTGCCCCAGCTCCTCTCATTGATATTGCCCCAGCTCATGGATATGCCCCAGCTCATGGATAATGCCCCAGCTCATGGATATGCCCCAGCTCATGGATATGCCCCAGCTCATGGATAATGCCCCAGCTCATGGATACTGCCCCAGCTCATGGATATGCCTCAGCTCATGGATACTGACCCAGCTCATGGATACTGCCCCAGTTCATGGATTTGCCCCAACTCATGGATACTGCCCCAGCACATGGATATGCTGTCCCAGCTAATGGATACTGCCCCAGCAGCTCATGGATATGCCCCAGCTCATGGATAATGGCCCCAGCTCATGGATATTGCCCCAGCTCATGAATATCCTGCCCCAGCTCATGGATATACTGCCCCAGCACATGGATATACTGCCCCCAGCACATGGATATACTGCCCCAGCACAGATATACTGCCCCAGCAGCTCGTGGATATTGCCCCAGCTCATGGATAATGCCCCAGCTCATGGATATACTGCCCCAGCAGCTCATGGATATTGCCCCTGCTCATGGATACTGCCCCAGCTCATGGATAATGCCCCCAGCTCATGGATATGCCCCAGCACATGGATACTGCCCCCAGCTCATGGATAATGCCCCCAGCTCATGGATATGCCCCAGCACATGGATACTGCCCCAGCTCATGGATATTGCCCCAGCTCATAGATATACTGCCCCAGCTCATGGATATGCCCCAGCTCATGGATACTGCCCCAGCTCATGGATACTGCCCCAGCTCATGGATATTGCTCCAGCTCATGGATACTGCCCCAGCAGATGGATATGCCCCAGCAGCTCATGGATATGCCCCAGCCATGCCCCAGCAGCTCATAGATATGACCCAGCTCACCTCCGCTGCGTGTTCGCTCCCTCTGAGCGTCCGGCGGCGTGCAGCTTGGGTGCTCGCCTGGGGGAGCCACGTGACTAGCCGCGATCTGCTGGTGACGTGTTTCCCCCAGGCGAGCGCCGAAGCTGCATGCTTCGTACGCTCGCAGGGAGCGAACACGCGGCGGAGGGTGAGACACCCGCCCTTAGGGTGATGGTGTCACCCTAAAGGCGGGTGTCACCTGGTGCGGGCCGCACCCCCCGCCCCCACGTAGCGACGCCCCTGCCTCCCATCCAAAAGAGAGAATGGTGGCCCAATCTACCGCTTCTCCTAGCTGACAAATAGTTCCCAGTCTCACTCCGCAATCACTCGACGGCATTGCGCGATCTCACAGGAGCAAGATCATGCAGGGCTCGCAGCCCAGAAGCGCAACCCTCCATGGAGTCCTATGGACTCCAGGAGGTGATATTTGCGGCGCCACGGAAGAGCTACCACGAGTATCACTAAGGGTAGATTTGCGTTCCGCTGCAAGGTGCCGAGGTTGCATTTGCCCCGGAATCTAACGCTAAAATACGCTATTAAATACAGAGATGTAGTGTACGCAGCTGCCCTGCAAACGCACCTTCATAAATTTACTGCATTGTATAACTCATTCTGTCACTTTGTGCTACAATGTAACTACATGACCCACCATTGTGACATGTTAAAAGAGCTAAACTGGCCATCGCTGGAATCTAGACGCACTCTTCACCTTTTCAACCTGGTGTTTAAGAGCTTTTCTGGGAAGCTACCACCCTACCTGAATAGGCTGCTTTCCCTAGCAGTTCCCTCATCCTATTACCTCCGATCCAGGACCAGCACCTAACTTGCAATACCACAATACAAAAAGAAAGTGGCTCGATCCTCATTTTCCTACAGAGCACCGCAGTTATGAAATAACCTCCCAGACGCCATCAAATCTTCCAGTCACTCAAGAGCTCCCTATTACCATACCACGATACAAAATGCACCTGTAAACATGTAACATAGTGAGTATATTTCCTACATATTTATTTTCTGTGTTAATCTCTATATTTGTGTTTTGTTTTTAATATCTTGCATTTATTACTCTGTATTTCTGTAACGACTTTAAAATTTCAATGTTCTTGAACTTAGGACATACTTGAGAATGAAAGAAATCTCAATGTATCCTCCCTGGTAAAATACTTTGCAAATAAATAAATAAAATGGGAACGCTACAGGGAAGCCTGCAAGCACAGGTTTTCCCCGTTAGCATCCCCATTTTAACATTAGGGAGGGAATAGGGACCTAATTCTTCTATTGCCTGGAAGACCTAGAGAACATGCAGATTGGGAGATAATATGAGCAGATAGCACTGGAGAATGATGCTTAAACACCAGTTTCCATTTGTTGTTTTTCCCCCCAATACAAGTGTTAATTGTTCCCAGTTAGTTACGACGTTATACAATTATGGGGGGATACAAAAGTGTAGGCAAGGTGCCCCCTCAAAAAAGGATGGATATAACGATACCTGGAAGGCATCCCATAATAATTGTTCAGGGAATTTAAGATACAGTAAATATAAAGCTTTTTAATGTAGATATCAGTGCTTCCTAACGGTTCAGAGCAAGACAGCCCTTTCAGTGGGGAATTGGCCCTGGACCCACTGTATAGTGTCGCTGAGATAGAGTGCAAGTATGGGGGCAAAATAAATACACTACTGTTGGTTTTAGAGTTAAGGCTATTTTCAGTGTTAGGGTTGACCCTAACCATCAAATTCTGCTCCATTTTTGCTTCATTTGTAGGCAGCGGATTCTGCTCCTTCTTTTGACATACCACCTAATATAGATAATGATGAGGAAGAACAGCTGTTAGAGCAAATCAGGAAGGCTGCACGTCTGGGTAGCACTTTAATTATTGGAGATTTTAATTACCTGGACATTAATTGGGATAGTGGGGCTAGTAATTCAGCGAAGGGAATCCGGTTTCTGAACCTGTTACAATACCATGACACAACTGGTAGAAGCACCAACTAGAAAGGACACCTGTCTGGATCTGGTTATAACAAACAATGTGGATCTTTTCTCAAATATTCAAGCAAGGGAGCAGTTGGGAAACAGTTACCACAATATGGTGTCTTTTGAAATAAACTCAAAAAAGCACATTCATAGGGGGCATGCTAAAACATATCATTTTAAAAAGGCCAACTTCATTAAAATAAGGGAAGCTCTCAATCTCATTGACTGGCAGAAACTCTTTCATGGGGAAAAATACAGAGGATAAGTGGAATTTCTTTAAACTAACACTAGAAAAATACACGTCTCAATATATTCCACTGGGTAATAAATATAAAAGAGACAGACTGAAACCAATGTGGCTCAGTAGGAAGATAACCAAGGAAATGAAAAATAAAAAGGAGGCACATGTACATACACATTACACACACACAGAATAGTAGGAGAGAGGACCCTGCTCGAGGGCTTTCAATCTAAGAGGAGATGGGTGACACATTAGGTGAGGGTAAATAAATGAGTATGTGAAGTAGCAAGGCGCATACGGGCTCGGTGGGATGAAGGAGCAGGAAATGTACAGTCAGGGTTATGGAGTGAGCCGATAGGCTTCTCTAAAGTAATGTGTTTTCAGAGACGGGGAGAGTCTAATTTTGCGGGGAACGAAGTTCCATAGAAAGGGGACAGCTCAGGAGAAATCCTGAAGGCAAGAGTTGGGGGTGCGGGTATGAGGAACTGATAGCATCAGATCATTGGCAGAGCGAAGTGGTCGGGTGGGATATACCTGTTAATAAGGGAGGAGATGTAGGCATGGACGCGGTTATGGAGAGCTTTGTACGTGAGCACCATTATTTTTAAATGGATTCTGAAGGAAACAGGGAGCCAGTGTGGAGATTGACAAAGGGGTGAGGTGTGAGAGGTGTGGGATGTGAGGTGAATGAGTCTGGCACAGGCGTTCATTACAGATTGCAGAGGGAGAATCTGAGATTTTTTAAGGCCAGAGAGAAGGAGGTTGCATTAGTGAAGGTGGGAAATAATAAGAGCTTTGATGAGCATTTTAGTAGAGTCCGGATTAAGAAAGGGACGGATGCGTGCAAGGTTTTTTAGGTGGAAGTAGAAAGAAAGTGTCCATATATAGCATACATTTATGCATATTTAGCGAGAGATCACAGTAGAATATATTAGCTGACAGTAAGAGCCAGTTTGTGTAGCGCTGGATGAGTTTTACCCTCTTTAACTGAAATTAGGTCATGTTGTCTGCCAAGTATCTCAATATGAATAAGCCTTTGTAATACTTAAGGCTTGGTGTTGCTATTACAAACCCAAAATCATAGTGCTCACAGAATCATGGTTAACCCCAAAAGTACAAGACTCTGCCATATCAATAAAGGGGTATTCATGTTATAGAAAGGACAGAGCAAAGAGAGGAGGGGGAATTGTTATTTATGTTGAAGAGTCCATAAAGTTCACCCCTTTACAGAATTCTAGCTCCCCTGCCACCTTTGATTTCCTCTCTGGTATAATTGAGATCCCATTCAGTAAATCAATCATTGTTACTGGATTCTAACATCCACCGAGCTCCCCAATGCACTCCCTCTCTGACATAACTCAAATCCTTAATAACCTACTTGCACAAAACCAAAAAAGTGAACTGTTGGTCCTCGGCGATTTTAATACAGATTGGATAAATCCTAAAAACAATAAACACTGCTCGCTGTTTAAAACTTTGCAGCTAACTCAATTAATCTCCTCCCCCACTCGCATTAATATGAAAAGCCCTAACCATACCTTGCTGGACTGGATTCTCTCCTCATCTTCCGATAGAATACAGGAGGCAGGCGTTCTCACTAATAGCTTTAGTGACCACTGTCTTGTGTACTGCGTGCGTAAAATAAAGGCCACCAAATCTCCCCCAAAGGTAATAACCACCAGATCTTTCAAGAAATTTATTCTTGAATCCTTCCTAAGTGATCTGAAACAGCTCCCATGGTACAGACTAAACCTAATCCCAGATCTAGACTGTGCAATTGCATATTTTCAGTCCGAGCTCCTGCAAGTCTGGAATTCCCATGTCCCGCTGCGTAAAGTGTGAGTAAGACGGACCTATCTCCCCTGGGTTACAGCTGATCTTACACTAATGTACCAGCTTAGAGATTCATTGTGGTCAAATTTCAAAACTACTGGTTCCATGAACAATCACTATGAATACGGAAAATGCCGGAATGCATGCACAAAACAAACAAAAATGACAAAAGCCCATTACTTCAATGAAGATCGAAACAATAACATATCAAACCCTAGAAACTTTTGGAAAACCATAAGTAACATACAAGCACCCCCTGTCCACTCCCAGCCGGCTGCTGTCAAAGTAAACAACCAAACCCTGCAACACCCCCTAGATGTAGCAAATGCCTTTAATGATTATTTTGTTGGATGTGCCACCACCCTGATTGCTAAGCTAGGAAATGACATGCAATCAGAAAGGCCGCATGCAGGTCAGGCCCCTCCAACTGTGCAAAGACCCTGTATCAGACAGGAATTCGGTTTTAGACCAGGAGCCTGTCAGTGTCGTTACTAAACTTCTCCGTAACCAAAAAATGAAATACCAGTCTGGACCTGATCAAATACCAGCAATGCTGGTGAAAATCAGTGCACCGCCAATTGCAAATCCTGTCGCAACCCTAATCAATGAATCACTGGCGACTGGATACATACCCAAACTCTGGAAGACTGCGAGAGTGGTACCTATCCATAAAAGTGGTGACAGTACTTTGGTATCCAACTATCGTCCGATATCATTGCTCCCTGTAATGTCAAAAAATTTGGAAAAATGCGTCTACACACAATTACGTGATTATTATCAATATTGGAACTACTTAACCACGGATCAATCTGGCTTTCGTCCAAATCAATCAACTACAATCGCCCTTTTAAAAGTCTGCAATGATATCCAAGCTGGCATGGAACAAGGAAAGCTAACTGGAGCCATCTTCCATGATTTTGCCAAAGCTTTTGACACAGTAGACCATGGCATCTTGTTAAAAACCTTAAAGACTCTGGTATTGGTGATCGCACGCTAACCTGGTTTCAATCATATGTATCTGATCGGTCGCAATATGCGTCCATTTCTGGCAGCTCCTCCCTCCCCCTCCCAGTCACTTGCGGTGTACCCCAAGGCTCAATACTCGCCCCCCTGCAACAATTCACAGAGCTAGAAAAGTGGATCAAACACAACAAACTTTTTTAAAATACTGACAAAACGGTAACGATGCTCTTTGGAACAGCACCTAAACTACATAAATTGCAAAATCCTCATCTATGTGTGGGGACAAAATCAAATGGCACGCTGACCACAGTCACTTCTCTCAAATATCTAGGTATGTGGTTAGACCCAAATCTATCCTTTGGCCCCCACATCGAAAAACTCTCATCTGAAATTTACCCCAAACTAGGTGCCCAGTACAGAAACAAATCCTGCCTGAACCCCACGGTAAGAAAGCAAATTGTACAACAAATGCTTATCCCGGCTATTGAACAGGGAGATGTAGTGTATGCAGCGGCCCCGCAAACACACCTTCAGAAACTTACCACATTGTATAGCTTATGCTGCCACTTTGCACTACATGACCCACCATTGTGACATGTTAAAAGAGCTAAACTGGCCATCGCTGGAGTCTAAACGTACCCTTCACCTTTCCTACCTGGTGTTTAAGAGCTTTTCTGGGAAGCTGCCACCCTACCTGAATAGACTGCTTCCTCCAGCAGTTCCCTCATCCTATAACCTCCGATCCAGGACCAGCACCTTACTTGCAATACCACAATACAAAAAGAAAATGGCTCGATCCTCATTTTCCTACAGAGCACCGCAGTTATGGAATAACCTCCCAGACGCCATCAAATCTTCCCCCAGTCTAAAGTCACTCAAGAGCTCCCTATTGACATACCTCAAAATGGAATGCACCTGTAAACATGTAACATAATGACTATTTCCTACATATTTATTTTCTGTTAATCTGTATATTTGTGGGGTTTTTTTTTAATATCTTGCTTGTATTACTTTGTATTTCTGTAACAACTGTAACATTTTAATGTTCTTGAACCCAGGACGTACTTGAAAACGAGAGAAACCTCAATGTATCCTTCCTGGTAAAATCCTTTATAAATAGATAAATAAATAAGACACAGTGACCCTTTCACTTTACCTCTGCAAGATCCAGCATGTATGAAAATATGTTTATGGCAAAAAGTACATAGAATATGCTGAAGCAAAAATTTAATAAAACTAATTTCAAACATGAAACCAAATTTAAAATGTCCCTAGAATTCTCAAAATATTACTGAATAAAGTCTCTAATATTCTACTCTTTCACTGGCATAAATGAAGGGCAGTTATTTGAAATGTTACACTCAATTCCTTACAAGGGAAATTTTAGAACTTTTGGTAAAAGGGGTTTGCGTAGTAAATTTTCGGGAGCTCAAAAAGTAAATGAAGCTTAAAATATATGTAAAGGGTTTTTGCATAGACCCACAAATACCCCTGTGGTCCTCTACCTCAGTTACCTTCAGGCGCTCTACAAGCTGATCCTGAGCCTCCGCTACCTGAGAGTTGGGGTACACGATTGCGGCAGTGCCTCCACCCAACTGGACATCCAGGCTATGGATGTGGGATCCAGTTGGGAACATATTTAAACAAGCAATAAAATCAACACAGAGCCGTCTTTTATAGAACTTTGTATTGCACAGCAAAACTCTATGCAAAAATAAATGTAGCGGTCTAAATAAACATAATGCAGTGGAATAAGTAAAGAACGCAAGAGTCAGTAAGAGTTTACCCACTCACAAACAATATTACTGCCCACCCTAGTCTTCTCCCTAATGGTACCATAGGTAGGTGGTTCACATAGTTGCGGCCCAGGATGATTGTAATCCACCTTGTCTGTAATATGCTGTGATGTTCCAGGGATCAGAGAAGTCATAGACTGCGGCTTGTGTAACCAGTGTCAGAGTGCCCTGTTGTAAAAAAAAAAAACAGGGGGACAGGTCTCAGCTTACCACTCCACAGTCTGTTTGACCAGGAAGGGGAGAAGCTGCACCACTGGGATTCCTTCACTCTGCAGAACAATCACTGCCAGGAATAGTTCTATGCTTTGATCTGGATACAGAGTCTGCTGGTAGCCTTTATGCAAAATGTTTCAGGACTGGACACAATCCCCACAAATCTCAGCCACCTTCTTCTTCCAGCTCCCTCCTTCCTTCTTCTCTTGCAGCCCTGCCTCCACACCAAAACCATAGAGCAGTGTTTCCCAAACCTGTCCTCCGGACCCTCCGCCTCGCCAGGTTTTCTAGATATCTGAAGCACAGCACAAGTGATATGATTTGCTGTTCAGTGATTGCAGGATTTAGTCTGCATTTCCCCAAGGTGCTCTGCAAAATCTGGCCTGGTTGAGGGTCCCGAGGACAGGTTTGGGAAATACTGCCATAGAGAGACACACATGATTATTCAAAGAGATCCGATTGGCTGGAGAAAGGTAACCGAACGCTGAAAATCAGCGTTCGGTTACCTTTCTTGGCCATTCGGCTATTCAGAGAGCAGGCAATACGCCAAATCCTGGCGAATTGCCTGCACATTCGGTGTCTGTTCGGTGTCTGTTCGAGGGCAGTGAAATCCCCATAAAAAAGCACTGCTTCGGCTATTCAGAGAGCACAAACCAGCAGTGAAAGGTTCCCGGAATGCCCTGCCATTCGGTGGTTTAATTCGGCAAGTTTATTCAGGAGAATCTCATAGGCTTCAATGCTAAAAATATTCCCGTTTTAATTAAATATCTAATAAACCATTCATTATAAAATTCTTCTGCAATAAGAGTCTCTTTATTTATAGATTTTTTAGGATATTTTAAGCATTTTTCTGGATTTTTTTCTTTAAGGCTAGGGTCAAACGAAAGCATTTTTCCCCGCGAACGTCAAAAATTGCATCCGAACGCATTGACGTATTTTTTCACGGAATGCGCAAAAACGGTCAGACGATGCGCATTTTCGTGCGTGATTTTTTTACGGATCGTCAATAAAACACTTTTTTGCGTCTGGACGTTATGTAGCCTGGACATAAGCAGTGTCTGACATCTCCTAATCATGCACACACGCCGCTATGCCGCTGCAGCGCACTCTGTACGTCAGTACTAGCGGTTCAGCGTACTCGAAAAAATGCGTTCAAATTCCACTTGCGTTGCACGGCCGGACTTTTGTGCGGCCGTACTTTGTATATTGGCCGTCATTGCCCGTCATTTGCTGCTACTACGGCCGTAATTAAGTGCACAAGAACGCACATTAAAAGTGCGCTGGTCTGACCCCAGCCTAAATCAGTGCTTTAAAGGCATCAAAACACATCTTGGTGATGAAGCCCCTAGTCTCCAGAAACTCCACAAGTGGTTTAGCAGATTCAAGTCTCGACATTTTAACGTCTGTAATGACCCAAGAGAGGGACTCCTGCACGTCCATGGATGAGACCATGGTGGTCAAGGTGAAGGAATTTCTGGATCAGGAAGCTCAAACCATTATCAAGAAGCTTGACGAAGAATTCAACATTCCAAAAACATGCATGTTGAGATTCTTCATGACAAGTTGGACTTTACCAAGAAATATGTCTACTGGTTCCATGTTTATAGAACACAGAACAAAAAATTGGTGAGGTGAGTTTACCACCTCATCTCTTTCAAAGTTTGGAGGTCTGCCAACTTCAAGGCAATCATCACTGGAGATGAAGCTATGTTAACAGAAGATGCTTTTTTGATGGTGTTTTGAGAAGTGGGTGCATGCCGTTGGCGAGACGTAAGAAGACCAGAAAAGGTGACGTCCCCCCTTTTCATGTTGACTCTGGACCAGATTTTACCCCTGCCTAGTTTGGTGTCCAGGCACCCAGGAATCCACACCAGGTTTCCCCTGTCTTCTCCAGCCTCAGATGTGGGCTGGGCCTGGATTGCCTTTAAAACCATACCCCACTCTCAGGTCTTGACTTCTGCTTTGAAGTCCTTCATTGTGACCTGACCAGGGTGCAAAGCACATCTCCTGTCTGGATTTCCACCATGACCCTCCATTGTCGTTTCTTGATACCCACCATGACCCTCCATTGTTCCTGGATTCCCACCATCACCCTTCATTGTTGTTTCCATCCATATTCCTAGACTCTCACTGTGAATCTCCATATTGTTCTAGTATAGCTGAACCTCAAGCACCTCTGATTTACTCGTGTAAGACTTCTGCTGACAATGACCACCCCTCTGCCAGCTGCCTACCACGACCCATGCTTGAACTCTGATCAGTCTACCGGATTTGCCCCTTTCTGATACCTCACCTGGATATTATGTTTAAACCTCTGTCCTCTGTGTCTCCTGGTCCTCAGCTCTCTCCTTGTTCTGTTCATATCAGTAAGTGTGTTCTTTAGTTTATCTGTGTCTCCTGATTTCTGTTTAGTCAGCACTCTTCCTGTCCTGCCCTCCTTGCCTATTTATACTTTATTCATTGTTCAGTCTTGTACCTGTCCTGTCCACTCTGCTTAGTGTGTCTTGTCCTGTATATTGCGTTTATCTAATACAGAGTTTCTTAAAGCTGTCCTCGGGACCCTGAACTAGGGATGAGCCGAACGCCCCCGAGTTCGGTTCGCATTTGAACTCGAACTTTCCAAATGTTTGAATTCGAACTCAAACTCAATGCAAGTCAATGGGGCTGAAAATTTTATTTTTAGAGTGCCCTCCAAGAGGGCATATATGCTAGATATTTGCCATAAAAGGTGTATGGGGGTCCGGGTAGTGCCCTGGGGGACAGGAAACAAGGACAAAAAGTTTTTAAAAAAACGTTTTTAAAGGGACAGTGAGTTTTCCATGAAATAAGGGTTAAAAATAAAAACGAAAGATTCCTTCAAATATCGTGACTAGGAGGTCCCCATAACCTGCCCGTGAAGTGGCGGATTTCTAGGATGTATAGAAACATTTAAAAACAAAAAAATGACGTTTAGAATGACGGTAAATGCTTTTCCTTTAATCTATTCATAAACAACTGCTTGGGGCGGCAGCCTGTATGAAAAGACATTTTAGGACGCGCAGAAAAAGTTTAGTGATTTTTTGGGCTAAATTATGGTGCAGGGTTTGTATGAAAGTAACAATAGGTGCTTTAAAATTGGGCCTTTAGCGTCGGCAACAGTGCCGTCACACAGTAACCCCTCTGAGGATATGAATCTGGTAAAGGCGTCAGTGCACCCAGATATTGTGCTTTTGGTGCCAGGCCAGCAAGTGCATTCATACAGTAACCCCTCTGTGGTTTTGTGGAAGAGTTCAAAAAATTAAAATGATATAAATGTGGCACAGGCATCAGTGCAGCCAAATATTGTGCCTTTCATGGCAGCAAGTGCCTTCACACCGTAACCCTTTTGTGGTATTGTGGAAGAGTTCAGTGCTGGAGGTTTTGTGAATGCAGAAGACATCCCCTATCTATTCCGTTACGTCAGCATCAGGGGATTGATAGCTGCTGATCCAGGACTGATTCAATTTTATAACTGTCAGCCGGTCTACAGAGTCGGTGGACAAACGCACTCTTTTGTCTGTGACAAAACCTCCAGCGGCACTGAACGTCCTTTCAGAAAGCACGCTAGATGAAGGGCAACCTAGTAGCTGCATAGCATATTGGCTAAGTTCTGGCCAGTGATCCAATCTCAACACCCAGTAAGCCAGTGGATCATCTGCTGGAAAGTTATACAGGTCTGCCCTTGCCCCTAGGTAGTCCTGCACCATATGGTGAAGACGCTGGCAATGGGTGCCTACATTTGACGTCCATGGGCGTCGTGGACTAAAAATTTTTAAAAAGGCATCAGTCAAGCGGCCCCGGCCTTCACCACTATTCCTCTGATCATCCGCAGCCTCAGAAGCACATGTGTCATCACTTGGTAACCTACCAGTGCCTGGAAAGGTGTTACACAAGTGTCGCTTTAGAGCGTCTTCAAGTTTTTTCATCCTGTGCTCCCTCTGTGCAGGCAGGATGAGCTCTGCAACTTTACCCTTGTATCGTGGATCAAGAAGGGTTGCCAACCAGTAATGATCCCTCTCCTTGATAGCACGAATCCTGGGGTCCTTTAGCAGGCTTTGCATAATAAGGGAGCCCATGCAGCGTAGGTTGGAGGTGGCATTAGCTTCCGAGTCTTCCTGCTCAGTGAGGATGACCCCATCGTGCACTTCCTCCTCCCAGCCACGTACCAGTCCTGGTGTTTCTGGGCACACAAAACCCTCCCTTGAGGAATCCCCACCTTCAATGTCCCCACTACTCAAATATTCCTCCTCCTCATCCTCCTCCTGTCTGATCTGAGGAGGACCCGCTGGAATGCTGTCTGCGGAAAGACTGGGGCCTTCAGAGCTAGGGAAGGCCTCCTCTTCCTCCCGCTGCTCTGCCTCTAGAGCCACATCTATAATTCCTCGCAGAGTATGCTCCAGCAGGAACACTAAAGAAATTGTGTCACTGATGCATGCACTGTCCCTGCTCACCATCCTCGTTGCCTCCTCAAATGGTGACAGTACAGTGCATGCATCCTTGATCATCAGCCACTGCGGGGGGGAACAAGTTGACCTGAACCTGTCCTTGTGCCATACTCACACAGGTACTCGTTGATGGCCCTCTGCTGCTTGTGCAGACGCTGCAGCATTGCTAATGTCGAGTTCCACCTGGTAGGCATGTCACAGATCAGACGGTTTGTGGGAAGGTGGAATTCTCTTTGAATTTCTGCCAGGCGAACACTTGCTGGGAATGACCGTCTGAAGTGGCTGCAGACTTTTCTGGCCTGGCTGAGCTCTGCCAGCCCTGGGTACTTGGTTAGGAAACTCTGTACCACTAGATTTAGGACGTGTGCTAGGCATGGTACATGCGCCAATTTACCCTTGCGTAGGGCGGAGAGAAGGTTGCTGCCATTATCACAGACGATCATTCCCAGCTGAAGCTGGCGTGGTGTTAACCATCTCTACACCTGCCTCTGCAGAGCTGACAGAATTTCTGCCCCGGTGTGGCTCCTGTCCCCTAAACAAACCAGCTCAAGCACAGTATGGCTTCTTTTTGCTTGAGCCATTGCGTAGACCCTGTCAGGCGTCGGTTTAACTGCCACTTCGCCAGAGACACAGAAGGAGGAAGAGGTGGTGGTGGTGAACAGACAGACCTCATACAAGCAGCTTTCTGGAGGCGTGGTGGATGAACAAGCTCCAGCACAGAGCCCCGTCTTGGATCCCTCCTAGCTGCAATCAGAGTTACCCAGTGTGCTGTGAAGGAAATGTAACGACCCTGTCCATGCTTGCTGGACCACGTGTCTAAAGTCACATGCACCTTGCTGCTGACTGCCTTTCCCAATGACTCGATAACATTGTCTTCCACGTGCTGGTATAGTGCTGGAATGACCTTCCGTGAAAAGTAATGGCGTTTTGGAACCTGCCACTGTGGTACAGCACATTCAGCAAATTCACGGAAGGGAGCAGAGTCCACCAGCTGGAAAGGCAGCAGCTGCAATGCGAGTAATTTTGCTAAACTGGCATTTAGACGCTGTGCTTGGGGATGGTTGGGACTATATTTTTTCTTACGCTGCAGCAGCTGGGGCAACGTAATCTGACTGCGTAAATCTTCAGTTGATGGGATGCTGTCACATTGTGAGGAAGGAGCTGGTACATCCATTACTGTAGCATCATCCCTGTCAGTGGAGGTTGTAGGCAATGACATGGCAGGACATACAGTTGGGGTAGAGACAGATGAGGAGGAGGAGGACCTACGCAAAGTTTTGCGCCAACGGGATGTGTGGCAGGAGGTCATATGTCGCCTCAAGCACGTGGTACCCAAGAGACCGGTGTCTTTCCCACGCTTGAGCCTCATCTGACATAGATCACAAATAGCAACGATGGGGTCTGCTGCACATTTCTTAAAGAACTCCCAGACAGCAGAGTTCCTGCATGTGTGCTTTGAGACAACAGCGCTCTGCACCTGAGCAGCTCTGACATCTGATGCCTTGGACTGGCTAGTGAGCACAATTAGTTTAGTTAAAGCGCACCCCCCTATCTCTGAGTTGCACTTTACCCACCACAAGCGCTGTTTCTGCCTCCCCTAGGCGTGTGTGTGTTCATTCTCTCCCCGGTGTCTCCTTACTCAAGTCACAGCAGCAAAATTCCAGCACTGGATCAGGAGGGAGTGTTTAACCTGGAGCGCCCAGGTCTGTCCTGCCCGTCTGATCTGTAACCAGCGCTTTCCTCTGGCAAAGTAACACCAGCCGGGTGTGAGCCGGAGATCTGCTGTGTGTGTGTGTCCCTTCTGTAAGTGCCCCACGTCTCCTGCCAACACAGTAAGTGTCTGTATGCTGAGTGTTTCGCGTTTCCCATATACACAATATATGCTCCATGTCTCCCCTATACACAGTATCCCCCCACTGAATGCTCCATGTCTCCCCTATACACAGTATCCCCCCTACTACTTAGTTAAAGCGCGCTCCCTCCCTCCCCTCGAACCTGGTCCTGCGTGTGTCACCTCTCCTCCGGCGGCATCTGCATGAAGTGAGGCACTGGGAGGAAGTGAGGTTATATCACTTCCTCTCCCAGCGCACAATGCACACTCACTCTCAGCAGCAATGAGGAGGCAGCGCTCGGTGGCCGGTGATACAGAGCGTCCCGCGGGGCAGCCGGTCAGTGACTGGCGGGTCCCACTGAGCGGTGTGGCGCTGCCCCCTGGAAGCTGCCGCCCTAGGCCTAGTTGGCCTAAGCCAAAATACACTGCTGATTCTGGCGCCCCCCCAGTTTGGCACCAGGCCAGCACAGTAAGGCGGCCGCCTGTGCTGCCTTACGCTAGCGCCGGCCCTGTGTAAACTACGCATGTCACTAAAGGCATGTGATGGACTTATAGTGAGGCTAGACGTCTACATTGTTTTAAAAATAGTTACCATCTGTCCCATGTTGACTCGGACAAGCCAGACGTGGGAAAGAGAGAAGACAAAGCCAAAGAAAATTGGAAGCCTGGAGAAAGAATGATCAGGCGATAATGCGCCCTCTGTTGCATGCTTGACTTCACACCACCATATACAATAACAATGGGTGAAATCACTGCTGAGAGTCACCATGGAGTGTCATGTCCAATCATTTGCACAAACAAATCCATGGATCCAATAATACTGAATTGAGTGTGAAATGACAGGAATTCCAAGCAATAATAGGGGTTATTATTGCAGAGGATCTAAAGGTAAGTAGTCAATGTAATAGAGCAGCAGGAAATGCTGGCAGAATGCTTGGTTGTGTAGGGAGAGGTATTAGCAGTAGGAAAAGGGAAGTGCTCATGCCACTGTACAGAGCACTGGTGAGACCTCACTTGGAGTACTGTGTGCAGTACTGGAGACCGTATCTCCAGAAGGATATAGACATCTTAGAGAGAGTTCAGAGAAGGGTTACTAAAATGGTGTACGGCTTGAAGGAGAAAAGTTACCAGGAAAGACTTAATGATCTTAACATGTACAGCTTGGAAAAAAGACGAGACAGAGGAGATATGATAGAAATATTTAAATACGTAAAGGGAATCCACAAGGTAGAGGAAGGGAGTATATTTAAAAGGAAACAAAGTAGCAAAACAAGAGGACATAGTCTTAGATTAGAGGGGCAAAGTTTAAAAGTAACATCAGGAAGCATTATTTTACTGAGAGGGTGGTGGATACATGGAACAGTCTTCCAGTTGAAGTGGTAGAGGCCAAAACAGTAATTGAATTTAAGCAGGCATGGGATAGGCATAAGGCTATCCTAAACAAAAGATAAATCCAGGTAAAGTATCCATGTAATTGGGCCGACTAGATGGGCCGAAAGGTTCTTATCTGCCGACATTTTTCTATGTTTCTAAACCCGCCAAATGTATCTGATAAACCGCCGAACGCATCTGATAAACCTCCTAACACTGCCGCTGAACCTCTGAATGAAGCCGCAAATCGCCGAACGCAGCTGATGAGCTGCCGAAAAAAGTCATCCAGCCGTTGAACAAAACCTGATCAGCTGCCGAACAGGGGTAAAAAAAAAAAAAGCCTGAAATTTTTAAGTCGTTTTCATCAAAAATAATGCTTCAAAATGCATGGAAATAAGATACAATGTCCTACGAATAACATAAAATGGTCTGTTACAGAATGAAACAAAAAATGCCATTAAAAAACCTGAATCAAAAATTTCACTGCACAAACCCAGATAAATGCCTAAAAAGTCGAAAAAATAAATTCATGAGGTTTTCCTGCAAATGAAAAGAATAAACGGTTGAAAAAAGAATTAAAACAAGGAAAGCGTCTTATTTACACAGAGCAGTTTCTAATGGCGTTTATACTCATTGCTGTGAGTTTTTATTGCTATGCAGCTCTGTTATACATCCACACACTCTACGCACTATCGCGTTGCACTCGCTAAAACCTGGACGCTAAGGGGAAAATTTAGGATTCGCTAATTTCCCCTTTTCGTCCTAATTTCCCCAGCAGATCGCGGGGCAGGCGCCGAGTCCGGCAGCCTGCCCTTTAGTGGTCGCCCACCTTGCGGATGCTGGGGGCAGCGCTACAACGCCTGACGCTAGTGTTCGCTTGAATGAGGTGATAGAGCCCTAAACAAAAACAGAGGGACTTTAGGAACGAAAAGAGGGACATTTGTTCCCCCCCCATATCGGGACACCTGAAAGTTTTGCTATATTACCCAAAAAAGTGCTATTTTTGTCCTGTACATTTTTACACCACCCTTCTCTATTTAGTAAAAACAAGACCAGCCATTCCCTGTCAGTGCCCAAATCTTCCCTCATGAAAGATGGCGGCTGAAGGCGCGGACGCCCAGCCCCCTTTCACGCGGCACAGAGCGTGCTGATCGGAGAACGCACGGCTTTCCTCTCCTCACGTGACAGAGTGGGAGGGCCCGAGAGAGAAGCAAGCAGCGGGCGCGCGCCGGTGAGGTTGCCGTGAAAGCCGCTGGAGCCGGGAGCTGCGTCACACGGCGGGCGCCGCCATCTTTCAAGCGGAGCGATGGGGCAGTGCGGGGTGATCTCGTCCAAGACCGTTCTGCTCTTCTTGAACCTCATTTTCTGGGTGAGTGCAGGGGGGTTGTTGGGAGGTCAGGGCTGCAGCTGTCCGGGGGGAGGGGCTGGTACCCAGTGATTGTTATGAGGGCTGGTACCCAGTGATTGTTATGAGGGGCCTGCTGCTGCTCTGTAAGGGCTAAACTCCGCCAAGGAGAGGCCCAGGGTCCGCTGCCCCCCCCCTCCCTCCCTCCCTCTGAGCTACCTACACTCCTATCATGCTCAGCCAGCCTTAATGCCTCCTCATGGGAAATGCAGGATGCGCTGCTGCCTCTTCACCGCCTCCCGTGTACACTGTGTGCACACAGCTCCTCGGGCTTGTGATCAGTGCATGAAAAGGGCTGCCCTGCCGCCGTAACTCTACATAAAGTCGCCTGATGAGTTTGATTCACAGGCCATTGCTTGGTGTTTTACCATGGACAAAATAATTCCAGAAGCTGTAATCACACCAAGGAGCAGAGAGGAAACTTGGGAGCCAGCTGCAGGAGCCAGGGAAACTTCCTTTATAAATATGTAGCCCAAGCTAAAGATTTTGTTTTCAGAGCCAGGCAAAATGTATAAATATATGTATAGCATAAATTGTAGATTTTGAAGCCGTTTGTCACTGTTGGTTGCCTGTTAGACCTGTTGTCTCCTAGTCTGCAGACTGCGACGTCCTCTCTGCATACAAATTCTACATGTTCCAGGGCAGCACTCTAGGTGGTATTCACACGGCACCATGGATGTCCTATAAAAATATCAGCATCACTATTTAGGGATGACTTGCTGTATTTCACTTTTTCCATTCTCTCCACCATACTGTAGTTTAGCATACGTTTCATTGTTGTCACCGGTGTTTAGTCGAAGTTGTTTAGCATTGCTTTAATCATCGTTTCTGTAAGAGGTCGGCGCTTTAACATTGCACGTGTACATTCACAGCATTGCTACGATGACAAAACTATCCGCAGTGTTAGGGCAGTTTGCTCATTTTACGGAAGAATAATGGTTTTAATGCTGTCTGCTTTTGATCGTATCTTTGCCGTTGTTGAATTCTGCATGTCTGGATAGCTGAACTTCACTGTACATGCAGCAACATTTGTTGTTGTATGCACCTACAGTTACAAGTACTTGTACAGCGCCAATAGATTCTGTAACGCTTTACAATGGGGGAAGCCTGAACAGGTGACCTAATAAATAGTAAACCTAAGAAACAGACGGCCCTGCCGGAAGGATAATTGTCCTGCTAATGCAGTACTTTATACAAGTGCTCAGCCAGACAATTCGTGAGCTGACAATCTAAGGGACTAAGCGAGTGAAACAAAAGGGAGCAGGGGGAGTGGGAAGATAATTACCAGAGAGAATATAGCTGACATTGCGTGATGATAGACCAAGAACTTTTGGCATGAGGTTAAACCGAGCGAGGATTGAACCAGTTGTGAAAAGGAGACTATATAATTAGGATAGGGGCTGGGTGGGACAGCAGAGGGAAAAAATGAAGTTTTACTTTCTGGCTTTCTTGCAGGAAACTGAGAGATTGCTTTGAATATGGCTTGCTTTTGGTTCAGGGATACCTAGGGATAACTGCAGTAAAACGGTGCTTAACCCCTTCACTGCTGATCCATTTCACGTTTTAAAAAAAACTTTTCTTTTTTTTTCTTTACTTTAAACATGGTAGTGTTTGGTATCATTGGAAAGGCCATGCTCTGGCCTTTCTAATGATACCAAACATGACCCTGCTAGCTGAAAACAGTCAGATATCAGGGTTAAAACAAACCCTTATCTCCACCCCTAGCTTTCCTTAGGAGTCATTAAGGACGTTCCCCACACGTCCTCAGCAGTGAAAGGGTTAAGGAATCCGTTCGCTCCTGTAATTGTTCCCAGAGATGGTGACGTCAGCATGCCATCTCCTCACTGGTGACCGGTAGCCAGGAAATTCTAAAATCCCAGCTGCTGGTGACACTGTGGGTGGTGGAGGAAACTCCTACACTTCACCCTGTTTTTCACCAGATTTGGGGGAGGACACTCCTCACATCCTGACTGTCTTTAAAACCGTAAAGTGGTCAGTTTGAGTATAGTGACCCTGCTCACCCTGTATAGTGACCCTGCTCACCCTGTATAGTGACCCTGCTCACCCTGTATAGTGACCCTGCTCACCCTGTATAGTGACCCTGCTCACCCTGTATAGTGACCCTGCTCACCCTGTATAGTGACCCTGCTCACCCTGTATAGTGACCCTGCTCACCCTTTTCAATTTATTAGCAGGAAACTATTAGAAAAAGCAGCTTCAGAAAGCAGTCAAGGGAAGAGAAGCTCTGCGGGAACTATTGATGCTATATGAATAAAAAAAAGTGGTTGGACAGGTTCCTCGCCCTCTACCGGGAACTCTTGATTAAACCTTATTGGTGCCTATGCTGTCCCTTTTTTAAAGGCCTAGAATGTTATCACCATGATATTCACAGGGTCCTGGATGGCAGGCTGTCTTGGCATGAAGAAGCACAAATGAAGACCTAGAAGTGTGGAGTATTGTTTTGAATCCTGCAGACCTATTATTACTAATTTGTAATATATGTTGTGTATTCACAAATTGACAGGATAAATCCCATTTTAACATGCTGTGTCAGGGTGTGGGGTGTTATAGCTGGGGTTGGCCAAGCTTTCTCAAACACTTTCTGTGGATATCGTGATAATGCCACCTTGGTATGCATTGCATTGTGCATGACTGAGGGTAATTCCAGATCCTCGGCTCTAGAGGGATCAGTTTCACCAGATCCTCATGAGTGAAATCTATCCTCCTGGGTTTCAGAATGCTGCCGCTTCAGGCTTTTCGGGTGAGGATGAAAAAAGTATTCAGAGGCTCTGTGTCCACTGTAATTTAGATACATGTGAGTGACTTCATATGACTGAACCTGTCTCTAATGACAGACTTGGCAGGAGTCACTTTACATGGACCAGATAATGATTTAATGTAAATGTGTCTATACATGGTGTTGATCCATATGTAGTTTAACCCAGTTATTCCTCCACCTTGCTCATTTCTGGTTCATTGTCAAGGAGCGCTTGTTCCCCTCATTCATCACACAGCTCTCTGTGAAATCCTGATGACATATTTTTGTGAATCCGCCTACGATGAGCAGGGAGAAGAACAAATCGCATGTATCAGTCCTCAAAATCAAGAAATAGGCCTGAGTATTTACAATTTCCTAAACCAGTAATTGTTGCTAATTACTCAAAAGAACTACAGAATTGAGGCTGAAAACAGACAAATGTAGACTTTTCCCATTCTGCTATT
The DNA here is from genome assembly GCA_009667805.1 of Leptobrachium leishanense. NCBI lineage: Eukaryota > Metazoa > Chordata > Amphibia > Anura > Megophryidae > Leptobrachium > Leptobrachium leishanense. The sequence goes on from CM019065.1 coordinate 66,865,062, forward strand.
TTTAGTCTAGAGTCTGCAGCCCCCACAAATTCCTTCTGCTTTTAATGGCAGCAATATTAATGTACACACAAAAAGCTTAAATTGTATATTTGAGAGCAACTGCATCCAGGTGCTCGGTTGATGTGCAGATGGAAAGGTAGAAGAACTGGGGCCTGATGTTGAACTTGCACCTCTCATGATCAAAATAAGGTGGGCTCCTTTTGAAAGGGATTTTTTTTAAATTTTTTTCCTGGCTTTTAAAGTTTGTCTGGATAGGATTACTGATATTTTTGGTAAACCTGCCTTTTTGATCCATGGTCTTGTCTGTTAAACAGATCCCCCTCCGTTCTCTCCACTCCTGAGTGGGAACTCTTTCATGCAGTAACTTTAGCTGATAGGTGCTCATTGGCAAGACCTTGGATGGGATGGCTGTTCTGGCCCAGTCCTCTGCCTGTGATTTATATAAAAGGGACACTACCACGTACATAAGCTGTACCTTGATACGTTTGCATGCCAAGTAAAACCACTTTATAAAACCCATGCAGTTTTTTTTCCCTTTGAAGTAATTGCATGTAAAAAGGAAAAACAAAGTAAGGTTCTGATTTTTATTTTTTTTATTTTTCCCATGATGCAATTGTGACCACCTACAGTCACTGGGCATCTGGAGGGGGCTGTGAGTTAGCCTCCTTCCTACTGACTATGGGCCAAGGTGCTACCTGGGGTTTGCCCAGGGAATCCAGGATTTATGTTGAACTGTGTGTGTTTATTCCCTTATGTATTTATTAGTGGTGCACCGAAATGGAAATTTACAGCCCATACCGAAAGGAAAATTCGGGATCAGTCCGGCTGAGAATCAGACATGAGAACCTGGAGGCCGAGCCTGATCCCGAAGGCCGGCCGAGAAGGCTGCTCAGGGGTGCCACCGGCTCAACTGGGCCTTGAAGGCCCAACCGAGTACTTGGTACTCGTGTAGTGCCCCAGATATTTCTCCCGATACCGGAAGCCGGCATCCGAGGTGCTGGGGCGGCTGTCTGAATGCCCTATCTGCATTCGTACAGGCACTTGGAGCTCTCCGCGTTCATACTTACCTTCCCGAGCGACACCGGCAAAGTTTCCGCGCGTGCGCTCGTTGGAAGGCCCCCAGCTGCGATCACGTGGGAGTCCCACGTGATCGCGGCTGGGGGCCTTCCAACGAGTGCACGCACAAAGACTTTGCCGGCGTCGCTCGGGAAGGTAAGTATGAACGCGGAGAGCTCCGTGTGTGTGTGTGTGTGTGTGTGTGTGTGTGTGTGTTTTTTACACACACAGAGCGGGGGGGCATAATCCATGAGAGCCGGGGGCATTTTTATATGAGGTCTGTTCTTATTGGAAAGCGTTCACATGACATAAAGTAAAAGTAACGGTACTCCTCGGTCTTAAAGTGGTATCGGTGCATCTCTAACAAGGACATTTAATTTTTTGGTAGTAGTGGTCCTTTAAGGAAAACTTCTCAATAGATAATCTATCCACTATTGTGCACAATATTCCCTCTCCTGATTTCCCTGTGCTTGGTGCATTTACAGCTGTTTGGGCAGCACTGTCCTTGAATCTTTGAGTCCTATTATTTATTATCTCATTGTGATGCTTTGATAATGTATCCTGGCACAGTTGTCAGTACAAGGTGCACCTTGTCATTCCAGCTTTGACATTCTAATAAAGTCAGAATTCTAAAAACAGAACCCATGAGAGGCCTACATGGAACGAAGGGGGAATTTTCTTTTAATTTTAGACTAAAAAAATAAAATGTGGTTGAAGGTATGCTTTTCATTTTTTAAAGATTTTTTTTAAAAAAAATTCTAACTGTTAGGTCTGCTAAAGTTTCTCACCATGCTACGTTTCACACCAAGTCACCAACAATAACCCAGGGCTGTATTCTGATCCTGTTGTTACCTTGAGCTTTTGTAATGTTACCAGTATCATCATTGTCTATGGAAGTGCTAAATTTTCAACAGCTTGAGTTAAGTTTATACCAAGGTTGGAATAATTTGTGTGGTATTTATCATGCTCTCCATTACTCTCTGATCTAATGTATCTGGGTAAAAATAAACACTCTACACCCGGATTCTTGACAACTGGTTCCAATGAATAATATCAGGAGTTTAAGAAAACAACAAAGTTCACTTTCAGCATATTTAGAATCTGCCGTCATTGTGCTGAGTGTGTCACTGATACTGAACAACGCTTGGAAAAATTATCAAATGTAGGAGCAACTTCAAAAATGCCAGGGCCAGAAACACATGTTTATGAGCCTGGCACGGTTTTGTCTATGGGCTTGGCCTAATAATAATGTATGAGTCAGAGGAACCAGTGGGTTCTGGATTTGTCATGTCCTGGGACCCACCAAGCACCACTTTGACTTGTACTTGGGGCTGAAACAACTAATCGATAACAACAAGAATAGTTGACAACTATTCTTGTTATCGGCCTGTGAACAACACAAACTGTTTATAGCCAAGCTGAGTTAAACGTTAATGACATCCGATGCATGTTTGGAGCAGAGTTGCCGCTGCTTTTACTCTGTCCGAGTTTAGTTCTAGGGTTAGGACAGACGTAACCGATTTGTTTCCAGTTAGTTTACATCAGTAGCAGAACTATAGTACAGACCCTGGGTACTGCCACCTGGTGGAAGAACTGTACTGTTTTATCCTTCCTTTGGGCTGGAGTCCTGTGCCACCACCCCACCCTCTTGGTCCAGCCCCTTCCCCCAAACTCCCTCACACTTGGGTTTGGTCCCTTGCCTAAACTCACTCTCTCCCACCTCTGGTCCCCCCCCCCCGCAACTGTTTGTTCATGTAGCTTATTAAAGTGATAAGACTGTGTGGATTGCCCCCCCCCCCTTCTCAGACTTTTGCATGCTCACATAATCATGTCTATCGGAATGCTCGGAGTGTGCAAGCAGCATCATTCCAGCACTCTGACCAGTTGCTTGCATACCTGATGTGCAAAATGTATGCAAGTATTCAAGCTATGTGAGATACGCAATTTACGTAAGTACGTACTAAAGTTAAGTACAGTACGTACTAAAGTTAAGTACAGTACGTAAATTGCGTAATGAAAAAGAGGGTGAGAAAGGCAGGGAAGGGTTGATATTTTTTTTCCGTTTTCTTTACATAGTGGTCCTTTTTAAGAAAGCAATATTTTTTTTTTATTCGATTCATCGAATAAAAGGCCAACTAATGGTTTATGAAACTAATCGTTAGTTGCATCCCTACTTGCATTCATTTCATAGTTTATTGTACATGGACATCAGTTTTCCTTTCACTCAGCGTGTTATAAATGCAACAATTTGAAAAACTCGCTGTAATGGGCAGTGGCTGAAATGGCGAGCCTGGTTAACCCATGCAATTCAGGGCCAAATCCTGTACCCTTGACATAACATTTTCTACTTGCGTAGCAGGAGCACTTCTTCAACTCCCATTCTATGGCCGCCTCCTTTTCAGCTGTTATTGAAGGAACGGTATCTTTCTATATATGGCCCTGCTGTCTCCATTCACAAAACTGACTGGGCGCCTGACGTTTTGCGCTACGAAGCTGTCTGCCGAGCCAGCAGGTACTTTCGGCTCATCTGATCCATATCTCATAGCAGCTGGCAGGGCTGAGTTTATGGGATTGGTGGCTCATTCATAAGGAATCCTGATTATCTGAGCCACTTGATTTTGACAAAGAACGCAGAATTTGCAAATCTTAGATATGTGGCAAATGCAGGAATTTTTTTAAGGTATATGTGATGTTTATTTTTGGGGACACAGATTATTTCCTTGGCATTCTTATTTGTAGTGTTATGGATTCTGACATGGTCATGGATCTATTCTTAACATTGCTTTTTTCAAATAATTTAATTAGAAGCTGTTTGGCGCTTTATAATACAAAACGGAAGGGGGTACATGAAGGGTTAAATAAAATACCCCGCCACTGACTCTTCCTTCTCCCCCTCAGGCCCCGTTCACACTGTGCGATTTATTGCGTGGTTTTTGCCGCGATATCGCGCTATGTAGCTTCTCCAATGCATTTCAATGGAGCTGCTCACATCATGTGGTGCAATGTCGTGCGTACATGACCCTTTTTTTGTGATTTGCGTTTTTGCGATTTGCATTGGTGGTGTTTTGCAAAATCACGCATAACGGCGACGTCGCGAATATGAAAATCGTGTGGAAAAACGCACGATTTTCATGTCGCGCAGTGTGAGCAGCGCCTTAGAGTGTAAATAATACCTTGAGTCCAACATTGGGCTCCCTCGGAGCTGGTCTGGATGTGACCAGCAGTGGCTTCCTCCAGCTGGAACTGTCCTGTGACCAAGGGAGGCTGGATGCTCAAGCAAGTGTTCAGTCATGATCTCTGGTCTGAGGAGTGGCAAACTCTATGTCCCAGATTAACCTCCCAGGCAGTCTAATTTTTGCAGAATTCCATGTCTAAAAGTGATCTGATTTTATTTTTTTTTTTATTTTTTTGCGCCTCAGGCAGTGATGGACCCAATCTGCGCATGCGTGCACAGCTCTGAGCCATTGCTTCGTGCAGGCACTACGAAAGTTGCATTTGTAAAGTCCCATAGTGTTGCTCAATTTGCAGTTCTTAAACTACGCAGGTTGCCTAGGAGCACAAATGGTGCAGAAAAGCTTCAGTGAAGACCAGGTTCTGGAGTCCCTTAGCCGAAGAGGAGGAGCTGCACGCATGGTGGGAGAAAAGTTAAAATAAACTATATTTTTAACTCCTGACTGCTAACGTACCATGTACATCCGATCGGGAAGTCTCCCTTAGACCCGCAGATGTACATGGTACGTCAGGGTCTGCTACACTCCCGATACACACCTCCCACGGCGCTCTGCCAGGCTGGAAGCCTGCCCCACCTTTTCAGGGGGCCCAGCAGGTGCGATGACCTCATCACGGTGCGTGATGACGTCATCACCGGGTTCCCCACCCTGACGCCTGCAGTGAAGATGGGGGGGGGGGGGTGGTTTTAAGCTGGTATCTAAAAATGATGAGCATAAAACGTTCAAAGTGAGCCCAGCGCAGAGGTGAACTGCCTCAGCAGTGAAGGTGTTAAAAAGCAAAAACATGTAAAAATTTGGTATTTCTAAACTATTTAGCCGGGGTCTTTTTTGGTGGTTGTAGATTTTGGGGACTTTGAAAAGTGTTTTGTTTTTTATTTTTTATTTCCATCTTATTTGATATAATTTACTATAAAAAAATATATATAGATATGATATGATATGGGCTGTCAGCAACATCTTCTCAGTTATTTAAGGGCAAAAAGGGAACTCTTAATCGGGAATCCCTTTTAAATGTTTGTTTTTTCTGTTGAAGTATTTTCAGATATATTTGCAAAAATAATTAGGTCCAGAAGAGAAATATGGAAATGCTGTAATAATGCAGGAGATACAAATCGCAAGTGTGGTTACAATAGTGTGTGGGGGGGGGGGGAAGCACACTTGGTAGTTGCTGTGAGCTATTACAGTGGTTAAAATGCAGTTTGGTAAAACCAAAGTTGTAAATGAGAAATAGCTGTGTGCACATTTTCTCATTCATACAAATTCCTTAGAACAAGGCCTAATGTAATAAGATCTCCTTAAAGATTTTAGAAGGGCCTGACTAAGCCCCACCATACAAATAAAGCTGTGCCCTGTGATGAGGAGATTGAACAGGTCTTTGTGTGTGCCACTGCTGACTGTGTTTGTACAGTTGATGTGGCAGGATGTGACAAGGCTTTAGTCCTGTATGAGCTCTTTTATTGTTCTTGGTAAATGGTCATGGTTTCTGCATATCATACCCAGAACAATAGGTGTGTTTATCTCAAGTGCTTTTGTCCTGGTAGAAGCCTCTGATTCTGCAGGCAGGTTTAACCTTGTAGCTCTTTGGAACATAAATTTTCGTTCATGTATGACCGTAGAGAACAGACGTGTGCACGCATGTACAGCGTGGATGTTTTTTTGGCACGCTTGCTATTAGTGCAGGGCTTGACAAATTTGCTTTGAATCTAGGAGCCAGATAAAAATAAAAAAAGAGCCATTTATTTTTTATGGTAATAAGCAGGGCTGTGGAGTCGGTAGATAAATGTTCCGACTCCGACTCCTCAGTTTTTTGTACTTCCGACTCCGACTCCCCGACTCCTCTGTATTAATATGCAAATGTATTTTATACATTCCTTGAAGGAAAGAAAGGCAACATACATGTCATTACCACAGGACTACTGGCTGGGAAGCCAACAGTCTACTGTATTGAACAGTTTAAGCAAAAGACAAACACAATGAAAACAACAAGGTTTTATTAATTTTTTTTTATTAATCAAGTGGCTGGATAGTAGCAGCAGGCATAAACATCAGGAACAGGAACTTTACCAGTTCAAAAATACAAACCACATTATTTGGTTGTTTTAGAACAAAAACAAATCTTATATGAACAAAAAACAAAATCTGTAAAACCTAGAAATGGTTTATATTAATCTTGAAATGTAGTTATAGGCTTAGCAAATGCAAATCAATTCAATGTAGAGTTCTAAGGAAGAGAATTGCCTCTGCCAGATCCTCTTTCATAGAGGCTCTTAAGTCAGACTTTATTATTTTTAGGGCTGAAAATAATCTTTCGACACTGACGTGGGTGGGTGGCATTGCAGTAACTATTCTGGCCACATCACTAACAATAATAGTTCATATAATACGATAATAGTTCAATAGTCAATAATAGTTCAGTCTTGAACTATTGACCCTCCATTCCCTTCACTTATACAAGTGTCTCTAGTCCTGCAAAAAATATATTTACTTAATCCCTTATCAGTGAGAAGCTAGGTTACCCATGGGCGCTGCGTTCCCTGTAACAGCAGAACACAACACTATGGAAAGTATAAGTATTGCCTCTCCTAATTGTGCGTTGTGTGCCATATAGTGAAGCACATGAAAAGCATGCTTCTTCACGGTCACTTAACGTGTTCGTTTTGCGGTTACGTGGGGCACTGCATGCATTGGTCTTTATTCTTACAGTAGATTTTTCATTAATTATAACTTTTTGTGAATTGGGACATTGATTTAAACTTGCTTTTTTTTAAAATTCCAATCTAAATTTAGTAGGAGTCGGAGTCGGTGCATTGTTTGCCGACTCCGACTCCAGGTACCCAAAATTGACTCTGACTCCTCGACTCCGACTCCACAGCCCTGGTAATAAGCGAGTGATAGTCTCCAGTCTCTGCCGCTGTCACGGCTATTAGTTTGAAATGTACGAAGTTCTTAAGGATTCTGAGAGGCGCAATGGTGTGTAAACGTGTGATGTGCTCAGCATTCATGTCTCTGATGCCTGGGGGGGCAGTGGGGAAGCTGGCAATAGGCGACCGGATGAGGCGGAGCCCCCCAGAGCTGCTGGGCAGATGCTGCACAGAACTGCAATAAAGATTTCTCATGCTTGTGCCAACAGTGAATGGGCTGACAAAAGCCCAGGCGCCAGAACGCAATTTCTAGTCGCCATGGCGCCCTGGCACCTGGGATTTGTCAAGCTTTGTATTAGTGCTTCATCTCAGAAAACCTGATGCGTTCATAGGGCTTACTTGGGGCCAATCGGCTTTTATTCCATTTCAGATGACATACTTTATGGACTTGTTGCAGGGGCTAATCTTCATAATCCCATAAATGCACGTATGTGGCAGTTAAAGGAAATTGCCCAGTCTGGGCTACTTTCGGTAATGTTTTGCTCTCTGTGGGTGGAGCTAACTGGTGACGTCGCTCAGCGATTTGCCCTCTGTGTGGATGTCGGCAGTCAATTGTGCGCACACAGAGTGAGCGTAGGGCAGTCCTATAGGATTAAGAAGCCTGTATCCTTGGCGCCACTTAGAAGTGGTTTTAACAACCAGTATTGATCATTAAGTGTCTTTCACAGAAGATGAATCTTTGTGCCAGATCAGCAGCTGTCACTATCCAGTGGTGGTATATCCAAACCCATCGAAATGAGTACAATAAAAACAGCAGAATGGATAGGATTAGCGCTTCCTCCGACGGTGGTGTCCCCCTTCTTCTCTGTGTACTTCTGTTGTCCACCTCAAAAATAGAAAGCTACCATAGCGTAGTAGGTTTGAGGAAATGTAACACAGTAAGAAAATAAGGGTATACACTCACATTTTGTTGTGACTAAATCAGACACCGGATTTGTCCAGCAGCCGGTAGCATTCGAGTGCGTACCGGATCTCTCGTACAGCCCAAGGGAACCTAGTTGCTCCAATAAGTGTCAGGATGCTGGTAAAGGTTGTAAGGCTGATTTATTAAAATAAAGAAAATACACGAAAATAAACACCCAAACGCATTTCGCGATCGTTATCGCTTCATCAGTAGGTGTCCACCTTTACCAGCATCCTGACACTTATTGGAGCAACTAGGTTCCCTTGGGCTGCACGGGAGATCCGGTACTCCCTCTAATGCTAACGGACAAATCCGGTGTCTGATTTAGACACAACAAAATGTGAGTATACCCTTATTTTCTTACTGTGTTAAGTTTCCTCAAACCTACTACGCTATGGTAGCTTTCTATTTTTGAGGTGGACAACAGAAGTACACGGAGAAGAAGGGGGACACCACCGTCGGAGGAAGCGCTAATCCTATCCATTCTGTTTATACAGTCCTATAGGATGGCTCTCTGCTCAAAGCTGGTCCTTTTCCCCCATCTTGCTCATCATCATCATAGAGGTTAAGTTTCAGATTCACTGGGTGGTCTGCTTTCTAATGCATGTTAATTCTGAATACATTTGCTTGTTTTGTCACATTAAACAGATTAGTCACGGGGCACTTTTGTTAATCTTTTTGATTTCTTTAGTGTTTACAATTAATACCTTTTCTTTTTGAGGGCAGTGATTTCAGGCCCTTTGAGCTGTGCATAAAAAAAATGTTTTTTGTTATTTTCTAAGCTTTTGTTTTGTGGTTTTATTCTGTCCTCCAGGCAGCAGCAGGCATTTTATGCTACGTGGGAGCCTATGTTTTCATCACCTATGATGATTACGACCACTTTTTTAAAGACGTGTACACGCTGATCCCTGGTGTGATAATCATAGCCGCCGGAGCTCTTCTCTTCATTATTGGCTTAATTGGCTGCTGCGCCACGATTCGAGAAAGCCGCTGCGGATTGGCAACAGTAAGTAGGTCACGGTGTTATAACTCTGGCAATCCCTTTCTTTTCCTGCATTTTATGTCAAAGTCAGAGCAAGGCACCCGTCCAAGAAAATAGTTTTTTGTATAGGGTCCATCCCTGTCGTCCATACTTTTATGATCCCTTTTTATTTTCATTCATTTCTAATTTGCAGGACAAAAAAAACAGGTAAATTTGAGCTTGCTTTAATACACGTAGTAAAACTAAACCGAGAAAGACAGGATTGAAATTCTGAATCAAAATGCAGACCCCCTCTTTCTATGTGGCACATGATATTTTGTGGAGTATAGCTGTTACATTTTTCCTGTTTTGCTTGTGGTGTTGTGTTCAAATCCTTTTGTGAAATGAAGTTTGAATCTCTTCTGTCATTACCAGCACAATCCCCTCAAGTCTTTTTAAACTTTATGTTCCCAAACTCAGATCATTGAATACAGGAAACTCAAAAGTATGGCATCAGTTTGGAGCACGTTGTGTCGGAGCATAGCTTCGTTACTTCCACTTATCTGATGGTGACATCTACTCCTAATCTACGTTTATTCATCCCTTGCCTTTCAGTGTGCGGCTACATGTTTTATAAAATGGTTTAGAGCCGGTCTCGCCTAGCAAGATATAAAACCCTGTAATAAAATTTAATTTTCCCTGTAGTACAGGTTCATTAGGAAGGCTGCATTGATTTCATGTGGGGATGACCGGGTTTCCATTGTTTGCCGCCATCCACAGGCGTTCAGACCTGCAAAGGATTGCTCGATTCTTTCACACATGAGTTCATATTCCTTCCTTAACGAAGACTTTCCTTTACAGTTTGTCTTGATCCTGCTTTTGGTATTTGCGACGGAGGTTGTTGTGGTCGTTCTTGGATACATCTACAGAGCTAAGGTAACTTTCAATAACCATGAAACCTATACATGTGCGCCTGAGGCTGCTTGTCCATTGGATGCGTAGTCACACTACTGACTGGTCTTCAGACTACGGACGACCCGGCTGATTATCGGCCGCTGTAGGGGATTGCATTACACGTGACAGTCACTTTGTATTTTTAACACCTACAGGACCAGGGCTCGGATCTATAGACACTGCCATAAGCAGTGTTTTGTTTTTCTAACTGTACACACACACACGTGTTTGTGCTGTGTATAGTGTTAACTGGCCCAGGTCATTTGACTTGAAGCAAAAACAAATTCCACTTGAATGAGCAGGTGCTAGTCTGATGTAATCTGCTGACGTTATATGACCGAAGTCCGACGCAATGCACATCGATCAACCTCATCCCATGTTGAGGGATTAGTCTGACCTGACCTATACCAACGACTACGCATGACCAGATAGTCATACGACTATGCATCCAGTGGACGACCAGCCTTAAACACCTCCACTCTAGGTGGATGTATTGGATAGAGGTTAGGAGGTTGAAGCGTACACTTGCTTTGGGTGGGAGATGAAGAGGATGCAGTAAACACTCTGTCTTCTCAGTGCTGCTCACTTCATCTCCTGCTGGATGACTTTCCCTTCATTTTGTACTCTTACATATGTGTAAGCCAGGGGTCTGCAACCCTTTTCCTCCAGGATCATTTGGAGATGTGAATTATCCTTTTGAGCTCAGTGAATACACCAAATTGTTCTTGGTTTTTCTAGGTGGAAGACGAAGTGGATAAGAGCATCTCAAATGTATTCCAGCAATACGACGGTGTAAATCCTGACTCAGCAAGCCGGGCAATCGATTATGTTCAAAGACAGGTATGACAGCCATTCTCTATTGGTAAAAGGCTATATGCAGCAGTGATGTAAACGTATGTAAATAGAATGGGTCTAATTATAATTTTTCTTTAGTCAGTTCCTGTATATCAAGCATAAATAAATAGTATTTGTCTTTCTAGCTACGTTGCTGTGGAATCCACAACTTCTCAGACTGGGAGAAGACACCATGGTTTATTAAAGCAAAAAACAACAGCGTTCCTTTAAGCTGCTGCCGTGTCAATGCACTTAACTGCACAGGCAGCATGACCAGGCCTGGAGACCTCTACTCTGAGGTGAGCTGTGTGAGCAAGCCTAATCTATGTGGACTGGCTTTACAGACGTTTTAATTTTATTCATAGAGAATATCACAAATTGTACTAGAGTTTGGTTTTAACCCCTTAGTGACCGAGCGGTTTTACACAAATCCGTCCTTTAGTGACCGCTGCTGTTTTTACGTTTCTGCGCTGTTAGTGTTTAGGTCAAATTTTCCTTACTTGTTTATTCAACCCACACATATTATACACCATTTTTCCCGCCATTAAATGGACTTTCTAAAAATACCATTATTTCCATCATATCGAATAATTTACTATAAAAAAAATATGAAATGTGATGAAAAAAAATTGTAAAAACACACTTTTTTGTAACTTAATCCCCAAAATCTACAACCACCAAAAAAGACCCCGGCTAAATAGTTTCAAAATTTTGTCTCGAATAGAAATACCCAAATTTTACATGTTTTTGCTTTTTAACCGCTTCACTGCTGAGCCAGTTCACCTATGTGCGCTGCGCTCATTCCGACCGTTTTTTGCTAATTACTTTTAGATGACAGCCTAGGTACTAATTAACCCCCCCCCCGACAAAAAATAAAAAATTTATATATATATATATATATATATATATATATATATAATTTTATTTTTACACCAAACCCGGTCATGTTTCCTTTCCAATCATATCAAATATGACCCTCTCACTGCCACGGATCGGGAGATAGGGGGATCCCTTTAACTGGCCCACTGACCTACTCACACATATGGTGAGGATGTCAGTGGGTGCGGGGTGACCTGGAGACTTGGCTGACATCCACGATGTCAGCCCCCTCCAGGTTTGGATCGCAATTCGGCGCAAATTTGCACCGAATTGCGATCCGGCAGCAAAACTGTTAATGCAGTACACCGCTGAAAAGGGGAGACTCTCCCCTTTCCAGCGGTGCAACTTGCATGTCTCTATCATCAATGGTTGGAGATAGAGGGCTCCGAAGAAGCCCCCCCCTCCCCTCCATTGATTTCAATGGGGGCACCTGCTGATGTCACCACGCAGCGTGGTGACGTCATCGAGCTCGCCGGCCCATGCAATCTCGAGGGAAGGCTTCCTCCCTGCCAGATCTGCGAGGGAGGTAAGTATCGGGCGGGAGGGGGTTAGGCGCCGCTGACGTACCATGTATGTCCGCGGGTCTAAGAGACCCGTGGGCAGGACGCACATGGTACGTCAGCGGTTCTTAAGGGGTTAACAGCAAGTCTATTTATACTTAATTTTTCATCTGAATGTTCTAGCATGGAAGATATGTTCATCTCCCATGTGAATGGATTCAAAGTAATAGTGTTACCACTATGAATGAAGTCCTTTAAAACACCTGTTCGTCGATGTTTGTTTCCAAAGTTGAAATAATATGTGTACATGTAGAGGCTGATCTTCTCCAAATCACTCAGGTCCAGAAATGTCATTTAATCTTGTAATTTTTTTGGGATTCTGACTATTTCCATGAGGCATGGGACGAAAGTTTAAACACCAAACTTGTTTCATATACACTTTATAAACAAAGCCTGAAGATAATTTCATACAGTCTTTTTTTTAATCTTTCTCCCCAGGCACATGAGGTCAGGGGTGGCATTTTCCACTTTTGCTTTGGATACTGAATACTTATCCTGTACTTAAGTCAGTGTAGTGGAAAAAAAAAATGTTAACAGTTGTGTGTTTAACGTTTTTGTTGATGCCGTCTTGCATTCCTCAATGTCTATTTGCTCTAAGTCTGCAAAGAGGTTTCGTTTGGAACGTTTTATTTAATCCTCTCACCTCTGCATTTCTAAAGCTCAGTCTTACTATTGGTGTAGATTGTTTTAATTTGTTTTTTTCTTGCTGTTAACATAAATATCAAAGATTATTATTTTTTTCACTTGAGCATCAATCACCTAAGGGTTCCTCCTTTCAGTTTCTTAGGTCTCACCTATTTAAGGGTACAGACCCAATTGATGATTGAATTATACTTCTGGCATAAGGGGATTCTGTTCCCAATCCTTTATTTTTATTTTTTTAATTGTCCGTTGATTGTATTGTTCTACATGTGTAAATTGTGTCTGTATTGGTGATAACATTTGTGTTTCCTCCTTCCAGGGCTGTGAGGCACTGGTTGTTGAAAAGCTACAACAGATAATGATGTATGTAATTTGGGCAGCACTGGCATTTGCTGCCATACAGGTGAGTCCTGTCGAGTGCACTGCTGATAGTCAATGTTTCCCCTTTTATAGCTGTGAGAATAGCAAATATTTTTATAGAGGGACGGTTACGAAGTTATTGATGCACAGCTCGTGTTTGAGTTTAGTCCTGCCACAACTAGATACAAAAGACCAGGGGTGGGCAATTGTTTTGGCTCGGGGGCCACTTTGCGGAAGCGGAGGTTAGCGGAGGGCCGCACTTTCCCCCAGAACTAATTATAGCCAGAAATATTCCCCCAGAATTACAGCCAGAAACATGCCCCCAGAATTTATTATTAGTCAGGCAGAGACCCCCAGAAATATACTTACCCAGCCCGCATACCTCAGGAACGCATGTTCCTCCGAGCTCAGGCGTGCTCCTGCACGCAGCTGCCTCCTCAGCCAGGCCCTCTGAATGCTGTGACGCAATCTTGCGAGGTCCCGGCTGTAGGCCGCGTCACGAGGGAGAAGTGCGGGAACGCCGTTCTCACAGGACTTGATCCCTGCTTGGCAGGCCACAAAAACCTCTGGCGGGCAGCATATGGCTCGCGGGCCACAATTTTCCCACCCCTGCAAAAGGCTTATTTTTTTCTGTAGAAGACTTTGAGAGGCTTCTGCTGCCATTTTTTTTTTTTTTTTAGATGCTGCTCATGTGTCTATTTGCTAATGTATGCAGTAATTTGCTTCCATGTCAACAAAAAAACACGTAGACAAGAATCAAATAGTGATATCCTACTATATATTTATATGTTGCCTCCCATTATATAAACCATGTTGAGGCCTATATTAAAACAAAGTCCATTGTAACATCACCTGCAGCTTTGATTTTTGTATAGCAATACAGGATTTATTTTACCGTAGTATTAAAGTTAATTGAATATGACATGTCCACACTGGAGTTTGTATTTATTTCAGCGCCATCTTCAACTCCACATATTGCAGCTACCAATCTCCCTTTCAACTCTGACCTCAGGTCATTAACCGAACATGACAGGGCTGTATTTTGTAGGCGTTGGGTGACTACCCTTGTCTGAGACAGTACTTGTGTAAGGAGGATTTACATACCAGCAAGTGTTTGCTAACCAGCTTTACCACTGTGTGTGTTTAAGTCTTGCCTATAATTTTTCTTACGAGATTATTTAAATTCAGGTTTATGTTCTACTTGTGTCCCCACTATTGGATCCTTTACTTTTCTTTTTTCTGCACAATGTGTTTTTTTTTTTTTTTTACATTTTAACGTGTTCATTTTAGTAGAGTGACAGGCGTTATCATTTTTGTGGGTTTTTTTGAGTGTGATAGGTTTCCTGTTTTGTTATCTTGCCCTTCAAGATACATTGTAGACTTTAGAGATATCTGCAAGCAAACTGCTACATCAGTTTAGGCATATTTTTGTTAATTGTATCACTTCTCGCCAACTTAAAATATGAAATGCGTGATACTCTTTTAGTGTTAAATATCTCACATATTTTATTAAATCCTATTCTTGCTCTATAAAACAACTAATATAAGCCTGGGATTTGATAAATTGAACATTCACCATATGATTTTGCTTTTTAACCTGATTTAGCTACTGGGAATGCTGTGTGCCTGCATTGTACTGTGCAGAAGGACCCGCGATCCTGCCTATGAACTTCTCATAACCGGTGGCACCTATGCATAAGACCAGCAAGCTTTCTATTCCCCTTTGTGTTGGATCCTTCACCCCTCCAATCCAAGGTGGCAGGGCAATGGGACGCAGACCCCCTCCTTGTCTGTGACTTCACGTTGAAGATGGTGATCTCTAAGTTGACTCTCTCTTCCTCTGTCCATTGGATTGTCAAGTCTGCCCTAACCTTTCACTACAGTAGTCATTTTTTAAAATTTAATGCTAAGTTGTAGGTTTTAGCAGTTGTTGTCGCTGGAGCGAATTGTATAAATATAGTAAAGTAGCATTGTGGCTAACATATTGCTCTGTACCCACTCCTGGCAAATCCAAAAAGAGGTGTTCAGAGCAGTGCCTTAAAAATTGCTGCTGTGAGGGAATACTGCGTTCAAAATCGTAAAGTTTCACCTGCATCATTCGTTCATGTCATATACATTGTGGTTGTCACCCTGCAGGCAGTGTCAGTATTGCTTAGAACCTCCACAAACTTACAATTATATTTTTTTCTACAACATTCCTTGTTACTCGAGGATAAAAGCAATCGATATTATAGTATGGCAAAAAATTATCAGATCATTCAATGGCGTTAATATCATGTGGCTTAAACATCATGTTTGATACTACTGAAAGGAAGCTGATCCCAGTCAAACCTGCAAGGTAGAAAAAAAAACAAGCATTCTGTTTTCTTTGCTTTAAAGCCTGCATTTAAAGATGCTTTATGTTTCCAAAAAAAATATTTTGGGAATTGATTTATTAACCTTATTATTTTAATTCTAGAGGTTGGATTTGCAATGGTGCTTTAACATAGTCCTGTAACCACAAGGGTAGGAAACGCCGATTTTACAGCTACTAAAAACTGTTTCTGAGAAAATTTCAGCTAAGTAGTTTCTGTTTTACTTTCTTACTATTCATTTAACAAACTCTAAAAGGATGCCCTTGGTTGGAACTGCAAGGTTTGCAAGAATGGATGTACGAGAGCTCTCTGTCATAAAGCCCAGTCTGCCATGACTAGCCTCAACACTGAAGAAATTGGCAACAGGAAACCGTGTGTGTGTGTGTCTTTGACACTGGAGAAGACAATTTTCAAAAGTAAACCTTCAACATGAGTATTTACTACTGTCCCTTACTCCCCACCCATTAACACTGTATTTTGGATGAAACAAATGTAGATTTCTCTGAATAAATGTTTTCACATAGAAAATCAAAAATTTCCCTGACTGGAACAGACCTGTAAATAGTGACTAATCCAATAAAATTCTTTCATCCACCCGAAAACAAAGAATCTGGTCTAATTTCTCACAAGGTGTAAATTTGCTGTTGAATTATTTCCTTAGAGGTCACCATGTTTTGCATTCTGGTCTAAAATCTAGCAGCCAAAAAGCACAAATCCGTAATCCTGTGGTTATTAGGGGGTAACACTGGGTGTTCTTTGCGCCATCAATGCTACTACTGATAAAGGAAAAACTGAAGTGGACAATAATAACGGCAAAATCTGTTTAGCATGCCAAATAAGCATTTTCCAAATTTCCATTCGTTACGCATATGTAAAGGGTAACACTGCACACCCTGACCACTTTAGCCTTTTCAAGTGATTTAAGACCCTTGGTGGCCGAAACGTCACCTTTTTTTTGTTTGCTGACATTCAATAAATTATTTCCGTGGGAACTGCATCCGTGTGGCATGCTGTATTCATTGTTCCAGTGTGTTTGGAGGACGGTGGACCCACACACGTGTTTCCCAGCTGCCGTTCACAGAATCGGTCACCGATGTCTGTACAGTCCACGTGCTGACATCATCCTCTTTCAGGCCACCTGCAGTAACAAGTGTCTTGAGAGAAGCTGCCAATGGATTGGTTCTGCACATGCGTGTGAAGCTCCAATGCATCGTTCTGCGCAGACGCTACAGAAGTTGTGTACAAAAACACACAAGTTCCGACCGAAGCGCAATTTGCGTGGTCAAAAAAAAAAGGGCAGGTACTTTCACATTTCAGAAGCCCTGAACTGACGGGAAGGGGGGGAAAGGTGAATATTCTGCTAAAAAAAATAATTGGCCAATTGCTGCCAGCAGCACCTACCTAATTATTTAATGGTATTAAAGTGGGAATATTTTAATTAGCGTTTTGCCGGATGCAATGATTCCCTTTTTAACAGACTTTCAAATAATACTGACAGGCTTTTGAGGGTCTCCAAGTCAGAAGCAATACTGATGAATCTAGCAGAATATAGTATAGATAACATCAGATGCAGCAAACCTGAAGAAAAGCGGAGACCCTGGAATGCTTCTTGAATGTTTTTTCAAACTGTTTAAAAAGCTATATCTCGGAATACTGGATTATTTAAACATTAATTTATGCAGTTTCTCCTATTTTAAGAGTCTGCAGGCTCCTCTTTCCTGACCTAAACTCCCATGCTTCACTTTTCAGCCAAGTCACGGGCAACCTCGGCTTCTGCTGTGCACTATGTGCAGACTGTAGAAAATCTGGTTTTTTCCTTGTTTTTTACAACTGAGGCACAACAAACGGGATGTTCTTTGCTCAACTGCATCATGGTTCCACTGAAATGTAGATCAAAGGTCTTGCTTTCTCAAGGAAATTCTGATGCTCGCAAGGAGAGACTTAAGACAAGCTTGCGTATTTGAAAGAGAATAAAGACAGTGTTTGTGTGTAGGATCGTCTAGCATAGATTTGGCCTCAGGACAGAGTATGAGAATGTTACACTAGCCCAGAAAAACATTAAAGAGGTTATTCACCAAGCATAGAACTTGCCACCGTATTGCACCAAACAGTGAATTTAATCTTTGGTTGCAATTTTGGGGTACTTCGTCTATTGGGAAATTGTCCCATAGAGGAGCACTGGTCCGTCTATTCACAGAACGCCGAACTGCACCAAAGTGTCAGCAAAATGATTTTATGTGTTCCAGTTTGACAGGTTTAAACAGGTGATCCATTTATAATTTAAAAAAAATACACTTTTTTTTTTTTTAGAGGCTCTACAGAATCGGAGTTCTGCATTAATATTTATTTTTTGACGCAAGATGTGGTCTGCACTAGTTATCTGCCTATATACATTCCATGGGAAAGGAGCGACCCTACAGCAAGAGAAGGGAACCTATAAGGTGAGGGTATTTATTTGACGGATCTACCAGCGTATATTACTGAGTCAGGCTTACAAAAGGCTCAGGGACACATGAGTGTATTAACCCCCTTTTCCCTATGCCATAAAGGATTATCTACATCATTTATACTTCTCAGTTTTTGGAGGTAAAATTGCTAAAGTAAGGAGAGAGGCTAACAAGAATTTAACACAGATCCTAAATAGAGGACTGATTTGGTAATTTTATAAGCGCCGGACTCACTCGAACAGGGTTTTTCAAAGAGAATCAAAGTCACTGCACGTTCAGTGACTTTTCGTTCTCAATTTGGTTCGATTTGGTGATCCCATTTCGGCGACCCTGCGGTGTATTCAGCAAGCACCACAGGGTCCCGAATTGCAGGAAAAAGTTGCCGCAAACCCGCCGAAAACTCACCGCAAAACCTGGCGAAGGCACACCGAAAAGCCGCAAAAACATCTGGATTAACCCCGCCGGAAAAATCCGAGCAGAAGCCGATCACACCCAGGGCAGCCGCCGGAAAAACCTGACACCGCTGACTAATGGAGTGAAAAAAAAACGTACGCTTGAATGTTTGAAAAGTGAAACGCTGTTTGCAAAGAAACTACTGAGCGAAAATGTCTGAAATTTACATATTAGATCCAAAGAATGATCATAAAAAGGCTGTTGCAGAAAAAAGAAAACGTTTTTAAAAAAAATCCCGAAAAATTTGGCAAATTGCCTGCTCTCTGGATAGCCTAACGGCCAGGAAAGGTAACCGTACACTTAATTTCAGCGTTTGGTTCCCTTTCGGCAGCCATTCGGATCTCTTTGAATAACCCTGTAAGTATTTACATTGATCTTTTTTGGAGGGTGCTTGGGGATATGGCTCCCCAATGGTGAGTTTTCGAGCTGCTGCTATTTAGAACTTGGGGTTATTCAAAGAGAGCCGAATTGCACCAAATGGTGGATTTCTCCATACGGTGCAATTTCGTGACCATTCGGCTATTCAAAAAGCTGGCAGTTCGTCAAATATTGGTGAATTGCCAGTGAAATATGGTGATCTTCGGCAATGAAATCCCCATAGAAAAGCAATGCTTATTCGGAGAACACCGAACAGCAGAGAAATGCCCTGATGTTCGGTGGTTTCAGTCGACAGGTTTAATCGGGCGAATCCCATAGGTTTCAATGTTTTTATTAAATATTTATTCAACCATTTATTCTTTTTATTTGCTACAAGTCTTTAGAATTTTTAAGCTTTTTTTCGGGATTTTTTTTTTTTTTTTGCCGACATTTGCTATGGTTTTTTTATGTTCCTCGTCTTGTCGGCTCTTTCCATCGGCTGGTCGTCGGCTTTTCCGATCGATTTGGCGGTTTTGTGGCAGATCACCAGATGTGTTCAATCTGGTATTTTCTTTTCGGCGGATTTTCAAATCGATTTCAGCGGTTTTGTAGCGGCTTCTCGGATGCATTCGGCAGTTTGTTCCCTGCACGGATCGGTGAATTTGACTCCCAAGTGCGGAGAACTCTTGGAATAGGACCAAGTCAGGGTTATTCAAACCTTCAGGGAAAGCTAACCAGAGCTGCTGTAAACTTACCAGAGCCATTGATGTCTATGGAGTTGCTAAGTGTACTGCTAGGTTGGAACGGGGCCCATTGTATTTCACTTCTTTTGTAATGTAAAAGGTGCCAATTCTTAAAAAAAAAATTCTGAGAGCTTGGGGATGTGTCTGTATCGCTGCTACTTTGTATTGAGCAAAGTTTTTATCATGGCAAAGGCTGGATCTCTTTATCTCAACAGGATTTACGGTTTATCATTCTACAGTGACTTCAATTAGGACAAAATCAAAGTGTGATGTTCTAGGAACCACGGCAACATCCGTTTAATAAAGTGGTTTTAGTGCATTGACTCCATCCCTGCAGTCATAGGTTTTAAAGCTAGTTTTTGTTAGTCTAAACCAGTGGGTCTTTATATCTTGCCCACCAGATGTTGCTTGCCTACAATCCCAGAATTCTTTGAATGCAACAAGGCTAGAGAATCATGGGAGCTGTAGTTCAACATCTGGGGGCCCAAAGTTTGAGATCCCTGGTCTAAACGTAGCGAAGCCTTTTGTTGTAACTCAGTCCTCAGGGTTTATTTTTCCTTTCTGACAAACCAGGCCCTGCAGACAATAGAAGTGTTGTAATGTTATTTTAATAATTCCTTTGTGTGAATGTTGCAAATATGTATTTTTATAATTATGAACTTATTTTATTGGTGTTGTCATTCACCCGGTTTTGATTTATGTAATATATCCATATTTCCAGGAATTGTGTGAAAACAAACTCCGTAACCCCTATCCCCCGCAGGACGTTCCATGCCGTCCTGGTGGCGAGAGGGCTTTGAAGATGTACACCCCGCTGTCTTCAATGGGGCTGCCTCGGCCCCTCCCAGCGGCCTGCGCGCGCTGAACTCAAGCCGTCCCCCTGCAGCCAATGACGCGCGCTGCGGGCCCAAATCCGTGCCATGCGACAGCACCTGTATGCCTCGTCGGCGAAAGCCACCCCTTAAGGGCACCACTCATTCATTCTTGAGGGGTTAATCAGGGCGGAATTTTGAATGCGCGGCCTTTTCTTAGGCAGCACCCCGATGTTGCGGAACAGCACCTTCCCTGTGCTTACCCCTCTGCAAGGAGTAATTTGTGTCCAGAAAAGCAAGGCCGATCAAGCAACCAGATAAATGGTGCAACGTGTCTGTATGATGAGTGTGTAATGTGCTAATTTCAGAAGTGACCATGTTTCCTATGAGTGGCATTTGATTGGATAGGATTAGGAATGCTGTGATCTATCAAGTGGGGGGTCTCCCTGGTGCTTTAGCATTTTGGAAGAATGTAAGTTTTTGGTGAACTTCCCAGACAGTAAAGTAGGGGTCAGCAACCCCCTGATGTTTTGGAACTACATCTCCCATGAAGTTCAGGCAGCCTAATGAGAGACTGCGCATTATGGGAGATGTGTTGGAATTACATCTGGAGGTCCAAGGTTGCGGATTCCTGCAGTATAGGATTTCCGTTTTAGGCGAGTGGCGACTTGGCGGCAAATATATTAGGGTTTCACTTTATCATTCAAAATTTTCACACTTTTGGCTACAATTGTCTCTCTGTCCGGTGTCCATGGTTTTGTCTGTTGCATTTACTAGATTTTTATTCTTATAAATATGTATCACAACAAATATCCAGGCTACGTGAGTGGACACATACAGAAGAGCATTTTGTCTATATACCAAATCACAAAATAAAACCCTCAAGGTTCAACACCTGACAGCTGTCACGGTACAGTTATCTATAGTTTTGTTGTATAATAAAAGTTCACTGAATGGAAGCAGAACAAAGTACATTTACAGGAATATGTTGTTTCCAAGACCAGATTGTGAGGGACACTGTCTCTAACCTTTACAGTTGTGTTCAAAATTATTCAACCCCCCCAATGCTGTAAAGGGTTTTAGGGAATTTAGTGTACATTTGTAATTGTATTCAGAATGAAATCCTACAAGGACTTTTTAAAGAACCATATGCAACTAAAATGACATCAATTGGTTTTGTAATACAGTAGTAAATGTTTGTTTTGTGAATTCTTCATTGACACAATTATTCAACCCCTTAAAGACTACCACTCTGAAGAACAGAGGTTCATTCAAGTGTTTTCAATCAGGTATTGAAAACACCTGTGGATGTCACGGAGCAGCAATAAAGCATAATAAGCACCAATTAGGCAGCTTTAAAATGACTGTGATACTCAGCTCCTTCTAGACATTTACTGGTGTGGTTACAAACATGGTGAAGTCAAGAGAATGGTCCAGGAAGACAAGAGAAGAGGTGATTACTCTTCACAGGAAGGGCAATGGCTATAAGAAGATTGCAAAGATGTTAAACATACCAAGAGAGACCATAGGAAGCATCATTCACAAATTCAAGGCAAAGGGCACTGTTGAAACGCTACCTGGTCGTGGCAGAAAGAAGATGCTGACTTCGACTGCTGTGCGCTACCTGAAGCGTAGAGTGGAGAAAAGTCCCCGTGTGACTGCTGAGGAACTGAGAAAAGATTTGTCAGATGTGGGTACTGAAGTTTCAGCTCAGACAATACGGCGCACACTGCGTAATGAAGGCCTCCATGCCAGAACTCCCAGGTGCACCCCCTTGCTGTCTCCAAAGAATAAGAAGAGTCGACTGCAGTATGCCAAAAGTCATGTGGACAAACCACAGAAGTTTTGGGATAGTGTTCTGTGGACTGATGAAACAAAATTAGAACTGTTTGGGCCCATGGATCAACGCTATGTTTGGAGGAGGAAGAACAAGGCCTATGAAGAAAATAACACCTTGCCTACTGTGAAGCATGGCGGGGGGTCAATCATGCTTTGGGGCTGTTTTGCTTCTGCAGGTACAGGGAAACTTCAGCGTGTGCAAGGTACCATGAATTCTCTTCAGTACCAGGAGATATTGGATGACAATGTGATGCAGTCCGTCACAAACCTGAGGCTTGGGAGACGTTGGACCTTTCAACAGGACAATGATCCCAAGCATACCTCCAAGTCCACTAGAGCATGGTTGCAGATTAAAGGCTGGAACATTTTGGAGTGGCCATCGCAGTCACCGACTTAAATCCGATTGAGAACCTCTGGTGGGACTTAAAGAAAGCAGTTGCAGTGCGCAAGCCTAAGAATGTGACTGAACTGGAGGCTTTTTCCCATGACGAATGGGCGAAGATACCCGTAGATCGCTGCAAGACACTTGTGTCAAGCTATGCTTCACGTTTAAAAGCTGTTAGTACTTAGTACAACATCCTTTTACAGTTATAAGATTGAATGTCACTTGGGGGTTGAATAAAACTGATAATGATGTGAGCACAGAAAAGACATTTGTGGTTATTTCATTATAAATGTTATATTTGTCTGACCTACACGTGCCTCTTTGATTTAATTGTAAGCAAGATGACTGATCAAAATCAATGTCAAACTGGCCAAAACACTCAATTTCAGTGGGGGTTGAATAATTTTGAACACAACTGTAACTTGCATAACCCCCTTTAATCAAAATCTCTAAATTCTAATTTCTACTTTAGTACAAATTCTGTATTTACTGGTTTAGGCTTTAAACCTTCCCTAGAAACTTGAATAACAGTCTGTACAAGTGACTGTATAAATTGTCTGGAGTGATGAGGAGAGTCCCTCCATGTACTCAGCAGGGCTGATTGTCTTTAGCTTGGCTTGAGTGGAGGGTGCAGAATCTTGTGCTCATCATGCTGGAAGGCTGCTCTGGTAGAGGAGGTATGATGCTGTGGCCAACTTCATGCGTGTTAAATTGTTTTCACTTTTCCACGTTTAACCATTCATCGGGCAATATTACTTCACACTAATGTTAACGCTCACACGTGTGAGCATTAACTTTCACTTTGGTTGCCCTAGCGCGGGCTACCATATTACTTTCCAAACGCTAACAGGTTAAAAAACCCATTAGCGATTTGGAGCTTGCGCTTTTCTGTGTGAGCTTACTGTACTTCGTGCTCCCTATGCTTAACATGGGGAGCGTAAAGTCCTAGTGCTAATTGTCCCGTTGTGGTTAACTGAAAAGTTAGCACCAGGTCCTAGCTGTGGGTAACTGTTACCGCTTCTGCGAAATCCGTCAGCACCAGCTGAAAAACAACCCAAAGCACAGATACTCTCCTCCCATCCCGCGGTGAGAACGGCGGCTCGATCGGCTTCTTGGTGCCGGGAGCAGAGAGCCCGGGGGAAAAATGTCATAAGGCTAGTGTCAGACTAACGCAGTCATCACGTCTGTGTCACCGCACAGTTTAACATCCGTCATTGCATTGATTTGTGATCAATAGAGACCAACACACAAAGTACCTTATGCACTGAAGTGCGCACGCAGGTGGCAACGGACACCATGTAGGCCTCGACGTAAAAGCGCTACGACAGACGCCCAGAGTGCGTAGCGTCCTGTGTGCATGATGACGCGACAGACGCAGTGCATTTGCGACGTCCATGTTGATGCTCAAAGTTTTTCTGGTCTGGCTGCCTGTACCTGTCTTCCTGTTGTGGATTAACTAATTTTGTTTTCCAGATTTCCCTTTTATTTTTGACAGATCTAGGAAAAAAAAACGGACTGTGTGGTGTCTACAGTATCTTCCATCAGTACGTACGTCCGCTTTGCATGCAGGCAGAGTGCGCTCAGAATGCGTTCATCTGACAGCCTAAAACGGGGATGCTAAGGAGAAACCTGAAGGCACAAGGTTTTCCTCCTTTAGCGTCCCTGTTTTAGCGTGAACTATGTAATATTGCTCATCATGTTTATATCTGGCTAGTTTCTCATCTTTCTGGACATCCATGTACTGGCTGGCTGAGGAAGCTGTGAGTTCTTAGGAGTGGAGTGACAAACACTGAATAGGATGCAGGGCCTGTCATATATAGATTAAAGAATGTCCGGTTAGGGATCACAGCACCATTTGGTTTCATTGCTGGTTCTTGTAGGAGTCCACTCCATGTTTGAAGTTGTGATCTCAATTCTGCCATTTTAATTAAAACATGGGACTTTTTCCCCCATTTTTACTTTTCATCTTTTTCCAATTTTACTGTGATCTTTGTCCTTGATGTGCTCCCCAACGCTTAAACAACCATATTATAAACAATGAGCACTTTTTTCCTTTACGGTTATTTCATTGTATGCCCAATTAGACCATTTCAGTTTGCGTGGCTTACTTCTGGAGTGGTGTGATATTGTTGGTTATTGTCTCTTCACTTGATGTTTGACATTTTCATGCAGTAACAAATGGAGAGTAACTGGATCTCTAGATGTGATTCGGGTGTCAGTCTGTGCTGCCACCCATTCTGATATGTGAAAGCTGGGCCAGGTGATGGTTTAGGCTCCAGATGAGAAAAATATCCAATCTTTCTCAAAGCTTCTCAATGTAAGATCCCGGTACGAAGCCTTTATTTCCGTCTTTTTCCACAGTCCACCAGCCATCATCTCCTTCCTTGATGACCTTAACCACATCTCCCACTGAAATGTCCAGCTCATCAATATTCTGAAAGAAAAAATTAAGTTTGGTAATTGCAAAACAGGCCTCCCTTTATTTAGAAATATCAATTTGTGTCTCCATAGTAAAATGAGTATAGAACATCTTCACTTAATTCATGTCGGGGCGTGTGTTCCACAATTGTTCTTGTGAATCTTTGTAACCAGTGAGGAAGCCACTGAACACACTTGTATAAAGTGAGCCTGACTACTGCAAGGCTGCCTTCAGTTAGAGCTAAAAGTTTAATCCATACATGTTCCTGTCAAAATCATTCGCAAATCTTTACAAAATTGCCTAAATAATTTATTTCTCCACTTCATCTAGTGCACCAAGCCATCCTCCCCTCTGCACCAGTAGCGAAGAGCTCACCATGCCAAGCCATCCTCACCTTCTCTCCTCTGCACCCAGTAGCTAAGAGCTCACCATGCCAAGCCATCCTCACCTTCTCTCCTCTGCACCCAGTAGCTAAGAGCTCACCATGCCAAGCCATCCTCACCTTAATGTTAACCTTTAGCCTTCTTAAAAACAAAATAAGATATAATCAAACAGCAAGGAGACTCCTTAACACAAAGCAATAACTGTATACTTACTGTCCAGCCAAAAAAAGTCACTCTAATATTTGGTTGGACTGCCCTTTTTCCTGATTACGTCTCGCATTTGCCATGACATCGTTTCAATAAGCTCAAGCAATGTGACAACATTTATTCCCATCCAGAGTCACATTAATCTGTTGGCCAGATCTTGTATTGATGATGGGAGAGTCGGACGCTGCGTAAAGTCTTCTCCAGCACATTATCCCAACGATTCTCAATGTGGTTAAGGTCTGGACTGTGTGGTGGCCAATCCATGTGTGAAAATGATGTCTCCTACTCCCTGAACCACTCTTGCACAGTTTGAGTCTGATGAATCCTGGCATTGCCATATTGGAATATGCCCGCTGTGCCGTCTGAGTATTTAGGGAATCCCATGACCTCATTTATTGCAGCTGAAACATATTCTAATCACTGCAGTAATTATCCAATGGAAGGCTCATACCTTTTAGTTAAATCCATGTGGTGACTTTTGCTCTTGGCCAGGCATTGTATAATGTAATGAGACATGTATGTGTCGCTTTATACTTTTTGTATATATTTATATGGTCTGAAGTTACCTGAGCAGTGTAGTCATAGAGCACAGTGTAATCCTGAGAATTATTGTATTGAACGCTGGGTTCCACGACCAATGCTATGGGTATACTTGCGTACTCCGAATCCTCTTTCACTGTAAATAAGGGGACACATGCCATTACAGTTTACCACATTACAGGACATGGAAAAACATTTATCGATATGGAAATAATGGTGTGTTACACTATTTATTAATAGATCAACAACAGCTGGAAATTATGAGCGACGTAGGGAGAGTGACACGGCCATATCTGTTCATTTGTACCATTAGATACCATCAGACTCACCAACTGGTGCTGTTGGGCTGCTCCCAATTTCCATGACGTTTTTGGCATTTCGTGCGCATCCAGGTAATAAGTGGGAAATCCTTTGAATAATTGGATAAATATTAGCATCACTCACTGGGATTACAAAGTCTGCTCACAGGGCAAGAAAATTCTACAAGACTAAGAATATTCAGTCAGAAGAACTACTGCATATGGGATACATACAAAAAATAGAAGTTGCGTGGCTACACCCTGGAAGGCTGGAATCCGATGTACATACCAAATGCCGGGTGCTCTAACGAAGGGATCCGCAGTCCCAGTATAATGGTTTTCGGTACCTGTTATTTGTATCCCATATGCAAACAAAGAGGATAGGCCACTCCGGTATCAATTGCTCAAAAGGCTTTAAATTCCACATCATTGCAAGTCCAGGAAATGAAAACACCAACGTTTCGGCTAATGAGCCTTAATCATGCTTTTTTCATTTCCTGGACTTGCAATGATGTGGAATTAAGCCTTTTGAGCCATTGAAACCGGAGTGGCCTATCCGCTTTGTTTGCATATGGGATACAAATAACAGGTACCGAAAACTGTGTGCTAGTAAAACACCCCATAAATTAGGAGTAAACCTGGTTAATGAATGACCATACTGGTGCATAACTTAGGCTGTAGATTCTTTACAGGTGTTCCAATGTAGGCACGCTTGAGGGGTTAAAAGCCACGTATGTGTGCTACCCCTTTTGTCAATTGGAAAGAGGCGCAGTCATCCTGTGTGTCAGTCTATATATATTCTCTAATGGGTACCTCCATGGTGTCTAGGGTTGCCAGATCGGCCTTGTTTTCCTGGACAGATAATTTATTCTTTCTGATGAGCAGTGCATGAATAATGCAACCCTGAGGTATGTGCAGTTACAGGTACAAGTATTTATAAAGTGCTAACAAGTTCTGTAGCGCTGTGCAGTGGGTGAGACAGAATAACAAATATACATACACGTTAAAGGCACAGAACAGTAAGAGAGGACCCTGCTCGAGCGCTTACAATCTAAGAGGAGAGGGATGACACACTAGGTGAGGGTAATAGCGGAGTAATGGGCTGCATGGAGCTGTGCGAGAAGATGGAGCATGAAATATATTATACCAACCCTCAAAATTTCCACTCGCATTCTGCGAGTGGAAATAATGCGAGGGCGAGTGGGAATGCACACACAGGCAGCATGATAAATTATATCGTGCTGCCTGTGCTGCGTATCCAGGCGGCGACCGTTTTTTTTTATCTGTAAGGCCGGCGACGTGCTCAGGACATGTCTCCGGCAAACGGATCTTTCCCCAGGGGAGAAGGCCGCAATCCCTTCCGGAGTCTGACTCTCAGTGGGGGTGGGGGGGAAGGTGCTGGGACAGGGCTGCTGAATCACTCCCTCCCTTTGCGAGTGGCCGGAGTGGGCTGCCTGGGGAGACGCTGGGGTGCCTGGTTCCCTCCCACTCAGTGTGTATGACGGGGGAGTAGAGGTGCTGGGACAGGGACTTTACTTGCCAGGACCTCGCTTCACGCTGGCTCCGCCCCTGGATCCGGCGTGCCTCAGGGAGTGAGGGAAGCAGGGATAATCCCTGCTCCCTCGTTCTACTTCCGCGATCTAATAAGGGGGGGGGGGGGGTGGAGACAGACTTTAAAGTCTGTCTATATTTAAATGGGGGAGAGAAATGAATTGGGAAAAATAAATTAATTAAATGGAGGGAGAAATGAATTAAAGGGGGCCCTTGGCAGAAAAAAAGGTTCCCCAGCCCTGGTGTAAACTAAATGAACATAAACAGCTGCCAAGCTGTCAGCGTGCCGGAAGTGCAAAATAAATCTATAAAGAGAGATGGGTGATACGGAAGGAGCAAAAGAAAAAATGGGGATGTAAGTATCGCACACGAATATTAATAGATTCATCTGTATAAGCATCCAAGGGGGAAAACTGACTCTGGGGTCTTCTAACTTCCATTATTCATATGCCAGGTTATCAATGGAGTATAAGGTTCCACTTGATACATTGGATGCATAAACCCCAAATTAATTTGGTCCTAAAAACTGTTGGAGGAGTCTGTACTTAATGTATGATACTACTTGTCTGGGTCTGGTGCCTGAGTTTTAATGTTATTTTTTTTTGTAACTTTATTCTAATACGTTTAAGTGTAATTTCATAAGATAATTTAAGAAGGTGTGTTTAGGGGCGGAGTTTAGGGCAGGGTAGGTGGGGCAACTGGTGGCGAGTAACTCTTAAGGTCTGGCTAGTAGCATGGGAATTGAAATTTTGAGCCCTGTACTATACTATATATTATGGAGTTAGCCAATAGGAGCCAGTGTAGAGATTGACAAAGGGGTGAGGTGGATGAGCCTGGCACAGGCAGTCAATACAGACTGCAGAGGGAGAGTCTGAGATCTCTTAAAACCAGTGAGAAGTGTCATGCCCCAGCCCTGGAGTCCACTGGCAGACATGTTATTCTCACCTTACACCTTAGTCCCGGCCACCTTTTCCTCCTTCCCACTCCTTGTCTGTCTGTCCCAGAGTTTCCCATGGCTGGCTGCATTCCCCAATCATTCCAATTAAGCCAACTATATTAGGTGGTCACACCCTTCTCTCCTTGCTCTCTCATTTTGTTTCCCTTCCTGGTTATGTTCAGAGGTCCTCTGAGCTCCCTCTCCTTGTTTGACTACATAGCCCACTATCCACTGTGCTTGTGTATTTACCTCTGGCTACAAGTAGTCCAGCTTGCTCTACCTATACTACATCCAAGGTGTCTTTGCCAAGAGCGCCTGGTTCCTGCTCAGTGAATACTGCCTGCAAAAGACAGTGAATAGCCCACTATCCCGTGTGACTAGAGACATTACCTGTGATTTCCAGTGCTCTTCATCTACTGTGTATCCAGATTTGCTAAACCAGTAGGACTGAATAAGATTAGAGGGGATGGGATCGAGCAGACAGGTGGTCGGCAAGAGGACATAAGAAGTGCCGATACGTCATCTGAGACTGGAGAAAAGGAAGACCGTAGAAGAGATGTATCCAGAATATACTCTATTACTGCCAGCATATACGTTTCCTGTGCCTGATTCATCTGCTATCCCCTGCGCTTGGGATATACTTCTAACTATGGGTCCCACCACGGTTTATGCCTGGTGCCACCCTGAAAAGAGGGAAGTTACGGTAGTCAAGGCGGGAGATAATGAGAGCTTGGATGAGCATTTTATCAGAGTCCTGATTAAGAAAGGGGCAGACGCATTCAATGTTTTTAAGGTGGAAGTAGCAAGATTTGGTTAGAGACTGATGGTGAGGAGTAAAGGAGAGATCAGAGTCTAAGAGGACACCAAGGCAACGAGAAGTAATGGTGGCACCATTCACCTGAAGGGAAATGGGCGCAGGAATGTTGGCTTTAGAGGGCGGGAAGAAGAGAAGTTCAGTTTTAGAGAGGTTAAGCTTTAGGAAACGGGAAGTCATTTAGTCAGACGGCCAACAGGCAAGCAGTAACACATTCCAACACAGGAGGAGAGAGATGGGGAGGGTAAAGGTAGATTTGGGTGTCATCAGCATAGAGATGATGTTTAGCGAGGGATAAAGCAAGACTGTAGGAACGGAGCATGAATTAGTAATGCAGGATGTCAGTCGAAGTGCCCTGGAACACCGTTGAAGATATTGTGTGTATTTAGTGTGCCACGGTTAGGCCTGCATGCTGGACAGAGTGAAGTAGGAGCGAGTTCGTCAAGTGAAGTGCAGAGTTGTAGAGATCAGTGGCTGTGTCTGTGCAGTTAGATGTTGAGATCGGAAGAAGAGGATGGATTGTGATGGAGAGTAGCCTTTGATTCAGGGCTCCAAGATGCATTTGAGGAAGGAGTGGAGTGGGAGATGAAGCATGAGGTTGGATTTGGAGCTGGAGAAGTTTCCAGGAAAGGAGGTGGTGTTCGGAATGTGGGAGAGGTGTGCAAGAAAAGTTGGAACTAGTAGAGAGGATGGAGAAAATAAGGTCCACGGTGTTGCCAGCGTGGTGGAAAGAAGAGTTGGACCACTGTGTGAGGCCCGAGGAGATGGTGATAGAGAGGAATTTGGAGTTGTGGGAATTGGTAGGAGAGTCTATGGGAATGTAGAATCCATGTTACAGGTAAAAAAATAGAAAGCAGTCCCAGGTGATCTGCCTTCATTACCCTCCTGCAGCATATACATGTTGCAGGGCAGCACCTTTCCCTGTGCACCCCTCTGCATGAAATAGTAATGATGTGTCCGGGAAAACATAAAGGTCTATTCACTAAAAGTAATACTCAGGAGAATGACTGGAGAAGTGAAAATTCTAGGTCAAAATAGCCAAACCAGAAAAATTCTCCCATTTATCTCACTTTCCAAATCGGCTATTTGGTGTAGATTGTTCTCTTCCCCTGCCAATTCTCCTGAGCTTCACCTTTTAGTGAATAGACCTGGCGGATCTGACTACCCTAATATTGTCCCAAATAATGTGTATATAGGTGCAGGTCTCCTCAGCTGTCACTGAATAGGGAAAAACATCCCTTTGGCGATAACTATAACAATATATACAACATATTATTTTAATGTTTAGCTATTATTATTTTGTTTGTTTAGAAAATGCAGTTGGGGTTGTTACTATGTCCTTAGTTAATGAGACTGCAGAAAAAAAACCCTGCAGCAACTGAACTTGTTAAGGTTTAGGGACTTTCCTTGACATCTGTCCTATCTGTGGGCTCTTTACACATGCTCTGTCTGTCCCTCTTACAGAATTCCAAGTTGTTCAATTTACTTTGAAGGAGAGCGCCTAAATAGAAATGTCAGACAGGCTCTGATTGGCTCACAGCATCGGGGGAGGGATCCTGGCATGTCTGGGTGGTTTCTCTCTCCCTGGCTGACACACACAACAGGAAATGGCGAAAATTAAATATCAATGTACTATTAATTAAAATGATATGTATGTAATGTAGTGATATCTGAATTGTTTGTTCTATTTTATTTTACATGGTCTAAGTGGGCAGAGTTACATATTGTGTATAAAGTCTAGTTCTGCACCTATTGAAAACAGCACCTGCTACTCCTGGTAACTATCATAGCCTGCCAGGTCCTTATAGAAATTTGACATCCTAGTTCTGCTATCTGGGGATAGATCAGTGTTTCCCCACCTTGGTCACCAGGTGTGCCAGATATGGGAAGCACAGCACAGGTGAAATGATTTGCTGCTCAGTGATTGCAGATTAAGGCTAGGGTCAGACAAGCGCATTCTGTGCGGACTGTGCGTCCGTGCACAACGGACGTACTTTCTGACGACAAGGTAGTGGCCACACAGTCCGTTTTTGTGACTGATGTAGAAGGGAAAATAAATTAATATGAAACATTTTGTCCGTCAAAAATGCAGTCCCTGACTACGTTCCATCACTTACACACAAAGCTATGCGGACGTTGCAGACGCAGCGCACTCTGTGCATCCGTTCTAGCGGATTTACGGTCTTTCCTAACTTGCGTCCGTTTGCCGCGTCCGTTTTTCTGTGCGGACGTACTTCGTGTGTGGGTCTCTATTGATCATAATTATATGCTACCACGGATGTCAAAATGTGCAGCAACACGGACGTGAACACTGCGCTCGTCTGACCCGAGCCTTCGTCTGCATTTCTCTAAGGGGATCCTTAAATCTGGTCTGTCAGGGGAACCTGGCGACCAAGCTTTGAAACACTGTCATAGATCCTTCTGTTCATTTGCATTTTATTCCATGTTTTCCTCCAGCATTCACCTTTTCTTCATTTTGGTACCGCTGCCTGTTCCTGTTGTGCTGCAGCCGTTGCTGTTTCCGGAATGAAACTCTGTGGAGTATTCTTCATACGCTACAGGAGCTGGGATAGAACGGAGTATTGGAAGCAAACATTAATGTGAAGCGATTGCGTATGTAGGCTCTCCTATTACCTGGTGCCCACTAAAATGGGGACGCTAAGAAGGAAAACCTGCGCCTGCAGGTTTCCCCTTAGCGTCCCCGTTTTAGCACCATATTACAGGGCAGGCAGTATTGTACCAGCTGGGTAGAGTAGAGGTAACATCACTGCTCTATAACTGTGAAGACACAGGTTCGATCCCAGCCATAGCACCTCTCCAGTAAGTGTCCTTGGGCAAGACACCTAACGGTACATACTCGCCACCCAGGACATACTTGAAAACGAGAGAAATCTGAATGTATCCTTCTTGATAAAATACTTTCTCAAAAAAAAAAAATGCAGCGCTGAGAATTAATAAAAAAAATAATAATAATGTCCATTCTGGCTTTGCTTCCCAGCTTGCTGAGTTTTGGAGGCCATCATAATATGCACAGCTGTGTTGCAGCTATATTTTTCCCATTTTCTAGCATTAGGGGATTGTTAATACAGTTACATAATAATCTAAAACCTTAATAAATTGCCTATTTTTCCCCTTCGCCATATATAAAAAAATTATTAATTTTTCTTAGCAGCTATGAGAATTCGTTTTAAAAATAGTATAAATATTACACTTGATGAAGCATACAGGGTAATTATAAAAAAGAAAAAAATTAAGGCTTTTACCAGGAGGGGTGCAACCAATAGCTTTAGCTTTGATGAAGTAATCCAGTTCTGTGTCCACTTCGCACTGTTCCATCATATGTCTGACCTCTTCCATCATCTGGAGGAAAATAAGTCGCAGAGATTGACATCACGGAATAATAAGTACATCAGACGGGAAGAAAAAAGTATTCACTGGCTGGTTATAAGGTTTAGTAGACTTACAGGAATTCATTATTTAATCAGTTTAAAGACTTGTTGTTATACAGAGAAATGACATGAATAGCCAGTTCACTATTTATGCCCTTGCCAGCTGTGTAACAATTTGCTGTTGTATCTACTGACGTGCACTGAATCATACATATATTGCCTTTGTTTAACCAGAAGTTAATATTTTTTTATTTCTGTGTGAATTTGGTCTCCATATCAGCTCCTCCCTCCCGCTCCCAGTCACATGCAGTGTACCCCAAGGTTCAATACTCAGCCCTCTGCTATTCACAATATTCATAAATGATCTGCCCAACGTCTGCAAAGCCTCAACTGTACATATGTACGTAGACGACACCGTAATCTATACCAGCAAACCAAAATCTCCCGCAGCTGGAGGCCGTGCTGCAAGAACAATTCACAGAGGTAGGAAAGTGGATCAAACACAACAAACTTTTTTTAAATACTGACAAAACTGTAATGATGCTCTTTGGAACAGCACCTAAACTACACAAATTGCAAAATCCCCATCTATGTGTTGGGACAAAATCAAATGGCACGCTGACCACAGTCACTTCTCTCAAATATCTAGGTATGTGGTTGGACCCTAATCTATCCTTTGGCCCCCACATCGAAAAACTCTCATCTAAACTTTACCCCAAACTAGGCGCCCTGTACAGAAACAAATCCTGCCTGAGCCCCGCGGTAAGAAAGCCGATTGTACAACAAATGCTTATGCCGGCTATTGATTACGGAGATGTAGTGTACGCGGCCGCCCCGCAAACACACCTTCAGAAACTTACTACATTGTATAACTCATTCTGCTGCTTTGTGCTACAATGTAACTACATGACCCACCATTGTGACATGTTAAAAGAGCTAAACTGGCCATCGCTGGAGTCTAAACGCACCCTTCACCTTTGCAGCCTGGTGTTTAAGAGCATTTCTGGGAAGCTACCACCCTACCTGAATAGACTGCTTCCCCCAGCAGCTCCCTCATCCTATAACCTCCGATCCAGGACCAGCACCTTACTTGCAATACCACAATTCAAAAAGACAGTGGCTCGGTCCTCATTTTCCTACAGAGCACCACAATTATGAAATAACCTCCCAGACACCATCAAATCTTCCCCCAGTCTTAAGTCACTCGAGCTCCTTACTAACATACCTCAATACAGAATGCACCTGTAAACATGTACCCTAGTGACTATATTTCCTACATATTTATTTTCTGTTAATCTGTATATTTGTGTTGTTTAATATTTTGCATTGTATTACTTTGTATTTCTGTAACTGTAACATTTCAGTGTTCTTGAAAACGAGAGAAATCTCAATGTATCCTTCCTGGTAAAATCCTTTATAAATAAATAAATATAACATTGTCACAATCATTATCTGTGATGAAGAAGCATTTTGCAAGCCGTTAACTGGTTTTAAGGTATTTTTGGCTGCTGAATTGAAAAATCACAATAAAAATGTCATATCACACACAGGGCACTATCGCGTGCCCTGAGCTAAAACTGGAACGCAAAGGGGAAAAGTCAGAGATCGCTAATTTCCCCTTTGCGTCCCGGTTTCACTAACAGATTGCGGGGCAGGTACTGAGTCCAGCCGCCTGCCCCATAGCAAGCTGCTAGGACGGTGGATGCTGGGGGGCAGCGCTAATGTGCCATCCCAAGCATCTGCTCCATGGAGTCCATTGGTGGCTAACGGTAATGCTCACGCAGGTGAGCGGTAACGTTAGCGTCAAGATTGTAATGTGGCCCATTGTTTGTTAATTTTTTTAATATAAAACTGATCTCCAATGGTGACTGAAAATAACGTGTGGAAAAAACTCAGAAAAATAATAGCTCTGACTTTGAGTGGTCAGATAGAACCACTGGAATACAAGCGTCAAGTCCTAAAAGAAGGAGGAAAACCCAGATTTCTGTCACCCAATTAACGTCACAAATGTAACTCAAGCACACACTAAAATCCAATATATTTATATATGGATTTTAGTGAAAATATGGTAAATTCTATATTTATTAAGACTTAACAGGGACAGATTTGATTGGACTCCTGAACACAAGCTTTATAGTGTACGGTACCAATGGGAACTTCGTTCCCTCTGCAAAAATAGTGGAGGAATTGTGTTCCCATCCGTCTCCCCTCAACCCCTGCTTGTAAAGCATCATAAAGTCCCCGTGGAGCATTGATAACATTACTTCAGGCAAGAAATAATGTGTTCCCTTGAATGTTTAACAAAGTATAAAGAGGACAAAAAATAGAACATGAAGAAAAGAAAACTCACTGCTTCATAGTATGACCAGAATTGTCACCGAGCACATGCTCCGCCATAGAGTAACCATAGTACCAGATACTATCACAGGAGGTAGAACAACCACTTAGGCCAGGTGCACACGAGCGCATTTCAGAGTGGAAGGAACGTTTGTGAGAGTGGACGTTCCTTCCACTCGCCGCTGAGTGCGCTCAACTCTGCAAATCGCAATCCTCCTATGGAGGATCGTGCTTTGCAGCTCCGTTGACGCGCTTCCTAGCGCATCAACGGAGAGGATCTCTACACGGATGCAGTTTGTGCGTGCGCACAAGCGGGTGACTGGCCCTGGCGCAGCATCACATGGCTGCGCCGGGCGCCGGTAAGTGAGGGCGCACTAGGTGCGCTCGGGTGCCCCCAGCCTAAAACCCAGCAAAGTACCATATCTAGTTTTCATAAATGGTCATAATGATTTATTTACTATTAAACATCTTTGTAAACCCACGGGGAAATTTGTTTATTAGTAAGTAAGCACTGCTGACACGTCAAGAACTGTTGGTTTTGGGGCCATTGACAGTGGTCGGGCCCTCCAGACGTACATGGGCCTCTCTCAAGCTTCCCTGTAGGTCAACCCTATCAGACTCTTTAACTCAAAGAATAACTACCCGTAGCAAATGTCTGGGACTTATTCAGCTGGCCCCTGCCATGTTATGAAGTGTTTTCCTTAATCAAGGTTTTGCAGAAGGGTTTAAAAGAGCTGTATTTGTTAGGATAACATAACTACTCCACGGTGTGGGTGTACATGTGTGTGAACAAGAGCAATGCCACCTGGAAGATGGATAATGTCTAAAAATGTAGTTTTGGAAAGGGCCTGCGGCGTCCTGGCTGTCTGCCCACATATAATGACTGTCTGTCTGTGCTCTTGTTACCTCATCATCTTTAACACACTGCATGGAGAAATGGTTGGAATGAACCCACAAGGAGTTGCGTAGGATGATGATCCGATCTATCTCCTGCTGCTGGAAGGCCTGTAAAACAGAGCAACGCATTCACCTTCAGAAGAAGCACACCCCGGGCTTTATCCACACAAGCAAATTATGGAACGGTTAATGAGGCTCTACCTCACAGCTGCTGACATGCTCCGTCTCCCACTCAATGCGGGCTTTCTCCAGCAGAGAGATGTTCGATTTGTATAGCCGGTCTAGAGATATTAAAAAAAATTAGACAAAACCATAAATAAAAACAAAAAAAAAGTGTTTAGGTTTGAACAAAGAGCAATCCATTTGGACAACATGGTCTACAGGAGTGACCAACACCGCTACAGTAACAACTCGCGCTGATTATAATCAGGCTATGGATAATAAGGAGAATTATGAAATGTCCCACGCGCCACGTCCAGTGGGAAGGCTCGGGAAAGCTGTGCATTTACAGAGTGGCAAATTATGGCATCACAAAAAGAGAAAGTGCTGTGAGGAAGCGCTGCTTGAACAGGGGAGTCACGCAATTATTATCCATAAAGTACAAAAACAAGTTTCTGTGAGCACTGGAAGCAGGCCAGCCACCAGAAATTTTGGGGCCCCTTACTGACCTGCAGAATGGGGCCCCCATATGATCCCCTCTTCCCATAGGAAATCAATATTTACTGTGAATCGTGATCACATTACAGAGAGTTAGTCCCAATTTCTTAAAATCACACATATTGCTCGCACAACAGCACATTTAACATAAAAATGTTTCTATTTGGTTCAAATAGTTTAAGACAGTATGAAATTGTGATTAAAAACTAATATGACTCAAGATCGTATTACAGAGTGTTGCTCCCAATACCTTAAAATCACATAAAATGTGTATCAGTGCAAACAATGTAGCATAAAGTATAATTAGATTACTCCACTGGTTAAGCATATCACAGAGCACCACAGCAATAGAACTCTCACGGTAAATGCAGTGAGTAGGAACATACACAGAATCCACAGTAATAGACCTCCAACAGTAAAGGGAGCATGAACGTACACAGAATCCAGGCTCCCTGTAATGTCAAAAATTTTGGAAAAATGAGTCTACACACAATTACGTGAATATTATCAATATTGGAACTACTTAACCACGGATCAATCCGACTTTCGTCCAAATCACTCGATTACAACTGCCCTTTTAAAAGTCTGCAATGATATCCAAGCTGGTAAGGAACATGGAAACCTAACTGGAGCCATCTTCCTTGATTTTGCCAAAGCCTTTGACACAGAAGACCATGGCATCTTGTTAAAAAAAACTTAAAAACTCTGGTATTGGTGATCACACGCTAACCTGGTTTCAATCATATGTATCCGACCGATGGCAATATGTGTCCATTTCTGGCAGCTCCTCCCTCCCCCTCCCAGTCACTTGCGGTGTACCCCAAGGCTCGATACTCGGCCCCCTGCTATTTACAATATTCATAAATGTTCTGCCCAACATCTGCAAAGCCTCAACTGTACACATGTACGCAGACGACACCGTAATCTATACCAGCAAACCAAATCTCCCGCAGCTGGAGGCCGTGCTGAAAGAACAATTCAGAGGTAGAAAAGTGGCTCAAACACAACCTTTTTTTAAATACTGACAAAACGGTAACGATGCTCTTTGGAACAGCACCTAAACTACACAAATTGCAAAATCCCCATCTATGTGTTGGGACAAAATCAAATGGCACGCTGACCACAGTCACTTCTCTCAAATATCTAGGTATGTGGTTGGACCCAAAACTATCCTTTAGCCCCCACATCGAAAAACTCTCATCTAAACTTCACCCAAAACTAGGTGCCCTGTACAGAAACAAATCCTGCCTGAGCCCCGCAGTAAGAAAGCAGATTGTACAACAAATGCTTATGCCGGCTGTTGATTATGGAGATCTAGTGTATGCAGCGGCCCCGCAAACACACCTTCAGAAACTTACCACATTGTATAACTCATGCTGCCGCTTTGCGCTACAATGTAACTACATGACCCACCATTGTGACATGTTAAAAGAGCTAAACTGGCCGTCGCTGGAGACTAAACGCACCCTTCACCTTTCCAACCTGGTGTTTAAGAGCTTTTTCTGGGAAGCTGCCACCCTACCTGAATAGACTGCTTCCCTCATCCTATAACCTCCGATCCAGGACCAGCACCTTACTTGCAATACCGCAATACAAAAAGACAGTGGCTCGGTCCCTCATTTTCCTACAGAGCACCGCAGTTATGGAATAACCTCCCAGATGCCATCAAATCTTCCCCCAGTCTAAAGTCACTCAAGAGCTCCTTATTAACATACCTCAATACAGAATGCACCTGTAAACATGTAACACAGTGACTATATACAGAATGCACCTGTAAACATGTAACATAATGACTATTTCCTACATATTTATTTTCTGTTAATCTGTATATTTGTGTTTTTGTTTTTTTTAATATCTTGCTTGTATTACTTTGTATTTCTGTAACAACTGTAACATTTTAATGCTCTTCAAAACCAGGACGTACTTGAAAACGAGAGAAATCTCAATGTATCCTTCCTGGTAAAATCCTTTATAAATAAATAAGTAAATAGACCTCTAAAGGAAAAGGCAGTGAGTCTTTGCATACACAGGATCAACAGCAATAGACCTCTAATGGAAGAGGCAGTGAGGCTCTCCTTTTTCAGGTCCCCCTCCCTTTATCATGTCCATCTCATCCCCCCTACATTTTCATTTCATCCCCCTCCTCTTCCATTTTAATTTTATTTCACCCCCCTCCTCTTCCATTTTAATCTTATTTCATCCCCCTCGTCTTCCATTTTAATATTATTTCATCCCACTCCATTTTCCTTCCATTCCCTCCTCCTCCGTTTTAATCTCATTTCATCCCCCCTTCCGTTTGCATTCCACCCCCCCTCCTCCTTCATTTTTTCAGTATATTTCACCCCGGCCCCCTCCCCAA
This sequence comes from Leptobrachium leishanense, assembly GCA_009667805.1. NCBI lineage: Eukaryota > Metazoa > Chordata > Amphibia > Anura > Megophryidae > Leptobrachium > Leptobrachium leishanense. The sequence goes on from CM019065.1 coordinate 66,904,542, forward strand.
TTATCTGGGTGCCAGTGCTCTCCGCAGCTGCATGTGCATCATGGAGCGCTGGGAGGAATTGACGTTTATGACCACTTCCTCCCAGTGCTGCAGAATACACATGATGGGCAGAAGTCTGGCGCGCCCTCTCTGACCTCAGAGGGAGCCCGTCAACCACCGACCGCCATCTCGGAGTCTCTGCTCGCCGGCGGCCGGTGCCCAGGTAGGCCGCAGCACCTCCTCCAGTTCTGGAGATAGGGGGTTCCTTTGAACCCTGATATCTCCACCAGGGGATTTCCTTGGGAAATCCCCGGGCAGCTAGGGGTTCCCCGGCTATCTGACGTCATCACGCTATGCTATGCGTGATGACGTTGAGCAGCGAGGGGGGACCCAGGGGTGGAGCCGCCATCCAAGATGGTGGCCCCCACCGGAGCTAGGCCGCAGTGCGACCCGGCGCTTGAGGGGTTAAAGCCAGGCACCGCTTAAAAGGGGAGACTCTCCCCTTTTAAGCGGTGCCTGACTTTTGGCGCTGCTCCTTCCCGATCGGGAGGGAGAGGGATCCGAACGGATCCCCTCCTCCCTTCCAGGCTATCTTCCGGCATTGCCGGGGGGGTCGCCTGGAAATGATGTCATAGTGCATGGCGCGATGACGTCATTTACGTCGGGAAGAGCTTGACTTCAGTGTCTGAGGACGCTGAAGTCAGAACGCCGCGGGACCCCGGACAGAGAGGTAAGTATCTCCGCCGGGGGTCCTGCACAGCTGATGACGTGTGGGGCACGTCCTCAGCATGTAACGTGCGTCAATGAGTGTGTCCCACACGTCCTCAGCAGTGAAGGGGTTAAGTGATTTTTGTGTTTATGTGGATGTGACACAATATTGTGTGCTATGTTTGTGTTTGTCATTTCTATTCTTTTAATGGTGAAAGTAATAAAAGTCAAGTTTTAATAACAGGTTGACACTTTTTTTTTTCTGGGCGATCCAACAAGATTTTTTGGCATAAGTGTCCTGTCCTATGGTGGGGAGTGCCCGCTCAGGTCTCGTAGCTTTAGTTCCATGGTGCCATTACAGAGACGACGTTACCATATGCAAATCAGACTGCTATCACCCACAAAGTGCTGCCAAAAATGAAATGCCAAGAAGTCTCCTCTGCGTGAGGGATACAGCAACCCCCAACAAACGTTCTGGCCTTATTAGGCCTCATCGGGGGGAGGGGGATATAAGAGATGTCTCTCTAGGCACTTCGAGCAAGAGATCCACATCAGGTTTAACCTGTACACTATTGGTGAACAAAAACAAAAGGGGTTATTCAAAGAGCACCGAGATGTCAACGACATTTCGGTGCTTTCTCGTTCCCCGCACTTCGGGGAATCAAAGTTCCCTGGAGTGCAGGGAAAACCCGCTGAACACCTGCCAAAAACTCAAACACTCACCGAACACCCGCCGGAACCGCCACAAAAAAACACACCGAACACGTCAGAAAAAGCCGCCGAACCACCAATCACAGTGCAGAGCAGCCGCCGGAAAAAGCCAACAAGCTGACGAACGGGGTAAAAAAAACAAACAAAAAAAACAATATAATTGAAAGTGTCAAAATTGAAACGCTGTTTGCAAAAAAACTACTGAACAAAAATGTCTGGAATTTACATATAAATCCTATGACTGATAATAAAAAGGTCTGTTACAGAAAAATTAAAAACGATAAAAAAAATTTGCCCGAAAAAATCCCTAAAAGATCCGGAAAAAAATAATAATAAATAAAGAGACTTTTTACTGCAGAATAAAATATGAAACGGTTTATTAGATATTGTATAAAAATGCAAATAGTTTTAACAATGAAGCCTATGGGGTTCGCCCGAAAAACCTGCCAAATGAAACCACCGAACAGCAGGGCACTTCGGCAACTTTTCCCTGCTGTTCGGTGTTCTCTGAATAGATGAACCATTGCTTCTCTATGGGGGATTTCACTGCCGTCGAACAGCACCGTACGTGCAAGCAGTTGGCGAACTGCCTGCTCTCTGAATAGCTGAATGGCCCCGAATGTCACCGTACGGGAAAATTCCCTGTTCGGTGACATTTCTGGGCCAGATCGGCTCTCTGAATAACCCCTAAAATATGAGAGTATTGAGAACATATTAATTGACTGTAACAATCAGAAACATGTCACTCTGTCTCTTGTCATTTAAACCTGATAATGTGCGTTTATTTGCTGTTCTAGATCCTTCACAGCATGGCGCACATCTATAGTCTGCTAGAATATTGAATACATTGCCATATTTACCTGCTTCAGTAGCGGCATCCTTACACTGCCTCATTTTAACCTGGCTCTGAAAGAGAATATAATATATACACACACGATTTTTTAATGTCAGTGCATTGATTAGCTGTCTGTCCCCATCTTTATTTATATATGTAGACAATAAAGGCTGATCATCAACTTGATCCGTAGCTGTACGAACGACTGGTGGTCGTCAGTCTGTGGGCGACTACAAGTCTTCCACTGGAGGGGATTGCATCAGATGGGACTCAATTACTTTGTTCATGACTTCTCATTGGGGAAGAGTAATTTAACCCCTGCATTAACAGTTCTTAGAGCAACAGACATGGGCATACGTTTTTAACTGCGCTGTGTGCTGTGTATATATTATTATTCTTTATTTTATTATTATTCTTTCTTTATAATGCGCCAGCATATTCCGCAGCGCTGTGTATTATACATGTGTGTGCTGTGTATGAGTGTGTTCATATACATATGTGTGTGCTATATATATATATATATATGTTCTGTCTATATATGTGTATGCTATTTATATATACAGGTCAGGTGCAATGGATACCATTCAGTCTCTTCCTGTCTTGGGGTATACGTCGAATGTATACACAGTCATCTATTCCAGTGGTTCCCAACCGCGGTCCTCCTAACAGTCCAGATTTTAAGGATTCTCTTGGTTAAATGCAGACTGAATCCTGCGAACACTGAGCAGCAAATCATATCCACCGTGCTGTGCTTCACATATCTGCAAACCTGGCCTGTTAGGGGGAGTTGAAAAATACTGATCTATACGAATGACTGTGCACGACCAGCTGGTCATATGACTACAGATCCAGTGGACGACCAGCTTAAAAGAGAACATTAAAGCCAACATGCGATTACATTAGAATTTTACGCTTTTATTATTATTATTCTTTATTTATATAGCGCCACAAATTCCGCCGCGCTTTACAAGAGCAGTGTACAAGTTGAGTTGATCCTTATTACTTTATCACCTTTTCCACTTGTTTGGAGTTCCCCACAGGTGCCAAACGCTCATAGTTTTGCTCAGCTTCTTCCGAGTCCTTACATTTCTGCTCATAACTCTTCTTGGACTAAAATAGCAGGAGGAACAATAAGACGAGTTAGTCTGAACACTCGCTCGATATGGAGTGTAGGCTTTTTATTTATTTACAGACCCTTTCATTGGGAAGAAAAGTATCTTTACCCAAGGAGTTACAAGGTATCAGCAAGAGAATGCGATGACCATATTGACAGTTTATCTTACATAAAACAACTATTGCCAACTCCAAACAGCCCACCCCCTCTCATCCCGGGCCTGCCGGAGCGTGTTAGATGTTGAATATAGCGGTAAAATACCATGGATTACAATTTAATAGCGTGATCGAGACTGAATGGTCAGTCATACACTTTAGAGGAAATTGCATATGCAAGTTTAACCAGGATTAGAAAAGTATTCTTTTATGTTGCATATACTATAAATTATCTGGAAGCTGCTGCCCACTTCCTCTGTGCTGCTGATCTGTGGTGACAAAAGATTACTGTCCCACCTTCCCTGTTTTAAAGGTATAGCCTCGTTTTTCTATCTTTTTTGTTTTATTTTCGTGCAGTTTAGTCACTGCTCAGAGGAATGGAATACACTGCTGGAAGATACAACCGGCTCTCAAGAGTTTGAACCTGGTGTTTATTAGAGGCGTGCATTCGTTTTGTAACAAATCTGAATTCTTTAATTCGTATTTCGGAAGTACTTCTGAATTAACGAATCGATTTCATCCGAATTGAAACAGAAACAAAACGGTATATAACAAAATTAATTGTAATACTGTACCCTCTATCCTAACAGTAATTGAGCAGGATTTGATTTTTTTTTATTCAATATCAAATCGATATCGAATTGATCCCAAATTAGAAACAAAATTATGAAAACAAATCAGTTTCATTTTACTGTTTTACAAAGCACCCCATCTCTGTCAATTGGCTGTGGTTCTGAATCAGTTATATTCAGCACCACAGGCCAATAAACAGCTCGATATGTAACCCCAGCTTGCCTCTTAAACCTCATGTTTAACCCTAATCTAACAGTAATTAAGCAGGATTTTTTTTATCTGAATCGATTTCAAATCGATATCGAATTCATCCCAAATTACAAACGAAATTATGAAAACGAATCAGTTTTGAATGAAAAACCAAGCTGCGGCGCCACGGTGGGGAGAAAAAACCTGTCTCTGGTGCAGAAACTCGGGTTTCAGCACCAAGGACAGCCCTCACCCAAAAAAAAAAAATTCACCATGCTGCGGGGGGGGGGGGGGGACAGACTGGGGTCCCGGGTGCTGAATAGGCTTGCAGCCGGCTCGCTAGGTGAAAATAAAGAAAGACGCGAGAGAAAAAAAGGATATACATTTCCGAAAAACGTAATATCGGCCGTCCGAAATGATAAATCGTGTAAGGTTCCTCGCCGGCAGCGGCGCCGCAGATGATAAAACACGCTATTGTATTCATCATACTGCAGGGCAGCACCCTTCAGTTGCTGCCACAGAATAAACTGTTGCCTTATCCAGCTCTGCACTGAGTATCAGGTGCATCTACTGCCCCTATATAACTGAACCACACCCTTACCTAGAGGCTTCAGCATTAAACTTTCACTTCCAAGTGGAACTCGTACAGCCAGGAGCCTGTTACTCTGACAAACCTGTGTCCAGGACTTACCTGAAGATCTGACGGCCTGTTTGCCTACTGGACAACCGCCTTCCATACCCCTGGACCTGTTGGGCTTCGTCCAAGTGAACCCCTTTGCTTCATCCAAAGTGAACCCCTTTGCTTCATCCAAAGTGAACCCCTTTGCTTCATCCAAAGTGAACCCCTTTTGCTTCATCCTGAGGAACCCCTGCATTGCCTAAGGGACTTACCCGTGTATCACAGACTCCCTACATACGGGACTCTTACATCAGTTTATCCTGCTCTAAGTACCGTCCCTGTGTTGTCCGTCCGTTTGTCTGTCTGTAAATTAATCTTTTCCCTCTCCTGAGTCCTGTCTAAGTATTCCTATGTATATTTTGCCATCCTGCTCATATGTTTAGTTCACTCTGCTTTCTCTCTACCTGAACCTGTATATTTAATGGTTAACCCCTTCCTGTCCGTTTTCAGACCCCCTCCTGTATATTTTATATCTAGTAGTTCCAATCCCATCCAGTCTGTTCATTCTGTTTACGTCTCTCTCATCCTTTCTCTCTCTGCCTAGAACCCGCATATTCATTATCATATGGTTAACCCCTTCCTGTCCTTTGAATTCTCTTGTTCATCTGTCAGGCATCCCTTTTTCCTATATCTCTTTTTTCCATGTTCTGTGATACTTCTTTAATAAAACCCCTTTATTGAAATCCATTGCCTCTTTGTGTCACTGCATCTCTGGGCTCGCAACCTCACCCACCTGCCTGGCTGAACGTGACAAATCGGCTGAAATTCCAATAGCACAACGAATGACTAAACTAAATGTTTGAAAGGCAAGTTATCCGAAAAGATCCGAAACAAAATGTTCCAAAACGAAAAAAAAATAGAACAAAATTATGTCGAAGTAATAAAAAACGGATTTTTTTGTTTTTTTTAACATTGCAACCTACAGGATTCACCTACAGGTTTCAATGTTAAAAAAAATCCCTGTTTTTATTAACCGGGTTATTCAGAGAGCGGTGAAAACCAGGAGAATTTAAAATTCTAGGTCAGAATAGCCGATTTGGAAAGTGAGATGAATGGAGAATTTTTCTGGTTTGGCTATTCTGACCTAGAATTTTCACTTCTCCAGTCATTCTCCTGGTTTTCACCTCTCTTTGAATAACCCCCTAAGTATTTCTTAAATCATTTATTTTTTTTCAGTTGCAGCTGACAATCTGTATTTAATTTTTAGGATTGTTTGGACATTTTTGGGGGTGAAATTTTAAGTTTCCTAACTTTATTTAAGCAACAAGGCTTTTTCCCCACGGGTTTCAAATAAAACCAATATTTGCATTTTATTTTATATTTTTTTTAAACTCTTTATTTTTTTTCACTTGCAGCAAAAAGCCATTTTGACTATGGCTATTTATTTTTTAGGATTTTGTGGGTGAAATACCTTGATTTTTCGGGGGTTCCGTTTGCCAGGTTTAAACAGGAGAATCTCTATATATCTTCCTGCTACAATGAGGGGTTAAACTTGTGTATTTATTAATTTGCAAAAACAACAAACTGCTAGTTTTGGATTGCAAGCTCCCATTCCAAGAGACCGTGGCACCAATCTATGCAGCAATTTGTCACCTTTAAGGCTAGGGTCAGACGAGCGTGATTTCTACGGACTGTACGTCCGTGTACACGGACGTACGTCAGTACGGAAGACGCAGTAGTGGCCACACAGTCCGTTTATTCACTGATGTATATTTTGACGGATGTAGGAGGGAAAATAAATTAAAAAGCAAAACCATTTTGTCCGTGAAAAATGCTGGACGTATAAATGCAGTCCGTCTGACCACGTTCCATCACTCACACACAAAGCTATGCGGACGTTGTGGACGCAGCGCACTTTGTGTGGCCGTTCTAGGGGTTGTACGTTCTTGCCTGCCTTGCGTCCGTGGGCCGCGGCCGTTATGCGTCCACAGTTCAGTGCGGTCGTACTTCGTGTGTCGGGCTCCGATGGGCTTTCTGTCATGCTATCACGGACGTACTTTTAGGCGCAATCACGGACGTGAACACTACGCTCGTCTGACCCCAGCCTTATATTGCAACAATTTCATCCAGTTCCACCCAGGCGCACTGTGGTTATTTTCCAAACCTTTGTTCAAGGAGAGAAAGGCATTGAATGTAGCCTTTATCACAAATGCATATTTATTCTATGGGTAATATTTTTACACTAATTGCTAGCGTTTGGACTGCCAGCCCCCATTCAAGAAGAGTGTGGCTCTGGAACCTCTTGCAGAAATTCGCCACCTAGTGGTAGCATTATTTTCTTGCTTTTGGTTATAATGTAATAGTTCCACCTAGAGTCCCGGATTACTTCCAGCTGGGCTCTCATTGATAGTTTTCTTGCCTTCTTTTACATATACAGAATTATAATTGCTTTGAAGCCTGTTATGGCACATTAGATTTGCTGAATAAGATTCTCTGTATATCTGCCTCCATTGCTATTGGTGACTAGTCATTAAATTGATACCAACCTTTTACAGCTCAAGTAGAGACTCTTTCAGTCTTAGTGGTCTCTCTATGCATTGATTCAACATACAAGTTCACATTTATACTTTTTTCTCTTATATTTGCATTCAAGAAAATAAAAACCATATCAAAGTGTTTTCCGTTTATAAACATAAAAAAAAACATAGGTTTCAATATAAAAAACATTCCCCTTTCCTCTATTCATACATTCGTTGTTTCAGCACCATGGTTAGCTCCATAGCGCTGAACTGCTGTTCTGAAACATACTTCTCTTTCATTTGAAAATGTTTCGTTACCTTGGAGAGAGTTATGGAGCTCACCATGGCGCTGAAACATTGTATCTATTCAATTCATTGCAGAACGGGAAAAGTGTCCGTGGGACTCCAAAGAGCTTTGCACTTTCCTACCGCAAGCTCTGCGCAAGCTCACTGTTGCAAGCTCCCGCAGTGCATTGGATAAATCGCAGAAGGAGACTAGGAACTATGCACCGCCCTCTTCACCGTGGGACAAGAGGAGAGTAATTTAATAGGGGGTTTATAGAGCGTGTTAGGTGATTTTGCAGAATCACTTAACACCAGCTTCGAGGAGACCTTATTTCACAGTGAAATACCGTCTCCCGAGTGGAAGCACACACATCGGAATAGCCTACACTTCCACGCAGAGGTGAAAGTTAACATCTCCTATAATAAGTATAAAAAATGTTAATGTACAGTAACTTTGCGCAGGGAATTGCTACATTTGCGCCGCAAGCCCAGTGCGGCAGTAATGGAATATCGATTTTCCCCTCGATAAAGTAACTAATATTATGATCTAGAATTTTCACTTCTCCTTTCATTCTACTGAGTTTCACCTTTCTCTGAATAACCCTGTATGTGTAATGCTTCTTGTAGTTTTATCGACTTCTTAAAAGAACTAAACTGGCCGGCGCTGGAACCCAGACGCACCCTTACCTTTCCAACCTGGGGCACTATCAGCTGGTGCGAGCTAACCCTAGCATCAGCTTGTTAGCGCCAGGTAAATTCAGTCTAGCGCCGGACCAACAGATCATTTGCCTCGCGCTACAAACGGCGAATACCACTTAGCAATCATAATTAACGCTTCGTAGTGTGAGCTTATTGTACTTACCGCGTCCTATACTTAACATGGGCAGCGCTAAAGATCACTTGCGCTATTCTAACCAACAGATTGTTTGGTACCAGCAATAATTTTAACGCTGACACTAATTGCAAACATTTACCTACTGCTCAACCCTGGTAACTGACGGAAAAGGAAGAAATACGTCAAAAGTCCTGGCCCAAAATTAACAGGCAATAGAAAGGAATGCAGCACAGGTTTTCTCTTGGCTCGCTGGATGTAGTTTACGTGTAAAAGATGCATTGTATGGTTAATCCGGCGCGCTTCGGGGAAACGGCGAGAAGATGCATTGTATAGGAAAACCTGCCGTGTGTGAAGCCAATAGGATTCAATGTAAAAATATTATCATTTTTATTCTTTATGCAACCGTTTATTTTTTTTATCTGCAGCAAAAAGCCTATTTATTGAATTTTTAGAATTTATCATTAGGTATTTTTCTGGATTTTTCAGGTGAAATTTGGGGTTCCGATTTTTTTTTTAAATGAAAAAAACCCGAGGCTCTTTTGCACTGGATGGCTTTTTATTTTTAATCATAGAATGCATTAGCGCTGGTTCTCAGCCTGGGTCTTAGCGTTTCTCTAGCGTGAGCTAATGAAACTTGTACACGGACTATCGTGGACGAGGTGATCTGTTCGTGGGTTGTCACTGTCAGGCACTGCCTTTTAGCCACTCACGCTAGATTTTTCATGTAGTGTTGTCGTTTTAGCTCACACCAGCTGATAGAGCCCCTGGTGTTTCTTAGCTTTTCTGGGAAGCTACCACCCTACCTGAATAGGCTGCTTCCCCTCATCCTATATCCTCTGACCCAGGAGGACCTGCACCTTACTTGCAATACCACAATACAAAAAGAAGTGGATCGATCCTCATTTTCCTACAGAGTACCGCAGTTATGGAATAACCTCCCAGACACAATAAAAATCTTCCCCCAGTCTAAAGTCACTTAAGAGATCTCTGTTAACCTACCTCAATACAAAATGCACCTGTAAACATGTAACATAGTGACTATATACAGAATGCACCTGTAAACACGTAACATAATGACTATATGCAGAATGCACCTGTAAACATGTAACATAATGACTATATGCAGAATGCACCTGTAAACATGTAACATAATGACTATATGCAGAATGCACCTGTAAACATGTAACATAGTGACTATATACAGAATGCACCTGTAAACATGTAACATAGTGACTATATACAGAATGCACCTGTAAACATGTAACATAGTGACTATATACAGAATGCACCTGTAAACATGTAACATAGTGACTATATACAGAATGCACCTGTAAACATGTAACATAGTGACTATATACAGAATGCACCTGTAAACATGTAACATAGTGACTATATACAGAATGCACCAGTTTAAACAGGAGAATCTCCTATATAGCTTCCTACTACAATGAGGGGTTAAACTAATGTATTTATTAATTTGCAAAAACAACAAACTGCTAGTTTTGGATTGCAAGCTCCCATTCCAAGAGACCGTGGCACCAATCTATGCAACAATTTGTCACCTTTATATTGCAACAATTTCACCCAGTTCCACCCAGGCGCACTGTGGTTATTATTTTCCAAACCTTTTGTTCTGTTAGCCTCCAATCAAGGAGAGAAAGGCATTGAATGTAGCCTTTATCACAAATGCATCTTTATTCTATGTGGGTAATATTTTTACACTAATTGCTAGCGTTTGGACTGCCAGCCCCCATTCAAGAAGAGTGTGGCTCTGGAACCTCTTGCAGCAATTCGCCACCTAGTGGTAGCATTATTTTTTACATAGTGACTATATTTCCTACATATTTATTTTCTGTACTAATCTGTATATTTGTGTGTTTTTTAATATCTTGCATTTTAATACTTTGTATTTCTGTAACGACAGTAACAATTCAATGTTCTTGAACCCAGGACATACTTGAAAACAAGAGAAATCTCAATGTATCCTTCCTGGTAAAATACTTTATAAATAAATAAACTCTGGCATAGCGGCTATAGTCTATGGAGTTGTTAATTTTACATCAACTCTGGATAAGTTTTCACCAACTATTTGGAAAAGGGCCCAATGTTTAGATTAACTCCACTTGGAGCATTGATCTGATAAACACACACCAACAAACCAATAAAGCATTGGAGGACGGCATGGCAGCTACTACTGTGGTAAAAGCAATGCAACTTCTTTCTATTGTTTTTTCTTTTAATTATAAATATTATGTGAATACAGAATTTCAAATCTCAGACACAATCACCCCAGCTTTCACTTATCACCCTAGTTTTAGTTGCATATTACTTTTATTAAAGTGAAAAAAAGGATGCGGCGCTTCCCAGTGCAAGATATAATGATGCAATACTCAACGTTATTTTCCCGGAGAATGCAGTTGGTGAAAATCATCAATTGATGGAAGGTCAATACCTCAAAAGAAATTAAATAAACATAGCATAACACTGTTTATAAATAAGTAATAATCTCAAAATGGTGTGGGTTACTTAAATGTACAACCTTCGTTCGAGGACGGCACGAAATTCTTTCCCGCTCGAAGGAACTTTTCCGATTGCTCAGTCAATTAGATAGGTTGTACATTTAAGTAAACAGAGTTTAGGTTTTATTGCCGCTGAGGAAGCCGTTGGGTTCGACCAACTCACCAACTTAGACCAACTCACCATTTGGTCTACATTCTGCGTTATTACAAGGAGCCATCGAGGCTTTCATAGGAGTTGTGCCCATTTGAAACAACTCTCGGGCTTGAACACTAGAGCCTTGGTGGCTCATGAACACGTGAGTGGTCTGAGTTATTAATTCAGACATATTAGTTTTTTTTGCTGAATTACCTTATGTTGCTATTTCTCCTTTTTACATATTCACTGGGAGATTGAAATCGAGTAATGCGGCCAGTGGGGGGGGGGCACATGAATTCCACCCACAGGCGAACATTGCTAGAGCCGGGTGAGGCTCTATAAAGTGTGAGTTATTACACCATATTGATTATTACTTATTTATAAACAGTGTTATGCTATGTTTATTTAATTTCTTTTGAGGTATTGACCTTCCATCAATTGATGATTTTCACCAACTGCATTCTCCAGGAAAATAACGTTGAGTATTGCATCCCAGGACATACTTGAAAATGAGAGAAATCTCAATGTATCCTTCCTGGTAAAATCCTTTATAAATAAATAAATAAATTTATATCTTGCACTGGGAAGCGCCGCATCCCTTTTTTTCACTTTGATTGCTATCTTTTCTGTCACTCTAGGGATGACACTCATGGGTGTGATGGCGATCGTGCTTTAAGGTTTCTTACCCCATCAGTTATTATTTTTGTTGCGCCTATTCCAATTCTCTTTTTTCATATTACTTTTATTAGTTAGTAAACTACTAACGTTTGGTTAGTGTTTAAGTGTTCTAGACCACGGGTTGGCCACATGACACTCCAGATATTTTGGAACTACATTTCCCACAAGGCACAGCCAACCTTATGAGTAGCCAAGCATCATGAGAAATGTAGTTAGATAGTTTTATTGTAGCTTGTTTGTTGTAGGCAGAGTTAGAGTGCCACCTGGTGGCCACATATTTTGCAGCCTGCATTGCTTGGAGGCCACATCACTTATCTCTGCAGCTGTGTTCTAACACCACAATGTATATTACTGGTCAATGCATTGTAGGAAATGATTTTATCATGGATTTTCTCCACTTTACTAATTATACATACAGTGGGGCAAAAAAGTATGTAGTCAGCCACCAATAGTGCAGGTTCTCCCACTTAAAAAGATGAGAGAGGCCTGTAATTGTCATCATTAGGTACACTTCAACTATCAGAGACAAAATGTGGAAAAAAATCCAGAAAATCACATTGTCTGATTTTAAAGAATTTATTTGCAAATTATGGTGGAAAATAAGTATTTGGTCACCTACAGTACAGTACAAACAAGCAAGATTTCTGGCTCTCACAGACCTGTAACGTCTTCTTTAAGAGGCGCCGCTGTCCTCCACTCGTTACCTGTATGAATGGCACCTGTTTGAACTTGTTATCAGTATAAAAGACACCTGTCCACAACCTCAAACAGACACACTCCAAACTCCACTATGGTCAAGACCAAAGAGCTGTCGAAGGACACCAGAAACAAAACTGTAGACCTGCACCAGGCTGGGAAGACTGAATCTGCAATAGGCAAGCAGCTTGGTGTGAAGAAATCAACTGTGGGAGCAATCAGAAACTGGAAGACATACAAGACCACTGATAATCTCCATCGATCTGGGGCTCCACGCAAGATCTCACCCTGTGGGGTCAAAATGATCACAAGAACGGTGAGCAAAAATCCCAGAACCACACTTGGGGACCTAGTGAATGACCTGCAGAGAGCTGGGACCAAAGTAACAAAGGCTATCATCAGTAACACACTACAACGCCAGGAACTCAAATCCTGCAGTGCCAGACGTGTCCCCCTGCTTAAGCCAGTACATGTCCGGGCCCGTCTGAAGTTTGATAGAGAGCATTTGGATGATCCAGAAGAGGATTGGGAGAATGTGATATGGTCAGATGAAACCAAAGTAGAACTTTTTGGTGAAAACTCAACTCGTCGTGTTTGGAGGAGAGAGAATGCTGAGTTGCATCCAAAGAACACCAAACCTACTGTGAAGCGTGATGGCGGAAACATCATGTTTTGGGGCTGTTTTTCTGCAAAGGGACCAGGACGACTGATCCGTGTAAAGGGAGGAATGAATGGGCCATGTATCGTGAGATTTTGAGTGAAAACCTCCTTCCATCAGCAAGGGCATTGAAGATGAAACGTGGCTGGGTCTTTCAGCAGGACAATGATCCCAAACACAACGCCCGGGCAACGAAGGAGTGGCTTCGTAAGAAGCATATCAAGGTCCTGGAGTGGCCTAGCCAGTCTCCAGATCTCAACCCCATAGAAAACCTTTGGAGGGAGTTGAAGGTCCGTGTTGCCCAGAGACAGCCCCAAAACATAACTGCTCTAGAGGAGATCTGCATGGAGGAATAGGCAAAAATACCAGCAACAGTGTGAAAAACTTGTGAAGACTTACAGAAAACGTTTGACCTCCGTCATTGCCAACAATGGATATATAACAAAGTATTGAGATGGACTTTTGATATTGACCAAATACTTCTTTTCCACCATAATGTGCAAATAAATTCTTTAAAAATCAGACAATGTGATTTTCTGGATTTTTTTTCTCATTTTGTCTCATATAGTTGAAGTGTACCTATGATGACAATTACAGGCCTCTCTCGTCTTTTTAAGTGGGAGAACCTGCACAATTGGTGGCTGACTAAATACTTTTTTGCCCCACTGTAGCTCTGTGTGTATTGTAGTTGCTTTTTGGACTTTTTTTTTTCTTTACACAAACCTTTTAGCACATTTTCTACACTTTACACACTTATTACCACATGTTTTTGCTGTAAAGCAGTGCTATACATCAATATAAACCAATAATGCTGTGGATCAAGGTAAGAGAGCCATGAAGAAAGAACAAATGGATGGACTCATGTGGCAGGTGTGCCAGGGGCAGGTGGTTAAAATGAGCATTTCTCTTGCGGGGTTCGGGACCTCGATCGGCCTACTCAGCCTGCGTGGGCCGGAAGCCTTCAAGCAGTATGGAACCGCTGCCCGAGTTTTGCACCTCTTGCCACCTATATGGGTAAGAAATTGCCCCCCAGCGCTAGCCGGAAAAGCAGCCCCCGGCAACGGGACATTAGAGATTCACTGGCCAGTGGGAGTGCTTCCCGGGGAGCAGCGGCCTTACCTAATTTGCCTTCGGGCTACGGATCCACGGATGATGAGGGTTCTACCTGGTCCCTGGGAGGTGGCGTGGGCATGTCCTGGCTTTCCCCTTCATCACACGGAACAGGTTTGCCACCCACGTCGGCAGCCACAAGAAAGAGGGCACAGAAAAAACGGAAAGCTGTACAGGCGGCGTCATTGGCGGCAGCGCAGGACCTCTCAGGGGGATCTGGTCGAGGACCAGCTGCCCTCTGTTGCCGATAGCGAGATCTAAGACCGCGACGTCTCTTCCTCGGAGCCCCGAGGACCGGGAACTCCGGTGAAGGCTTTTGGATCTGGCGAGGCTGACGGAATTGTGGAGGGGGACGACTGCCTCCCCTCCACGAAGGGAGACTTACGCAGGATTCTGGCAGAGATCAGGGACATGTGGAGGCCAGAGGTGGCGGCAGTTCGGGCAGGGGGGGGGGGAGGTGATTCGAACCCAGGTGTCGGAGGTCCAGGTGAAGATGGACGAGGTCGCGCAAGCACAGACACACCTCGCTGGACAGATGGATAGCCTCCGCTCTCAGGTGGAGATACTGACACGCTCGGTGGAAGCGCTGGAGACTCGACATCGTCGACGAAACATAAGGATAAGAGGTATGCTCAGAGAATGCTTTATTGCCCTACATGGCTCGGCTCACACGGCAGGTGACTGGACTGCACCCCGATACGCCGGAGTTTATTGGAACTGTGGTTCGGGTCCGGAAGGCTGCGGCGGCACCCAGAGGGAAACCTAGAGATGTCGTGGTGGTTTTTTGTGACAGCGCCATGAAAGTGAGGGTCATGTCTGCCCCCGGAGCACGGGACCCTGTGCAGTTTGAAGGTGTCATGCTGGCCCTGTACCACGACCTCCCGTTTTTGACCCTGTTAGCGCGACGCAGGTTCTGGGACGTGACCTCAGTCCTTCGCAGAATGGGAATTCGGTACCGATGGAGCCTGGCCGGTTCTCTGGTGGTGACCCACGATAACATCCCCTATACGGTTACTGACCCTGAAACAGCATGGGCCTCTCTAGCTGCGGCAGGCATATCACCAGACGGGTCGGAGTCTCAGCCGGGCTGAGTTGCAATGACACTTTCGCGTTTATTATCTTTGAGCCTGTCCGGGTTTATCCGGACTTATGTCTCTGGACACCAGGAACTCTGTTCATAGTCGGTCAACAGCAAAAAACATTTTGTTTCTGTGGTTCTCGATATTTGTGATCCCGGTCCTGCGTGGCCACATTTCGTTTGAGTACGTGAGACTCCTTTTGGAATTTTATAAATATTATTCTGCCTCATCCTGCCTGCTTCGCAGACGCCTCCATTTCGGGACACTGGCTGAGAACGGTTCGTTATTTTCCTTTTCCTGCCCTGTCTCTTTGACGATGACCTGCTGTTTCCCTTATCAGACCTCTCTGTTTACCCACACGCTGAGAAACATAGAAACATAGGTTCTTATCTGCCGACATTTTTCTTTCGGCCCATCTAGTCTGCCCAATTACATGGATACTTTACCTGGATTTATCTTTTGTTTAGGATAGCCTTATGCCTATCCCATGCCTGCTTAAATTCAATTACTGTTTTGGCCTCTACCACTTCAACTGGAAGACTGTTCCATGTATTCACCACCCTCTCAGTAAAATAATGCTTCCTGATGTTACTTTTAAACCTTTGCCCCTCTAATCTAAGACTATGTCCTCTTGTTTTGCTACTTTGTTTCCTTTTTAAATATACTCCCTTCCTCTACCTTGTGGATTCCCTTTACGTATTTAAATGTTTCTATCATGTCTCCTCTGTCTCGTCTTTTTTCCAAGCTGTACATGTTAAGATCATTAAGCCTTTCCTGGTAACATTTCTCATTCAAGCCGTACACCATTTTAGTAGCCCTTCTCTGAACTCTAAGATGTCTATATCCTTTTGGAGATACGGTCTCCAGTACTGCACACAGTACTCCAAGTGAGGTCTCACCAGTGCTCTGTACAGTGGCATGAGCACTTCCCTTTTCCTACTGCTAATACCTCTCCCTACACAACCAAGCATTCTGCCAGCATTTCCTGCTGCTCTATTACATTGACTACTTACCTTTAGATCCTCTGAAATAATGACCCCTAAATCCCTTTCCCCAGATGTTGAGGTTAGGACTGTATCAAATATTCTATATTCAGCCCTTGGGTTTTTACGTCCCAGGTGCATTATCTTGCACTTATCCACATTAAAACTCAATTGAGACTTTTTATATTTTACTTTTATTTTTTTCTGATGAGACCCCCCAATTGGGGATGATTTTGTTACTTTGAGTTGTTACCCCTGATTGATTTTCCCCCCCTCGCATACAGAGACTTTTTTTTATTTTGGCACTCTCCGTGTGGTCCCGAGGTGCGCCATTATGGCTCTGCTTGTCGTACTTGGCCCTCGGACCACCGGGCCTCGTGACGTTGTCCCTCCATGGCCTCCTTCGGGAGCGTGCCAGGAGTGTCACGGTTATAGCCTGTGCCTTTTCCCCACCCCCTTCCCCCTTTTTTATTATTTTATGTTTTTTGTCCTTTTATAATTAATATTTTATTTCTCTTTGTAAACACACGCAGAGTTTTCTTATTTTGAGTCCCCCCCCAATTAGGGACGTTACTTGTTGATGTATCGCTATCCTTTGATGACTTTTCTGTTTGTTATTAATAGAGGTTATCCAGACAACGTTTAGTGGCCCTGTGTGGCTAGAATTGTCTGGCATGTTTCATTGTTTGGCCTTGTGAGGTATTTTTATTTTATACCATGATGTAATGCTGACTTCTTTCAAAATAAAAACTTTAAATGTAAAAAAAATGAGCATTTCTAGAGCTCGCTGCAAACTCATAACATGTGAATGTTAAAAAAATCCATCTGTAAGACAAGTGAACTCACACCACAATCCAGCTTCTTACTGTTATTCCCTGTTATTCCCTGTGTGATAAAATGGGGACGCAAACGGGGAAAACCTGCGCCTGCAGGTTTCCCCGTAGTGTCCCATTTTACCACGATATTCCAGGGCACACACTGCCTCGGCACTGCGCCCCGTAACATAGCAGAACTAAACCATTAAAACACATTCTATACATCTTATAAATTGATATGAATTATTTAAAAGTAATTCTGTGAAAGCAAACAGGACAAATAATACTATAGGGGATATTCACAGACCACCGAAATGTCGCAGACATTTCAGTGCTCTGTTGTTCCCCACACTTCGGGGAATCAAATTTCCCCACCCTGTGGTGAATTCACCATTCACAGCAAGGTCCCC
Source organism: Leptobrachium leishanense (assembly GCA_009667805.1). Classification (NCBI taxonomy): domain Eukaryota; kingdom Metazoa; phylum Chordata; class Amphibia; order Anura; family Megophryidae; genus Leptobrachium; species Leptobrachium leishanense. The sequence continues at coordinate 66,922,148 of CM019065.1, forward strand.
GAAGTACAGGGAATCGGCTGCCGTATGCTGCCGCAAACCCACCGGCCGCTGCCACAACCCCCCCGGCTGCTGCCGCAAACCTGCAGCAAACCCACTGGAGAGCCGCCAAACACCACTGACGAGCACAGCACCGACCAGCCGTAGAAGAAAGTGAACAAGCCGTCGGACGGGTAAAAAAACCCCACAAAAAACAATGTGATTGAAAGTGTCAAAATTGAAACGTCTGGAATTAACATGTAAGGTCCTATGAATGATAATAAAAAGGTCTGTTACAGCAAAAAAACAAAACCGCTATTTTAAAAAAAAAAAATATCCTAAAAGAAATAAATCAATAAATAAAGAGACTTTTTTACTGCAGATTCAAATAATAAACGTTTTTATAGATATTGAATAAAAATGGGAATATTTTTACATTGAAACCTATGGGATTTGCCTAAATAAACCGGTCGAATGAAAACACCGAACATTAAGGCAATTCACTGACATTTCTCTGCTGTTCGGTGTCTCTGAATAGATTAACCATTGCTTCTCTATGGGGATTTCACTGTCTTCGACCAGGCACCGTACTTGCTGGCAGTTTGCCATAATTTGGCGACCTGCCTGCTCTCTGAATAGCCGAATGGCCCCGAAATGTCACCGTACGGGAAAATTCCCTGTTCAATGCCATTTTTGGGGCCAGATCGTCTCTCTCTGAATAACCCTTTATGATATCATTTATAGCAAGGATGTTAAATTCCTACTGATACAGTGTATATGACTCTCCTATAAATGAGCAAAGTGACCCCATGGAAGCCTGTGTCCTGAATTGCTGTGTGAAGGGACATCCCAGCGCACCTCATGCTGCATTTAATCACCAGGCGAATGGAGCCGGGAGGTTGCGGCCCTCTGGCTTCATGAGACAAGCATATTACTTTTGTAGGGTATACGGACATGCTGGTTTTAGGGATATTGCTTAAATGTAATATTTTTTGTTCTATTTTAGTGTCGTTTATACAAGCTTTTAGTTAAGTTGCCAGTTTAAGGATTGGGGTCGGTTAATGTTGAAATACATTCATTAAACACCTATTGGTCGCTAAAGTATATTATATACAATATTTTATATCGTGAGAATCAGGTCAACCATTTTTTTGGGGGTGGGGTTGTATTTTTTTCTTTTTTCGTTATTTAATTGTCCGAGAGTATCACCCCGATAGACAAGTTGAATGTAGATATACAAAGCTATCCCCTCATTTTAATATAAAATGTAATTGACTTGGAGGACACTCTGCGTTGAAGTCCAAAGGCCTCCTGTAGTTGTCCTGTAGTTATTGTCCAGATTATGTTTCAAGTGAGGCTTCAACATGCCGATGTTGATGTAGTATATGACTACATTATTTTTTTTATTTTACTGATAATTTAGATTGCAAATACATTATCTTATTTTAGACTTTCTGAGAAGACTTTATTTCCTGTCCATATAAGACACATTTGTAACGTTGGGAGCTTCCAGCCCTACCTGTGTGCTTGAGGGCAGCATGTCTGATGCTGCTCGCTGACCAATGCCCGGTTTAAATGGAGACAGGCAGGGAGGTGGTTGCATGAGGCGTGGCTTGAGTGGGGGGCGTGGCCTGGTGAAGGTCTTTAAAAACCCTCAGTGTATTCTCAGCAGTTGCCAGATCGTGGTTATCCATACCTGAGCTCCTTGTACCTGACTGCTATATTGAATTAACCCGTTATTGACCTCTGCTTGTTTCTGACTATTCTGCCTTCTGTTGCCCTAGACCATTTTCTTGTACTACGCCACTGCTCTGATATCGACCCGGCTATTCCATTTGACCATTCTGAACTCTGTATTCCTGATTCTGGCTCGGCTGACTACTCCCCGTGTTGTTAACCCTTTCTGTCTAGCTAGTTTACCTGGCCAATTCTAAGGACCAGACAGTTAGAGATCTTTCACGGCTACTCTGTTGGTAGCTTCTGGGCTCTGTGGAGTGTGGGGTGTTAAGTACTGCGTGGTGGGATCTGGGAACCGTGACAACATTGCTGTCAGTTCTGTGAGCCTCATCATTATTATCCACACCAGTGGTTCCCAACCCTGGTCCTCAAGTTCCCCTAACAGGCCAGGTTTGCCAGATATGTGAAGGACAGCACAGGTGCTATGATTTGCTGCTCAGTGATTGCAGGATTCAGTCTGCATTTCCACAAGGTAACCCTTACAGTCTGGCCTGTTAGGGGGGCCTGAGGACCAGGACTGGGAACCACTGCTCTAGACTATATTTTCGGTCTGGATTTTAGAGGTGTGCAAGGCTGAAAAATTTGTTTTGTCTCGTTTTAAAATAATTTAGTTTTCAGAATTTTGTTTCGTATTTCGTTTCAGATCGATTTGAAATTATCAATTCTATAAAGGATATATCAATTTGAATTTCGGATCACTAAATAGTAGGGATGGGCCGAGTGTTCGTTTTGAACATGAGTTCGAATCGAACATCGGCCGTTCGAGTGTTCGGCGAACGCTGAACATTATGGAATGTTCATGGTCTGTTTGACCGTGGACATTCCATAATAAAAAATGCATTCACACTTCTAAATGTACAGGCAGCTGCAGGTACATTTAGGAGACCTGTGGCTGCAGCCCCCGTGCCTTTGACCCTCCTGTTCCTCCGGTGCGTCTGCTCCTCCGTCTGGCCGCGGCTCCTCTGCCTACGCCTCATCTTCATGCTGAGCCCGATTGCCCAATCAGGGCTCTAATTCAATATTAAGCCCTGATTGGGCAAAGTCCAGGTCAGGTGCAGGACTTTGACCAATCAGGGCTCCGTATTGAATTAGAACCCTGATTGGGCAATGTCCGGGACAGCAGAGGTACGGGGGCCGGGGGGCTGCAGCCACAGGTCTCGTAAATGTACCCGCAGGTGCCAGTACATTTAGGAGAACTGTGAACACATTTTGCATGTTCGACCCCCCCCCCCCATTGATTTGCATTGTGTTCGAGTTTGTATTCGAACATTTCGGCTGTTCTAATGTTCGAATACGAACCGAACACAGGGGTGTTCAGTCCATCACTACTAAATACAACCCCAATTGATCAAATTTTGCTTTTAAAAAGGCAAGCTAGGGTTAAATATTGAGCTGGCAAAAGAAAAAAAGGGTGGAAGTGGAAAACGTGAAAGTATTGTACAAAATATATTGGCACCCACTAGGGTGTAACTCTTCAATACACAAAGCTGCAATTAGCAATTAGAGTGCATGTAACATTGGAACAAGGTGATACCCCATCTGCAGGAAGCACCCCTAATGCTTCAAATAACATTTGTTAGTTTTTCTATACTTCAAATATAGTTTTTTGTTTTTTCTGGCTCACCATTGCCAGTCTTATTCTATCTATTAGGCTTGTGCACCGTTTTTTTTTTTTTTCGGTTCGATTCGGTTCGATTTGTTCGGATGTTTAAACTTTTCGATTCGGCTCGTTTCGACCGATTTCTGTTTCGATCCGGCTCGTTTTTCGTGTACATTTTTTTTTTCCGAATAAATCGACCATTTTTCGTGTTTTCGGGTCACTTTGCTCGTTTTTTATATCGACTTTTCGGAAATTTCGGAAATTTTCGTTTTTTCGGAAAATGTCTGTTCTCCTCGTTTCAAAGTGTCTACGATAATTCTGGCGATTCTATCGTGTTTTTTTTTATTAAATAAAGATCCTTTTTTTCTTATGAATAATTGAATATACATTTCACAACTTTATTTAATCATATTAAAATGTTATGAAAGCCAAGGAACAAAAAAAATGAACAAAACGATTTAAAAAACGCTAAACTGACCCGAATGCCACAAGAAACAAGTGATACGCATTTACAAATACAAAATTTACAGAATCAGCGATATAACCGATAATAGTTAAATATACGATTTCCAGAATTACCGAAATGGAACCGAAATCACGAATGGAACCGAAATCATGAATAGAGCAAAAATAAATTTCGATTTGACACATTTCAAGTCCATTCGAAAAAGCCGAAATTTTTTCGTTTCGGCTCGGAAAACTTTTCGGATCTATCGGTTTTCCGGTCCAACCCGATTCGGAAATTCGGCCGAATCCGAAAACACGAATCGGGAAATTTCGGGAAAATTCCGAAATTCCGAAACCCGAAACGCACATCCCTACTATCTATTTTACACTGCCTTTACTACTGAAGCACCTACTAACCTTGTAGCCTTAGCACCCCTTGCTGAGGTCTATTTTCTTCATATATTAAGCGGTCTCACAGATTTGGTACCAGATGCCAATTATCAGGGACATGCTGCTTGTGAAACAGTAAAACGAAACTGATTCATTTCAAAAAGTCATTTGCTGACTGTATTACTTTTATGTATTGTAAGTTAATATCTATTCGATATCAATTCGATAGTTGATATATCAATTCCATAGTTTATATCAATTCGAATTTCGGATTACTAAATAAAACCCCAATTGAGCAAAGTTTTCTTTTATGATAAAACAATATAACGAATTCAATTCTTTATATACTGTTTCGTTAGAAATCGGATCAAATCGATTCGTTATTTCAGAAGTCCTTCCGAAATACGAATTAACGAAATTCGTTACGAAACGACTGCACACCTCTACTGGATTTCCCGTTTCTGTGTTTATGAAACACAGGCCTACTTAATGTTCTGTTTTAGTTGCTATGAATTTCATTGCATTATTGTCATATGTCCACACAATAACCCACAAATATAGAATTAAAAATACAAATGACTCACATCCATTGCCTTCTTGTACAAGGACACTTTGTTCTTCTGCAGACGATCCATGGCACTCTCATACTGTGGGACAAAATGCAAATCAGAATGCATAGATTCGTGCATGTGATAATGAAGAAAAACTACTGGTAATACAAAACCTATTAATAAGGACAAAACCACTTAACACTTAAAAAAAGTAATACCCCACGTCGAAGACGTCCTCATCCTACGGCATAACAAAGCCAATAACAGGGAGGCCGTAATGCTTAACAGCTCAGATGGGGCCTTTGTTTCTGGTTTCAATCATTTTCATTTGTCATGTTTGCCATTTAATGTCATAGAAATGTTTGATTCTTTATAAGCAATGACAACAGTAATGATATAAATGAATAACCTTTTTCCTTAATTCCTTTTGTCGTTCTCTGAACTCTTCCAGGCCCTGTATCTCCTCGCGGAGTGTCGTTGCCAACTGGATGTGAGAGTTACCTATATTCTCGATTTCTTCAAGAAAACAGAGTTAAATGTTTAAAACCGAGTTAAACAGTTCAATGAAGAATACACACAAAAAAATAGTATTGGGTTTCCAGCAATGGATTTGTAGTTTGTTACCTCTTCTAGGACTTGTTGTATTTATGGCGCAGAGATCTCCTGCCATTATTCAATGTATCCAATCTTATTATCACTCTCATTGGCTACACCAGTGGTTCCCAACCCTGGTCCTCAGGTCCCCCTAACAGGTCAGGATTGCCAGATATCTGAAGCACAGCACAGGTGATATGATTTGCTGCTCAGTGATTGCAGGATTCAGTCTGCATTTCCCCAAGGTGATCTGTAAAACCTAGCCTGGTTGAGGGACTTGAGGACAGGTTTGGGAACCGCTGCTACAGGAAAGGAATGATAAATTGAGGTGATGCCGCAATATTAAGTCTTTGATTGACAGGATTTGGGAGTTTAAGTAAATTTCTCTAAGCACTTTCGGGTCAAATTTGGATTAGGATGATATTATGTTATGTTTTGAGTGAAGGAACTTGATGTGAGCTTAAGGTTACTTAAATTTTAGAGAGAATTTGGATTACAGGTCCAAGGGGGATGTTCAAACTTGAGTTTGACGACATGGGGTCATTGGTTTATCCAGACAGGGGCCATTTGCCGACCTTTAGATGTAAACCTATTGCAGGTGATACGGGGGACCTATGAACCTTTGTATCTCCAGCTTCATACACCCTACATGGTCATGTCAGGTGTCGTTTGAAAGGCAAGAGTCTGGCCATGTAACAAATGCAATGAATAAATAGGAAAAAATAAAATTAAAGAAATGTTTTTTTTTTACCTAAACAACGCAATAGTTTGTCATGTTGCCTCTAGTGACTTCCCTAATTACTAGGTGTGTCGCTATGTATGTGTTGGTATCTCTATGAGTTATATGACTGTGTATGGGTAGGAGTGCGTGCCTGGGTCTGTGGCGTGTTATTGTTGTTGGTGCTCGATTCTCAGTGACAGGCAGAGCATGTGCCAAAATGCAGACTGTAGAGCATTGCTGTGCGGGGTCTGTCAGGTGTCACATGAACAGCAGGAGGACAGGCCATGTGTGGCGATGTTCTGGAGAGAGTGCGTGTGATGAGCACAGCCTGCGATCTGTCCGTCACTGTGAACTGAACACCAGCTTTAGCCAAAATTGGTAAAGCGTCCTTCCCGAAACTTGTATCTGGATCCCCAGCCCCGCATGTGGTTAGGGTTGTAGGTTGGTAGTTAGTGATGCTTAACCAAAATGGGAATTAAGGGCATATGTTAGAATTATGGCCAGGCCATCCTTTTGGGTTAGGGGTCTGAGAGCCATTGAAGATGAGGCAATGTTAATGATATGAGGTTTCTGATTAGATAGCTCTCCTTCCCATTAAATTCACAATAACCTTATGATTTTCACATTACTTTAGTGAGGCCTATCAGCTCACTCTAGAATCCCCTTTGTACCTTTCCTGCGCTTTCTCCCACGCAGCCCCCATGCACCCCATTACTTCTCATACACTGTTATTTACCTCTGTGTGTTACCCCACTCCTCTTAGATTGTAAGCTCTTTGAGCAGGGTCCTCTTTCCCCATCATTCTCCATGTGTCAAACTTATGTGTTCATTTTATGTCTGTTTTGTCCGACCCATTGTACACCTTATAAACATTTGTAACTAATGTAGTTATGAAATTCTATAAATATCTATCTGAAGCTGAGCAACAATGATACAAACGACATACCATGACAAATAATTAACTTACGCTGTTTTAATGTATCGAAGGACTCGCGAAGTTTACTGAAACACATAAAGAAATGGATTGAAGAGGCTTTCCCCTACAAATTCTATACCAACACAACAACATGACGTGAAATGAAACAGCATAATTCACACGAAGCACAAAATGTGTAATATTGACTTTTTACTCGATATCTTGTGGAAAGCTGATTCCTTAATACACAACCATCTATGGGCTCTATTACATTCTTCATGCAAAAATGCACGGTAAACGCGTGAATTTTTGCGCGAAGCGTTAAACGTTAACGAGCGTAAATTAACGCTGGTATTACAATCCTCGCGCATTATTTCATCCGTCAAAAAATAACGCACGGAAAAAAGACGAGCAAAAACGCGCACGCATTAACGTTGCGCGTAGAAATCGGTGTGCGGACTGTTTCTTCACGCGATTCAGCCAATCAGAATTAAGAACCTTTTGTCTCACATTAAGATTTTGCACCTGTCAAAGACAATCTGCGCATATATGCTGCTGGTGTATTTGGGTTCGGCCAGGACGTTCAGATTTGCTCTTACCACCAGCTTTTAAAAGACGTCAAAATTATGCACGCAAACGCTGTGCGTTAAAAACTGCGCATAGATTGTAATACCATCCGCATACCAGCGCACAAACGCATTTGCGCTCAAAATGTTAAGTATAGGACGCGCAATGTACATTGCGCTCATGCAGCATTCACGCAGGTTCACCCACTGTAGACGTTAACACACATTTTTCAGCAGACATTGTAATATGACGTTCAGTGCAAAGGGTTTTGCCCCTCACGTTAATGCGTTTTTGCGCACACGTTAACGTTGGCGCGAAGAATGTAATAGAGCCCTATATAGGTTTAAAGTAGAGGCAGGGGTGTCATCAGAATTCTCAGGCCCCTTACAGGACCACTGGTTGGCCCCCCTTTCCCACAGTTGCACAATTCGTAAACTAATTAAAGGGACACCACCACTAACATAACCTGTAACTAAATTACTTGTACAGTACAAACACAACCACTTTATAAAACACATACAGGGTTATTCAGAGAGAGGTGAAAACCAGGAGAATGACTGGAGAAGCAAAAACTCTAGGTCAAAATAGCCAAACCAGAAAAATTCTCCCATTTATCTCACTTTCCAAATCGGCTATTTTGACCTAGAATTTTCACTTCTCCAGACATTCTCCTGGTTTTCACCTCTCTCTGAATAACCCTGATACTGCTTTTTCTTTCTTTGAAGTAATTGCATGTAAAAAGGGAAAAAAAAGTTAGGTTTTTATCTCTTGTTTCCAATTTGTGTATTTTTTCCATGATGCAACATTTACCAAAAGCTTTGCTTTCTGGCTCTTGTTTATTTATTCTACATTAAATAATAGTTAATGAGGTGGAGGAGGGAATGTTTAGATAAGGCAGCAGGAGGGTATTGTTCTCAAGGCTAACTGAAAGATGACAGCTAAAGGAGATATGACATGGAGCTTAAAAGACTTTAGCCCCTATTACATTCTTCACGCTAACGGTAGCGCTCACCTGTACGAGTGCTACCGTTAGCTGCGGTATGTGCCGCATATTACAATCCAAACGCAAATGGGTTAAAAAACCTGTTTGCGTTTGGTACCTTGCGCTTCTCAGTGCGAGGTCACTGCACTTTGTGCTCCCTATACTTAACATGTGGGGCGCAAAGTGTTAATCAGCGCTGGATTACAATGTACCAGCGCTGATTAACGCCTGGCTCTGGTCAACGCAAAGTTAACCAGAGCCAGGACCTGTTGTTAACGGATTCCGCTTCTGCAGAATCCGTTAACACCAGCTCAAAAACTAAAATAAAAAATCCTATACTCACCTGCTGTCCCGCGGCGAGGACAGCGGCTCCGGTCGCCTCCTCCGGCCGGCGGGAGCAGGGAAAGACTGGGGGAAAAAGTCCCCTCCGTCTTTCCCCTGCATATCCCTATGCCAAACCGTCCGGATCTCGCGATGTGAGATCCGGCCGGTCACGTGACCGGCAGAGAGTAACTCAATGGAGTCCTATAGATTCCATTGAGAGGATGCGCGCGGCTGCTCTCAGCGCTGCCGCGCGCATCCGAAATTTTAACGCTCGATAACAATGCAGGCAGCATTTTTTGCGCCTGCATTGTAATCTGGAAATAAAATGTGGGCGCAAGGGGAGGAAACTGCGGGCACAGTTTTTCCTCCCCTACGCCCGCGTTTTAACGCCAGGACGTAATAGGGCCCTTTTAATCTACCCCCTGGTGATGTCCTTTGAATACATACCACATAATACAATGATGTCTCTAGATTGTAAACTCCTATGAGCAGGGCCCTCTACGGGCCCTATTACGTCCTGGCGTTAAAATGCGGGCGCAGGGGAGGTAAAACTGCGCCCGCAGTTTCCTCCCCTTGCGCCCACGTTTTAATTCCAGATTACAATGCAGGCGCAAAAAATGCTGCCTGCATTGTTATCGAGCGTTAAAATATCGGATGCGCGCGGCAGCGCTGAGTGCAGCCGCACGCATCCTCTCAATGGAGTCTATAGGACTCCATTGAGTTCCTCTCTGCCGGTCACGTGACCGGCCAGATCTCACATCGCGAGATCCGGCCGGTTTGGCGTAGGGATATGCAGGGGAAAGACGGAGGGGACTTTTTCCCTCAGTCTTTCCCTGCTTCCGCTGGCCAGAGGAGGCGACCGGAGCTGCGGTCCTCGCCGCGGGACAGGAGATGAGTATAGGATCTTTTATTTTAGTTTTTGAGCTGGTGTTAACGGATTCTGCAGAAGCCGAATCCGTTAACACCAGGTCCTGGCTCTGGTTAACTTTTCGTTGACCAGAGCCAGGCGTTAATCAGCGCTGGTACATTGTAATACAGCGCCGATTAATGCTTTGCGCTCCCCATTTTAAGTATAGGGAGTGCAAAGTGCAGTGACCTCGCACTGAACAGCACGAGGTCCCAAACGCAAACGGGTTTTTTAACCCGTTTGGATTGTAATATGCGGCACATACCGCAGCTAACGGTAGCGCTCACGCAGATGAGCGCTACCGTTAGCGTGAAGAATGTAATAGGGGCCTACACCTGTTTCACCTGTTTCCATCATATGTCTGTTTATCTCGTTCACTCTGGTTATTGTAAAGCGCTACGGAAACTGTTGGCACTATATAAATATCACAATAATAATAATAATAATAATGATGTGAGTTGGCTGCTTGACCCATACAGAGTTATTCAGAGAGAGTCAAACTGGCCCTGAAATTTCACTGAACGGTGATTTTCCTCGCACGGTGCAATTTCAGGGTCATTCGAGTATTAAAAAAAATTTCAATTTGCCAAATATTAGCGAATTGCCAGCCCAATACGGTGCCTGTTCGATGCCAGTGAAATCCCCATAGAGAAGCAATCTATTTAGAGACACCGAACAGCAGTGAAATGCCCTGATGTTCGGTGGTTTCATTTGGCAGGTTTAGAAGACCTTATGTATCCCTCTAGGTGGCTTGTCAAATTCTTTTGAAAATAGGGGCAAGGCAATAGATTTAAGTGGGTTTTCCAGCTTTTAAAATAAAAGATTTATCTGGTATTATATTTTATTATTCAAAACACAAATATGTAACTCAAAATGGATTCACAAAAATTGGGACACAAAACACCACCACTACTGGGATTGAACCCCTACATAAAGATATACTCCAAACAGTATTGTGGATTCAGCAAACACCGAAATCCACGATGGTGTATTACCAAAATAAAATGTAACCTTTAATAATTATTAAAATACCCCTAATGAAGGAACCAACAAATAAACAAAAAAGCAATGTCTTGGTATTTACTGGTGTCTACCACCAACCCCTCTTTTTGGGCAGAAAATCTAAGAGACTGGCTTTTACAAATGCCCATAGATCTTTAGAGTTGACCAAACAAGCTTCTCACTCAAAGAACATAGAGTCCTTTATGGAGTGTTTATTAATCATTAAAGAGCGTTGGACATTTTGTAGTGATGGTGGTCCCAAAAGAAGGAGACAAAGGGCCATATTACAATCTAAATGCGAAAACGGGGATGCTAAGGAGGAAAACCTGTGCCTGCAGGTTTCTCCTTAGTGTCCCTGTTTTAGCGTGATATTACGGGGCAGGCGCTAATTCAGCACTCTGCACAGTAACACGGTGCTAAGCACCAGGATGCTCACAGCAGCGCGAAGCGCCACCGCGAGTATCCCTTCCATGGAGTCCATGGGACTCCATTGAGGTTTCCACTGCCGGTCACATGACCTGCAGGATCTCCCCTCGCAAGATCCGGCAGGTCGGCGGAGTGATTCGCAGAGGGAAGCTGGGAACTTTTCCCCCTCAGTGTCTCTCTGCTCCCGACGGCAAGAAGAGGCGGATAGAGCCGTCGCTCTCACGGCAGGATGGGAGGTGAGTATGTTTTGGGTTTTTTGGGGGGGGATTCAGCTGATGCTGACTGATTCCACAGAAGCGGTATCAGCTATCACCAGGTCCTAGCTGTGGTTAATGTTTGCGTTAAGCACAGCTTGACAAAATTAGTGTTAGGACTTTGTAATCCTAATGCTAATTAACACTTTGCGCTCCCCATGTTAAACATAGGGAACGCAGAGTACAGTAAAAGCGCAAGCTCTGAATCGCTATCAGGTTTCTTAACCGGTTAGCGTTCGGATTGTAATATGGGGCGCCTGTGTTAGGTGAGCGCTAACGTAATAAGGCCCAAAGTATGAGAACAGGCTAGCTAGTGGTTTCCTGCGGCTGCATGAGCGTTTGATATACACATTGATGCTGGTCCCAGAATAAGGAGACCGAGTATGACAATGTGCTCATTTGCAATCCCTCGTGAACTGCATTTTCAACCAACCGTAAAATAGCTAGAATCATTGAATGAATAATAAATGCAGTAACATGGTTTTTATAATTAAATATGTGAATAGACTTATTAGCGTAACCCTGTGAGCTGTATACATGTATTTATAACCAGCATCAAAGGTAGATGAGGGACTGAATGAGACTCTGTTTCTTATTTAGCGATTGCAATGCTCTCCTATAATTCCAATGTGTATGGTGGAAGCATCACTTTAACCTGTGCATGTTTCATTATTTTTGCTATTATTTCTATTATAGTAATACTTATTTCAACTATATGGCTACATATTTGCAGCAGGTGTCTGATTATTACTCTCTTTCCATTGAGTGACACCCTTAGGGATTATTCAGAATGCAATTTCGGTGCTTTCCCGTCCGGTGCACTTCGGTGAGTTTCTTTGATTTCAGTTCGCTGACCCTGCGGTGAATTCACTAAACCCTCATGGCAGATGGTAGTATGTGGAATATCCATTTGCAAACTTACATACAATACAAATTGTGTTACGCCAGGCCCCTGGTGTGAGCAGGGTCTTAGGCAGTCACCTATTTGCCTTATTATAAAGCTGCTTATGGGGCCACCCTCCAATATCACCAGTCCATTAGGCTGGCCTTCCACTGGGTCCATATTTGTGCGATGGTGCGATCATACAATAGGGTCTGAAGTCATCCGACTGATCCTACAACATGCAGGTGAATCAGCCCTCTTCCACTGCATAAGACCACCATCGGGTGATTTCAGACGATTTTATATGGTTACAACAGATTAACAATCCTTTCAATTTTCAGTGAATTTGGTCAGATGAAATGGGATGACCTGGTACAAGTTTGCATGAAAAAGATGAACTGTATATGTGCTGTTACAGTTATATTCATTTAGATGGGGATTTATACTGTATAGATAGTCCTTATGCTGCCACCTAGTGGTCTTTCTGTATTGTACATGCTTTCTCTTTTTCCCTCGCTTTATGATGATGCACTTCCTGTGTGTGTGAAGTTCCACCCTTCTTTCTAAGTAAGAGCTGTAGCATGGTGCAGTTAACTAGCAACACATGTCTATTCATCTGCATGTTAAGGACAGCATCATCTTTTGACCGCATAAAACATCTCATTCCATTATCTACTGTATCCTGTGATCTGCTGTAACCTGATATATGGAATAAAGCATGTCGTGGAAAGAAACGGTGTTTTGGTGAGTTCAGCTATCTGATAAGGCTTGTCCTCGGTGATTGCATCTACTTATACAGGCCAGGCATAGAGGTCTCTGCAAGGGATAAATCACTATACAACGATCGGAGTCAGAATAGTATAGTTAAACCGCTGTGCCGCATCAGGGAAATTGCCCCATAGAGAAGTGATTTAGTGCAAAGCTCATAGGATTCAATGGAAGAAAATATTTTCGTTTTCAGTTATTTCTTCTTCAACCATTTATTTTTTTAATCTGCAGCAAAAAGCCTTTTTACTTATTGATTTTATTTTTAGAATTTTTCAGGCAATTTTTTTTTCGAAAATAACAAGGCTTTTTTCTCTCGCGTTGCTGTCCCTGGTGCTGAAACCTATTTCAGCATCAGGGACAGTGGATAACTCCCCCCCCCCTGCAGTCTGACGAGTCTTTTTCTCTCCACAGTATTTTTTTTTGCTATATAGACGATATAAAATGTCTTTATTTGATATATGCGGAGTCTAAGGCTAGGGTCAGACGAATGCAGTATTAACGTGCGTTTAACCGCACTTAATCATGGCCGTGCTAGCAGCAAATGACGTCCAATCCCGGGCAGCATACGAAGAACGGCCGCACGAAAGTGCGGCCGCGCAACGCAAGTGGCAAACGAATGCATTTTTTTGAGAATGTCAAACCGCTAGTACTGACGTACAGAGTGTGCTGCGTCCGCATAGCGGCATGTGTGCATGATTAGGAGACGTCAGACACTGCTCATGTCCGGCCAACAGAACGTCCAAACGCAAAAAGGGTTTTATTGATGATCCGTACAAAATCACGGATGAAAATGCGGATCGTATGACCACTATCGTGTATTCCGCAAAAAATATGTCCATTCATTCGAACGCACTTTTTCACGGACAACATAACGCGAAAAATGCGTTAGTCTGACCCTAGCCTAAGTGCTAGAGAAGTCAAAGACAATTTATTGGTCTGTTTTCTTTTGAATTAAAGATATTTTTCTTTTTGGTATAGAAACATATTTAAGGTTTAGAATATATGCAAGTATAGCTATGCACAAAGTATATTATAATCAATATATATGTTCTATAATAGTAGCACAGTAAAATGGTATATTAAGAAAATTTGAAGTATAACAGTATAATTACTGACGAATATCGATAATTTGTTTTAAATGTATTTTGCTGATTTAATGAAAAAGGAGTGTGTAACTGATAGGACAATCTTGAAATGGATAGAAATGAAGAAGTATTAAATCAAATATGATAGTTCCAGACACCAGTCTGTGAGACCGTGATAAGACAAATTGACCTGTGAACTATGTCACGTTTCAACTTAATTTTTAATATTTTTATTTGAAAATCAACACTGCCATCTTGTGGTGTAAGTAAAGGTTAACAGTTTTGAAGCCCTCATAAGACAATATTATATGCAAATGGAGAGGTATGTAATAGATGACGTGAATCTTCCAATAACTTTGAAGACAGAACACGTAGTCAGGCATTCATTCAGGCATTCGGCACTTCATTGAGATCACTCTCTTCATTCCAACTGAGATTACACTTCACTCTCCATCTCGGGACTTCACTTATGCATTGACTCATCTCTATCACTTCTCACAAGAGCATACTCAAGGAGATGCTAGAAGGAACATAGAAACTAAGATATAATATCTTTAAGATACGCTCACATACTCCAAAATACATTATATACAAAGAATTTATTGCTGCTGGAAGAAGACTGCAGAAACGTTTCCAGATTTTGGACAGGTAATTTATGGAAACCAAATAGTGCCATTAATGTAAATATATATATGGGTGTGTATCTTGCAATGGATATAGACTGAGATTTATCTCAGATTACCACTAGATCAGAATCTTGGAAATATTTCTAATCTGCAGTATAGAAATATGAGAAATCTGATACATATATAAGGATAATTGTCCTTAAGTATTTGTTGCAAAGATATACAAATATATATATTGAATTTGGAAGTTACTGTGATTCAGTAATTAAGCAAAGAAGTTTTTAAAACTAAAACACGTACAACGAAAAGAATTTAGGAGAACTTCGGAGAAATACAAACGAGATAAATTTGTTGTTGTTTATATCTCGTAAAAGTTTCTTACCTGTTAATATCTCCGACATTATCCCATCTGGGTCAGTGGTGTAATCACTGCACATACACTGCAGTTAGTTTGTAACCAAACCTATTTCTGTTCAAGCAATAGGACATTTAAAGGTTTATTCAGAAAGCACAGAAATGTCAATGCTCTCTCCTTCGGTGCACTTTAGCAATTTCAGTTCACTGACTCTGGCAGTGTGGGAAATGAGGAGGTGAGTTAGTGCAGCGTCACTGTTCACATTTTAATTGTAAACTGAATAATAGTGCTGCTTTAGGGAAAAAAAGACAAATATAATAATTTTATTAGATATTTTATTTTTATGTAAATAATCTGGCCCTTCCAATGGTATCGCACATGTCACTCTAGCCCTTAAGGCTTCAAAGATACAGTGGACTATATGATTGTAAAATGTTAAAAATTACAGAGCACAAGGCACCCCCTTGTGGCAGGCGCCTGTAGGGACATGCCTACTCTGCCTAGTTACGTATCCGGCCCTGACTAACTTATGATAAGTGATTTATAATAAAACATACAGGTCTCTGCGAATGAAGGGAGCATTGAGCTAGTTGCACTCACATACTCTGTCACATTTTTCTATAGGGCAGCAGTCTCAAACTCTGGCTCGCCAGATGTTTCTGAACTACACCTCCCATGATTCTCTGGCCATTTATTGAATTCAAAGAATTACAGGCAATAAACATCTGAGAGGCCGGAGTTTGAGATCCCGGCAGCATAGTGATTTATATGGATGTATCACGATGCACTGGCTTTCCCATGTGGGCGAGCAACATCGACAGCTCAATATATATAGAGACATCATCACCTTCTTTTTCACTGCAAGCATAACTACTCTTACTTGATCTCCGTCTGTCCTCCAGCTTTTTTTGCAATTTGCACCAACTCCCTTCCATATTTCTCTTCGGCGTGGGCTCTGGAAATAAAAAGAAAATGATCATAAAATAAATAAGTGGGTAAAAAAAAAATGGTATCGCTATAAAAATAAATAAATAAATGGCTCCTCGAGCAAAAGAACCATGAGCTATTCAAACCTGTATTTACCTCCTGATGTTTGCAATGTTTATGGAATCTCTCCTTGGAGTGAGTAATTGTTGGGTCTATGTATTGGATTATGAAGATAGGTGTCCGTGGAGGCGTTGTGATGGTGTTTGTGTTAATAAGGGTTGCTGCCTACCAGTTATTGCACATAAACCTCAACAAAATGTGCAAAAGATTACGGGAGAAATTGGGGGGTTCCTAGTGGCGCAATGGATACTTACAGGGTTATCCAAAGAGCTCCGAATTGCTTGAGAAAGGTAACCGAACGCTGAAAATCATTGTTCGGTTACCTTTCCTGGCCATTCGGCTATCCAGAGAGCAGGCAATTCGCCAAATCCTACGAATTGCCTGCACATACGGTGCCTGTTCGGTGCCTGTTCGAGGGCAGTGAAATCCCCATGAAAAAGCACTGTTCGGCTATTCAGAGAACAAAACCAGCAGTGAAAGGTTCCCCTAATGCCCTGCCATTCGGTGGTTTAATTCGGCAAATTTATTCAGGAGAATCCCATAGGCTTCAATGTTAAAAATATTCCCGTTTTAATTCAATATCTAATAAACTGTTCATTATAAAATTCTGCAGCAAAAAGTCTCTTTATTTAGAGATTTTTTAGGATACTTTAAGCATTTTTCCTGAATTTTTTTAAAAAAATGAAAAGTCCGATTTTTTTTTTTTTTGTTTTTTCAGTTTACTTATTTTTTTGTAACAGCCCTCTTTATTATCATTCCTGGACCTCCTGTGAAAATTTCAGACATTTTCGCTCAGTAGTTTCTTTGCAAACAGCGTTTCTTTTTCCCAGATTCATACAAATGGTTTTTCTAATTTATTCACTGCTCCTCTACGTCACAGCTGCTTCGGCTCTGTGTGATTCGGCTCATGTTCGGCTCCTGTTCGTCTTTTTCAAAGGTTAATCCAGATGTTTTTGCTTGTTTTCAGCGTGCATTCGTTAGTGTTCGTCAGGTTTTCGGCAGCTTTTCCCTGCAATTCGGGACCCTGTGGTGCTTGCTGAATACACCGCAGGGTCACCGAAATGCAATCGGCAAGGAACCGATTGAAGAGAACGAAAAGTCACCGAACGTGCGTGACTTTTCGAATCTCTTTGGATACCTGTTGAATATATTGATTTTCCTAAATCCTGGACATGTGCCTCCCACCCTGTGGTTTGCTTTTTATATATATGGAGAGCTGACTACTTTCCTGGGTACGCACCCCTCCCTGTTCACAGGTGTGTCCCACCGTGACAACCTATCAAAGCTAGTGCCCGCTGGGAAGCTCAAAGGTGAGTTAATTCTGTAAATGCAGATACAGTCAAGTAAGATAGGACTTGTTAACGATGGGGTGCATTGGCGACTGTGACAGGCTTACACAAACTATGATCATACTTTGTTAACTGAATTCCCATCATTTTACCTCAGTCAGGTTTTTCGAATTTTTGAAATGTGTTTTTTTTTTCTTGCAGAAAATGGTGGATGAAGGTGGTCATTGATATGGTGTGCTCTTTTTTGGTGTTTTATATATATATATATATATATATATATATTTTAAAATGTATAATAGTTTATTTCTGTTTTTGGAAAAATATATCTCCCCCACTTTTTGCACTTTTTTTGTTGGGGTTCCAGGGGTTTCTGCGCTTACAGGCTCTTGATGTGTAAATCCAGCCGTTGGCAGTGCATGTAAAAACCCATAGCATGTAGTATCCCTATGCTGCAGGTAAGAAATCAAAATGGAATCCCAGGTGACCTGCCTTGATTTTTTTCCTGCAGCATATGAATTATACATGTTGCAGGGCAGCGCTTTTTCCTGTGCTCCCCTCTGGAAGATCCACAGGTCTATTCAAAGAAAGGTGAACCTTAGGAGAATGACTGGAGAAGTGAAAATTCAAGGTCAAAATAGCCAAACCAGAAAAATTCTCCCATTTATCTCACTTTCCAAATCAGCTATTTGGTCTAGACTGTTCTCTTCTCCTGCCAATTCTCCTGAGTTTCACCTTTCTCTGAATAACCCTGATAGTGATTGTCCATGAACAACACATGTCCGAACTGGCAGCCTAAGTTAAGGCGCTATTCCACTAGAGCGGTCATCATGAAGAAGTGAGCCGCTAAGTGAATGCCCCACTTCTTAATGATAAAGGGTATTGTGCTATTGCAGCTGAGCCACAAACTTCTCTTTCTACTCAGCTGTTATGGCTGCATGCAGTACATTACCACTTCCTATACATTGTATGAGAAGCAGTAATGAGCAGGCAGCCAAAGAATAGTGAAGGATTCTAAAATGTGTAGAGTACAGTTTAAGTTAGTGACCCTAAACTTACAAAGTCTGACCATGAAGATAAACATTCCGGGCTAAATTACAATCTTCGCGCAAAAACCCTTGCGCCAAGCGTTAAACTTTTGCGCGCGCAAATCATCGCTAGAATTACAATCCTCGCGCGTCTTTTCATCCGCCGATCAATACCGCACGCAAACAGGACGCAGGCAAATGCTTGCGCAGTACCGTCTCGCGCAAAAAAACAGTGTGCGAACATTTTTTTCTCGCGATTCAGCCAATCAGAATTAAGAACCACAATTATCTCACGTTAAGAAATTGCGCCTGCCACAGTCAATCTGAGCATATATGCTGCAGCAATAATAAATGCACACACAACTTCTCAAATTTATTGATTTGGGTATGAGTTGAATGTGTAACTATACTTTGCAGCATTATTGTTTTTGGGCTGGTGTATTTGGTTTCGGCCAGGACGTTCAGATTTGCCATAAAACACCAGCTTTTAGGAGTTGCTAAAATTATGCTCGCAAAGGCTATGCGTTACAAACTGTGCATAGATTGTAATACCATCCGCGTACCAGCACACATTCGCATTTGCGCTCACAATGTTAAGTATAGAATGAGCAAAGTACAGTAAGCTCGCGCAGGGTTCGCGCAGGTTCACCCGCGGTAGATGATTACACACGTTTGTTGCGCTGACTATGTAATAAACAAATGGTTTTGCCCCTCGCATTAATGTTTTTTTTCGCCGGCGCAAACGTTTGCGCGAAGATTGTAATTCAGCCCTACATGTTGCCAGCCATTAAGTTCTCTTCTCTCACCTCTGTTTCAGAAGCTCCTCCACATCTTTACACATTTTCCTCCCATCCAATAACCTTTGCAGGATAATTTCATAGCCCGTATTGAGGGTGAGGTCTGAGCACTGAAAATTGAAAGAGATATCAAAGTGTTTGGGTTTTCTTGTTATACTTCTTCACTGAGGTTAATCTGATTATTCCATTTATATCACAACATATAATTTCACATTATTATTATCTGCCAAAAGTGCAACACACACACACACACACACACACACACCTAAACCTGTCATTAAAGGGCCACTACCATAAATAAATGAAATGTCCTTATTGTGTTTATTTTATGATGCTGATATCTTACATGTGATTTGTTTTTATCTAGTATGTTTAGTTTAGAAAATATTTTGTGTGTCTCTATGTGTCACTGGATGCATCCATTGTGTGATCTTCTGTGATGTAACCCCGGCCCCCCACAGTATCTTTTCCTCAC
This sequence comes from Leptobrachium leishanense, assembly GCA_009667805.1. Taxonomy (NCBI): domain Eukaryota; kingdom Metazoa; phylum Chordata; class Amphibia; order Anura; family Megophryidae; genus Leptobrachium; species Leptobrachium leishanense. The sequence goes on from CM019065.1 coordinate 66,941,892, forward strand.
TTGTTCCTCATTTTGTGGCAATGGCCATAGAAAGGAGTGAATGGGTCGATCAGTGACTCAAATCTCATTGCATTGTGTGGGATGTATTCAAAGGACATCACCAGGGGGTACACTATTACTACTACTTTACTACTACTTTATGCTCCCTGTTTTATCTCATTCGGCTGCCATCTTGGGAAGCCTGGAGAACAATATACCCCCTGCCTCCTTATGTAAGCATTAACTCCTCCATTTTAATAACTGTTAAATACAGTAGATTAGATAAACCACAGCTGTAAAGTAAAACCTTTGCACAGATTTTAGTAAATGTTGCATCAAAGGAAAAATCCACAAAATGGAAACAGGAGATAAAAAAAACAACTTTATATTTACTTTTTACTTGCAATTACTTCAACCATAGAACATAAACAGCAGCTTGTTTAATAAGGTGGTTTTATTTGTAATGCACATGTAATGTTGTTACAGTTTATGTAATCAGTAGTGTTCCTTTAAATGTACATGTACAGATAGTCCCTTCATTCCCTAGAATTTTTTATGAAGAAAAGTGAAAGTGAATTAAATCCAGGCCTTAAACTCCAATACTTTTTAGTCATAACTGACTATATGTGTCTCTTTGAGTATTCCCTGACCTTAATTAGAAGATTACCCAAAAGAGGAAGCCGATTGTCACGGATTTTGCAACCAGGAAGTGATGACAATAAGGTACAATAGTCTCCACAGTGATACAGTAATATCAAAACAGGATGCATTGCAAGAGAAATATTAACCTACAACATACAGACAGAATTTGAGAATTATTATTTTGTTATATTTTGTTTATTTATATGAACAAATTCCACTGTTAGATTTATTGTAAAAATGTTCCTAGAATTCTATTTAATCAAGTTTTCCCTCTGCACCGATCCTGCCAGTAACCACAGAGTACATGCTTGTTACAATGTATCAGTCACTGAAACAGCTGGGCTGCTAGTTTGTCTGTATATCTCTTGTGCTGATTAATAACTCGTTCCCCTTTGTGTCCAGCTTGTACCAGTGCCAATTGTACAAACAAAATATGTTATTAGTATTCCTGCAAAGTGTACCCCGGCTTGCCTAAAATTGTGTAAGGCAGGAGGCTCCCCAGGAGATCGCGAATACCGCTGGCAAGCTGCCAAAACCCTACTCCTGTTCACCCTCCTGCCCTGGAGCCCCCTTTGCCCCACCAGGGCGCTTTTTGGACATTAGGTCCCCAGGGAGGGTTGCCTGGTGTGGGGTGAGTTTTAAGAAGAAGCGCCATCGGGAACCTCTCCAATCGACTGTCCCAAAACAGAGCGGCTACGGCTATGGAGCTCTAAGGCGAACACACTTCATCAGCTGCGGGGCAGTTTGTAACCGCTGCCGCTCGGTCCCTTGTCCCTGGATCAGGGCACTCTTTTTGCAGGAGTAACCAGGGAACCAGAGCTATCCAGCAGAACCCCGAAAGTATTGCTGCTCCCGCGGAATTAACCACTACAGACCCACAATGCTAAGCAGAGCATCTGGCTACCTCCAGGGGAAGCAGCCGCCGCACCCAGCAGACTCAAGTAAAGTAGAAGAGCCGATGTTAAATATACTAAAGGGTTATAGCTGGAGGCAGTGCTAAAACTGGCGCCGGGATGTCTGGAGGGGCCGGGTAAAGAAAAATGGCATCTGGGTTATCAAGATCTTGTAAATGTATATAAACACTGTATGTTCCCATTCTGAATACACTCTGATTTTCCTTCAACCTACACTTTTGTCTCAACTAAGTGATTGGGGAGGGATACAGGGCTATTCTCACAGAGCCTCGGTATTCTCAGATCCAGGCAGAAACAAGCAGCGGATTGATGCCCTCTTAATAGCGGCATTACAGGCTCCATCCAGCAGATTGGCTTATTCTGAGCAGCCGCCTTCACTACATCCAGGGCAGACACCTCGGCTGGCATGCTACCTCCCAGTGCTTCAAGGCAAGGACGGAGATAATGCCTAATCTACTCGTGCTGAGTAGTGGATTTCGTCACACATACAGTCCCAGGTGAGGCCTAGTGTCCAATGAAAACTCTTACTGCACTTCATCATGAATCCCTCCCCCTGGCATATTGCTGCAACTGCTCAGGACTCACTGCCTGGCATCTGTGACCTAATTAGACCAGGGACAGATAATGGGATTAACTCTGGTCACCAAAACGCTTTGCGAAACATTCCAACAAACCAGAACAATAGCAGATTGTGAGGATAAACAGGGATTTCAGATTATACTGTATCTGCCAAACGAGACAGATGTAAACATATTGTAGGTAGAGGGAGTTGAAAAAGGCTACAGCGATCCACACAGTAATCCTATTAGCAGATAGCAACAATAATAACAATAACGCTATACATGCAAAGAACAAACGACACAAACACCCTGCACCTAGAATTGTAGGTACAGGGTGACTTCAAGATTGGAGAGGGCAGGGAAACAATATAAAACATCAGGCCTGCACCACCCAAATGCATCTGTAGGTCCATGTACCCCAAATTCAAAGTGACTCTTGTCACTATCTTTATTACAGATTATGATTGGTCTGAAATCATTATCGGAAGTAACATTTTCTGATTGTCACGAGCTACCATGATTGATCATGTAGATAGAAATGTATTTTAGAACACAAGCAAAGTGTCTTATTTACACCAAGGAGGTTATCCACGAAGTGCCTATGCTTGTCAGCATTACAAATATCGGCTATTATCGCCGCTATTGCGGTGCCCAGAAACACCAGCACTTCTCAAAAATATAATACACCGCAATGGAGAAGCTATATAGCAAAGCTTCTCCTTTTGCTGTTTAAATAATAGTTTTGAGACATTTCTCTGCACCGCAAAAGTGGTGATTTTAACAATGCCAGCAAACACCGGCACTTAGGCTAGGGTCAGACGAACGCATTTTTCACGTTGTCCGTGAAAAAGGGAGTTCGAACGAACGTACGTATTTTTTCCCGGAATACGGGATAGCGGTCATACGATGCGCCTTTTCGTCCGTGATTTTGTACGGATCGTCAATAAAACACTTTTTGTGTCTGGATGTTATGTTAGCCGGACATTAGCAGCGTCTGACGTCTCCTAATCACACACACACGCCGCTATGCGGCCGCAGCGCACTCTGTACGTCAGTACTAGCGGTTTGACATTCTCGAAAAAATGCGTTCGTTGGCCACTTGCGTTGCACGGACGAACTTTCGTGCGGCCGTTCGTCGTATGTTCCCCGGCATTGGACGTCATTTGCTGCTAGCACGGACGTGATTTCGTGCGGCTAAACGCACGTGAAAAATGCATTCGTCTGACCCTAGCCTTAGGCTAGGGTCAGACTAACGCAGTATTAACGTGCGTTTAGCAGCACTAAATCACAGCCGTGCTAGCAGCAAATGACGTCCAATGCCGGGCAGCATACGAAGAACGGCCGCACAAGAGTGCGGCAGCGCAACGCAAGTGGCAAACGAACGCATTTTTGCAAGAACGTAGAACCGCTAGTACTGACGTACAGAGTGCGCTGCGTCCGCTAGCGGCGTGTTTACGTGATTAGGAGACGTCAGACGCTGCTAATGTCCGGCTAACATAACATCCAGACACAAAAAGTGTTTTATTGATGATCCGTACAAAATCACGGACGAAAATGCGCATCGTATGACCGCTATTGCATATTCCGTGAAAAAATACGTCCATTCGTTCGAACGCACTTTTTCACGGACAACGCGAAAAATGTGTTAGTCTGACCCTAGCCTTAATGGATAAAGCTTCCAGTGATTTCTAATAACATTCAGTAGAGCTTAAACCTTACAGACTCATTGCAGGGAGTTTTATTGCTTTGCAGCTCTGTTATGCGTGGAGGTGCCCTTACAAAGAGGGAATACAATAAGGAAATAAGATATTTGAGTCAAAGATAGGAACTGTTGCATCCAAATAGAGGACACGTGGGAGGTATCTGTGCATGAGTGATAGGAGTTGCGGGCAGTCTGTATGTGTAATGAGATGACTGCAGATGTGTGTTATGAGATTGAGGGGTCTAAATAAATGTGAAGATGAATATACAGTATTTTGGGGTATTTGTGGATGCCTCCCAGCTTTATTCACATATAGATTGCATATTTATTGATTTCTCTCACTCATCACATATAAAATAAATGCTGCCCCCTCTAGCGTGCTGCAAGAGTACAGTCCTGGTTAAAATGCATTAGGGACCGGTCTACTTTTTCCATTATTGCTCACCGGTCCTTCACAATGTGTGACTCACTTAACCACATCTAACATCCTTTTTATGAAGCTACATTTCGAAAAAAGAACATTGAAATATGCCCTGTAGTCAAGAAAAAAAACAAACAAGGGTCTGCTGATCGTTCATACTTACAGCTGGATTTAACATGAAAATAAAGTGTTAGGCCGTGATAGTGAGCCGCTAAAGGAAACAGTGGTGCGAGCCATTATCTTTTAGCTCAGGGCTGTCAAATTCACGACCCCCCAGATGTTGATGCCTACAATTCCCAGAATTCTTTTTATGCAATAGATGTCAGGGAAACATGGGGGTTGTAGTTCAGAAACAACTGGGGGGCTAGAGCTTGACAGCCCTTCTTTAGCAGCTCCCTATTACTGGCTCTATTAGGAGGGAGCTGCTATTGACTGATATCAGAAGGTAGTTGCTGCAATTTACAGTGGACTACGCAATGGTGCTGGTATCGTAACCTGTAGTCCATGGGAATCTATGGACACTTACAGAAGGTCTGGCAACCCAGTTTCCTTCTCTGTGCGTCCAGAGGAGGCAGCAGATCACACAATCTTCTGCATTGTGGGACCAGAGGAACGTTTTTTGTTCTTTCTTTTTTTTTACAAGTTAATTGATTTTGCAAACCTACTTTAATCTAATCGATATTAATTTGTAATCATAGTAGGATAGTTTGTGTCTACTCACAATATTCTCTATTGTATACTGTATCTTACAGGATTGCACACGTTTGAACTTTGAGACTGTCAGTGACACACGTGTGTCCATACAGGAACATTTAGTAGACATCTCAGAATTTTCCGAACAACGGAATAGGATTACTTAACCACTGATATACACACACCGGCCACTTTATAAGGTACACCTGTTCAAATGCTTGTTAACACAAATTGCTAATCAGGAAATCACATGGCAGCAGCTCAATGTATTTAAGCATCTAGATATGGTGAAGACGACTTGCTGAAGTTCAAACTGCGCATCAAAATGGGGAAGAAAGGGGATTTAAGTGACTATGAACGTGGCATGGCTGTTGGTGCCAGATGGGCTAGTCTGAGCAGTGGCGTCGCTACGTGGGGGCGGGGGGTGCGGCCCGCACCAGGTGACACCCGCCTTTAGGGTGACACCGTCACCCTAAGGGCGGGTGTCTCACCCTCCGCCGCGTATTCGCTCCCTGCGAGCATCCGAAGCATGCAGCTTCGGCGCTCGCCTGGAGGAAACACGTCACCAGCCAATCGCGGCTGGTCACGTGGCTCCCCCAGGCGAGCGCCCAAGCTGCGTGCCGCCGGACGCTCAGAGGGAGCGAACACGCGGCGGAGGAGGTGAGCTGCCTGGGACCATTATCCATGAGCTGCTGGGGCATATCCATGAGCTGCTGGGGCATATCCATGAGGAGCTGGGGCATATCCATGAGGTGCTGGGGCATATCCATGAGGAGCTGGGGCATATCCATGAGCTGGGGGCATATCCATGAGCTGCTGGGGCATATCCATGAGGAGCTGGGGCATATCCATGAGCTGGGGGCATATCCATGAGCTGCTGGGGCATATCCATGATGAGCTGGGGCATATCCATGAGCTGCTGGGGCATATCCATGAGGAGCTGGGGCATATCCATGAGCTGTTGGAGCATATCCATGAGGAGCTGGGGCATATCCATGAAGAGCTGGGGCATATCCATGAGCTGCTGGGGCAAATCCATGAGGTGCTGGAGCATATCCATGAGGTGCTGGGGCAAATCCATGAGCTGCTGGGGCATATCCATGAGCTGCTGGGGCAAATCCATGAGGTGCTGGGGCATATCCATGAGGTGCTGGGGCAAATCCATGAGCTGCTGGGGCATATACATGAGGTGCTGGGGCAAATCCATGAGGTGCTGGAGCATATCCATGAGGTGCTGGGGCAAATCCATGAGCTGCTGGGGCATATCTATGAGGTGCTGGGGCATATCCATGAGGTGCTGGGGCAAATCCATGAGCTGCTGGGGCATATACATGAGGTGCTGGGGCAAATCCATGAGCTGCTGGGGAAAATCCATGAGGTGCTGGGGCATATCCATGAGGTGCTGGGGCATATCCATGAGGTGCTGGGGCATTCCATGTGCTGGGGCATTATCCATGAGCTGGGGCATTATCCATGAGCTAGGGCAATATCCATGAGCTGGGGCAGTATCCATGAGCTGCTGGGGCAGTATATCCATGAGCTGGGGCAGTATATCCATGTGCTGGGGCAGTATATCCATGAGCTGGGGCAGTATATCCATGAGCTGGGGCAGTATCCATGAGCTGGGGCATATCCATGTGCTGGGGCAATATCCATGTGCTGGGGCAATATCCATGAGCTGGAGCAAAATCCATGAGAGCACCTGGGGCATTATCAATGAGAGCAGCTGGGACAGTATATGCATGAGAGGAGCTGGGGCAGTATATCCATAAGAGAAGGTTGGGCCGGATTATCCATGAGAGGAGCTGGGGCAATATCCATGAGAGGAGCTGGGACAATATCCATGAGAGGAGCTGGGGCAATATCCATGAGAGGAGCTGGGGCAATATCCATGAGAGGAGCTGGGGCAATATCCATGAGAGGAGCTGGGGCATATCCATGTGTGCTAGGGGCAGTATCCATGAGAGCTGGGGAAATATCCATGTGTGAGCTGGTCTGGGGCAATATATCCATGTGTGAGCTGGTCTGGGGCAATATATCCATGTGTGAGCTGAGGCGCAATATATCCATATGTGAGCTGAGGCGCAATATATCCATATGTGAGCTGAGGCGCAATATATCCATATGTGAGCTGGGGCAATATATATCCATGGGAGAGCTGCTGGGGGCAATATATAACTGTGAACTGGGGCAATATATCCATATGTGAGCTGGGGGCAATATATATCCAGAGCTGCTGGGGGCAATATATCCAGAGCTGCTGGGGGCAATATATATCCAGGTGTGCTTTCACTGCCTTCGAACAGGCAACGTACTTGCTGGCAGTTGGCAAAAAGTTGTGTGAGCATATGAGAGAGCTCCACAGCAATAAACCTCGCAGTAATGTGTGCTGTGTGTATGAGCATTCAGTGTTATATGGGAGTACTGATTTAGGAGTAAGAGTAGTTAAAAAAAATCTGTAAAACTCGGGGGGGGTGACATCATAAGTTACCGCACCGGGTGACACCAACCCTAGTGACGCCACTGAGTCTGAGCATTTCAGAAACTGCTGATCTACTGGGATTTTCAAGCGCAACCATCACTAGGGTTTACAGGGAATGATTGTCAGTTGTGTGTGCACGAAAATGCCTTGTTGATGTCAGAGGTCAGAGGAGAATGGGCAGACTGGTTCATGATGATGGAAAAAACCAAGGTATGCAGAATACCATCTCTTAACAGACAATACTGTTATTGCATCTGTACTTCAAACCTTGAAGCAGATGGGCTACAGCAGCAGCAGACCACACTGGGTGCTACTCCTATTAGCTAAGAAGAGGAAATTTGAGGCTACAATTCACACAGGCTCACCAAAATTGGCCAATAGAAGATTGGAAAAACGTTGCCTGGTCTGATGAGTCTCGATTTCTGCTGCGACATTCAGATGGTAGGGTCAGAATTTTGCATAAACGACATGAAAGCATGGATCCATCTGCCTTGTATCAATGGTTTAGGATGGTGGTGTAATGTTGTGGGTGATATTTTCTTGGCACACTTTAGGCCCTTTAGTACCAATTGAGCATCGTTTAAATGCCACGGCCTACCTGAGTATTGTTGCTGACCATGTCCATTCCTTTATGACCACAGTGTACCCATCTTCTGAAAGCTACTTCCAGCAGGATAATGCACCTTGTCACAAAACTCAAATCATCTCAAACTGGTTGCTTGAAAATGACAATGAGTTCACTGTACTCCAATGGCCTCCACATTCACCAGATCTCAATCCAATAGAGCACCTTTGAGATGTGGTGGAACGGGAGATTCGCATCATGGATGTGCAGCCGACAAATCACCTAATAAAGTGGCCGGGGAGTGTACAGGCTACATGTTACCTGCATATACTGTGTACTCTACCCAGCATTCCCCTCTGCACTCATATAAGTTACACATTGAGTACAAAGACCTTTATTTGATTATGTGGGCCTATAATAATATTAATAATAATGCTTTGAAGCGACTCAGAGTCATAATAGAAACATGAGATCCGTTATGTGGTGCACCTATCTCCTCTATTTATCCACCTGTGTGCAATATTTTACTCAATATCACATCCGTTTTTCTTTACAGTTCACATTTTTGCATATATTACATCACTCAGTGTTATCTCCTAAAATCTATCTTTAATCACGATTACATTTCCCCAAAGTCACATGCAATTCTGGGGTCAAGTCCAAGCAGGCCCGGACTGGGACAAAATATAGGCCCTGGCATTTTGGACTGAGCAGCCCACATTTTTTTTCTACACAGCGCACATTACTGTGAGTTTTATGGCTGTGGAGCTCTGTGATATGTTCATACACACCGCACATTACTGAGGAGCTCTGTGGCACCCTCACGAACACTGCATATTACTGTGGAGCTCTGTGACACCCTCATGTACACGGCACATTATGGGGGTGTCACAGAGCTCCACAGTAATAAAACTCAATGTAATTTACTGATATCAAATTCATTCATTTCTCCACCCCCAGCTTATCAAATTCATTCATTTCTCCCCCCAGCTTATCAAATTCATTCATATCTCCCCCCAGCATATCAAATTCATTCATATTTCTCCCCAGCATTTCAAATTCATTCATATCTCCCCCCAGCATATCAAATTCATTCATGTCTCCCACCCAGCATATCAAATTCATTCATTCCCCCCAGCATATCAAATTCATTCATTTCTCCCCCCCAGCATATCAAATTCATTAGTGTCTCCCCCAGCATATCAAATTCATTCATTTCTCCCCCAGCACATCAATTTCATTCATTTCTCTCCCCCCAGCATATCAAATTCGTTCATGTCTCCCCCCAGCATATCAAATTCATTAATTTCTCCCCCAGCACATCAAGTTCATTCATTTCTCTCCCCCTAGCATATCAAATTCATTCATGTCTCCCCCTAGCATATCAAATTCATTCATTCCCCCAGCATATCAAATTCATTCATTTCTCCCCCCACCATATCAAAATCATTCATTTCTCCCTCACCAGCATACCAATTTCATTAACCCCCCAGCATACCAATAAATTAATTAATTTCTCTTCCTCCAGCATACCAATGAGTTTAATTTCTCCCCCAGCATACCAATAAATTAATTCAATCCCCAGCATACCAATAAATTAATTAATTTCTATCCCCCACAGCATACCAATAAATTACTTAATTTCTCTCCCCAGCATACCAATAAATTAAATCATTTGTCTCCGCCAGCATACCAATTAATTACTTCATTTCCCCAGCATACTAATAAATAAATTAATTGTTCCCCCCTGCATACCAATAAATTAATTTCTCTCCCCCAGCATACCAAGAAATTTCTCTCCCCCAGCATACCAATAAATGAATTCATTTCTCTCCCCAGCATCATACCAATAAATTACTTAATTTCCCTCCCCGAGCATACCAATAAATTAATTAATTTCTTCACCCCAGCATACCAGTAAATTAATTATTTCCTCTCCCCCAGCATACCAATAAATTAAATAATTTCCCCCCCCCGCTTACCAATAAATTGATTAATTCCCCCAGCATACCAATTAATATTTTTTTTCCCCCAGCATCAGACCTCGTGGCTGGGGCCTGGTGGTGCGTGCCAGCGGGAGCCAGGAGAGACGTCCTGTCATCGGCAAGATCCGGCCGCATGTGTGTAGGTCCCTGCTGTGACCAAATCAGAGGGAGCGTCATGCGGTGCGCCATGTGACCTAATCAGTGGGGGCAGGCGGCTGATTAGGTCATTCGGCTCGACTCTCGCTGGCCGCCTTCCCTCTTCCGTCAGCCTAGGCTGCCTCGCCTGGTGGCTGGCTATGTCGACCGGCTGACTGGCAAGGGAGGCTAGCGGCCCACTGGGCAAACGCCTGGTTTGCCCGATGGCCAGTCCAGGCCTGAGTCCAACAGAAAAAAGTGTGGGATTTTTGTCTGTTCTCTTCCTCCCATGTAATCATTTTCATGTCACCATTACCCCTCATTGAAATGTCATATCAATACTAAAACTGAAGCACGGCTGAGCTTTGGGGAACTGTTATGATAATTAATATAAAAATAATATACTTATTGTAATTTAAAAGGAAAGATACAACTATAACCTGAATTTTTAAAAATCTTTTAGGGCATGGGGCACATGGGAACTCAGTTTGGTCTGTAAAAAAATACCTGAAGGAACTACGTTCCCACGAGATCCTGCTCTACGTGACCACTGTGTGCAATCATTATCCTCCATGTAGAGGCTTATACTATATTTTTTGTGTTTTTTTTTCCAGAATAAAGATTCGGCAGAGCTGATAAGTAAAGCACAGGTGTTTCAATAAGGAGGGAGAAATCTGCCGACTCGTCTTTTAACTTGTTACCACCGCGGGGCCTACTATGCCATCCCTGCAGCAGGTGGAACTGATTGCCGTCGGGTGACATAGCACGGCCCGCTGGTGTCTATGGGCCATGACAGGCTCGCCCACAAGTTAGCACACAGTGCACGTCATTCTCTGCTGTGGGAGGGCCTGAACTCAAGCCGTCCCTCTGCAGCCAATGGTGCGTGGTGTGCAGCATGCTGTGTAGGCAGGCAGGAGAAGGGACCTGCCGCAGCAGTCAGGATGTGGGGCGTATGAGCCGTGACAGGCTCGCCCACAAGTTAGCACACAGTGCATGTCATCCTCTGCTGTGGGAGGGCCTGAACTCAAGCCGTTCCTCTGCAGCCAATGATGCGTGGTGTGCAGCATGCTGTGTAGGCAGGCAGGAGGAGGGACCTGCCGCAGCAGGCAGGAAGTGGGGCGTACTAATACGCCTCATCGCCCCGTTGGTATTAACGACTCCCCGGTGGTAAGCGTTAGGCAATAAATAAAGCGGATAAACTAGGTTCATGCTTTCTTCAGCCGGCTGAGTTGATCTAGGTGCATTAAAAACCCCACATAATATCCCTTTAAGAGTCATATTTTCCAGTGTCAAGCATTTATTATATTGCAAACTCTGTGCTATGTTGCAATGAACACATTTCACATATTTTTTACTTCCTTCCTGTGTACCGCAACCAACAATATGCACAATTTTCACCCAGGCTTTTAGGGCTTATTCACAAAGTAACAAAATTTCACTGCTTTTCACTTCGATGATTCCATTTCACTGACATTTCAATGAATTCACTAGTCACCAAATGGTCACCGTAGAGTGACGTTTATGGAAACACCGAAGCCCCACGAAAACAGTTGGAGAACGTTGCCGAAGTGCCTTTGGCGAATTCCACCTAACTGCAAAAAAAGAGAAAAAAAAATGGAAGTCTCCTATAGGGATGAGCTGTTCGGGTTTGGACGGTTCGGAGTTCGACCCGAACTTTGTCAGTTCTAAAGTTTGCGAATTTCGAACTTTTTGGGTCTGTTCGGTTCGAGTTCGAAAAATAAAAGAAATTTTGAAAAAAGTATAGAAAATGCTTAAAAAAAAATACTAAAAAATCTAGAAATAAAGAGACTCTTTACTGCAGAATATTATAAGCAACGGTTTATTAGATATTGAATTAAAAACTAATGTGTACGTGGAAAGATTATCAACTCTTAGGCTAGGGTCAGAGTGGGGCAGTCGGAACGCGCGTGCAGGCGCACTAAATCACGGCGGCAGTAGCAGCACATAACGGCCAATGACGGCCAATATACGCAGTACGTGCGTACAAAAGTGCGCCGACACCACGCAACCGGCAAATGAACGCATTTTTCTCAGAACGTGAAACCGCTGCTACAGACGTACAGAGTGCGCTGCGGCCGCATAGCAGCGTGTGTGCGTGATTAGGAGACGTCAGACGCTGCTAGTGTGCGGCCTACATAACGTTCAAACAGCCGGATTTCCCTAGAATTGCGTTGGTGAGTACCTGCGACTGTGCGACTGTGGTTGTCTGACCACTTAAGCGTATTCCGTGAAAAAATGCGTGCGCACGCATCGACGTACATTTTGACGGTGGCCGCAGAAAATGCGCTCATCTGTCCCTAGCCTAAATGACCTCTGTTCACAAACGGGCATAACATCAGGTGTTTTTAGTCTGGTAATCAATTTGATACATTGTACAACATACTGAGGGTGGGGTAGTGTCTGCTTCTGATTGAGATTTGAGAATTAATTTCCCTAAAACATCCTAATATGCTGCATTTAACCCTTTCGCTGCTGAGGCTTTTCACACCTCTGTGCTGAGGTCATTTTTACCGCTTTCGCTCATCATGATTAACTGCGTTTTGTAGCCATATTTTGATATATGACCCAGACATATTATATATCGTTCTTTCTGGCAGACTTGGCAGATTCATAATATGTCATTATTATATGTATACGTTATGTCATGTCTGTATATTATAACAAAAATGCAATAAAATTTGAATTTGCAATAATTTATTATGTGTAAAGTGTTTTTTTTCACATTTTAACATGCGATCGTTTGCGGTTATATTTTGTATGGGGTGCGCTTGTTAAAAAAATTAGAAATGGGGTCTCGTTACATTTTTTTTTGGGGAAAATTTTGCTTTTTTTAACAAACGCACCGCATACAAAAATCGTTAGTGCAGCATTATTGTTCACTTTATAATTGAAATGGGAACAATATTGCTGCATTAACAAAACAAAAACAAAAAAAAAACTTGTTTATTTTTTTTAGAATTTTTTTAATATTTTTTTTTTTTTTTTTTTTAGAATTTTTTTTAAAACATTTTTCATGCTCATGTTTGGTTTCCTTGGAAAGGCCATGCTCTGGCCGATCCAACGATATCAAACATTAACCCCTAGCTGCCGCGGATTGGGAGATAGGGGGGTTCATTGGAACCCCCTATCTCCACCATTGGTGGCAGCTAGGGGTTAACTCCAGGACTGGCGTCATCGTGCTATGCACGATGACGCCAGTCCTCAGGGGGCGTTCCTGGAGGCTTGGCCGACATCCAAGATGTCGGCCAGCTCCAGGAGAGGATCACGATCCGGCGCTTTTCAGCGCCGATTCGTGATCCGGCTCCCCAGGGGTTAATCACAGACACCGTTTGGAAGGGCAGGCTGTGCCCTTCCAAACGGTGCCTGGATTAACCCCCTGTCCCCCGGCGATCGGGAGGGAAAGAGGTCCGAAGGACCTCCCCCTTCCCTTTCAGGCGGGGGTGCCTGAATTAGATGTCATCGCGCCGCCGCGATGACATCTAATTGCTCTGCCGGGGTCCGGAGTGCTGGGCTGACATCCAAGATGTCAGCCCGCAACGGGGGGCGCAGCAATCCGCCGGAATCAGCGCGTCCATAGCACAGGAGAACCACTTGGCTGGACGCGCTGAGCGCGTCCATAGCAGCCAAGTGGTTAACTTGTGTTTGAAAAAAATTCAAAATAACATCTAAGGCTAGGGTCAGATGAGCGCATTTTGTACGGACTGTCAGGGTTATCCAAAGAGATTCGAAAAGTCACTGCACGTTCGGTGACTTTTCGTTCTCTTCAATTCGGTTCCTTTTGCCGATCCCATTTTGGTGACCCTGCAGTGTATTCAGCAAACACCACAGGGTCCCCGAATTGCAGGGAAAAGCTGCCGTAAACCTGACGAAAACTAACCGCACATCTCACCGAATGCGGGCTGAAAAGCCACAAAAACATCTGGATAAACCCGTCGAAAAGCCCGAACAGGAGCCGAATCACACAGAGCCGAAGCAGCTGAGACCGCAGACAGAGGGAGGTGAATAAATTAGCAAAACCGTTTCTATGAATGTGAAATTGAAACGCTGTTTGCAAAGAAACTACTGAGCGAAAATGTCTGCAATTTGCACAGGAGGTCCAGGGAATGATAATAAAGAGGGCTGTTACAAAAAAAATAAGTAAACTGGAAAAAAAAAAAAATTCAGAAAAATGCTTAAAGTATCCTTAAAAATCTATAAATAAAGAGACTCTTTACTGCAGAATTTCATAATAAACGGTTTATTAGATATTGAATTAAAACGGGAATATTTTTAACATTGAAGCCTATGGGATTCTCCTGAATAAATTTGCCGAATTAAACCACCGAATGGCAGGGCATTAGGGGAACCTTTCACTTCTGGTTTGTGTTCTCTGAATAGCCGAAGCAGTGCTTTTTCATGGGGATTTCACTGCCCTCGAACAGGCACCGAACAGGCACCGTATGTGCAGGCAATTCGCTAGGATTTGGCGAATTGCCTGCTCTCTGGATAGCCGAATGGCCAGGAAAGGTAACCAAACGCTGATTTTCAGCGTTCGGTTACCTTTCTCAAGCAATTCGAATCTCTTTGGATAACCCTGTGTGCGTCCGTGCAGTACGGACGTACTTACTGACTGACAACAAGGTAGTGGCCAAACAGTCAGTTTTTTTCACTGGTGTATTTTTTGACGGATGTAGCAGGGAAAATAAATTAAAATGAAAAAACATTCTGTCCGTTAAAAATGCTGGATGTATAAATGCAGTCCATCTGACCTCGTTTCATCACTCACATACAAAGCTACACGGACGTTGCGGACGTGGCGCACTCCGCACGTCCGTTCTAGCAGTATTACGTTCTTGCCTAACCTGCGTCCGTTTGCTGCGTCCGCCATGCATCCGCACTTCCGTGCGGACGTACTTCGTGTGTGGGGCTCCATTGGTCAGAATGCTATGCTGCCACGGACGTACAAATGTGCGGCAACACGGACGTGATAACTGTGCTCATCTGACCCCAGCCTTAAGCAATGTTATTTTTCACCTCGGGATTAAACATTCACAGGGTTATTCAGAGAGCGGTGAAAAGCAGGAGAATAACTGGAGAAGTGAAAATTCTTGGTCAAAATAGCCAAACCAGAAAAATTCTCCCATTTAACTCACTTTTCAAATTGGCTATTTGGTCTAGATTGTTCTCTTTTCCTGCCAGTTCTCCTGGCTTTCACCTCTCTCTCAGGGTTGTTCAGAGAAAGGTGAAAACCAGGAGAATGGCAGGAAAAGAGAACAATCTGGACCAAATAGCCGATTTGGAAAGTGAGATAAGGCTAGGGTCAGACTAACGCATTTTTCACAGCGACCGTTAAAAAGTGCGTCCAAACGCATTGCCTTATTTTTTCACGGAATGCGCGAAAACGGTCATACGATGCGCATTTTTGTGCGTGATTTTTTACGGATCCAAACCAGGAAACTTTGGGTGTCTGGACGTTATGTTGGCCGGACATGAGCAGGGTCTGACGTCTCCAAATCACGCACACACGCCGCTAGTGGACGCAGCGCACTCTGTACGTCCGTACTAGCGGTTCTGCGTTCTCGAAAAAATGCGTTCATTTTCCACTTGCGTTGCGCAGCCGGACTTTCGTGCGACCGTACTTCGTATATTGGCTGTCATTGCCCGTCATTTGGTGCTAGTGCGGCCGTGATTAAGTGCGCCTAAACGCACATTAAAAATTCGCTAGTCTGACCCTAGCCTAAATGGGAGAATTTTTCTGGTTTGGCTATTTTGACCTAGAATTTTCCATTCTCCAGTCATTCTCCTGCTTTTCACCGCCAAAAAATCAGTAAACTTTTTCTGCGTGTCCGAAAATGTCTCCTCTTTTCATACAGACTGCCGCCCCAAGCAGTTGTTTATGGATAGATTAAAGGAAAACCATTTACCATCATTTGAAATGTCATTTTTTGGTTTTTACATATTTCTATACATCCTAGAAATCCGCCACTTCACGGGCAGGTTATGGGGACCTCCTAGGCATGATATTTGAAGGAATTTTTCGTTTTTATTTTTAACCCTTATTTCATAGAAAACTCACTGTCCCTTTAAAAACGTTTTTTTTTTACTTTTTGTCCTTGTTTCCTGTCCCCCAGGGCACTACCCAGACCCCCATACACTTTTTATGGCAAATATCTAGCATATATGCCCTCTTGGAGGGCACTCTAAAAACCGAATTTTCAGCTCCATTGACTTGTATGGGGTCTGAGTTCGGGTTCGGGTTCGGACCAGAACATTTGGAAAGTTCGGGTTCGGCTTCGAACCGAACTCGGGGAGTGTTCGGCTCATCCCTAGTCTCCTATTCAACGAATACAGTAGGTTTTAGAACCAATAAAAATGTATAAAAATGTGTGTATATAATAGAAAGGTCTGTTACAGAATTAATAAAAACGTTTTTAAAAAATTGAGAAACAAAAATTTTACCTAAAAAAATCCAAAACGTTTCTTTCTAAAAAATAAAATGGGTTTTTGTTGAAAAGTACAAAAATAAATGGCCTTTTAATTATTTTTTTTAAAAAAAAAAGATATTAAGTTTTTACATTGAAACCTATGGTAGGCACCTGTTTAAGCCTGTCGAACTGAAACACAAAAAAATCAGGGCATTTCTCCAGAATTTCGGGGCAATTTGGTGCTCTGAGAGTAGAAGACACGATAGTCTTCTATGGGGCAATTTCAGTGCTGCCGAATTGCGGTGAATCGCACCGTAGTTTGCGGTCAATTCACCAGTATTTGGAGAATTGACAGTTTAGTGAATAGACGAATTGGCCTGAGATTGCACCTTAGAGAAATTTCACTGTTCGGTGCAATTTCAGGCTAATTTGGAGGAAGTCATTAACCCCTCTTGTGTTAAAGAGAAATCGGAATATTGAAAAATAAAAACATACAAAATATGTGGTTTGTTGGTGTTGCTATAGCAAAATCTCAGTCGGACAATGATGCCCAGAACATCTCTATTACAATATACTGGGGTCCTATTCCGTCTCTGCCATTAAGATAACGGCTAGAGACACTATTTTTTTGTTTTAAGGCAGTGGCATTGTCTGTTTTTCATAAATCAACCATCGCTGCTGCCATACGAACCAAACACCAGCTCTTACCCAAAATTAGTATTGTGCCAACCCATAACTTGTGTTTGAATTTGCCCCTTGTCCAACCTTGCCGCTAGCTTTGCTCCCACCTCAGGATTAGCAGCTCTTTACTGCAGATTAATGACTCCTATACTTTAGAGCAGTGGTTCCCAACCACGGTCCTCAAGTACCCCTAACAGATCAGGTTTGCCAGATATCTGACACACAGCACAGGTGATATGATTTGCTGCTCAGTGATTGCAGGATTCAGTCTGCATTTCCCCAAGCGAATCCTTAAAACCTGGCAAAATCCTTAAATACTGACAAAACTGTAACGATGCTCTTTGGAGCAGCACCTAATCTACATAAATTGCAAAATCCCCATCTATGTGTCAGGACAAAATCAAATGACACGCTGACCACAGTCAGTTCACTCATATCTAGGTATGTAGACTTAAAGAGTTTAGTCACAAGGACAATGGAGTCAGTCAGTACCAGCACATTTAGGATTAAACCTACAGTTCAATTTCAAAAAAACAAGAGTAGTTTATGGCAAATATATCGCAGCTTCATTAGCTACCTTATGCCACTTGTGCTGGTTTCAAGTTTCAGACATACAATAAAATATAACTTTTATTAGATAATTCTAAAATCACAAATATTAACAGACAATTGTGTTCCATGCTTAATTGAGGCAATCAGTCTAATGTTGGTTGACCCTACATCAATAGGGAATAATTTAAGGTCATTTGGGTATAGAGTCAACTGTTTGCTGGTTAGAAGTCTGTCCTTAAATGTTAAATATAATATCAGCAATAACAGGCTAAACTAAAATACCCCGGCGATATGCAGACCATCACAGTGAATATGAATGGGCTGAGTGGGGAAACATATACCACTTAGATGAATACTAGCTAATACAACACAATAATTGTGTACAGCCCTTAGATCAGGGTCGATCTATAGAGAATGCATTACAACACAATAAATCATGGCTGGCAAAATCACACCCTCCTGTGGTTAGATCTCTTCAATCCTACAGTAGGGATTAAACAACAGATACTGTAAATGCTAGAAATTCAGAGCTCTGGAGGAAGCCGCTCTTTGTTAGTGGTGAAACGCGCGTTAGCGTTTGCTATTGATGATGGCACACTGATTTTAGCAGTCACTTGGCAATTAGGTATTGTTGATATTGGCGATATGACTAGACATGACTAGATAACAATCTTTTAGCCATTGGGGCTATATTGCAGCATTTTTGTCCAACTGTATATGTTGAATTGTGATTCTGTAGGGTCAGCACAGAAATTATTTCAGACTCAGGGTTAGACACACTGGCACCACCTAGACTCAGGGTTAGACACACTGGCACCACCTAGACTCAGGGTTAGACACACTGGCACCACCTAGACTCAGGGTTAGACACACTGGCACCACCTAGACTCAGGGTTAGACACACTGGCACCACCTGGAATATAATTTGAGTGACTGGCTGATCCTCTCCAAGGTTTAGGAGAGCGATATACAAGTCTCTCAATGTGGGAATTATATCTTTTGGATCTTGTATTCGCACCTAACTATGTTACAAAATGTTAACAAACATGACTTTTCTTTCCTCCTTTTACTCTTATCAAGGAGTCTAAGTGAAGTTCTAGCATTTACAGTATCTGTTGTTTAATCCCTACTGTAGGATTGAAGAGATCTAACCACAGGAGGGTGTGATTTTGCCAGCCATGATTTATTGTGTTGTAATGCATTCTCTATAGATCGACCCTGATCTAAGGGCTGTACACAATTATTGTGTTGTATTAGCTAGTATTCATCTTAGGTTAGGGTCAGATGAGCGCATTTTGTACGGACTGTGCGTCCGTGCAGTACGGACGTACTTTCTGACAGACTACAAGGTAGTGGCCACACAGTCCGTTTTTTTCACAGACGGATTTTTTGACTGATGTAGCAGGGAAAATAAATTAAAATGAAAAAACATTCTGTCCGTCAAAAATGCTGGACGTATAAATGCAGTCCATCTGACCACGCTCCATCACTCACACACAAAGCTATGCGGACGTTGTGGACGTGGCGCACTCTGCATGTCCGTTCTAGCAGTATTACGTTCTTGCCTAACCCGCGTCCGTTTGCAGCGTCCGTCATGCATCTGCACTTCTGTGCGCACGTACTTCGTGTGTGGGGCTCCATTTAACACAATTGTATGCTATCACGGACGTACTTATGTGCGGGCAACACGGACGTTAACACTGCGCTCGTCTGACCCTAGCCTAAGTGGTATATGTTTCCCCACTCAGCCCATTCATATTCACTGTGATGGTCTGCATATCGCCGGGGTATTTTAGTTTAGCCTGTTATTGCTGATATTATATTTAACCATTTAAGGACAGACTTCTAACCAGGTAAACAGTTGACTCTATACCCAAATGACCTTAAGTTATTCCCTATTGATGTAGGGTCAACCAACATTAGACTGATTGTTAATATTTGTGATTTTAGAATTATCTAATAAAAGTTATATGTTATTGTATGTCTGAAACTTGAAACCAGCACAAGTGGCATAAGCTAGCTAATGAAGCTGCAATATATTTGCCATAAACTACTCCTGTTTTTTTTAAATATCTAGGTATGTGGTTAGACCCAAATCTATCCTTTGGCCCCCACATCGAAAAACTCTCATCTAAACTTTACCCCAAACTAGGTGCCCTGTACAGAAACAAATCCTGCCTGAGCCCCGCGGTAAGAAAGCAGATTGTACAACAAATGCTTATGCCGGCTATTGATTACGGAGATGTAGTGTACACGGCCGCCCCGCAAACACACCTTCAGAAACTTACTACATTGTATAACTCATTATGACGCTTTGTGCTACAATGTAACTACATGACCCACCATTGTGACATGTTAAAAGAGCTAAACTGGCCGTCGCTGGAATCTAGACGCACCCTTCACCTTTCCAACCTGGTGTTTGAGTTTTTTCTGGGAAACTACCACCCTACCTGAATAGACTGCTTCCCCCAGCAGTTCCCTCATCCTATAACCTCCGATCCAGGACCTGCACCTTACTTGCAATACCACAATACAAAAGAAAGTGGCTCGATCCTCATTTTCCTACAGAGCACCACAAATATGGAATAACCTCCCAGACACCGTCAAATCTTCCCCCAGTCTAAAGTCCCTTAGGAGCTCCCTATTAACATACCTCAATACAGAATGCACCTGTAAACATGTAACATAATGACTATATACAGAATGCACCTGTAAACATGTAACATAGTGACTATATACAGAATGCACCTGTAAACATGTAACTTAGTGACTATATTTCCTACATATTTATTTTCTGTGTTAATCTGTATATTTGTGTTGTTTTTTAATATCTTGCATTTTATTACTTTGTATTTCTGTAACAACTGTAACAATTCAATGTTCTTGAACCCAGGACATACTTCAAAATGAGTGAAATCTCAATGTATCCTTACTGGTAAAATACTAACAGGGTAATTCAAAGAGAATCGAAAAGTCACTGCACGTTTGGTGACTTTTCATTCTCTTCAATTCGGTGCGATTTGGCGATCCCATTTCGGCGACCCTGCAGTGTATTCAGCAAACTCCACAGGGCCGTCGAAGTGCAGGGAAAAGCCGCTGAAAACACGACGAAAACTCACCGCAAAAAGCCGGCGAATGCACACCGAAACCCGCAAAAACATTTGGATTAGGCTAGGGTCAGACTAACGCATTTTTCACGTTGTCCGTGAAAATGTGCGTTCGAAGAATGGACGTATTTTTTCACGGAATACGCAATAGTGGTCATACGATGCGCAGTTTCATCCGTGATTTTGTACGGATCATCAATAAAACACTTGTTGTGTCTGGACGTTATGTTGGCCGGACATTAGCAGCGTCTGACGTCTCCTAATCACGCACACACACCTCTAGCGGACGCAGCGCACTCTGTACGTCAGTACTAGTGGTTTAACGTTCTCGAAAAAATGCGTTCATTTTCCACTTGCGTTGCGCAGCCGGACTTTTGTGCGACCGTACTTCGTATATTGGCCGTCATTGCCCGTCATTTGCTGCTAGTGCGGCCGTGATTATGTGCGCCAGAACGCGCGTTCGCACTGCCTCAGTCTGACCCTAGCCTTAACCCGCTGAAAACGCCGGAAAAACCCGAGCAGGAGCCGATCACATGCAGGCACGGTATGTGCAGGCAATTCGCCAGGGTTTGGTGATTTGCCTGCTCTCTGGATAACCGAATGGCCAAGAAAGGTAACCGAACGCTGAATTTCAGCGTTCGGTTCCCTTTCGGCAGCCATTCGGATCTCTTTGAATAACACTGTAGATAAATAAATTGATTATTTACAAGCCTTCTATTGTATTTTTATTGGTTTAAACACTTATTAGGAGGATAGGGGAGTTCCGTTTTTTGCAGTTCGGTGGAATTCGCCAAGGCCACTTTGGTGCGCTTCGGCGACGTTCTCCAACTTTTCAATGAGCCTTCCGCAACTCCATCTTCGGTGCACTACGGTGACTATCCAGTGAAGAGTGAATTCACTGTACTGTCGATGAAATGGTAGTGCACCGAACTGAAAAGTGCTGAAATTTTGCTGAAATTTCTGTGCTTAGTGAATAGACCCTATAATATATATACACCCAAAAATACTAAATTTACCTCTAATCCCGTGGTGCAGAGGACGGTATGATCTGCCACCTTCTCTGGCCACAAGCAGTGGAAAACACACAGACACAAATAGAACACAAATGGAACACAAATAGTTCCTAGTGTCCTTCCACAGCCTCAACATGACCTATACAAGAGTTCGTGCAATAACACTTTGATCTGTGGCATTGTATGGACCTGGGGTGGCACTGCCAAGATCTTGTAGGGGCTCCTATATGGTCCAATTCGAGCTGGCAATACAGCGGCTCGGTCAGAATAGAAATGGAAAGAAGAGCCACTAACAGGGTTATCCAAAGAGATCCGAATTGCTTGAGAAAGGTAACCGAACGCTGAAAATCAGCGTTCGGTTGCCTTTCCTGGCCATTCGGCTATCCAGAGAGCAGGCAATTCGCCAAATCCTGTCGAATTGCCTGAACATACGGTGCCTGTTCGGTCCCTGTTCGAGGGCAGTGAAATCCCCATGAAAAAGCACTGCTTCAGCTATTCAGAGAACACAAACCAGCAGTGAAAGGTTCCCCTAATGCTCTGCCATTCGGTGGTTTAATTCGGCAAATTTATTCAGGAGAATCCCATAGACTTCTATGTTAAAAATATTCCCGTTTTAATTCAATATCTAATAAACCGTTCATTATAAAATTCTGCAGCAAAAAGTCTCTTTATTTATAGATTTTTTAGGATACTTTAAGCATTTTTCTGAATTTTTTAAAAAAAAATTAAAAGTCCGATTTTTTTTTTTTTTTTTTTCAGTTTACTTATTTTTTTTGTAACAGCCCTCTTTATTATCATTCCCTGGACCTCCTGTGAAAATTTCAGACATTTTCGCTCAGTAGTTTCTTTGCAAACAGCGTTTCTTTTTCCCAGATTCATACAAATGGTTTTTCTAATTTATTCACTGCCTCCTCTACGTCACAGCTGCTTCGGCTCTGTGTTCGGCTCCTGTTCGGCTTTTTCGAAGGTTAATCCAGATGTTTTTGCTTGTTTTCAGCGTGCATTCGGTTAGTTTTCGTCAGGTGTTCGGCAGCTTTTCCTTGCAATTCGGGGACCCTGTGGTGTTTGCTGAATACACCGCAGGGTCACCGAAATGCAATCGGCAAAAGGAACCGAATTGAAGAGAACGAAAAGTCACCGAACGTGCGGTGACTTTTCGAATCTCTTTGGATAACCCTGTAAGGATTATCAGGTAGCGAAGATATCTTCACGTAGCATTTCCCTGTTTCCGTCACGGTTGTGATAGACCCACCAGCAATTCCTTTAAATGTTAATTTGGCAAGGAGCCAAAACAGTCCATGGCATATCTTGAAGGATCTTGACAAAACCTCAGACACAGTAAGGGTTCTCTGAACTGAGTTACTGATCTGAAAAAGGCTGATGGGAAGAGGGTGGGAGTCATGCCTCACTAGCCATGTCTGAAAAAGGTGGGCACATCCCAGAAAAGGGTCTTGTCAGTCGCCCATGCATCAAAGAAAGAGGCGAACCCACCTAGAAAAGGGGCAGACATCATGTACCACTGCCTTGCCAGGCAAGGTGCTGTATAGAACATTTGTCAGGGATGGTAATGTAACTCTGCAGTGTGTAGAATCCATATGAAATCAAAAAGGAATACCAGCAGGTTTACTCAGCGTTCGGTTACCTTTCCTTGCCATTCATCTATCCAGAGAGCAGGCAGTTCGCCAAATGTTGGCGAATTGCCTGCATATACGGTGCCCGTTCGGTGCCTGTTCGAGGGCAGTGAATTTCCCTATAGAGAAGCAATGCTTCATCTATTCAGAGAACAAAAACCAGCAGTGAAAAGTTGCCGAATTTCCCTGCTGTTCGTTGGTTTCATTCAACAGGTTTATTCAGGCGAATCCCATAGGCTTCAATGTTAAAAATATTCCCGTTTTAATTCAATATCTAATAAACCGTTGATTATAATATTTTGCAGTAAAAGGTCTCTTTATTTATCGCTTTTTGAGGATCTTTTAAGCATTTTTCGGGATTTTTTTGCAAAGAGAATTTTTCCGATTTCTATTTTTTGCTTTTAAACGTTTTTTTCTTTTTTCTGTAACAGCCCTTTTTATTATCATTCATTGGACCTTATATGTAAATTTCAGACATTTTCGCTCAGTAGTTTGTTTGCAAACAGCGTTTCACTTTTCAAACATTCAAGCGTACTGTTTTTTTTTCCACTCCATTCGTCTGCGGTTTTTCCGGCGGCTGCTCTGTGCTCTGATCGGCTCCTGCTTGGGTTTCTCCGGCGTGTTCGGCGGGGTTAATCCAGATATTTTTGCCAGTTTCGGTGTGCATTCGCCTGGGTTTTGCGGTGAGTGTTCATCGGGTTTGCGGTGGCTTTTCCCTGCACTACGGCACTGCTTGCTGACTACACCGCAGGGTCGCCGAAATGGGATCGCCAAATCGCACCGAATTGAAGAGAACGAAAAGTCACCGAACGTAAAGTGACTTTTCGATTCTCTTTGAATAACCCTGCAGGTATTTATGAAATTTATTTTCCATCTTGAATCATATGAATTACACATGATACAGGGCAGTTCTGTCAGCCATGACGGGTCCGGCAAGCTTACCACTGTATCGCCAAAAGTAAAATTAATTTTTAAAATTTCCAAGTTATTAATAAATAAACATCTGTCTCATCTATCATCAGACAGATCCTCATATTCGCCTCAACACTTCCCCCTGTCACTTCTCTCATGATCTTCCCTTTTAATGGAATCACCTGCCGTCTTAAAGGAACACTCTACACATCCTGAGCACATTATATTTTTTAAATGGTCCGAAAATGTGGAGTGCCCCCCCCTCTCCCTTCCAAGCGCCACAGAATGGCAGAAATGCTGGGTGAAGTGAAGGAGTCTTCTCCACCCCACCCAGTGTCACCAGCAGCCGGGGAATTAGAATCACTGCCAGTTGATCAGCCTTTTGGGATTTAGATTGGGAATGTATGGATTTATTGCATTTCTGGCCAGGCTGTGCATTACTGACCAACGGAAGCTGTGAGCTATGACTAAGGCTAAGGTCAGACGAAAGCATTTTTAACGTGCGTTTAGCCGCACGAAATCACGGCCGTGCTAGCAGCAAATGACGTCCAATGCCGGGGAACATACGACGAACGGCCGCACGAAAGTTCGTCCGCGCAACGCAAGTGGCAAACGAACGCATTTTTTCGAGAATGTCAAACCGCTACTACTGACGTACAGAGTGCGCTGCGGCCGCATAGCGGCGTGTTTGCGTGATTGGGAGACGTCAGACGCTGCACACGTCCGGCCAACATAACGTCCAGACGCAAAAAGGGTTTTATTGATGATCCGTACATAATCACGGACGAAAATGCGCATCGTATGACCGCTATCGTGTATTCCGTGAAAAAATACGTCCATTCGTACGAACGCACTTTTTCACGGACAACGTGAAAAATGCGTTAGTCTGACCCTAGCCTTAGTGACCAACACTGAGGGACACTCTAGCTGCCATGACCATTTAATGCGGTCATCCCTGACTGAGACAACCCTCACCCTCCTCCTCCTAGAAAGCGGTCAGTAGGTGCTAGTTGATCAGCCTTCTGGGATTTGGGTTGGGAATGTATGGATCATTGCAATCCTGATTAGTTTGTGCATTCCATCCTGACCAGCTTGACCAATGGAAGCTGTGAGCAATTAGTGACCCACACTGAGGGTGCATGGATAAAGAGCGAAGTGTTGTGGTAGAAAAATGTATAGGTTAAATATTAAAGCCTCAGTGACTCCCTTAATTAAAGTATCCCTTTAATAGCAGGGCACCGCCATCTCGGTGATACCATTGGTAATGCATTGGCATAGTAATCTGAGGTGCAATCAGAGCTGCCACTGTTACCTTTTAGGTAAGGTAAAAAGAACGATGACATCCTAGAACACTGTGGATTGTTTCATAATTTAGCAAACTGCCCTTATTATGATTATTGCAAAAAAGGCTATTGGGGTTATTCAAAGAGAATCGAAACGTCATCGCACTTTCGGTGACTTTTTGTTCTCTTTAATTCGGTGCGATTTGGCGATCCCATTTCGGCGACCCTGCGGTGTATTCAGCAAGCACCACAGGGCCGTCGTAATGCAGGGAAAAGCCGCCGCAAAACCGCCGAACACTCACCGCAAAACCCGGGGAATGTACACCGAAACTCACAAAAACATCCTCGATTAACCCCGCCGAACACGCCAGAGAAACCCGAGCAGCCGCCAGATAAAAGCCAACACCGCAGACAAATGGAGCGAAAGAAAACCAAAAACAGTACGCTTGAATGTTTTAAAAGTGAAACGCTGTTTGCAAAGAAACTACAGAACGAAAATGTCTGAAATTTACATATAAGATCCAATGAATGATAATAAAAAGGGCTGTTACAGAAAAAAGAAAAAAACGATTTAAAAAAACAAACAGAAAAAAATCCCAAAAGATCCTAAAATATCTATAAATAAAGAAACTTTATACTGCAGCATATTATAATCAACTGTTTATTAGATATTGAATTAAAACGGGAATATTTTTAACATTGAAGCCTATGGGATTCACCTGAATAAAGCTGTCGAATGAAACCACCGACCAGCAGGGCAATTCGGCAACTTTTCACTGCTGGTTTTTGTTCTCTGAATAGCCGAAGCATTGCTTTTTTATGGGGATTTCACTGCCCTCGAACAGGCACCGAACAGGCACCGTATGTGCAGGCAATTCGCCAGGATTTGGCGAACTGCCTGCTCTCTGAATAGCCAAATGGCCAGGAAAGGTAACCGAACACTGAATTTCACTGTTCAGTTACCTTTTGGCCACAATTCGGATCTCTATGACAAACCCCCTATAGAAAGCTGTTCTGCTTTAAAGAGTTCTATATTTTACTGCCCACGTCTGGTTTCACGATTGGCTACATTGGTTAGAAGACTGAATTTAGCTGTGGTTTCAGTATGGTAAATCTTTTAAACGTGGTCTGCAAATGGTACGGTACTCATAGTGACTAACATGTTACATCATGTATTCGTCTCCCACATCACCCTGTTGCACAACAAGATCCTCATTTTCTTAATTTTCTTGTTATTATTATTATTATTCTTTGTTTTTAAAGCGCCAGCATATTCCGCAGCGGGGTTACAATACATTGAACAACATTTTGACAAACCAGTAAAGGAGGAAACGAAGGCCCTATTCCCGTGGGAACTCACAATCTAGAAGGGTTGGGGGTGGAAACAGGAGGAGAGGACTGCAAGGTGGGAGTGATGGACTGGTGAGAGTGATGGACTGGTTGCGTCAGTGAGTCGGGTGGTAGGCTTCTCTAAATAGGAGGATCTTAAGGGGGCGATTGAAGGAAAGGAAATTAGGAGAGAGTCTGACGGTACGAGGGAGAGCGTTCCAAAGGATGGGGGCTGTGCGTGAGAAATCCTGCAGTCTTAGAAGGCCGCGATCGACCATTCACAATTTCACAAGTCCCGTTGTAGTGCGCAGTTTACGTGTCTGCTGAGAGTGACAGTATGTGTCACTGTCTGATAAATTATACATTATTACAGCTATTTGAATGAAAACATGCAAGATGATGAACATACACAGCTCCTGTGCATGTTTTTTCTTTCTTTTTTATTTATTAACGCAGCACTATTATTCACTTCTCATTTATAATGATGCTGCACGAACAAAAAATTCAATTTTTTCAGTTTTAGCTAAAATCGCATATTTTGTCATAAAAATATAGTAACAGGTTCTCATTTCTAATTTTTTATAACAAGCGTACCCCATAAAATATATAACCGCGAAGGCTTAACAACCCCTTCACTACCAAGTGATTTTCGAAATATTCACTGTCAGGAACCGGTGTTTTTTGGAAAATCATTTTTTATTAATCATACTGTAAGAAATAGGGATGAACCGATACTAGTATTATATAGTATATATTAGTAGTATACTATGACATTAAATAAAAGTATCAGCACTCGGTATCAGTGAGTACTTGAAAAAAGTATTCGGTACTTGTACTCGGTTTAAAAAAGTGGTATTGGTGCATCCCCCTAGTAAGAAATAATTAAAAATGTTCCCCATTGTATTTCTTTTTTTATATTTTAAATTTTTTATTTTGTACGAAAGGTCACAGGATGACCAGCATAAATGGCCTCGCAGGGCCAGAAAATGTACTCACAGAAACAGAAAAACAAAAGGGAAGGGGGGGGGGGCGTCTCAAAAGAACATCTAGATGCGCAAAAATCGATAGACAACACGAGTCTTCGAGAGTAACAAAAACATGGGGGGAGGGGAAAGGACACTCAAACATAATTTAGAGATACCAATGAGGTATCACAAGCAGCGGCCGGGGTACCTGGGCAAACAAAAGTAAATAAAACAAGAGGAGAGTGGGGGGGGAGGGTGGGGGACCGCCCTGGAAAAGGCGACATTCCTGGCTCGCTCCAGGAACCTCACGGGAAACTGGAGGCCATTGAAGAGGCCGCATGGCTGGGCGATCTGGGGCCAGAGGAAGCGGTCAGAGCCATGGTACCCGCTCCAATGGCTCACCCAGAGCTACCCATCGTCTCGCGCACACAAATACAAGAAAAAAAAAAAAAGGGGGGTGAAAACCAGATACCCAAACGGCCGCATCAAACCACATCTTGAACAGAGAAATTAAAGTCTGCAATAGAGTGTCCAGAGGGGGGGGGGGGGGTAGGTCAGCAAATGTCTTCAAAAAGTGTGGACAAAAAAATATTTATATATACCCAGGACCGCAAAAAAGGATCATGTCTCAGGAGGGGGGGGGCGCAAAACAAAAAAGGGGGGGAAACAAAAACCACTGCTGAAACATCCCCAACTGGAGATATCTATTTCACGGCCGGAAAATAAAAATGAAAAACGTCAGCCGGGCATGGACAGGGGGAACCAACATAAAAGTACAGGGCAAAAATAAAAGGTCATCGGGAGCCCCCCTTCAGCCAGCATCCCGAAATGGGGGTGCACGCAAGGCAGGCATTGTGCTGCAAGGGAGGCAGAGAAAAGCTGCCCATGCCAACCTGTCGTCAAGGAGCAAGGCATGCAGCTCTGGCGGATCCCGGGCCACCCAGTAATCCACAGTGCCAATCTCACGGGGTAAAGCTGTGGGTATCTGTTGGAGAGTCGGGGCGAAAGGTCCAGGCCGTGTCTTCTTTCCAGACGACAAGGGAGGGTGCTCCTCCACCTCCAAGCTCCGGCCATAACTATCAGGCCGTGTCAGCACCCCCTCCGATTCCGCACAGCCTGTTGGTCCATGCACTGCGGGCTCCTCCGGGCCGTACCATGGTGTCATCTTGGCCGCCATCAGCTTCCCAGGCTCCAGATCTGCATCCACCTCTCGCGGGCTGGCAGGCATCGGCGAGGACGCACATCCGTGCACAATCGCCTCCTGTTGAAATCCTCCAGGTCCACCTTCGCTCAACGTGGCAGCATCGCTACGGTGCTGCAAGGCCTCCGCAAACCGCCGCAAGGTGCCCTGCGTCAGCAGGCGTCCGTCATCCTCCAGCGTCTGCAACAGAGCCTCCAGCCTGGAGAACGCGGCCTCCATTCCAAATCCTGAGGGCAGCATTGGGACATCCATCTGCCGCCCCGTGCGCACTCCGGCTGTCCCCTACAACAGATCTGTCGCAGCGGCCGGGAAACGTGCGCCCTCCGCCTTCCCAGCCCTCTTCAGCAATTTCAGGGGGAGGTGGCAGGGTTAGAGGTGCCGCGGTGCGCAGCCGAGAATGGGATCCTCAAGAGAGCACTGCAGGGAGGCAAAAGGAGCCCGGGGTTAGGCCTCAAAATGGCCGCGGGCTGTACCTAAACTCCAAGAGAACAGTCGACTAAAGTAGGTCTCTGGTCCGGAGAGGGGACAGAACGGGCTCCAGACAGTTTACCTCCGGTGGCCGGCCACCCAGGGAGTAGTATTGCAATAAATCCACACTTTAAGTCAGCTAAATATCCCATAAAAGAGCAGGCAGAGACGGAGCTCTGCCAAGGCACAACTGGTTCCCTGTTCAGCCGGCCACCGCGCCCCCATTGTATTTCTTACTGATCTATTTGACAGACAGATGTCGCCATCTGCTGGCCAAAAGGAGTTCCTGCAGTTAGAACTGCAGCTTGTGGCTATGAGCATCGTCTGGGGAATGCCCGATATATCAGGGCATTCCCTAGCCGATTTTCTGATTTCAAACAGTTTTAGCGCCTTGGGCAATATGCCTACAGGACTAAAACTTTGGTTTTCGTCTCCAGAAGGTGCCATCAAACAAAATTTGTTTGTAAATTGTAACAAATACATTTCCTTTGCAATCCCACAGCACAGTCCCAGATTGTGTTAACACGTTCTCAGGCTTCTGAGTCTCCTACTACAGATTGTGTCTACATGATCATGATAGTGAAGGGGTTAAAGAAGGTATTTTCAAAGCTCCCAAAGTCTACCCCTTGGCTTCAAATATTTAGCTCTTTCACTGCTGAGCCATTTCACCCCTGTGGGTTGAGCTCATTTAATCGGTTTATGCTCATCATTTAAATGTGATTTGAAGTCATGTTTTATTGTATTACCCAGACAAATTATATATCCTTTTTTTTTCGTCAGTCTCTGCAGATTCATAATATATCATTATTATATGTATACATTATGCTCTGCCAGAATGCTAGAACAAAAAATTTAAAAAATGTTTATTTCAAATTTCAATCATCTACAGCGTGTAAAGTCATTTTTTTCACATTTCATCATCGAAGCCTTTGCGGTTATATATTCCATGGGGTATGCTTGTTATAAAAAAATTTAGAAATGGCAGCCTGTTACTGTATTTTTCTGACAAAATATGCGATTTTAGCAAAAACCGAAAAAATTCAATTTTTTGTTCGTACAGCATCATTGTTCACATTATAATTGGAAAAGTGAATAATAGAAAAAAATACAATTTTATTTATTTTTAAATTATTATTATTTATTATTATTTTTTAATTTTTACACTTAACCAGGTCATGTTTGGTATCATTAGAAAGGCCACGCTCTGACAATGATAGGGAGATACGAGGGTCCATATATCCCCCTATCTCCACCATATGGGCAGTTAGGGGTTAATTCCGTAACTGACCTCATCGCGCCCAAGCATGATGAAATCAGTGAGCGGGGGAGGCCTCGGAGACTTGGCTGATATCCAAGATGTCAGCCACCTCCGGGAGAAGTTCGCAATCTGGCGCCAGATCGTGGACTGGCATCTAAGGGCTTAAAGAGAGGCAATGCCTCCTGCCTTTGAGGCACTCTCCCAGCTCCGCGTGCCGGCACGATGATGTCAGAGCACCAGGAGGGATCTAAAGGGAGTTAGATCGCCCCATATGTTCATATGCTGCAGGAAGGAAGTCAAGGCAGGTCACCTGGATTCCTTTCTGATTTCTTACCTACAGCATATGGATTCTGTGTACTGCGGGGTTGCATTTTTCATGTGCTGCCATCAGCATGAACAAATTATATATGTCCCGGAAAACATTACCAAACTGCAAAGTCTAGGTGCGTCATTTCTCTGTGCATGTGTGGCTGGCCCAGTAGCCAATCAGGGCTGTCATACATGAACACCGCTTTAACTCTCCTGTAAGCAGTGGCGTCACTAGGGTTGGTGTCACCCGGTGCGGTAATTTATGGTGTCACCCCCCCCTGAATTTTCCGGATTTTTTTTAACTACTCTTACTCCTAAATCAGTACTCCCATATAACACTGAATGCTCATACACACAACGCACATTACTGTGAGGTTTATTGCTGTGGAGCTCTCTCATATGCTCACACAACTTTTTGCCAACTGCCAGCAAGTACGATGCCTGATCGAAGGCAGTGAAAGCACACATGGATATATATTGCCCCAGCAGCTCTGGATATATTGCCCCCAGCAGCTCATCCATGGATATATATTGCCCCCAGCTCACATATGGATATATTGCCCCAGTTCACAATTATATATTGCCCCCAGCAGCTCACCCATGGATATATATTGCCCTCAACTCACATATGGATATATTGCCCCAGTTCACAATTATATATTGCCCCCAGCAGCTCACCCATGGATATATATTGCCCCAGCTCACATATGGATATATTGCGCCTCAGCTCACATATGGATATATTGCGCCTCAGCTCACACATGGATATATTGCCCCAGACCAGCTCACACATGGATATTGCCCCAGCTCTCATGGATATGCCCCCAACACACATGGATACTGCCCCAAGCACACATGGATACTGCCCCCGCAGCTCTCATGGTTATTGCCCCAGCTCCTCTCATGGATATTGCCCCAGCTCCTCTCATGGATATTGCCCCAGCTCCTCTCATGGATATACTGCCCCAGCTGCTCTCATGGATATTGCCCCAGCTCCTCTCATGGATATTGCCCCAGCAGCTCTCATGGATATTGCCCCAGCTCCTCTCATGGATATTGCCCCAGCTCCTCTCATGGATATACTGCCCCAGCTGCTCTCATGGATATACTGCCCCAGCTGCTCTCATGGATATACTGCCCCAGCTCCTCTCAAGGATTTTGCCCCAGCTCCTCTCATGGATATGCCCCAGCTCATGGATATGCCTCAGCTCATGGATACTGCCCCAGCTCATGGATATGCCCCAGCTCATGGATTTGCCCCAGCTCATGGATATAGTGCCCCAGCTCATGGATTTGCCCCAGCAGCTCATAGATATGCCCCACCTCATGGATAATGGCCCAGCACATGGATATGCCCCCCGCTCACCACCTGCGTCGCGTGTTCGCTCCCTCTGAGTGTCCGGCGGCGTGCAGCTTGTGCGCTCGCCTGGGGGAGCCACGTGACCAGCCGCAATTGTCTGGTGACGTGTTTCCCCCAGGCGAGCGCCGAAGCTGCATAGCTTCGGACGCTCGCAGGGAGCGAACACGCGGTGCAGGGTGAGACACCCACCCTTAGGGTGATGGTGTCACCCTAAGGGCGGGTGTCACCTGGTGCGGGACGCACCCCCCGCCCCCACGTAGCGACGCCACTGCCTGTAAGGACTTACAAAGCTTTGATTTTGACTATTTAGGCACTGTAAACGCCATCGAACAGGCCCTCCCGTTGCTCCCAATGCATTTTCTTTCATTCCTCCCAGGTGCCAGTTAGGGTTGTTAGGTGGCGTCACTAGGGTTGGTGTCACCCGGTGCGGTAACTCATGGTGTCACCCCCTCCCCATATTACTACTTTTTTTAACTACTCTTGCTCAGAAATCAGAAATCCCATAGATAAACACGCAATGAATGCATTGACAATAGTAGTGTATTAAATACATAATAATGTACGTAATAGGTATTGTAATAACACTGTCACTGCTATGATTGATTAGACGAATAATATATATTAGTATTAAATGGCCATTATACATTAAAATGAAGTGCACAGTACAGAGAATTTTTTAATAATTTCCTATGGGACCCGAAGAGGAGAGTTTAAAAAAAAAGAAAAAAGCTCCACAGCAATAAAACTCACAGTAATGTGCAGTGCGTATGAGCATATCAGAGCACCACAGCAATAAAACTCAGTAATGTGCAGTGCGTATGAGCATATCAGAGCACCACAGCAATAAAACTTTCATGGTAAAGGCATTGAGTATGAACGTACACAGAATCCACAGCAATAGACCTCTAACGGTAAAGGCAATGAGTCTGAGCGTACACAAGATACACAGCTATAGACCTGTAACTTCACCCCATCCTCTTCATCTTACTCACCCCCCTCTCTTCATCTCACTCACCCCCTCTCTGCATCTCACTCACCCCCTCTGCATCTCACTCACCCCCCTCTCTGCCTCTCACTCAGCCCCCCCACTCTTCATATCACTCACCCTTACGCTCTCTTTTCATTTCACTCACCCCCCGTTATCATTTCATGTCACCCCCCCTGTTTTCATTTCACCTTTGGTGAACCTGGGTCCTGCCTGGGAGCCACGGCTCCTCCGCGGCACCGGCGGCTGCACTGCACATGCATCAGAGCGCTGGGAGGAAGTGATCATATAACATCACTTCCTCCCAGTGCCGCTGAGTAATGTGACGGCGTGACTCTGGAGGAAGCGGAGTCAGTCTGCGTCCAACCTCAATGCTCGGCGGCGGATCATTATGAACCACGTCTGAGCCGAGGGAGGCTCATGGTGTCACCCCGCCCTTGGTGTCACCCGGGGGACGTCCGCACCCACCTGGTGACGCCACTGGCCAGACCAGCCATGTTTTGCTGGACACATATTTTAATTAAGCTGATAGGCAGTGCATGAAAAATGCCACCCCACAGCTTGTAGAATTCATACGCTGTAGGTAAGAAATCAAAAGAGATTCCAGGCGCCCTGCCTTGATTTCCTGTAGATTATGAATTATGCATGTTGCGGAACAGCGGTTTTCTCTTTGGTTCCCTCTGCATGAAATAGCATTATGTGTCCAGGAAAACATGGCCGACCTAACAACCCTAGTGACAGTATATGGCTGCTGGGTGATTACACGGACTGTAGGAAAAGCATGAGTCATACTGACCCACTCAGTCCATGTGAACCTTTTATATTTACCCCCCACCTTCTTTCCACATTGTCCTTGTTCTGCATTAAAGGGACATTCTAGTGGTTTTTAATGTAAGCCTTAATACATCCAAGCTAAGAAGCATTTTATTAACTGAAACTAATTACTCATTTTCTGCCAACATGAATCTAGTTCCACTACTTTCTGAAGTTTTCAAAAGCCCTACAAACCCCGTCTCTGTGAGCCTTAAATTCCTTATTAGCAGCAGGAGGTGGGTGTGACTGCCGCTAGTTTCAGTGTTGAGAAGGAGGAGGGCAGGGGAATTTGAAGTATCTTGACAGCAACAAGCAAAAACGCAGGGTATACAAATACAAAATAAATAGTCACTATTTGACAAGCCTTATCACAGATTTAAAGAGAATCATCATACAGTTGGCAGCAGAAAGAATATATTCAGGGTACAATTCAGCAACTATCACTTTAAAAATATTTGCATGTTGCCACTAAAACAATGAACACAGCTACAAAGATAAAGGAGTGTAATGCAGGATATAAATATGAATACACAGGGTTATTCAAAGAGATCCGAATTGTGGCCGAAAGGTAACTGAACAGTGAAATTCAGCGTTCGGTTACCTTTCCTGGCCATTCGGCTATTCAGAGAGCAGGCAGTTCGCCAAATGTTGGCGAATTGCCTGCACATATGGTGCCTGGTCGGTGCCAGTTCGAGGGCAGTGAAATCCCCATAGAGAAGCAATGCTTCATCTATTCAGAGAATAGCGTTTCAGCGTTTCACTTTTCAAACATTCAAGCGTACTGTTTTTTTTCTCACTCCATTCGTCTGCGGTGTCGGGTTTTTCCGGCAGCTGCTCTGCGATGTGATCGGCGGCTGCTCGGGTTTCTCCGGGGTGTTCGGCGGGGTTAATCCAGATGTTTTGCGGGTTTTGGTGTGAGTTCGCCAGGTTTCGCGGTGACTGTTCGGCGGGTTTGCGGTGACTTTTCCCTGCACTACTCACTGTGTTCAGTGAGAAAAATAACTGGGACATAACAATACCGGGGTACTCTTTATATAGAAAAGACAGAGAAGGTAGGAAAGGAGGAGGAGTGGCCCTGTATGTGAAAAGCAACATAAAAACGAACCAAATAAAAGTGAGCAAGGTGAACATAGAGTCAGTTTGGGTTACACTAACATTTGGCAATCATACAGTAGCTCGTGTAGGTGTGATCTATAGACCCCCTGGACAAGTAGAAGAGCTAGATAATCTGCTGCTTGAGGAAATAGCCAAAATGGCAATGAAGGGGGAAGTTATTATCATGGGGGACTTTAATCTTCCTGATGTGAACTGGAAAACCAAAACAGCTGGGTGCACCAGGAGTACAAATATTCTAAACTCCCTACTGGGATTATCTCTAACACAAGTAGTTGAGGAGCCGACCCGTAAAGAGGCCATATTGGATTTAATACTCACAAATGGAGGTTTGGTATCAGACGTTGTTGTAGGTGGAAATTTGGGATCTAGTGATCACCAGTCAGTATGGTTTAATATAAGAACAAGGATGGAGCCGCACCACACAAAAACAAAAGTTTTAGACTTTAAAAAAACTGATTTTTCTAAAATGAGACTTTGTGTGAAGGAGTCATTATCAGACTGGAGGAGTTTAAAGGGAGTCCAGGAGAAATGGGATTATTTAAAGGAAGCATTATTGAAGGCCACAGGCAATTGCATTCGACTTGTTAGCAAAAACAAAAAAGGGAAGAAACCACTGTGGTACTCTGCAGAAGTGGCCAAAATAGTGAAGAACAAAAAGACAGCATTCAATAATTATAAAAAAACTCAGAGTGAAGAAGATAGGCAAACCTATAAGATTAGGCAGAAAGAGGCAAAGCAATTTATAAGAGCTTCCAAAGCACACGCAGAAGAGAAAATAGCTCAGTCAGTAAAAAAGGGGGACAAAACATTTTTTAGATACATAAACGAGAAAAGAAAAGTAAAACAAGGATTAGTTAGATTAAAAACAAAGGAAGGAAGGTATGTGTAGAAGAGGATAAAAGTCTCGCTGACTGCCTCAATGAATATTTTTGTTCAGTCTTTGCAGAAGAAAAGGAAGGAAAGGGACCTTAGTTAGGAGGAAACACTAACGAGACAATTACATATCAGTTTACAGAGGAGGAGGTTCTACAGCAGCTGTCTAAAGTAAAGACAAATAAGTCAATGGGGCCTGATGGGATCCACCCTAAATTATTAAAAGAGCTCAGTGATGTAATAGCAAAACCGTTAACAGATTTATTTAACCAATCCTTGCTAATGGGAGTCGTCCCAGAAGACTGGAAATTAACAAATGTTGTGCCCATTCACAAGAAGGGTAGTAGGGAGGAATCTGGGAACTATAGGCCAGTTAGTCTTACGTCAGTAGTGGGGAAATTAATGGAAACCATGTTAAAGGAAAGGATTGTTGACCATCTAAAAACACATAGATTACAGGATCAGAAACAACATGGGTTTACCTCAGGGAGATCATGCCAAACTAATCTTATTGATTTTTTTGATTGGGTAACAAAAATAATAGACACAGGTGGTGCAGTAGACATTGCTTATTTAGACTTCAGTAAGGCTTTTGATACTGTTCCGCATAGAAGGCTTATCAATAAATTGCAATCTTTGAGCTTGGATTCCAATATTGTTGAATGGATTAGGCAGTGGCTGAGTGACAGGCAACAGAGGGTTGTGGTAAATGGAGTTTATTCGGCGCAAGGTCTTGTTACCAGTGGGGTACCTCAGGGGTCAGTACTTGGACCCATTCTATTTAATATTTTTATTAGTGATATTGCAGAAGGTATTAATGGAAAAGTATGTCTTTTTGCTGATGACACAAAGATTTGCAACAGGGTTGACGTTCCTGGAGGGATCAGCCAAATGACAAATGATTTAGGTAAACTAAAAAAATGGTCGGAGCTGTGGCAATTGAGTTTTAACGTGGATAAGAGCAAGATAATGCACCTGGGACGTAAAAACCCAAGGGCTGAATATAGAATATTTGATACAGTCCTAACCTCAACATCTGAGGAAAGGGATTTAGGGGTCATTATTTCAGAGGATCTAAAGGTAAGTAGTCAATGTAATAGAGCAGCAGGAAATGCTAGCAGAATGCTTGGTTGTGTAGGGAGAGGTATTAGCAGTAGGAAAAGGGAAGTGCTCATGCCACTGTACAGAGCACTGGTGAGACCTCACTTGGAGTACTGTGTGCAGTACTGGAGACCGTATCTCCAGAAGGATATAGACATCTTAGAGAGAGTTCAGAGAAGGGCTACTAAAATGGTGTACGGCTTGAAGGAGAAAAGTTACCAGGAAAGGCTTAATGATCTTAACATGTACAGCTTGGAAAAAAGACGAGACAGAGGAGATATGATAGAAACATTTAAATATGTAAAGGGAATCCACAAGGTAGAGGAAGGGAGTATATTTAAAAGGAAACAAAGTAGCAAAACAAGAGGACATAGTCTTAGATTAGAGGGGCAAAGGTTTAAAAGTAACATCAGAAAGCATTATTTTACTGAGAGGGTGGTGGATACATGGAACAGTTTTCCAGTTGAAGTGGTAGAGGCCAAAACAGTAATTGAATTTAAGCAGGCATGGGATAGGCATAAGGCTATCCTAAACAAAAGATAAATCCAGCTAAAGTATCCATGTAATTGGGCAGACTAGATGGGCCGAAAGGTTCTTATCTGCCAACATTTTCCTATGTTTCTATGTTCTATGTTTCTATGTGGTGCTTGCTGAATAAACCGCAGGGTCTCCGAAATGGGATCGCCAAATTGCACCGAATTGAAGAGAACGAAAAGTCACCGAACGTGCTGTGACTTTTAGATTCTCTTTGAATAACGCTGACATTCTGTAATCATCAGGGACGGACTGACCCATCGGGCACTCGGTTGGGATGGCGGGCCCTCAGCTCTGGGACCCAGAGGATGCCAGGCAGCCATGTCCCGGATGCGCAATCTGAAACAGGCACACGTTGCAGTGGCGCCGCCCCCTCATGGGTGGGGCGTGCCTGCTGAATGAAACCACTGAACAGCAGGGCATTTCGGCAAATTTTTCTCTGATGTTCAGTGTCTCTGAATAGATGAAGCATTGCTTCTCTATATGGGGGATTTCACTGCCCTCAAACAGGCACCGTGCGTGCAGGCAATTCGCCAAAATTTGGCGAACTGCGTGCTCTCTGAATAGCCGAATGTCCCCAAAATGTCCCCGTATGCCTAATTTCAGTGTCCGATTACATTTCGCCGACATTTCGGACCTCTCTGAATAACCCCTTTAGTCTAAAATGGAAACCGGAGACAAAGAAAACAAATTTTATTTTTCCTTTTTAACATGCAATTACTTCAAACTAGGGATGAGCGTTTCGTGTTTCAGAATTTCGTAATTTTCACAAAATTTCCCGATTCGTGGATTCGGATTCGGCCGATTTTCCGAATCGGATCGGATCCGAAAACGGCAGATTCGAAAACATTTCCGAGCCGAAACAAAAACTTTTCGGAATTTTTCAATGGACTAGAAATGTGTAAAATCGAAATTCATTTTCGTTCCATTCCTGATTTCGGATCCATTTCGGTAATTTCGGACATCGTATTTTTCGGTTATATCGCTGATTGTGTAATTTTGTATAATTTCCAATGATCCGATATTTCTGTCGATACGATAAATCTGATGATACGATAATTCTGACGATTTTATCGTTTTTTTTATTAAATAAAGATCCTTTTTTCTTATGAATTTGCATTGCACAACTTTATTTAATCAGATTAAAATGGTATGAAAGGAACAAAAATGAACAAAACGATTTAAAATACGCAAAACTGACCCAAATGGTCTGACTCTAAAAACAAAAAGCATAACAAAAGGTTTTAAAACTGAAAAACAGTTGTTCAAAATTATCTGAAAGGAAAAAAAAACCTCAGACCAAATAAAATGATTTAAGAAAATGGAAAAAAATAAAATAATAATAATAATTAACCCTTTCGCTGCTGAGGCATTTCACGCCTGTGTGCTAGTAAGCAAATTTTTACCGGTTTCGCTCATCATGTTTAAACGCATTTTGAAGCCTTATTTTATCATATGACCCTGACATATTATATATCGTTCTTTCCGGCAGACTCGGCAGATTCATAATATATCATTATTATATGTATACATTATGTCCTGTCTGTATATTATAACAAAAAATGCAATAAAATTAGAATTTTCAATAATTTACAAGGTATAAAGTGGGGGTTTTTTCACATTTTATCATGCGAGCGTTTGCGGTTATATTTTATATGAGTTGCGCTTGTTAAAAAATTAGAAATGGGGTCTCGTTACATTTTTTTGGGGAAAATTATGCGATTTTTTTAACAAACGCACCCCATACAAAAATCGTTAGTGCAGCATCATTGTTCACATTATAATTGAAATGGGAACAATATTGCTGCATTAACAAAACAAAAAAAAACTATTTTCTTATTTTATTTTTTTAAATATTTTTTATTAGATTTTTATTTTTTATTTTAACGTAACATGGTCATGCTTGGTATCGTTGGAAAGGCCATGCTCTGACCGATCCAACTATACCAAACATTAACCCCTCGCTGCCACGGATCGGGAGATAGGGGGTTCATTGGAATTCATTGGATTGAAATGTAGCATATAGACTTAACAATTAAACGTTATTTTAGTAATTTAGTTTCGGATCGTCATCATTTTTGGATCCAGTTCATCCGCGGGTCGCGCATGCGCGCGGATGTCCGTCTCCATTACGACCTGTCCCTGTCGTAAACTTTACGGATCCTTGGCGATATTTTCGATTTTTAGCACAGGCCAAACTTTATTTCTTGCCATCCCATCATGGCTCAGCCTGAAAGAGAGGACTCCCGATCGGCTTTATCATCCCCTTCCACCCCAGACACACCAGAGACCCCCAGTAAGAAGCGGGCCAGCAATATGAGTTTTGAGGAGATGGTGGAGCTGGTCCGCATATTTGAAAAGTCAGAATATGACTGCCGTAAGGGCCCTTACAGCAGGAAAAATAATGTGAGGAAGGACCTGTAACGTTGGGGGCTTCCAGCCTCTCCAGTGTGCTTGAAGGCAGCATGTCTGATGCTGCTCGCTGACCAACACCCGGTTTAAATAGAGACAGGCAGGGAGGTGGCTGCATGAGGTGCGGCTTGAGAGGGGGGAGTGGTCTGGTGAAGGTCTTTTAAAAACCCACAGTTCCTTCTCAGCAGTGCCAGATCGTGGTTATCCATACCTGAGCTCCCTGTACCTGAATTCTCTCGTGATTTAACCTGTGATTGACCTCTGCTTGTTTTCTGACCATTCTGCCTTCTGTTGCCCTAGACTATTTCCCTTGTACTACGCTATTGCACTGATATCGACCCGGCTATTCCATTTGACTATTCTATACTCCGTATTCCTGACTCTGGCTCGTCTGACTACCCCCGTGTTGCTAACCTGGTTTTGTATTACGACATTGTCTTTGATTAACCCTTTCTGTCTAGCTAGTATACTTATACCTGGCCAATTTTTAAGGACCAGACAGTTAGGGATTGTTCTACGGCTACTCTGTTGTTAGCTTTTTGGCTCTGTGGAGTGTTGGGCTTTAAGGGCTGCGTGGTGAGATCCGGGAACCGTGACAGGACTGCATCCTTGATAAGGCCCGCGCCACCCTCCTTGTAAATTTCGGCCAGGACCGATAGAAGGACTAGCTCCGAAAGCGCTGGTCCGACCTAAAGACACGGGAGGAGCAGCAGTTGATGCATATCCGGCGCATCAAAACGAATAGACACTTTGAAAGGAGGAGAACAGACGTTCCGAAAAACACGAAAATTTCCGAAATCATGAAAAAAAAAGTCGATACGAAAAACGAGCAGACCCGAAAACACGAAAATGGCCGATATTCCGAAAAAAAAGTCGATACAAAAAACTAGCCGAAACGAACTGAACCGAAACGGAAATCGGCTGAAACGAGCCAAAACGAAAATTTAAAAAATCCGAACGAACGAACCGAAAAAAAAATCGTTGCACAAGTCTACTTCAAACAAAAGAAAAAAATAGCAGCATGTGTTTTAGAAGGTGGTTTTGTTTGTAATGCACAAACTAGTTAATGCGCAATCTAGTTACAGCTTATGTAAGTGGTACTGTCCCTTTAAGAAGTTCAATTTGAGCAAATTCTCCAGTCATTCTCCTGCTTTTCACCTCTCTCTGAATAACCCTGATAGTATTTATTTGATACTAATATAGTATTTATAACTACCCTATACAGTAACCTAATAGAAGCCTCTCATGCAGTGCTTGGTGTAAGAACAACCCAGGACAGCTTTATTTAATATATATTAATACTGACCTGCAGATAAAGACAACAGGGTAAGCAAAGTATGACAAGGTATTAATAACAAACAGAAAATATCTCTCTGCGGGATGATTCAGGCCTCTGTGTACAACCACAAGAGGAAATTCTTTCAAATTATGGAACTTTGGTTTGAGAGACACTTCCTGCAACACAGTTTCATCTTGAGTTTTCATCTTATTAAAAAAATAAACTGATCATAAAAATGAAAGTTTCAAAGTGTTAGTGTTTCTTAAAGGGTCACTCTGCTATCTCTGACCTCTTTTGCTTTTTTAGGTGGTCAGAATGAGACGAGCATGTCCCCGCCTTCCCATCCTGTCCCCCTCCCTGATTAGCTCTGACAGTTGCGTGAAGCAGAGGAGTTTCCTCTACTCTAGTGTTTCCCAAACCTGTCCTCGGGACCCCCAATCAGGCCAGATTTTGCAGATCACCTTGGGGAAATGCAGACTGAATCCTGCAATCACTGAGCAGCAAATCATATCACCTGTTCTGTGTGTCACATATCTGCAAACCTGGCCTGTCAACTGTCAAATCAGAGGACTGGTTTGGGAAACAATGCTATACTCACATAGCTGTTGCTCAGCAGATGTGATTTTGAATATCTCACCTACTGAGGACAAACTTGAGGGTTGATTATGTCAGCATGGTTGGTAGGTGCTGACGTTTGGTCCTCTACGCGTCTTTGCAATTGCTCATTAAGTTCTGCCCCAAGTAAGAATGATACCTGAAAGGAATCATCTCATTGGTCCTTATCATGCGAGCAGCGCATGCGCCTTTAGCACGCAAAAGGCTCCAGAGACTTCTGATATTAGGAAGTCTGGAAAGAAAAAAAAAACCACACACTGAATCACTTAACTTATTAATGAAGATAGGATCTTCCCTCTGCGGGCTCCCGGTAACCCGTACGCAGTATACAATAAGAAGGACGTAGAATCTAAAATCTCCTAATAAAAACAAAAACATATATTTCCCCGATATACGGGTTTTATGTCAATAATAACTCGGGGAAATATATGTTTTTGTTTTTATTAGGAGATTTTAGAATTAAAACGGAATAAAAGATGACTATTCAGTCTTCCAAGTCTGGTATGAAAACATGGACACCTGTGCAAGCGCAAGAAGAATACGAAGAAAATACACGCCGGGTCTTCTAGAGAAAAATGCTGTGACATAGATGCGCTGTTAAATTAAAGGCGTCGCATGAGAAATACGTCATCGAGGAAATAGGCAGGCAGACGCCGTGGACGAAGCGGGATCCCGAGCGCCATGTTTTTGGTTGAGGGAGAAAACAACACGGAAACGAGGCTGATGTGATTGTGATGTATAAGGGAGGACTGTTTGGGGTTTAATTTATCAATTATGTTAATGAATGTGATTATAAAATGGCGATGTTCAGAATTGATTTCTATACACGTTTATTTTTTAACCATGTACTTATGACTGCACATATTGCTCCTGATGAAGTCTTTTGACGAAACGCGTCGAGCGTGAGCAGTCTTATCTTTATTTTTATTAATAAAATCCTTTGACTGGAGAAACTTTGGTCTTGGCTGATTGTTCCTGAAGTGCACCGGCTGTGGAGGAAATCATACCCCAGGTCCTAGGCATCCATGGAACGGTGATAATGATCTTATTTTCTGATGTGTGTGAATTGATTCAAATACTACCGTATTTTTCGCTCCATAAGACGCACTTTTCTCCCCCCAAAAAGTGGGGGGAAAAGTGGGTGCGTCTTATGGAGTGAATGCCCCATGATATGCCTCAGCTCACCTGCCGCCGCCGCGTTCGTCTCCCTCTGAGCGTGCGTCCGGTGGCAAGGAGCTTGGGCACTTGCCTGGGGAGCCACGTGACCGCGATCTCGCGAGATCGCGGTCACATGGCTTCCCCAGGCGAGTGCCCAAGCTTCCTGCCACCGGAAGCACGCTCAGAGGGAGACGAACGCGCGGCGGCGGCAGGTGAGCTGAGGCATATCCATGAGCTGCTGGGGCATATCCATGAGCTGGGGCATTATCCATGTGTGAGCTGGGGCAAATCCATGTGTGAGCTGGGGCATATCGATGAGCTGGGGCATATCCATGAGATGGGGGACAGTATCCATGAGCTGGGGCATTATCCATGAGCCGGGGGACAGT
Organism: Leptobrachium leishanense; assembly: GCA_009667805.1. Lineage (NCBI taxonomy): Eukaryota > Metazoa > Chordata > Amphibia > Anura > Megophryidae > Leptobrachium > Leptobrachium leishanense. The sequence goes on from CM019065.1 coordinate 66,985,739, forward strand.
ATCCATGAGCTGGGGCAAAATCCATGAGAGGAGCTGGGGCAAAATCCATGAGAGGAGCTGGGGCAATATCCATTATTACACTATTTGATTCAGAATATTTTTTTTCCTGTTTTCCTCCTCTAAAAACTAGGTGCGTCTTATGGTCAGGTGCGTCTTATGGAGCGAAAAATACGCTATTTGTTCATTTAACATGCACCTCTAAGTGATTTTAATTCGTTCTAGGATTACCCTCTACCTTCTTCTTATTAGGAAGTCTGGAGCAGAAGACATGGTTGACCCACAGAAAAAAACCCATAAAAGTAAGTAGTTTAACCCCTTAGTGACCGGGCGGTTTTACACAAATCCGTCCGTTCGTGACCGCAGCTGTTTTTACGTTTCTGCGCTCTTAGTGTTTACGTCAAATTTTCCTCTTACTCGTTTATGTAACCCACACATATTTTACACTGTTTTTCTCGTCACTAAATGGACTTTATAAAGATACCATTTTTTTCATCATTTCATATAATTTACTATAAAAAATATTGTGAAATATGACACAAAAATTGAAAAAACACCACTTTTCGAACTTTGACCCCCAAAATTTCTTATGTATCAACAACCGTCAAAATTTTTTTATTCCTTAGTAGTTTCTAAATTTAGTACTGAGTTTAGCAATACCCAATGTTTACATATTCCTCGCTTTTTTTCCTTATTTTATGCAACAATAAGTGCAAGTAGCACTTGCCATTTCCAAAGAGTTTATTTTCAAAACTAGTGATAGTGACATTGTAACACTGATATCTGTCACTAATTCCTGAATAACCCTCCACATATACATATTTTTTTAAAGTACACAAATCAAGGTATTAAACTTGGGGTATTTTGACTCTTTCCATGCAAACCATTTTACCACAAATCTATGCCAAAGTTTGAAAAAAAAAAAAATTTTGGTGATTTTTTTTTTTTAACGCAATTTAAGAATACATGTACTGTGAACTTTAAGTTTACTGCCAAAAAGCACCCCAAAATATGTTCAGCAACATCTTCTGAGTAAATTGATACCACCCAAGTATAGGTATGTCGGGTCATTTGGGGGCTAAAAGGCCTTATTTGGGGGTGCACATTTCAGTTTTCCAACTTGGAATTTTCACATTTTCATCACATGCACCCATGTCCTATTTGGGACATTTTTGAAGCCGGCCAAAGTAATTTACCCCCATCAAACCATATATTTTTAGAAAGGGCACACCCTAGGGTGCTTCAAAGAGTTGTATTTTAACACTTTCCATGCACTAGCTCTTTGTCAATCTTTCAGGTAGTCACTTTTTTGTTATTTTTTCACACACATTGTACTTTAGGCATGAATTGTCAAATCCAGTTATGGGTTACTGCCAAAAAACACCCCAAAATATGTTCAGCAACATCTTCTGAGTAAATTGATACCACCCATGTATAGGTATGTCGGGTCATTTGGGGGCTAAAAGGCCTTATTTGGGGGGTGCGCATTTCAGTTTTCCAACTTGAATTTTCACATTTCGTCATCATGCACCCATGTCCTATTTGGGACATTTTTGAAGCCGGCCAAAGTAATTTACCCCCATCAAACCATATATTTTTAGAAAGGGCACACCCTAGGGTGCTTCAAAGAGTTGTATTTTAACACTTTCCATGCACTAGCTCTCTTGTCAAACTTTCAGGTAGTCACTTTTTGTGTTATTTTTTCACACACATTGTACTTTAGGCATGAATTGTCAAATCCAGTTATGGGTTACTGCCAAAAAACACCCCAAAATATGTTCAGCAACATCTTCTGAGTAAATTGAATACCACCCATGTATAGGTATGTCGGGTCATTTGGGGGCTAAAAGGCCTTATTTGGGGGGTGCGCATTTCAGTTTTCCAACTTGGAATTTTCACATTTCGTCATCATGCACCCATGTCCTATTTGGGACATTTTTGAAGCCGGCCAAAGTAATTTACCCCCATCAAACCATATATTTTTAGAAAGGGCACACCCTAGTGCTTCAAAGAGTTGTATTTTAACACTTTCCATGCACTAGCTCTTTGTCAATCTTTCAGGTAGTCACTTTTTGTGTTATTTTTTCACACACATTGTACTTTAGGCATGAATTGTCAAATCCAGTTATGGGTTACTGCCAAAAAACACCCCAAAATATGTTCAGCAACATCTTCTGAGTAAATTGATACCACCCATGTATAGGTATGTCGGGTCATTTGGGGGCTAAAAGGCCTTATTTGGGGGGTGCGCATTTCAGTTTTCCAACTTGGAATTTTCACATTTCGTCATCATGCACCCATGTCCTATTTGGGACATTTTTGAAGCCGGCCAAAGTAATTTACCCCCATCAAACCATATATTTTTAGAAAGGGCACACCCTAGGGTGCTTCAAAGAGTTGTATTTTAACACTTTCCATGCACTAGCTCTTTGTCAATCTTTCAGGTAGTCACTTTTTGTGTTATTTTTTCACACACATTGTACTTTAGGCATGAATTGTCAAATCCAGTTATGGGTTACTGCCAAAAAACACCCCAAAATATGTTCAGCAACATCTTCTGAGTAAATTGATACCACCCATGTTTGGTATGTCGGGTCATTTGGGGGCTAAAAGGCCTTATTTGGGGGGTGCGCATTTCAGTTTTCCAACTTGGAATTTTCACATTTCGTCATCATGCACCCATGTCCTATTTGGGACATTTTTGAAGCCGGCCAAAGTAATTTACCCCCATCAAACCATATATTTTTAGAAAGGGCACACCCTAGGGTGCTTCAAAGAGTTGTATTTTAACACTTTCCATGCACTAGCTCTTTGTCAATCTTTCAGGTAGTCACTTTTTGTGTTATTTTTTCACACACATTGTACTTTAGGCATGAATTGTCAAATCCAGTTATGGGTTACTGCCAAAAAACACCCCAAAATATGTTCAGCAACATCTTCTGAGTAAATTGATACCACCCATGTATAGGTATGTCGGGTCATTTGGGGGCTAAAAGGCCTTATTTGGTGCGCATTTCAGTTTTCCAACTTGGAATTTTCACATTTCGTCATCATGCACCCATGTCCTATTTGGGACATTTTTGAAGCCGGCCAAAGTAATTTACCCCCATCAAACATATATTTTTAGAAAGGGCACACCCTAGGGTGCTTCAAAGAGTTTGTTTTTAAAACTTTCCATGCACTAGCTCTTGTCAAACTTTCAGGTAGTCACTTTTTGTGTTATTTTTTCACACACATTGTACTTTAGGCATGAATTGTCAAATCCAGTTATGGGTTACTGCCAAAAAACACCCCAAAATATGTTCAGCAACATCTTCTGAGTAAATTGATACCACCCATATATAGATTTGTTCTGTTGTTTTTGGGTGCTACGCCAATCTTTGACATGTGCTTGTCAATTTTCTAATTTGACATACAGTATCTTCTTTGCTTATCTTCTTTTTAGGGGCCTTTTTACATACCCCAGTTTTATGAACGTGCATATATTTGGTAAGCTAACACCCCAAAGTATTGTAAAAGGAGTGTTTTTATGCTATGGATGCATCCGTTTGCTCCAAAAAAATTAGATACTGTTTGGTGGTCATTTTTCATTTTCACACCCACATCAGTTTTGGACTGTGATTTAGGAGACACTGTTGTTTTTTACTGCATGAAAACTCTCCAGGTTGTTTTCTGCAAGGTCTCCTGAGTACACCCATGCCCCCCATGCATAGGTTTGCCAGGATTTTTGGAAGGTTCAAATACAATTTTTATGACTTTGTCATTGGAGTTGAAATTGAGATTATTTCTTCAGCTAGGCCTAGCTTTGGTTTTGGGTCTACCGCATACCCCAGTTTGAATTATTGCCAGAAAATTGTTTATATTTGTTATGTTGGCACCCCAAGGTATTGCATATGGAGTGCTTTGATGCCATGGATGCAACGGTTTTAGCCCAAAACATTTGAGAAGGTGTGTGGCGGTAATTTTTCAATTTTCAGATTTTTACGCCCACAGTAGTTTTGGACTGTGATTTAGCAGACACTGTTGTTTGTTACTGCATGAAAACTCTCCAGGTTGTTTTCTGCAAGATCTCCTGAGTACACCCATGCCCCCCATGCCTAGGTTTGCCAGGATTTTGGGAAGGTTCAAATACAATTTTTATGACTTTGTCATTAGAGTTGAAATTGAGATTATTTCTTCAGCTAGGCCTATCTTTGGTTTTGGGTCTACCGCATACCCCAGTTTGAATTATTGCCAGAAAATTGTTTATATTTGTTATGTTGACACCCCAAGGTATTGCATATGGAGTGCTTTGATGCCATGGATGCAACGGTTTTAGCCCAAAACATTTGGCAACAAGGTGTGTGGCGGTAATTTTTCAAATTTCAGATTTTTACGCCCACAGTAGTTTTGGACTGTGATTTAGGCTAGGGTCAGACGAGCGTAGTGTTCACGTCCGTGATCGCGCCTAAAAGTACGTCCGTGATAGCATGACATAAAGTCCAATGGAGCCCGACACACGAAGTACGTCCGCACTGAACTGCGGACGCACAACGGCCGCGGCCCACGGACGCAAGGCAGGCAAGAACGTAGAACCGCTAGAACGGCCGCACAAAGTGCGCTGCGTCCGCAACGTCTGCATAGCTTTGTGTGTGAGTGATGGAACGTGGTCAGACGGACTGCATTTATACGTCCTGCATTTTTCACGGACAAAATGGTTTTGCAATTGAATTTATTGTCCCTCCTACATCTGTCAAAAAAAAATGTCAGTGAAAAAACGGACTGTGTGACCACTACTGCGTCTTCCGTACTGACGATGTCCGTACTGCACGGACGTACAGTCCGTAGAAATCACGCTCGTCTGACCCTAGCCTTAGCAGACACTGTTGTTTGTTACTGCATGAAAACTCTCCAGGTTGTTTTCTGCAAGATCTCCTGAGTACACCCATGCCCCCCATGCATAGGTGTGCAAAGATTTTGGCAAAATACAGCACCAATTGTAGAACATAAAAATGTACGAATAAAATGTAAAAGTCTGGTGCCTGTCAAACTGGGGATGCTCTCTAGGGGAGCACAGGCTGTTGTCACTGAAGTGCATGAAACGCAAAATGTTTTCATACCTTCTACGTGACATTGATTGGGGGTAAATGGGGGTAGAGCAGATGGGGCTACTGCTCCAGTAGGAGCGAATTGAGGGCTTCTTTATGATGCCCTCAGCATAGTAAGTGCCCAGAATTTCAGAAATTCTGGCACATCTAGCGGGGTCCATTGCTGCCTTGCCAAGTAGGAGTCTGACTTCGCAGCACAATGCTGATGGGCATACAGATTTGATTGGGCCACGATGTGGCCCAACAAATCATCCCCCATAAACACCTGCAAAAACTGTGTGGCGGTAAATCCTGCAACATCAATATTGATGCCAGGATTTGCCGTGAAAGGAGGGATATCTGGCCTCTGGCGATGAGGCACTACCCACTCCTCAGCTGGAGCTGTGCGTCTCCTGCTGGCAGGTGGTGACCCAGGATCTGCATCAGAAACATCACTAGATACATCAGCCAGCGTAGATAATGTATCTAGCGACGTCTCTGAGCAGTTAGCGGGGTCGAAATGAGGGTCTGAGTCTGACGCAGATGCCTCAGATTCTGACGCCAGGATGGCATATGCCTCCTCGGCGCTGTACACCCTCTCAGACATTATATATAATAGATTATAAAATTTTATAATTATTATATATATATAAGCGGATTGTTGGTTCTTAGAAGAACCGTTGGGTTTCACAAGAAAATACAAATAAACACCTAAATCTCTCTAAATCCCTCTAAACCTGCCTCAATTCTTCTAAATCTCCCTAAAATCTCTCTAAATCTGCCTCAATTTTTCTAATCTCACTAAATCTCACTAAAATCTCTAACCTGTCAAATCTGATCTCTCTCTCTCGCTCACCAAAACACAAGTGAGGAGAGGGAGGGAGAATCACAGAGGTCAGAGCCAATATTTACAAAATATTGGCCTGACCTGACAAATTAGAAATTTTATTTTGATTTTTTCTAACTTCTGATTGGATGTTGCTAGCCTGCCTCTCTGATGAGGCAGGCTAGGAACATCCCACTCAGCCCCAAGATGACCCTGCCCTTAGAACCCTAACCCTACCCCTGACCCTGCCCTTAGAACCCTAACCCTAACCCTATCCCTAACCCTACCCCTAACCCTACCCCTAACCCTAACCCTAACCCTAACCCTACCCCTACCCCTAACCCTAACTACCCTAACCCTACCCCTAACCCTAACCCTACCCCTAACCCTAACCCTAACCCTACCCCTAACCCTAACCTAACCCTACCCCTAACCCTACCCCTACCCCTAACCCTAACCCTACCCTACTAACCCTAACCTAACCTAACCCTAACCTAACCCTAACTACCCTAACCCTAACCCTACCCCTACCCCTAACCCTAACCCTACCTCCTGTCAGTTTATTTTATTTATTTTTCTTTTTTACACTTTTTTTACACACTTTTTTTTACTTTTTTTTTACACTTTTTTTTACTTTTTTTCACTTTTTTTTACTTTTTACTCTGCTGGGCCTTGATCCCTCGAGGCACCCAGCAGAGCACCTGATCACTGAAGTGATCGATTTTGTACTGAGTGCCACGATACCTCGTGGCACTCAGTACTTCCTGCCGCTACCGGAAGTGATCGCTCGGGGGAGCGATCACGGACGGACCGGCGGCAGGTAAGTATATTACAAGGATGCCTCGATGTCGAGGCATCCTTGTAATATGCTCAGAGCAGCTGGAAGCGATCCGATCGCTTCCAGCGCTCTGTAGAAGTGCCGGGCACCTCTCCGGTGCAACCGGATGTAGATCGCTCCCGGGGAGCGATCACATGGTGCCCCGGCACTTCTAACGGCCATTGCACGGATGCCTGGACTCCCAGGCATCCTGCAATGGCGTTTGAGCTGCTGGAAGCGATCCGATCGCTTCCAGCAGCTCAAAAACGGCAGGACGTACCATGTACGTCAGCGGGTCTAAGAGAGACCCGCTGCAATGACGTACATGGTACGTCCGCGGTCGGAAGGGGTTAAAAAATAGAGTATTTTTTTTTTTTTTTTTTTTAAATAAGCCAGATGCCCTCAGTAGGATCTGGTGTATTTAAAAAGGTCAAAGAAGTGGGGTCAAACCCAAGCTACATGTCCTTAAATATATATGGAATCAGTGGTCAATGACTTTAACACATGCCGCCCCTATTACCTTCCTAGCGTTAAACCCGTATCAAATCACCTAGCTTCCTCGCGCTTACTGTACTTTGCGCATCCTATACTTAACATGTGGAGCGCAATCAGTAATTAGCGTTTCGATAAGTAAGCTATTACAAAGTGCTAGCGCTAATTACCGTCGGGATACACAAGGTAAAATTTTAGCTACACCTAAAAGCTGTTACTACATGATCCCACATTTGCAAAATCATTTAGCAACCACTAAAAACTCCCAATACATTTTATACTCGCCCCATTGCGAGAATGTTGGCCTGATCCACCGCTTTTTCTGGCACCAAACAGAGTGAGACTGGGAACAAATAGTCCCCAGTCTCCCTCAGTGATCACTCCGCAGCGCTGCGCAATCTCGCTCTCACAAGGGCTCGCGGCCCGGAAGCGCAGCACTCCATGGAGTCCTATGGACTCCTGGAGGTGATACTCATGGTGGCACAGAAGTGCTACTGTGAGTATCAATGCGGATAGCGTTGCATTCCAGGACGAGGTGCTGAGACAGTAGATGGAGTAGATGGATAGTAGATGGAGTTGCTCTATTGGTTAAGTTTTTACACCAGGCTTGGAATGTAGCCCAAGGTATGGTGGTACTAAAAATAAACTTTTCCATGGATAAAACAGAGGCAAGTGATGTCCTGTGAATCACAGAGAATAAATATGTGTATCACTGCGGTCTGTGAGAATGAAGTGTGCTTCCTGAGATATGACCAATCCCTTCCCTGTGGAGCTTTGTGACTTGTGACCATCACTTGTTCAGTATTTCCAACTGCAATAAGAAAAGGTGATGTTGAAGAAAAGGCATTAAATAGCTTTTCATACCATTGCACCCTAAGCTTTTTGCTGGTTTTGGGAGTTGTTTCGTGCCGGTAACAGTGGATTGATATCAGGTTAAAGAGTCAAGACAACTGAAGACAGAAAGCTCACATGTTAAACACAAAGTTCATTCATACACTTTTCTATTTCTTCAGCTAAAGGGATGATAAATGTCATAATCTGGCAATACTTTTCACAAATTTAAAGGGACTTGTGATGCAGTTTGTGCTAGATAAAGTAGAATATGTTTAGGGACAATTGAATGAACACCACTAGAATTTCCCTTTAAGCATTGTACGCTGCATAATAAGGATTTCATAGTACTCCTTCATCAAAAGTTTATTTAGACGTTGAGAATATTGAAACACATATGGTGCATCCTGATAAAAACTGAAATAAAAATGATTAAGGAGCAAGAAATACGTAAATGTCAGGATCGGGCAACCCCGCTCGCAGACAACAAGCCAACACACTCTCACCACCCGATCCTAACTCACAGCCGTGATATGGGCAGTAACAATATCCGTATACACAGGTAATAGATGAGGGTGTCACAGTCAATAAACCCGCTGGGTATGGTAGCACAATAAACTCTGACTAACCGGTCCTTAATAACGGCCGGGATATGGTCAGTAGTAATATTTGAATACACAGGTAATAGGTGGAGTGCCACAGTCAAGCAATCAGCTGGGTAAGGTAGCACAATAAACCCTGACTAACCAGTCCAGCCGGGATATGCAGAGTAAATAGAACACTAATCCCCAAGTGTGAGTGGGAAGGAGAGGTCCGGAATAACAATGCCAAATGTCAGGGGTGCCAAAAGACAGGATAAACGAGACAAGCCGGGATCGAATAACCAGGAAGACAACAGATTGGTAAGTAGAATTTCGCAACAAGGCACTAGGCGTACATAGAACCACGCTAGGGCGATGACAGAGAGGAAGGAAGCACTTTAAATGGAGCCACAGGACCTCCTATAGGATCGCCGTTCAAGACCTGTGATTGGGTACCCCTCCTGTTCTGTAAGTCTGATTCGCGGCCAGACTCAACTTCCGGAAGTGGTTGGCGGATGTTGTAACCTAACGGTTGGTAAGCTCCGCCATCCTTGAACTTCTGAACTCCGTCCAGTAGTAAACATCACCCTGGAATAAGTCGTACCGGATACCAGCTGCCGTGATGACCACAACCACGGACGAAGGGTGGCGCAACCCCGGACATGGGCCACCTCAACAGTAGCTAACTGTATGACAGGTTTCAGAATGATGTTTGTGACGAGTAGGAAGCAGTAGAGCGTCACAAAAAAGCATGGGTGGTGGATGATTTTAGCATTTACAGTATAAATATCAAAGCAGTGTAGTGAAGGGAAACCTGGCACCTCTGCAATGCTCATTTGAGAGCAGAGTCATCAGCCACAGTTTTTAGACCCTGGATATATAAACCAATATCTAAATAGGAAGAGCGCCACTGCCACAACATTGACGGGTACAGTTTTTACTGATGATGGAGGAGTAAAGACAAGTTTTGGGTTATTACACTTTGTGGTTGTAGAGTTTATTCTGCTGGGATAATGTGTCTAATCCTGTTTGAATGTATTGTTATACACAACTCCCTCACTACCAAATGATATTCTATAAAACCACTGTCAGGAGGGTGTGTTTTTTGCAGGTGAAAACTCACTTTACACAAACACACTAAAATATCATTTTGATTATTCACAATGTATTTCTTATTGAAGTAGCCCTATTTGACAGGCAGATGTTGCCATCTGCTGGCCAAAAAGTGATGCTGCAGCTGGGGTTTCATGCTGAATCAGCTAGGGATCCATGTTTAGACGTAGACTCCCAGGTGTTCAAACTGTTTTAGTGCCTTGGCTGTCGTGTCTTATGTGCTAAATGTTTTAGGGCACATTCTCGAGACCATTTGCAAATGGGTTTAATTTGCAATAAATGAAATTCTTTTGCATTGGTCCAGAAACAGTCCAAATCGAGTTTACTCCATATTGCGCTATATAATTTGCCTTAGCAGCCATCGGTACAATGGAAAGTCACCAAGAAATCCCAGTAAAATTCCTATCCGCTGGGCAACCTCCACTAAATATCTACAATAAAGAGGAACTCTACGTGGTTGTTTATAAGGTAGAGAAGTATAACAGAGAGTGTTGGAGTGATTTCATTCTATATTGTGTAATTCTTAACACTTCCTAAAATATCTCAGGTTCCGTATTCACGAAAGGTGTTGTGATTACCATAATAATATAATTCTGTGTCTCTTATCTTGTTGTTTCCTAGGACAAATTTTCTCTAAAATCTCACCCCGAATTTAAAGCGACGTGCACTCATACGGCTTCCTCATCAGTATTTATATGTTTGTATAGCGTGATAGAATTCTTTGTAGAGGGCCTGTTGTATTTTTTTCCAGTCACATTTTATTGACTTCTACATTGCGTGACTTGATTTAGCAGTTCCCTTTTAATAATGCTTAATAAGCAAACAACAGATAATACAAAGGGATCTGCTGCAATAAAAAAACATCAACGAGCAGGAATTCATATAATATGGAATGAAGAATGCTGTACTGCACTGCACAAAACACTGCACAAAATAGCACATGTGACAAGGATTATAGCGGCATTGGGACAAAGTGCGTGTTCAAGACACTTTGCACATGTTATTATCATTAATAATAATAATTTAGGGGTTACTCAGTAAACACCGATGTTCACCATTGTTGAAGACTGTGGTAAAAAAAACCACTGCTGTTACAACTATGGTGAGATTCAGAGAACCGGAGAAGGAAATTTCACCATCGGCATTGTGACGGGACGGCCGCCACTACGCTGTAGCGCAGTACAACAGTTCAAGTGTTTATTTATTTGTGTGTTATTAAAAGTTCGTTAGCCCTTATTTTTAGAAGTACCCCAATGTGATTTTCCCTGTTGTTCTCCTGTTCCCCGCTCGTTCAGAGCCCTGGAAAGTTCACCAGACGAGCTGGCGCCGAGCCCCAAGATAAGGGCTGCGCACAGCAGGGGGGCCCCAGGTTAACAAAGAGAAATTGGCCATTGGGCAATGGCTCGGGGCAGTGGCAGAAATCACCCCGGGAGGGCTGAGCGCGGACCAGGGGAGAACAATGCCTTTTTCCCTCATAAATACACCTGTGTTCCCCATGCAAAAATAAATCACTCTTGTTTGAACCTTTACTCCTGCCTCGGCTGGTAATTGGGGATAACAGGGCTTTGGGAACCGGGACGCTTCAAGGACCTCTCTACAGTGCTGCAACCTCGGGGTATCCTACGAGGACCAGCAGCACCACGCTACCACACTCCCGACTTCCAGGTGTACTCGGCGCTGACGGCGGATCTACTCACCCCGAGTAGCGGGATCCATCACATTGGTGGCAGCGGTGGGATCGGCTGAGACCAGACAAGCAGGAGGAAATACAGCCACTGGCTTGACCCCGGTCTCAGCCACCACAACACGCCGAGCATCCGGAGCAGCCGCCATCCGGGGGAGATTCTGAGACCAGCCCAGCAGGGGGAAAAACAGCCGCTGGCTTGACCCCGGTCTCAGACACCCCTGGGTCCGAGAGGCGGACACCCCGTATAGCCGTAACCCCGTATAGCCCAGCACTACGAGGGTCTGAAGCGCACGGTCCTTAAAGAATTGCTGAAAGCCAGAGGCAAGACCCCCAGGGGCAAACCGAAGGCGGTCATCATCAGCGAATTGATGGAGGACGACCGCACTAGTATGGCTCCCTCCGAGACCTCAGAATGGCGGCGAGAGGTACAGTGGCAGCTGGCCCGGTACAGAACAGACCCCTCCGCCGACATCATCGGGAGGGTCTTGGCAGATACGGACAGACTCCGCCAAGCAGAGATGCAGCAACAGTCCAGTGGGTCTCTGACTTCCCAGGGCAGCACCGGACCCCCCAAGCAAAAGATTCCCTTTGCCACCTTCAAACTCTTCCCGGAGGGAAGCAAAGATATTGACGGCTCCCTGCAAGATTTTGAAAGACGATGTGCCCTGCAAGAGGTGGCGGCCCGAGATTAGGTACCTCTACTGGCGAGTAAGTTGACAGGCAGAGCGGCTGAAGCCTACCGGGCTGTGGCGGATGAGGACTGCAAGGTGTACGAGCGGGTCAAGGAACACCTGCTGGCCCGCTACGCGCTCACCCCCGAGGCGTATCGAATCCGGTTCCGAGGTCTAAAGAAAGGGACCCATGACTCCTACGTGGAATGGGGGCACCGCATGCAGCAGGCCGTCCGCAGCTGGATCCAGGGATGCCAAGCCACCCACCCAGACCAGATCATCCAACTGCTCTTGCTGGAGCAGTTCTATAACTATTCACCTCCAGAGGTCTGGGATTGGGTGCGAGACCGACGTCCCCTCACCCCGCCTGAAGCTACCCGCCTCGCTGATGAATACCAGGATGCCAGGCGAGTACCCCCTCCTGCCGTCCGGCCCGCACCTCCCCGGTTCCATCCAGCACCCCAGCTTCGTCCTGCACCCACCGAGAGAGCACCCTGGCCACGACAAACAACACCCTGGTTCCTCGGACCGGTCCCCGGTGCTATGGGTGCAACCAAATCGGACATATCCGGGACCGCTGTCCACTGAATGCCAACAGTCCTGCCCCGCATCGCCCAGCACACCCTCCGGGCAGAGCTACGGCATATTGTTGCCAACATGAGCAGGAGCCAGAACCCAAGTTTCAGTGCCAACGGCCTGCGAGACACCGGCGCAACCCTTACCCTGGCACAGCCCCACCTTATTACCCCGGCTGCCTCCACAGGCTACTCGGTGGCCGTCCGAGTCGCCGGCGGCCATGTTTACCGGATCCCTACGGCCCGCGTCCATCTCGATTGGGGCACGGATGCCCGGGACGTGGAAGTAGGGATCATGAAAGACCTACCAACCAAAGTACTACTCGACAACGACCTTGGTCTGCTGACCTCTACTTTTGAGGACACCCACCCTGGCGGGGTATGCCCCGTCACCACCCGCCATCAAGCGAGGAAGGCTCCACACACAGACTCCAAGGGGACCGCGGTAAGTAAGACCAGCCCAACCCTTGGCCCCGACAATACCCCCTCCCTGACCTGGGATTCCCCAACGGACTTTGCCCAAGCCACCAGGGAAGACGTCACCCTTGCCCCTTACTGACAACAGGCGGGGCGGGAGCCAGGACGGTTAGGGGAGGTGAGATTTGCCTGGGACCAGGGGAAGTTGTATAGGACCTCCGGGGGAGCGAAGAGGGGAGTGGACCAGGTACCCGATAGGCAACTGGTAGTGCCGGGGAAATATCGGCACGATCTGTTGAAGATCGGGCATGATATTCCCCTTGCAGGCCATCTGGGGCACAGGCGGACACTGCACCGCCTGACCCAGCGCTTCTTCTGGCCCGGCTTATCCAGGGAGGTTAGGGACTATTGCCGGACCTGTGAGGTATGCCAGCAGGTAGGGAAGTGGGGGGACACCCGGAAAGCAACCCTGAGACCCCTACCCATAGTGGGAGAACCCTTTAGACGGGTGGCGGTGGATCTGATAGGACCCCTGGCGGTGCCTAGTACCACGGGCAAGAGGTATATCTTGACCATAGTAGACTACACCACCAGGTACCCCGAGGCCGTTGCACTCTGAGATATCCACGCAGAGACCATTGCCGGAGCTCTGCTACAGATATTCTCCAGGGTCGGATTTTCCCAGGAAATCTTGTCTGACCAGGGCACGCAGTTTACGGATGAGGTGACCCAGCAGCTCTGGAGACTGTGCGGGATTAAACCCCTGTACAGTTCCCCTTACCACCCGCAAACCAACGGGCTCTGCGAGTGGTTTAACGGGACCCTCAAGCAACTCCTCCGCACCTTTACCATGTCCCATAAGGACTGGGAACGCCACTTGCCCCATCTGTTGTTCGCGTACAGGGTGGTACCCCAGGAAGCCACTGGCTTCTCTCCCTTTGAGCTGTTGTACGGCCAGAGAGTCCAAGGCCCCTTGGACTTGCTCCGGGAGCACTGGGAAGGTGCTCTGGCTGAGGAGGGGACCTCGGCCATAGATTACGTGCTTGAGTTTAGGGACCGGCTGCAGGAATTGACCGCCCTGGTACGGGACAATCTCCAAGCGGCCCAAACCAAGCAGAAGAGGTGGTATGACCGGTCAGCTAGGGACCGCACCTTCCAGCTAGGGCAGAAAGTGTTAGCACTCCGGCCGGTCAAAGAAAATAAGTTGCAGGCAGTCTGGGAGGGACCCTACAAAATTATATAGAAGATCTGCGATACCACCTTCATCGCAGCCAGATGTTCGGATGAAAGGATCCAAAGAACCTTTCATGTGAACATGCTGAAACCATTTCATGAAAGAGAAGAGGCAGTAGCCGCCATCTGCGCACTGGACGCGGGGGATCTGGAGGATCTCCCCCTGCCGGTATTGCCTGGGGATCCGAGCGCCCAGGGGATAGCTGATGTCCGGCTGGGCGAGGGACTCACTCCACATCACAGGGAACAGGCTCAGCAGGTGCTACGGGAGCACCGAGACCTGTTCTCGTCCTGTCCCGGCTACACCTCTGTAGCTCTGCATCGGGTCGATACCCAGAGTCAAACCCCCTAGCGGCAGACGGCGTACCGAATCCCCGATGCACTGAGAGACGGGATGCAGAAGGAGATCCGCGAGATGCTGGATCATGGGGCAATAGAACCATCCGAGAGCCCATGGGCCTCCCCGGTGGTTCTAGTACCCAAGAAGGATGACACTACCAGGTTCTGTGTAGATTACAGAAGGCTCAATGAGCACACCATTACCGACGCCTACCCTATGCCCCGGGTAGACGAGCTCCTGGACCGCATTGCCCAGGGTCACTTCCTCACCACCATCGACTTGTGTAAGGGGTACTGGCAGATTCCCCTTGCCAAGGAAGGTGTACCGAAAACAGCATTCATCACTCCGTTTGGCCTGTACCAATTTTGGGTCATGCCATTCGGGATGAAGAATGCCCCGGCCACGTTCCAACGCATGGTGGATCGGCTGCTAGAGGGGATGCAGGACTTTACCAGTGCCTACCTAGATGACATAGCCATCTTTAGTAACACCTGGGAGGACCACCTACAGCACTTACGGGCATGTCCGAGGTCCAGTACTTGGGCCCCCTGGTGGTCTGCGGAAGGCAGCGCCCGGAACCCGCCAAGGTTGAAGCTGTCGCCCAGTGGCCCACACCCCGCACCAAGACCCAGGTGTTAGCATTTCTAGGTACGGCGGGATACTACCACCGCTTCATCCCCAACTACAGCACCATTGCCAAACCCCTGACTGACTTGACCCTCAAGAACCTTCCCCGACAGGTACTGTGGTCCCCTGAGTGTGAGGAAGCCTTCCAGCAGCTCAAGCGAGCCCTGGTGGAGGCCCCCGTGTTGACCGCTCCTGATTCAACTAAAGGTTTCGTCATCCACACAGACCCTTCTATGTTCGGACTGGGAGCGGTGCTGAGCCAGGTCGGTGAAGATGGGCATGACCACCCGGTTGCCTACATCAGCCGGAAACTTCTACCCAGGGAGGTTGCCTATGCGGCAATCGAGAAGGAGTGCCTAGCCCTGGTATGGGCACTGAAGAAACTCCAACCCTATTTGTATGGGCCCTCCTTCACGGTCCTTACAGACCACAACCCCCTGGTATGGCTGAACCGGGTGGCCGGAGACAACAGCAGGCTCCTGCGGTGGAGCCTGGCCCTGCAGCCCTTCAACTTTACTATCCAATACCGTCCTGGTAAGCAAAATGCCAATGCGGATGGGCTATCCCGCCAGACTGAACTTGAGACCTAGGGTGGGGTCCGTGGACATCCCCAAGTGGACCCGCAGAGGGTCTCACTGGGTCTGCCAACTGGTAACTTGGGGGAGATATGTGACGGGACAGCCGCCACTACTCTGTAGCGCAGTACAACAGTTCAAGTGTTTATTTATTTGTGTGTTATTAAAAGTTCGTTAGCCCTTATTTTTATAAGTACCCCAATGTGATTTTCCCTGTTGTTCCCCTGTTCCCCGCTCGTTCAGAGCCCGGAAAGTTCACCAGACGAGCTGGCGCCGAGCCCCAAGATAAAGGCTGCGCATAGCAGGGGGGGCCCCAGGTTAACAAAGAGAAATTAGGCAATGGCTCGGGGCAGTGGCAGAAATCACCCCGGGAGGGCTGAGCGCGGGCCAGGGGAGAACAATGGCTTTTTCCCTCATAAATACACCTGTGTTCCCCATGCAAAAATAAATCACTCTTGTTTGCACCTTTACTCCTGCCTCGGCTAGTAATTGGGGATAACAGGGCTTTGGGAACCGGACGCTTCAAGGACCTCTCTACAGCGCTGCAACCTCGGGGTATCCTACGAGGACCAGCGGCACCTCGCTACCACACTACCGACCTCCAGGTGTACTCGGCGCTGACGGCGGATCTACTCACCCCGAGTAGTGGGATCTGTCACAGGCATTCCATGTTTCTGTAAAATTTTCTGGACTATGGTGAATCCCTCCATTGGCTTCCTGTACATTTCAGGATACAGTTTTTTTTTTAATTCAAAAGTTTTTATTTTGAAATAAGTCAGCATTACATCATAATATAAAATAATAGGTAGACTCACAAGGCCAAACAATGAAACGTGACAGGCAATTATAACCACACAGGGCCAGAGAACGTCGTCTGGGTAACATCTATTAATAACAGAAGAGTCATCAAAGGATAACAATATATCGACAAGTAACGTCCCCAATTGGGGGGTCTCAGAATAAGAAAACTCTGCATGTGTGTAAAAAGAAAATAAGAATAAAGTGGCGAAAAAAAAAAGACACACTAGTCCCCTCAGGTGTGGAAGCAAGCCATTGCGAAAAAAAAACAAAAAGAGTTCTCATAACGGGAATAATAGCCAGTATCCTCAGTCAAATAGAAAGAAACAAAAATAAAAAGTCATCAAAGTCACATCAGACCGGTAGGGGGGGGGGGAACAAAAACGCATTAACAGATTAGAAAAAGAGAAAAAAAAAAAAAATCGTCTGTAAAAACTAGGGCATCATCGGAGAGTCACAGAGAGTGAGTTCAAGAACAAAGGAGTCTGCATGTGGGGGTCATCATAGAGCACTCCGGTCGGCAACGTAAAGGGAACCAAAACTGACCCCCTCAACCTGCGTCCAGCGGGACAACATTCCGAGCAGCAAAAGACATCAAATAAACAACGAAACAAGAGTCAAAATGCAAAA
Source organism: Leptobrachium leishanense (assembly GCA_009667805.1). Lineage (NCBI taxonomy): Eukaryota > Metazoa > Chordata > Amphibia > Anura > Megophryidae > Leptobrachium > Leptobrachium leishanense. The sequence goes on from CM019065.1 coordinate 67,003,015, forward strand.
CCACAGATTAAAAAGAATGGATTGAAAAAGAGGTGACTTCTCGTAGAGGCGTTGTGCAAACAAGTCAGAGATTTCCATCGTCTAAGTTCTCAGCCCGGTGAGACGAGCGCTCCATCCAGTGCAAAACCCGCTCCCAGTAGAACAGGCCAGGCCTCGGCCGGGTCCAAGATTACATACGACATTTTGTTATAGGCAACCACTAATGAGCCGGCTGGACCCCAGCAGTACCGGACCCCTTTATGCCTGAGGAAAGTTGTCACCTCGCGGTATCTGCGGTGCGCCATCAGCGTAGCGAAGGACAGGTCGTGGAATAATTTCAGGGTTACTCCATCGTATAGGACATCAGCTCGCGCCCCCGGCGCTGTCATGATCCGCGTTTTGGCTGCCACATCTGCTGTGACCGCGATCACATCTCTTGGGGCATCTCGGGGGGCCTCAGCAGCCTTGTGAATGCGGTAAACCGCGCTAAACACCTCCGGGGTGTCAGGCGGATCCTCCAAAACTTGGCGTGCCAGACGATTAGTGTACGGGAGTAAGTCCGCTGGGGTAACCGACTCGGGAACTCCTCGGACACGGATATTACGCCGACAGTGCCGGAGAGGATACAGTTTAACATACTGACGCTCATTTTCAAAACGCTAAATAAGTCTACCCCTCCTTGCATGTCTTCATTACTCTGCAAGCATGTCCCATCTAGACAACTCCAGTCAGCAAGTGACCTCCACCTGTCCTCTGACTACACATGCACTGCCAACTCTCGCCTCCGAGACTTCTCAAGGGCAGCTTCGGTCCTATGACTTACCTCGCCCTATTAAACTCTCCCCCAATCTTCAGGCATTCAAGAAATCCCTAAAAACTAATCTCTTTAGATTAGCGTACACCATCACTGATGCCAACCTATCCATCTCCTCAGCTACCCACACATCATGGTTGAGGCCACTTTCATGGCCCCCACAATTCCAGAACCACTGGCGCTAGTGATCCTGACAGCCAATAAAACTCCTCTTGTCTTCCTCCATCCCAAGACCTCTAGATTGTAAGCTCCTATGAGCAGGGCCTTCTACACCTCTGGTCTCCGTCCTTTGTTTGTTTATGTCTTGTTCCCATTTGTTATTGTGAAGCACTGCAGAAACAGTTGGCGCTATATAAATGAAGATAATAACTGTGCCACCATAATTCTTCTGTAAAATTAGTAAACGGCAGCTATTCAAGATACATTCTCTTATCGATCTTTGCAACACCAGTGAAAATACTTTGGCAATCTCTATAAACCTCCCATGCACAATGGTGGAAACCACAGTGAAATCTACGCTAAATTACTACAACAGGAACGATCTTTGAAACTCCATTTAGAACTATGCTGAAAACTACACTCAACAACTTCACCAGAAACTACGGTGGAAAGAAACGGGGAAATAATGGTGAAAAGTAATATGGTAACAATTCCTTAAATAAGAAATTCACCATAGTCAGTCACACCCGGAGGGTGCAGACATCATCCACTCTTAGACCACTCATAATAGTGAGCATCCCAAGAGTAAGCAGTCGGTGGATCGGTTCTGTGCGCGCAGTTCCAATCCATCATTCTGCTCAGGCATTACGGAACACATGTATGAAAGCTTGCAAGTTCCAAACGATTGTGCAATATCCTACACAATGCAATTTAAGGGCATATAAGGGCATAAAAGCGTGGGGGCGGGTCACTTTGATTAGAGTGCCCGTTTAGTTTTATTATAATAAACATAAAACAGTCTTCAACAGCTAAGGTCGGAGTCAGACGAGCGTTTTTAAGAACGGAAGGAACATCCGTGAGAGTGGACGACCTTCCATTCTGACGCCCGTCTGGCCACCTTGCTGAGCACAGTTAGTGCGCTTAGCGTTGCAAGGCTCGATCCTTCTATGGAGGATTCCTCTTTGCAGCCCCGTCAAACCGGTGTCGAAGTGCTGTGACGGGGAGGGTTTTAGCACGGCCGCATCACGTCGTGCATGCGCTACAGCGTATGGCCGGCCCTGCCAAAGTGTCACAATGCTGCGACGGACGCGGGGAGGCACGTCAGTACCGGCACACATTGTGTGCTCATCGGACCCCGGCCTTACTGCTAGTAGCTTAATCAACTTTTGCATAATGCATTGGAATAATCACAAAATCCACATATAAAATCAGCTACACTGCTTACATCCGAAATTTACATCCCAAAAACAGACACTTGACTTTTAGAGAATGGTGTAGGGGGTGTGGCTTGATACAGCGATATTCAGAGAGTTTTTACATTATTTATGGTTTATCAGGGCATTTTATGCAAATATTCAGAATTTGACCAAAGAAGTTAATATTCACCACAGTTTTCTGCTAATGTTGATTATAGTTTATAGCAATGATCTTCATCGTCTGAGCTGTAGCACACTGACGTGTCATGAATGGTCCGCCGGTGTGCTGCCGGAATTTACTGTGCACTGGCAGAAATCGGCGTGTGAGTAACAAGACAGTGGCAAGATATGGGTGTAATAGAACCACCATGGCACAAAGGGGAGGTGTATGTTTGAAATGGACTTTACACACAATTTTAACATCTTAATACTTCGTTTTGTAAATGATAAATATATCCTTAGAAAGCTGTTGGCTTGGCTTGACATGGCTCAATCTCCATGTGCCACAAGATGGAAAGGTTGAAAATCCATTGCTTAGTTACAGTCACAAGTATTTATATAGCGCTAACAAGTTCCATAGCCCTGTACAATGGGTAGAAACTCATCACAAGTTTAGAGACACCCGCGCTCCACAAATATATGGATCCCCATAAAAAGGGAGAGGAAGATAGAAAAGAGGCATGGGGGATTGAGGTCAAAATAGCAATATCCTCAGAGAAACATGTGAGAAATGAGACTTGTTTTATATAAAAAATAGAATTAACAATGAGAGCATTGAAATTAGAATAGATAATGACATTATGAAATGTGGTTCTAACGTAGAAGTGGCCATGTGGGATAAATTGGAAATTCTTTATCAAAGAGCGATTACAAGGACAAGAACTGCAACAACTCGGCCCTAAAGGTCGAAGCCTTAAGGGGTTATTCAGAGAGCACCGAAATGTCGCTGACATTTCGTTGCATTCTAGTTCTTCCCGCTTCCCTGCACTTTGGGGAATCAAAGTTCCCCACCCTGCAGTGTATTCAGCATTCACCGCAGGGTCCATGGAGTGCAGGGAAAACCTGCCGGAAACCTGACGAACACTCACTGAAAACTCACCAAAAACCATGCCGGAAAAAGCCGACGAACTGCCGATCACAGCGCAGACCAGCCGCCGGTAAAAGCCGTCAAGCTGACGAATGGGGTAAAAAAAAAACAATGTGTTTGAAGGTGTCAAAATTTAAACGCAGTTTGCAAAAAAAATACCGGACGAAAATGTCTGGAATTTACATATAAGATCCAATGAATGATAATAAAAAGGACTGTTACAGGAAAAAGAAAACGCTTTTAAAAAAGAAAAAATATAAAAATATTTTGCCGAAAAAATCCTGACAAATGGCTAAAAAAATCTATAAATAAAGAGACATTTTACTGCAGAATAAAATAATAAACGGTTTATTAGATATTGGATTAAAACGGGAATAATTTTAACATTAAAGCCTATGGGAATCGCCTGAATAAACCTGCCGGATGAAAACACCGAACATCAGGGCACTTCGGTAACTTTTCACTGCTGTTCGGTGTCCCTGAATAGATTAACCATTGCTTCTCTATGGGGGATTTCACTGCCCTCGAACAGGCACCGTACTTGCAGGCAATTCGCCAAAATTTGGCGAACTGCCTGCTCTCTGAATAGCCGATGGACACGAAATGGCACTGTACGCTGAATTTCAGCATCCGGTTACATTTCAGCGACATTTGAGACCTCTCTGAATAACCCCTATAGTATTAATAGAGCTATTACATGGGGGAATAAAGTTTGATGTTGAGGTGATGCTTTTACTGCTGGCCAGGAGCAAAAAATAATCGGCAGGGTGTAAAGAGGTGTGATTTATAAGACTTTGGGGCACTGGTAAGTGGTGTAATTGGTTTGGAATGTGGAAATCATGATAGATTTATATAGCATGTGTAGTTGGGTGTTAGCATTGCTGCAGCTTGTTATAGTAGGGAGATAACAATTGAATGGTTTGGAACACAGCGAGGAGGCAGATTATTATGTGGATGGGAAGATGGGTAGGATAATGGCCGACAGAGAGGATGGGTAGGATCATGGGCGAAGGAGAGGAGGGGTATGATCATGGGCGACGGAGAGGATTGGTAGGATCATGGGCGATGGAGTGGAGGGGTAGGATCATGGGCGACGGAGAGGATGGGTAGGATCATGGGCGACGGAGAGGATGGGTAGGATCATGGGCGACGGAGAGGATGGATAGGATCATGGGCAACGGAGAGGATGGGTAGGATCATAGGAGGAGATAAGTGAAGGAGAATAAGTAGAGGTAAGAATGTGCAAGGATCTGAATACATAGTTAAAGAATTTTGTTGTCTGACTGGTTAATCGGAAGCCTACAGCCTTATTACAGTGACAGAAGACATAATCTGGATGAGGCACGTGACGGATAATGGAGAATTCTGTCTGAATAACTGAATTTATGAACGTCACACAATGCTGAACGAGTCAATCTTGGTGATGGTGAAGGTTATCAGAGAAAGTAATGAGTGGGCAGATTATTTGGACGGGTAGACTTGACTGCATCAGGTGGAAAATGCAGAAGGCACAGGTTCATCATCAACAGTACAAAAACATAAAAGAAAACAATTGGCTGTGGGCGTTAACAAAGCCTACTCAACCGGCAAACCACATCTTAAAATAAAGTTTGCCATTTCAGAATATGTGTCCAATATGAGTAAGTAAACGCACAGGCGAAAGAGGCAAAAAACTGAGTTCCTGTATAGAACAATAAATTACACAGGTCAGTTCTTGGAGAATATTATTGATGAACTGATGGTATAAATATTGGAAATATATAATTTTTAGCTCTGTTTGCATGTCCTAAGGCTGGTCCAGGATAATTTTCTACTTATTGCCTCGTATGTGTAGGCCATCGGTGGAAAGCTCCAGGTTTCCTTTCTCAGCTATAGTACTTTCAATTAACTATTAACAAATTGTTGGAAATGATATAGAAGTTGGCATAACTTGATTTCGCTTTGCCATGCCCCCCTTCCTCTGTATCATACACTTATATACATTTGTATATATAATGCAGAGGGAAGTCCTTCAGTGGCATAACCGGCATAAAAAAATAGTCCCACAAATTGAATTAACTCAGATGGGGAATAAAATACAGCGTGTATTTATCACAAGGTAAATAAATGGGATGTCACCACTTCAGCGGATTCTGTCTCCTGGGATCACCATGTTGCCTCCACTCCTTCCATTTTCTCCGGTGGCCAGGATAGGAACATCAAAACCAGAAAGCAGACTTGAGAATTGGTAAAAGTATTCAAATTTATTGTAGCATAAAAACAAATAAAAAAGTGCTCTAAATACTCAAAGCGTTTCGTCTAACCCTTTAGACTTCCTCAGGAGCAAGCGAGTGATACAAACACTCTTCCAATAAAAAAACAAATGAATATTTGCGCTAGTCCCAATATATACCCCTTGAATTGAGTAATTGGCAGTTCTTAATTGCCTTTCCCGCGTTCCAATAATCATTCCCCCAAAGCACTTAGACCATTTAAATTTTAATTTTGGTCTACATTCTTCTAAACGGAGGTAGGATCCGGCGGTCAACGAAAGGTCGAGGAAGGACCCCCTCACACAAGAGGTCCTAGGCGTATATACAGAGCCACTTTAATTAGAGGCTCTTTGGCACGTGAGTAGAATCTCTCCTTGTTTCTTTCGATCAATAATCCACAGAATTATACGATGTCTGTTTCCGTTTCAAGAGTATATATCGTTTGACCCGAAGTTATTACCAAGGTTTGAAGAATAAGAAGGCTTTCTTCTATTGATGGGAGGAGCCCCCCAGAAGAGGCTTAGAGGCACACGTTTAGAGTCTTGCAGACTCCTCGTTTGTGAGTGGATTTCTTTCCTTGCCCTTCCATTCTGGTGTATTTAAATACTACACAATGAGATTTTTTCCTTTGTTTTTCTAGAGACTGACGATGTATAACAAGCTTGGGACTATACTGAAAGACTAAGAAAAAGATTTGTCTCTCTTTTTTCGATATATGTGTGATATTGTTTAAACTTGCAAGCGCTCCTTTACACTGTAAGGTGTTTTTTCTATATGTACATATAGACTCAACCTTTGAGCAATACGCCACCCAGAGAGAAAAGACCTCTCCTCCCACTCTTTCATTAGGTACAGGTTTGCACTCTGGAGTGTGTTTCTCTCTTCTAAAAATTGTTATTACAGACAGAGTGTTTCAGGGTTTTGACTCTGTCAACCCACTCATCACAGAGCTGCACCCAAAAGGTACCTTCACCACCTCACCCAGCGCTCCATATATAGGTATTGTGAAACCTTTTCTCAACTGAGAAGTGACCCGCCACAAAGTGATTGCCGAGTGACTAGCCTGGCCAGCCGAAGATCCTCAATGGTTGTGCTATGTAAACATGTAGACACACTATTCCTGCTGGAGAGCTGAGCTACACAAGTTCCCTAACCTTTTCTGAAGCTCCTGATAAGACCCATGTGAGAGCACTAACTCAGGCAGATGTTTTATGGAAGATAGCATTTCCAGAGGAAACAAAGAGGAAGTCAGGCACTCCAAAATTCAAGGCAAAAAGGAAGTTTATTAGGCAACGTTTCAGTTTTACATGCAACCTTTGTCAAGCCTTTTCGTTTTATCGAAGAAAGTCTTGCTGAGACAAAGAAAAAGCCCCATAAACTAGTGTTTAAGCAACGCTCACACATATCTCTCAGCAGACAGGAGAGTATATCAATGTTGGAGAACATGTACAGTATGTGGAACATATGTACAGTTGTGTTCAAAATTATTCAACCCCCACTGAAATTGAGTGTTTTGGCCAGTTTGACATTGATTTTGATCATTCAGTCATCTTGCTTACAATTAAATCAAAGAGGCACGTGTAGGTCAGACAAATATAACATAACATTTATAATGAAATAACCACAAATGTCTTTTCTGTGCTCACATCATTATCAGTTTTATTCAACCCCCAAGTGACATTCAATCTTAGTACTTAGTACAACATCCTTTTACAGTTATAACAGCTTTTAAACGTGAAGCATAGCTTGACACAAGTGTCTTGCAGCGATCTACGGGTATCTTCGCCCATTCGTCATGGGAAAAAGCCTCCAGTTCAGTCACATTCTTAGGCTTGCGCAATGCAACCGCTTTCTTTAAGTCCCACCAGAGGTTCTCAATCGGATTTAAGTCTGGTGACTGCGATGGCCACTCCAAAATGTTCCAGCCTTTAATCTGCAACCATGCTCTAGTGGACTTGGAGGTATGCTTTCGATCATTGTCCTGTTGAAAGGTCCAACGTCTCCCAAGCCTCAGGTTTGTGATGAACTGCATCACATTGTCATCCAATATCTCCTGGTACTGAAGAGAATTCATGGTACCTTGCACACGCTGAAGCTTCCCTGTACCTGCAGAAGCAAAACAGCCCCAAAGCATGATTGACCCCCCGCCATGCTTCACAGTAGGCAAGGTGTTCTTTTCTTCATAGGCCTTGTTCTTCCTCCTCCAAATATAGCGTTGATCCATGGGCCCAAACAGTTCTAATTTTGTTTCATCAGTCCACAGAACACTATCCCAAAACTTCTGTGGTTTGTCCACATGACTTTTGGCATACTGCAGTCGACTCTTCTTATTCTTTGGAGACAGCAAGGGGGTGCGCCTGGGAGTTCTGGCATGGAGGCCTTCATTACGCAGTGTGCGCCGTATTGTCTGAGCTGAAACTTCAGTACCCACATCTGACAAATCTTTTCTCAGTTCCTCAGCAGTCACACGGGGACTTTTCTCCACTCTACGCTTCAGGTAGCGCACAGCAGTCGAAGTCAGCATCTTCTTTCTGCCACGACCAGGTAGCGTTTCAACAGTGCCCTTTGCCTTGAATTTGCGAATGATGCTTCCTATGGTCTCTCTTGGTATGTTTAACATCTTTGCAATCTTCTTATAGCCATTGCCCTTCCTGTGAAGAGTAATCACCTCTTCTCTTGTCTTCCTGGACCATTCTCTTGACTTCACCATGTTTGTAACCACACCAGTAAATGTCTAGAAGGAGCTGAGTATCACAGTCATTTTAAAGCTGCCTAATTGGTGCTTATTATGCTTTATTGCTGCTCCGTGACATCCACAGGTGTTTTCAATACCTGATTGAAAACACTTGAATGAACCTCTGTTCTTCAGAGTGGTAGTCTTTAAGGGGTTGAATAATTGTGTCAATGAAGAATTCACAAAAGAAACATTTACTACTGTATTCCAAAACCAATTGATGTCATTTTAGTTGCATATGGTTCTTTAAAAAGTCCTTGTAGGATTTCATTCTGAATACAATTACAAATGTACACTAAATTCCCTAAAACCCTTTACAGCATTGGGGGTTGAATAATTTTGAACACAACTGTATCTGAAAGCAGAGTTGTATTTGTATGGAGTGTTGGTGTATGTGTGTACGTCTTTAAATTTAGGAGTGGGGTGAGGGCCCTGTGTTAGTGTATTCAGGAGGGAAACATGACTGCATTCATTAACTAGTACCATTAAACTCTCTTCAGCAAGCCGACCAGCCCAAGCCCTTAGGCAGCCGGCACACGAGCATACTGTGCTGCGTCCATTACGGACGCACTTTTTCATGGGAGATATTGTGAGTACTGCATAAAGTGCGTCCGTAATGTCTGATGTCTCCACACCCTAGGAAAATACATGGCAGCGTTGTTTCTGCGTCCGTTTAGCTTTTTCACGTCCATGTTATTTTTGCGTCCGTGGCTTTATTCTTTGCCCGTCCATGAACAAGTGCGCAGGGGCTACGTGTGGTGTGTTTAATTGACTCCTTTATAAAGCTACGACGGACAGCAAACAGTACGGTCAGACGGACGCAAAATGTTTGCTAGTGTGCCACCAGCCTAAACTGAAACGACAACAAAACACCATTTGAAGGAATAACGTGTTAGTGCACAGCTTTAGTTATTGTAATTTCCACCTGATAACATATATTTAATTTTGACAGAACCTTCTAATCTGATTATAACCACTGCCAGCTGCTGAAGAGTCTGACTGCAGTTGCCTTTAAATGTCCGGGCTCAGGTCCTTTTGTAAGTTTTTTTATCCGATTGGTTATCGAGCTTTGGTTGCATCATCCAGTACCGTCAAAGGACTCTAGTTAGCCACCACAGCCTTAATTATTATTTTATTTTAGCCACCAGTTTATGTTCTATCCCTCCCACACTTCCTGTAGTTCCATGTTGAAGATGTCTAATCTGAACGCTGACAAACAGATTGCAACCTTACGCATGAGAGTCGAATCATCCCCTTCCAATTTATGATGCCGGACTACAAATCCTCCTATGATCTGTACAAAACGTGACACATGAATAATTAAGTATTCACCGGGCCCTTTCTAAACCCATTGGATTATCTGTAGCAATCCAAGTCGGACGCTGGATAACTCCAGACCAGATCTATGTGATTCCATCCAAGAATGCAAAGATCAAGGCCAAGTCTTGTTTTATAGGAAAGGCCAGATTAATCGCCTGTAGTCTGCCAAGATCATTCCCTCTCGCAGGAATTACTAAAATTAGACAAATTACTAAAATAACTCTTTTCAGCAAACTAGCCTAAGGAAAAACATTACCATGATGCATCCCTATGATCCCACTCCCCCTGAGCCACCATTGCTCCAAGGAGATTCCCAGATTGAATCTATAAGGATTTTACTTTGTCTTCCAATTGGCCCAATATATGATAAAATGTCCTATAAGCCATACAATGCGGGTTGGTAAACCTGAAAGATATGAGGTGTCACATAACGGTAAAAGTTGGATCTGGATCAGTTTAGGTTTAGCCAACCCAAACAATCCTCAAATACTTCTCAATGCCTTGAGAGACATCAGATTGTCTACGTGTGTGCAAGTTGACCACACAACAGGTATCATTAGTGCGATGGGTGGTGCCATCATCCAGTGCCGACTAAATGGGAGAGATCACACGTTATATTACTGTGCATCATTATAACACTAGTTATATTGTTGTGCATTGTTATAGCACTGGGTAAAATGTGTTACAAGGTGATGTAGTGGCACTTAGGTGAGTCATTATTTTTCCACAAAAAAAAAACTGGGCAACATGTGGCCAAGAAACATTAGAGTACTTGTCCACAACATCTTGAAAACAGGTCTAAACAGCCAGACCACAAAAAACGCACATAGTAACAACAAAACATTCCAATGGAAGTTTGACATTTCTCAGCTGAAGTAACTTTTGTTTTATACATTGTCAACAGCGCCATTTTTCCACACATACCAAATCTGAACAGTGAGATTATGATTGATTGTATCATTTCCTCGAGCAAAAATGTATCAAACCATCAACACAAAAAAGTTATCCAGATCATTTTAAATCATCACAAGAACTTCACAAGATTCAGTAATGCCCTGACTGCAAAATAAACTCTGGTTATTGTCTGTTAACCCTGAAATGGTGCATTTGGCATAGAAAAAAAATGTATTGGTGAGGGTGCAGGATATCTCCTGTGATCTGGAAATATAGCATCTTGCCTATAGCTATTTGTACAGTCAATGAGATGCAATCAATCTGGACATTGAGCACACTGCTGGATAGGAGTTTATGTATAAGGCAAATAAAGCAGAATATTGGGTCATGTAACATTTGGGGCTTAATAGAGGACTTGTTCCTATCAGTCATAATAGAAATATCACTATTTGGATCCTGTGGCAGATCCAAGGGTACATCAGGGTATATGCACCCCTGAACTGGAGGGCTGATTTCACTGCTAGATTTTTGTCTGCTCTGCTTGTCATCCTTTCTGCTATCTAGCTACATCACTCCTTCTATTTCTGTATCTATCCATCTATCTACCTAATTATCAATCCATCGAATATTAGTGTCTTTACATGGATCATGGAATGTGCACTCACATGGTGCTGAGCTAGTATCTTTACATGGATCAGGGAATGTGCACTCACATGGTGCTGAGCTACTGTCCTTACATGGATCAGGGAATGTGCACTCACATGGTGCTGAGCTAGTGTCCTTACATGGATCAGGGAATGTGCACTCACATGGTGCTGAGCTAGTGTCCTTACATGGATCAGGGAATGTGCACTCACATGGTGCTGAGCTACTGTCCTTACATGGATCAGGGAATGTGCACTCACATGGTGCTGAGCTAGTGTCCTTACATGGATCAGGGAATGTGCACTCACATGGTGCTGAGCTAGTGTCCTTACATGGATCAGGGAATGTGCACTCACATGGTGCTGAGCTAGCTCTTTGATTTAGTGTTGCTCCTAAGACTGGTGTCTGGATCTGCCCCCTGATTGGATTGACAACATGGTACATAAGGAGTGCTCAACCTTGGCCCTCCAGATGTTTTGGCGCTATATCTCCCATGGTACTCAGGGAAATTTCTGGGAAATGTAGTTCCAAAACATCTGTAGAGCCATGGCTGAACATTCCTGTTCTACAACTTCATAATAAAGATAGTGTATAGTCAATAATTTCAACAAATGTCTATAAAAGGTCACTTGCATATGCATTAAGGTATGTCATTACTAACATCACAAGAGATATGGCGTATGGCTCATTTTCATAAATAATAAGATAAAGAGCAAATATCTTAATTACACCAGCCTATATCCAGCAAAATATATTATCGTTTAGACTTTAGAGAATTATCGCTGGGAATGCTTTGATTGGCAGCTCTGTTATACACCCAAAAATAAAGAGAAGAAGAGGAACAGAAGGGCTATCGTACAAAAGAGGGACTGTCCCTTTAAATAGGGACACTTAGGTGGTGGGTATAAGTAACGGTTCTCTGTTTTTGAAGAAGTACAGAAACCCCTTTTTAGATGCAGTTAATTTGGGATAGCTATGTTAAATATCCTCAAGGCTAAATTAAACCTCAGTGATAGTGAAAAATTATCTTTAATGTCCTGTGCTTACAGGCATTAACCCTCATTATTGGTGGAGACTGTAAAAAACACAATCACAAATTTTAAACCAAAGTAACAGAATTAGAAAGTGTTTCTTGGAAGCTGTTATTTCGTCAAATCCCCTATTTTGACCCGAATTTGCAATTTCCACACTGTTCACCTATTAATGAACACCTTATAACCCCTCCTGGTAACTGAGCGTTCCCCTCTCCTCGTGCTCTGAAAAAAGTATAAAATCAGAGTTTAAGAAAAAGCTACGTACACTTACCCAAAATGCATCCTTAAAATCCATTCGGATCATGTTTCCTTGGGAGAAACCAACCTAAGCTTTGCCTTTGAAACGTCTTTCAGTGAAAAAATGGTCTCTCTGAGTGTCGGTGATGCACGGATGATCATTTACTTAACATCCTGCAGAGATATGTTACTGCGACTGAGGGTGAAAGAGAAAAAGTGCCGCTGTAACCCACAGAGAAACATTCAGATTAAATCAGACGCTAGCCTTGTGTGGTAGATGAGTAAAGCTAGCACCCCACGCGAAAACAGTACAAAATAGGCATGAATGAAGTGTCACGCAAGGTTTTGTTTCAGCAGGTAGACTTTGTTGCTCTGTTCCTGTCGTCTCTTCGTTACAAAGGCAGCGAGCGCTGCAGGAAGTTAGAGATCTGATGCGCACCACTACAGTTGAGGAAGACCTGTGCAATTCTCGGAAACCTTCTGTGCTACAGGCATCAGGGTGACGGAAATGAGATGGACTTTGCATGGTGTAAGAGCTGCTCTCGCTACAAGAGGAAATTACTAGCAGTTGGAAGCATAGGCGTGCTCAGCCCGCATTTTAAGGTGCACACGTGTTACATTTATTACATACAAACTGTAAGCAATCACATTACACTTTGTCTTTAGCTGGCATCATTGTGTCTTCGGAATTTTCATTGTTGTGGTGTTTACTCTCAGGTCTATTCAATAACGGGTGAAGTTAGGTTAATTGCAGGAGAAGCAAACAATCTAGGCCAGGGCTCAAAATCTCAGGTCTTGAGCTACTAGCCAGGCCTTATAAGTTACACGCATCATTCGGGTCACTAGGATTGGTGTCACGCGGAGCGGGCCGCGCCCCCCGCCCCCCCTTGCGATGCCCCTGCTCGCCATCAGTTAACCTACCTAGCCCAGTCCCATACTGCCCATTTTCCTTGCAGTGAGAGCGGTGACCCTATGTAAAGTAATCCATTCAGATGACGGGTTTTACATGGAGGGAGTCTGTACTGTATTAGAGACCCCTCTGATTATTATTATTATTCTTTATTTATAAAGCACCAGCATATTCCACAGCGCTGTACAATAGGCACAGTATAGACAGGGTTACAATACATTGAACAACATTTGACAAACAGTACAGGAGGAGATGAGGGCCCTATTCCCGTAGGAACTCACAATCTGGAAGGGTTGGGGTAGGATTCCGATTATCCCCTCACCATCCAGAACAGATGGTGAGTTTTTAATCAAGACAGATAGTCCGGCAGGGCAGGCGTCATGTATGTGAAGCTTGCAGGGTTTTTCACACGGTCCAAGGCTGAGTAATGCGTTCTGCATCACTCAACCCTGGACCTACGGCGGCGCAAGGGCTTCACCTGTGTGTGGCGAGGTGCAGGGGGTGTAGAATGAAACCATTCTACACCCTGTATGCCCTTGTGCTGCCCGTGAGCACAAGCATCTAAGCACTATGCCCATATGTTACGATCACTGAATTGTACAGTGATGTCACCTCAAGGCGCCTGAAGCCCTGGACCTGGCAGAATCACCAGGAAAAAGCTAGATGGCGCCCGCGTGTCATCAGGAGGTGCCCACCTTCCACACCGCTAGCATGGGGTCCGCAAGCCGACACTGTCGGCTCCGTGGTCCACGAGCTGCCACTGCTGGCCAGGCGAGCCGCATGGAGCTCGGGAATCAAGCAATGAGGAACACTGAGCTAGATGGAGGTTAGTTGGTGGCAGTGCTTTATTCTAGGATAAAAGGTGGAGGTACTCACCATGAAGGTGTCATAAAGTGCTAGGCAGCGAGCAGCCAGTGAAAAGATGGTGTACACTCACATGAACTAATAAATAAACACATGAATCCTGGCGAATTGCCTGCACATACGATGCCTGTTCGGTGCCTGCAAAAAAGCACTGCTTTGGCTATTCAGAGAACATAAACCAGCAGTGAAAGGTTCCCGAAATGCCCTGCCATTCGGTGGTTTCATTCGGCAGGTTTATTCAGGCGTATCCCATAGGCTTCAATGTTAAAAATATTCCCGTTTTAACTCCATATCTAATAAACCGTTCATTATAAAATTCTGCAGTAAAGAGTCTCTTTATTTATAGATTTTTTCGTATATTTTAAGCATTTTTCGATTTTTTTTTTTTAAATTAACTTTACTTATTTTTTCTGTAACAGCCCTTTTTATTATCATTCATTGGATCTATTATGTAAATTTAAGACATTTTCGCTCAGTAGTTTCTTTGCAAACAGCGTTTCACTTTTCAAACGTTCAAGCAAACTGTTTTTCTAATTTATTCATTGCCTCTTCTGCAGTGTCGGCTTTTTCCGGCGGCTGTGATCGGCTCCTGCTCGGGTTTTTCCGGCGTTTCCGGCGGGTTAATCCAGATGTTTTTGCAGGTTTTGCCGTGCATTCGCCGGGTTTTTGCGGTGAGTTTTCTGCGGGTTTGCGGCAGCTTTCCCCTGCACTTCGGTGGCCCTGTGGTGCTTGCTGAATACACTGCAGGGTCGCCGGAATTGGATCGCCGAATCGCCCCGAATCGAAGAGAACGAAAAGTCACCGAACGTACAGTGACTTTTCGATTCTCTTTGAATAACCCTGATAATATACAGTTTGTGTATTTGGCAAAATGACAGTGTATGAAGAGAGCACAATGCTAATGCAATGCCAAAGTGGATATTTGATAATAGCAGGGGCCAAATCCTAAAAAGTTGTGATGGGAAATTACTGCTCCACAATTAATGGGCCACATTACAATATTGACGCTAACGTTAACGCTCTCCTGCGTGAGCATTAACATTAGCTGCGGTGTCTACCACATATTACAATCCAAACGCAAACGGGTTAAGTAACCCGTTTGTGTTTGGCACCTTGCGCTTCTCAGCGCGAGGTTACTGTACTTTGCGCGCCCTATACTTAACATGGGGAGCGCAAGGTGTTAATCAGCGCTGGATTACAAAATCACAGTGCTGATTAACGTCTGGCTCTGATTAGCGGAAAGTTAACCAGAGTCAGGACTTGGTGTTAATGGATTCTGCAGAAGCGGAATCCGTTAACACCAGCCTTAAAAATAAAAAACAGAATGGTATACTCACCTCCTGTCCTGTGGCAGGGACCGCGGCTCCAACCGCCTCCTCCGTCTGGCGGGAGCAGGGAGAGACCCCGCGTATCACTATGCTGAATGGACGGATCGCGCGAGGCGAGATCCGGCAGGTCATGTGACCGCCGGCGTCTGTCTCAATGGAGTTCTATGGACTCCATCGAGTGGATGCTCGCGGCTGCACTCAGCGCTGCTACGAGCATCCTGGGCCGTAGCGTGCAGTAATAATGCAGGCAGCTTTTTAAGTGTCTGCATTGTAATTCCACGCTAAAACGGGGGGCGGTAGGGGGAAAGCGCAGTTTTTTCTCCCTACCGCCCTTGTTTTAGCGTGGAGAATGTAATGTGGCCCAATGTTTGTCTTCTTGTACACTTAACCCACCACACACACTCAAATTGGATATAAATATACACTGTATTTTTATATGTATAATCTGGGTTTAGGGAAAAATATATGATGAATCATGTATTTACTGTGACTTAACAAGGAAACATGTGTTTGGCCACCGGAATACAAACTTTACAATGTATGGGACCAAAGTGAACTTTTTCCCCCCTGGGGAATTAGTTGAGGAACAGCGTTCCTGTGTGTTCCTGCTCGACCGTACCCCTGGATAATGGAACACCAGACTTTTTCCTCCTACCGGCTTTTGTTCATACCAAAATACCTAATATACGTTTGACATAGTAGGTACCTTCTAATAACGTTAAAGTGAGATAAATCTATAGGGGTTATTCACTAACCACTGTAGTTTACTGTGTTTGCAAGAACAATAAACTTTGGTGCTTCCCAAAAGTGAAAGTCTAACAACGGACGGTAAATTACAGTGATTAGTGAATAACCCTGTATGTGCTTTTCCAGCCCATTTCCTGTGATTTCTGACCAGGAAAAACAGCAATGATAACACAACGACTTCACACACAGCTGGAGGTTTGTGGTTAACAACATTAAATGATGGACTCGTGCATTAATCATGATTATGACACAATAGACAATGCCTGATGGGATCCACCCTAAATTATTAAAAGAGCTCAGTGATGTAATAGCAAAACCGTTAACAGATTTATTTATCCAATCCTTGTTAAAGGGAGTCGTCCCAGAAGATAGGAAATTAGCAAATGTTGTGCCCATTTACAAGAAGGGTAGTAGGGAGGAATCGGGGAACTATAGGCCAGTTAGTCTTACGTCAGTAATGGGGAAATTAATGGAAACCATGTTAAAGGAAAGGATTGTTGAACATCTAAAAACACATAGATTACAGGACCAGAAACAACATGGGTTTACCTCAGGGAGATCATGCCAAACTAATCTTATTGATTTTTTTGATTGGGTAACAAAATTAATAGACACAGGTGGTGCAGTAGACATTGCTTATTTAGATTTCAGTAAGGCTTTTGATACTGTTCCGCATAGAAGGCTTATCAATAAATTGCAATCTTTGAGCTTGGATTCCAATATTGTTGAATGGATTAGGCAGTGGCTGAGTGACAGACAACAGAGGGTTGTGGTAAATGGAGTTTATTCGGCGCAAGGTCTTGTTACCAGTGGGGTACCTCAGGGGTCAGTACTTGGACCCATTCTCTTTAATATTTTTATTAGTGATATTGCAGAAGGTATTAATGGAAAAGTATGTCTTTTTGCTGATGACACAAAGATTTGAAACAGGGTTGACGTTCCTGGAGGGATCAGCCAAATGACAAATGATTTAGGTAAACTAAAAAAATGGTGGGAGCTGTGGCAATTGAGTTTTAATGTGGATAAGTGCAAGATAATGCACCTGGGACGTAAAAACCCAAGGGCTGAATATAGAATATTTGATACATCTGAGGGTTGGGATTTAGGGGTTATTATTTCAGAGGATCTAAGGGTAAGTAGTCAATGTAATAGAGCAGCAGGAAATGCTGGCAGAATGCTTGGTTGTGTAGGGAGAGGTATTAGCAGTAGGAAAAGGAAGTGCTCATGCCACTGTACAGAGCACTGGTGAGACCTCACTTGGAGTACTGTGTGCAGTACTGGAGACCGTATCTCCAGAAGGATATAGATAATCTTAGAGAGAGTTCAGAGAAGGGCTACTAAAATGGTGTACGGCTTGAAGGAGAAAAGTTACCAGGAAAGGCTTAATGATCTTAACATGTACAGTTTGGAAAAAAGACGAGACAGAGGAGATATGATAGAAACATTTAAATACGTAAAGGGAATCCACAAGGTAGAGGAAGGGAGTATATTTAAAAGGAAACAAAGTAGCAAAACAAGAGGACATAGTCTTAGATTAGAGGGGCAAAGGTTTAAAAGTAACATCAGGAAGCATTATTTTACTGAGAGGGTGGTGGATACATGGAACAGTCTTCCAGTTGAAGTGGTAGAGGCCAAAACAGTAATTGAATTTAAGCAGGCATTAATAAGGCTATCCTAAACAAAAGATAAATCCAGGTTAAGTATCCATGTAATTGGGCAGACTAGATGGGCCGAAAGGTTCTTATCTGCCGACATTTTTCTATGTTTCTATGTCTCTATTGATAAATGAAACAGATTTTATTGCTACAAATAACACAAAAAAAAAAATTCATTAAATACTGAGCATCAGTAAAGAGTCAGCTAGATCACTGCTTCCAAACCCTGGTCCTCAGGTCCCTCTAACAGGCCAGATTTTAATGATTGGGGAAAGGCAGACTGAATCCTGCAATCACTAATCAGCAAATCATATCTCCTGTGCTGTGCTTCACATATCTGGCAAACCTGACCTGTGAGAGGGGCCTGAGGACCAAGGTTGGAGACCACTGGTCTAGACTACACCCAGGGCAAGTTCTTCCATGAGACCGGATGGAGCCATGGGTCCAGGCGGCCCTTTGCCGCAGTCAAAGGCATGGAGTGGCTGCCAGGGCCTAGACCAGGACAATCAGCCGCCTGGGCCTCGCCCAGGCCCAATGCCCACTTGAGCCTCAACCAGGCACAGTGTCTGCCCAGGCCTCAACCAGGCCTGGCGACCGCCTGGGTCTCGATCTATCAGGAGAGACTTCAGGGGTTATTCACAAAGCACCAATATTTTATCAGAAGGAGTCGCCGAAGCCTCATGACAAATTTGGCTAACATCACTGAATGGCGCCGAAGACCCCTGAAGAGCAGCAAACTTGCCTTTGCGAAATCCACAGAACTGAAAAAAAAAAACCTCTCCTATTAGGTGATTTAACCAATAAAAATGCATTAAAACGTGTCTAAATAATAAAAAGGACCTATAAAAAGGTCTGTTACAGAATAAAAAAGGCTATTAAAAAAATTGGGAAACAAAAATTTCTCTAAAAATTTGAAAAAGGTTTTCCAAAAAAATAATATAAAAAGGCTTTTTGCTGAAAATGAAAAGAAAAAAACTTCTTTTAAAAAAAAATTAAAATTATATTACTTTTTCCCATTGAAATCTATGGGATTCACCTTTTTAAACCTGTCGAACTGAATCACTGAAAATCAGGGCATTTCGCTGACACTACTGGACAGTTTGGCGTTCTGTGAAAAGACAGACCATTACTTCTCTATGTGAAAATTTTGCTGCCACTGAAGATTGCCGAACTGAGAAGTACTGTATCGTATTTCGCTGTCAATTCGCCAGTATTTGGAGAATTTACAGCTTTATGAATAGATGAAATGTCCCGAAATTACACGGTATGGTGAAATTCACCATTCGGTGGCAAGGTTGGTGCTTAGTGAATAACCCCTTTCCTTTTTTTCAGTTTGGTGGAATTCACTAATGCCAATTCGGTGCAATTCAGAGCTATTCAGCGGTTATCAGCACAAATTGGCAGTTTTCACTGATAACTGCTTTGGCGATACCAATTTCGGCAAAATACGGTGACTGTTCGATACTCTTAGGGTTATTCAGAGAGGTGAAAACCAGGAGAATGACTGGAGAAGTGAAAATTCTAGGTCAAAATAGCCAAAGCAGAAAAATTCTCCCATTTATCTCACTTTCCAAATCTGTTATTTTGACCTAGAATTTTCACTTCTCCAGTCATTCTCCTGGTTTTCACTTCTCTCTGAATAACCCTGTTAGTGTGAATACTCTGAGGTTTCGGTGAAATGGAGCCAATTGCAAAGCACTGAAATGACATTCGATTTCTGTGCTTTGTGAATAGACCTCTGCATTTTGTTCCGAGTATTAGTGATTTTAAAACTGGTTTTATCCTGTGTGCAAAATCCTTGGGCTTAATTGGGTTGCCACCAGTATTGTTTGGTAGTTACACATTACTCCATGAGTTGCTGATAAAATGGCTCGGCCGGAATGGAGCGGTTCATGGCGAGCTGCAAATAGGAAAAGACTTTAGACTGTAGGATTCTTCCTTTTGCAGCACCCCATTACCACCTGGGTTAGAATCTTTCCCCTTATGTTTCAGCTGCAAATTCTTCTTTTTATTTTCTCCATTGAACTGTGGCCAATATCTAGAAGACCTAGAAGATCACAAAATCCCAAGCCCCGTAGGTGGGAGTATATTTTACTCAACTCATTGCGGAGGAAAAAAGATCACTGAAACCGCGGTGTCGTTTTCCTTGCGCGATAGAAGGGATTCTTGGAGGAGTACAAGACAGAGAGGAAAAGGAAGCAGAAAAAGCCGAGTTTCCTAAAGATAAGCTCTCGATTTTTCTAATTAATTTCATGTAGAATAAATGTGGGGGATTTGAAGTCCAGTAGCACCCAGACTTTTTCCGTGACTGTTTATCTGTAGGTGAGATGGAGAAGCCACCCTGGGAAGCACTTAGGCCGGGGTCAGACGAGCGCACTATGTGCCCCCATACTGACGTGCCTCCTGTCATAGCGTTGTGACACTTCGCGGGGCCGGCCGCACATATAGCGTGAGCACAAATTGCGCGTGCTACAGCAGGCATTCTGAAAGCATCCCCGTCGAAGCGCTACAAGGCACATTCGACACAGCAGCAAAGCACGATCCTTCATAGGAGAATCGAGCCTTGCAGTGCTGAGCACACGAACTGCGTTCAGCAAGGTGGCCAGACGGGCGCCAGAGTGGAAGGAACGTCCACTCTCACGGATGTTCCTTCTGCTTTACAAAACGCTCGTCTGACCCTGGCCTTAGCGTTCATTGCTGTGGCATCGTCTTTTTAACAAGATCATAAAATCCCCTGACCCGTCTAACGAGTATTGCTTCCAACTGTGAGAACATCTGAAATCTTGGTCAGTGCAGAGTTTCTCATTAAATTTCATGTTTGTAAGATTCGTGCCAGCCCTCAGTGTTTGAGTCTTAATCGAGTCGAACCTTTCAAAGAATACAGCCCAGTGTCTTCTCACACTTTCAAAATTGATTTCTGCCCCATAATGTGGCTACAATGTTTATCTGTTAGACTTCCTGATTATGACCTGAAGAGGGGCAAAAAAGGGGAAGTGTCTTTAAATTTCCTGGAGGGGGGGGGATGGAAGACTGACCATCTTCTGAAGGAAGCTAACATTATCAGGGTTATCCAAAGAGATCCGAATTGCTTGAGAAAGGTAACCGAACGCTGAAAATCAGCGTTCGGTTACCTTTCCTGGCCATTTGGCTATCCAGAGAGCAGGCAATTCGCCAAATCCTGGCGAATTGCCTGCACATACGGTGCCTGTTCGGTGCCTGTTCGAGGGCAGTGAAATCCCCATGAAAAAGCACTGCTTCGGCTATTCAGAGAACACAAACCAGCAGTGAAAGGTTCCCGAAATGCCCTGCCATTCGGTGGTTTAATTCGGCAGGTTAATTCATGAGAATCCCATAGGCTTCAATGTTAAAAATATTCCCGTTTTAATTCAATATCTAATAAACCGTTCATTATAAAATTCTGCAGTAAAGAGTCTCTTTATTTATAGATTTTTAGGATACTTTAAGCATTTTTCTTATTTTTTTATTTTTTTTAAAAGTCCGATTTTTTTAAAATATTTTTTTTAAGTTTACTTCTTTTTTCTGTAACAGCCCTTTTTATTATCATTCCCTGGACCTCATATGTAAATTTCAGACATTTTCGCTCAGTAGTTTCTTTGCAAATAGCTTTTCACTTTCACACATTCATACAAACTGTTTTGCTAATTTATTCACCTCCCTGTGTCTGCGGTGTCAGCTTTTTCTCGGCTTTTTCCGGCGGCTTCGCTGCGTGTGATCGGCTCCTGCTCGGGTTTTTCCGGCGTCTTCGACGGGTTAATCCAGATGTTTTTGCGGGTTTTCGGCATGCATTCGGCAGGTTTTGCGGTTAGTTTTCATCAGGTTTGCGGCAGCTTTTCCCTGCAATTCGGGGACCCTGTGGTGCTTGCTGAATACACCGCAGGGTCACCGAAATGGGATCGGCAACACGAACCGAATTGAAGAGAACGAAAAGTCACCGAACGTGCGGTGACTTTTAGAATCTCTTTGGATAACCCTGACAGTCATTGGTAATGATTAACCCTTGCATTGCCTGCCAGAGGGATGTGTCAGAATATTTTGCACCATTGCCTCCATGCAGTAAATGTATCATTAAGGTAGATCTTACCCTCCTATTTTTTACATCTTCTGTTGCAATGTCAGAGTGTTAAGTAGTCTCAGCTTTCTCAGTGAAATTATCTTCTATTATTTTGATTGTTCTAACACATACAGGGTAATTCAAAGAGATCCGAATTGCTTGAGAAAGGTAACCGAACGCTGAGTTCGGTTACCTTTCCTGGCCATTCGGCTATCCAGAGAGCAGGCAATTTGCCAAATCCTGGCGAATTGCCTGCACATACGGTGTCTGTTCGGTGCCTGTTCGAGGGCAGTGAAATCTCCATGAAAAAGCACTGCTTCGGCTATTCAGAGAACACAAACCAGCAGTGAAAGGTTTGCCATTTTATTTATTTATTTATTTTTCAAGGATTTTGCCAGGAAGGATACATTGAGATTGCTCTCGTTTTCAAGTATGTCCTGGGTTCAAGTACATTGAAATGTTACAGAAATACTGTAACATATAATTTGGTGGTTTCATGCGGCAGATTTATTCAGGCGAATCCCATAGGCTTCAATGTTAAAAATATTCCTGTTTTAATTCAATATCTAATAAACCGTTCATTATAAAATTCTTCAGTAAAGAGTCTCTTTATTTATAGAATTTTTAGGATATTTTAAGCATTTTTCTGTTTTTTTAAAAAAAGTCTTATTTTTTTTTTTAACTTTACTTATTTTTTCTGTAACAGCCCTTTTTATTATCATTCCCTGGACCTCATATGTAAATTTCAGACATTTTCGCTCAGTAGTTTCTTTGCAAACAGCGTTTCACTTTACAATCATTCAAGCAAACTGTTTTCCTAATTTTTTCACTGCCTTTGTCTGCGGTGTCGGCTTTTTCCGGAGGCTTCGCTGCGTGTGATCGGCTCCTGCTCGGGTTTTTCCATGGTTTTCGGTGGGTTAATCCAGATGTTTTTGCGGGTTTTCGGCGTGCATTCGCCGGGTTTTGCGGTTAGTTTTCGTCGGGTTTGCGGCAGCCTTTCCCTGCAATTCGTGGACCCTGTGGTGCTTGCTGAATACACCGCAGGGTCACCGAAATGGGATATGCAAAACAAACCGAATTGAAGAGCTCGAAAAGTCACCGAACGTGCGGTGACTTTGATTCTCTTTGAATTACCCTGATAATTTTTCATCAGACAGATGATGATGGATAAAATTGTTAATCGCACTCACAGAATCAATACGTGAAATGAGTGTGGGAAATGAGAAGGTGAGTTAGCACAGCATCACTGCTCACTTTATAATTGTAAACTGAATAAGAGTTCTGCAATAGAAAAAAAGAAAAAAATAGTAATATTTTATTTATCTGTTAATTTATTTTTACTGTCTGATCTGAGGAGGACCCGCTGGAATGCTGTCTGCGGAAAGACTGGGGCCTTCAGAGCTAGGGAAGGCCTCCTCTTCCTCCCGCTGCTCTTCCTCTAGCGCCACATCTATAATTCTCCAGAGTGTGCTCCAGCAGGAACACTAAAGGAATTGTGTCACTGATGCATGCACTGTCCCTGCTCACCATCCTCGTTGCCTCCTCAAATGGTGACAGTACAGTTCATGCATCCTTGATCATCAGCCACTGCAGTGGCAAAGAAAACCCAAGTTGACCTGAACCTGTCCTTGTGCCATACTCACACAGGTACTCGTTGATGGCCCTCTGCTGCTTGTGCAGACGCTGCAGCATTGCTAATCTCGAGTTCCACCTGGTGGGCATGTCACAGATCAGACAGTTTGTGGGAAGGTGGAATTCTTTGAATTTCTTCCAGGCGAACACTTGCTGGGAATGATAAAATACGTATCTGGTGGCGCGATGAGGGTCGCTTATGGATGTCTGGTGGTTCTCTTAGTTCATTTGTCCACATGGATCATATGAAAAACAGAACAATATAATCGTATAGACTGTTTTAATAGATTCTCAAAAAGCGTTATATAATAATTACACTCACAAATCTAGAGCCCGAACACTGGCTCTGAGTGGATGAACGCATTCGGGTACTTAAGTTCTCTGCTTATGAAGGTGACCCACACCTTCTTATAGAGGGAGATTCTTCTCACATGTAATACAAGAGACAGGAAAAACTTTCTCGTGCAGATCTTTTGAATATGTTGGTGTAAAAAGATATAGAGATTGCCAACTCACATGCGTTGGAGCTTAAAGCCAAGCTCGAGGTGTGCGCGCGTATGGACTTATTATAGGTTAAGTCCAACAAACCCTTCAAACTTCCTGGACTTCCAAAAAGGACGGGGATGAAGTAAATAAATTAAAAGGATTTATTAACACATAAAAACAATGCTGTTAGCACTGCCAGGTGCCCAGAACGCGTTTCGCCAGGTTAACTGGCTTCATCAGCTGGTTTACAGGCTGAACCAGTGTACATGTTTAAATAGTTTCATTACATTGTCCCCATCTGTCCTTAATTGTGAATTAAGCGTGAGTTCCACGCCTCAAAACCGAGTTCTCTCGGATCTGCAGCGGGCGCCGCCATCTTGCGCATGCGCTCTTCTCTCTCCATGCGCCTCACCGTGCAGGTCAAAACCATTAGTCAGGATGGAGCGTGCGTTCCACTACGGCTATCGCGATCGGCTCCTGATGGTGATGTTTCTTCATTCTCCTCTATGGCGACCGGACAGTATGAAAGCCCCATGGAGGGAGAATAATATCAGAAACGTATATATCCATTGTCTATCAGTCCCCTCATCCTCCCCAATTGCATCTCATATGGGGGATATATGTACATGAATGGAGATCAAATAATAAAATCATGTATATTCTCCTCATATCCAATAATTGGTGTATTGCAATCATGTGTACAAATACTCCTTCGTGACCTAATGTAGTGCTAAAGATTAAAAAAATATTTTTTGGTGAGTTTTAATTTAGAATGCCCTATACTGTATTGTGACTGCTATAAATAGAGCAACCAATGGGTACTAACGGGCATAATTAAATGTTATTTTCATTTTATAAAGTGCATGAATTTAACCCCTAAATAGGGAGTATATATTCTAAATATTTTTAAATTGAAATATATTCAATATTTATCCTATGATATTTTGTGCCTAGAATGGATGTGTTGATTATAACAAATAAAACCAAAGTGCAATGAGGAAAAAATCCCTAATATAGTGTACTACAAATTATTTATCCCTGAGATATATAGGGGATGAAGTATTAAGATGTTACATATCTTAGATGGAGTCTACAATAAATAAAGTGCTATTAGTATTAAGTGATGATAGTATATTAAAGTGCTAGTCAAACTACGATTCTAAGGGTTTTGTTCATATAAAAGTTTATAAAGATTGGGGATACCCCTTAGTGAACACTAAGATGCGCTTAAATAGAAATGCAAGGGAAAGGAATAACCACTCAGGCCCCCGGCACACGAGCGTTTTGAGAGAATGGAAGGAACGTCCGTGAAAGTGGGCGTTCCTTCCATTCTCTGCGCTCAGCGTACAAAGCACGATCCTCCTATGGAGAATCGCGCTTTGCATACTTTCAGCGTCCGTTTAGCTTTTTGACGGGGAGGCCTTTTTCACGTCCGGTGGAGGGCTTTCCCCGTCAAAAACCCACGGACGCAGGGAAGTGCGGGCGCACATGAGGCAAAAATACGCTCGTGTGCCGGGGGCCTAAGTGGTAATTTATTAATTATAATAAAGTGCAAGGTGTAATGATAACCATCAATAAAGTGACTATTATATATTTTATGTGCTCCTTTTTTATAGGATATATAATGTGAATAAATTAGGCTATAAAGTGCTTTGGCGAATTAAAATATCGATAAGGGTTATTCATAATAGCCTTTCATACTTCCCCATATCGAGTAGATAAAATACATAGTGAGGAAAAACTCCAATAGAGGAAGGATATTAACATCAGTGTATAAAATGGAAAATAAATATATGTGTAAGGGTTTGACTGCGGTGGG
This sequence comes from Leptobrachium leishanense, assembly GCA_009667805.1. NCBI lineage: Eukaryota > Metazoa > Chordata > Amphibia > Anura > Megophryidae > Leptobrachium > Leptobrachium leishanense. The sequence goes on from CM019065.1 coordinate 67,028,879, forward strand.
TGTAGCAGGTTGGGGTTGTGAGCCCAGGATGCAGTGATGAAGGCAGATTCAGAATAGCAATGAGTGTTTATTGCAGGTAAACACAGTGGCATGAAATCAGACAGGGTTCAGGCAAGGGCGTCGTCAGGGTTCAGCAAGGGGGTTCGGTACACGGCAAGGCTGGCAGAGAATAGTCGGTGGTACAGCAGGGGTTCGGTACACGGCAAGGCTTAGATGGGGGCAGAGGGGGAGCAGGATGGGAGGGTTACCGGTGAGTGAAGCAATGAGAGTCCAGATAAATAACAGAAGGTCCTTGGGGTCTTAGCAGAGAGTTCAGGAGATGGTCAGGCGGTTTCAGGGAGCTTTAGTAAACAGGTAACGCAGTCAGTAACTTCAATGTGGAAGTCCAGGGTTGAGGGTGGGACTCCCTTATATGCAGGGCTAATCAGGGAGGATGAAGGGCAGGTGTGGATCCAGGGCCAGACCGGTAGAATCAGGAAGGTGAATTGTTTATACAAGGGTTTTGGAATCTGCAGGGGACATGTAGTAAAAGGCACAAAAAGGGGCGCCAGGGGGTGAGGGCCTCCAGGACCTTACAATATGTACGTATAAACTAATATAAAAGGTAATAATAATATATAGTTTAAGGTGCCTATTAATGACAACATAAATACTCGTTAATTCTATAATTTAATATCCAATGCATCATGTCGTAATGATCCTGTACCGCTGGACTTAATTTATATAGTTTAATTTATGTAACAATATACCTAATTTATATAATTTAGATGTCAATGATGGGCTAATCTTTTGTGGTGCCCTGCATTATAAATATATGTTAAATTGAATAATTAATAGTTGATGTTAAAATATTTAGATCACCCCAGTGGTGTGCAATTGGAGAAGATGGATAATCCCCAAAACAAAAAGCAATTTCTTACAAAAAATGAGTGATTTCAAAATCGTCGTTTAAACCGTGGGGGGTTAATGTACCATTATCGAAAATGAGTCTCATTTCTTCCTTCCCTAATTTCTTAATCATATCTTCTTCAACCTCGGTTTTTTTAATTTGTTTTATTGCCCAAAATTTTAAGCCAACAGGGGAACTATTGTGATGGTTTTTAAAATGTATAGACACTGAGTGCTTCTCAAAAGCATTTCTAATGTTTCTAACGTGCTCAGCTACTCTAACATTAAAAGCCCTCTTGGTGCGCCCTATATAACATAGGCCGCAGGGGCATTGCAGCATATATATTACATTTTTAGAGCAACAGTTTAAAATACCATCTATCTTAACTATTTTTTTCTGTTAATGATTAAAATAAGTGCCTGTATGTGTCTTTTTATTTCCAGTGAATCTACATGCTGAGCATAGGCCACAATGGTAAAAGCCCTCCTTAAGTCCAAAGTGATTTCTTATATTATTAGATTTTTTAGTTTTACTATGGACTAATTTAGATTTTATATTCCTAGTGCCTCTAAACACTATTTTAGGTGTCATTCCTATATACTTAGTCAAATCACTATCATTTCTTAAAATGTGCCAGTGTTTCTTAAATTTTTTTTAATATTATTCGCTTTACTATTAAAATCACAAACAAATCGGATCTCCTCCCCATCTTCTTGGGTCTTAGATTTATACTTCAACAAATCCCCACGATCCTTCTGCATATTACTAGAAATGGTATTATCCAAATCCAATTCTCTATAACCCTTCTCGACGAAATCTTTGAGAGTATTAGCCTGTTCTATGAATGTTTCCGTATCTGTACAATTGCGTCTTAAACGGACGAACTGTCCCATTGGGACACCCTTAAGCCAAGTGGAGTGATGGCAACTAGTATAGTCGATTTATGTGTTGGTATCGACTTCTTTAAAGAAAGTTTTAGATTTAATACAATCTCCCTCTATATAAATCTCTAAATCGAGAAAGTTAATTTTTTGTATGCTCCAATTATTTTCCAATTTAATACCCCACTCTATATCATTAAGGCTTTCTAAAAACACTCTTAGATCTTCTTCTTCCCCTCTCCAAATGAAAAAAATATCATCAATAAATTTTTATACACCTGGATGTTACCTTGCGCCCAGCTACGCCAACCATACACGAACCTGGTTTCCCAGGCCGCCATATATAGGTTGGCGTAGCTGGGCGCAAACTTGGTACCCATCGAAGTACCCCTCCGTTGAATGTAAAAATCCTCTTCAAATTTAAAATAGTTGTTGTTTAATATGAACTTCACACTCTCCAAAATAAAGGACGTTTGGTCCTCACTAATCATATTGGATTTAGATATTTCTTCCTCCAACTTTAGCAATCCCAAACTGTGTGGTATATTGCTGTAAAGCGAGTTGACATCGCACGTTACCAAAATATCACCCTTCTGCCAGTTGTTATCCTTTATTACCTGTAACATGTTTAAAGTGTCCTTCAAATAGGACGGAATAGTGCGAACGACGGGTTGGAGGATTATATCCACGTATTCTGATAAGCGGCTGGTTATAGACTCTATGCCAGCCACTATAGGTCTACCTGGAGGTTTAATAGGATTTTTATGTATTTTAGGGAGAATATAAAAATGCGGTGTCTTTGTAAATTTCATGGATAGATACTCGAACTCTGACTTATTCAAAATACCCCTGTCAAAACCCTCCTGGAGGAGCAATTCCAGTTTCTGTCTTTTCTCTTTGATTGGATCAATTTTTAATTTACCATAAGTCAGATCATCGTTTAGAATGCGGTTAACTTCCTCATGATATAGCTCTTTAGACAAGATGACAGTGCCGCCGCCTTTATCGGCGGGCTTTATGACTATAGTGGGATCCTTCTGGAGGTTCATTAACGCTAGATTCTCTTCTTTCATGAGGTTATAGTGGTCTATTTTAGTGGACATCTTATCTATATCCTTCATGACTAGGGTTTCGAATATTTTCATTTCATCAGAGATCATGTGACGCGGAAAGAACTTGGACTTACTTCTCAAGTTAGTATGCACATAGGAAGTGGAATTTTGTAAAATACTACTTTCTGCTGGTGTTTTTAAGAAATTAAAAGGGAGGATAAGGGGACTGATAGACAATGGATATATACGTTTCTGATATTATTCTCCCTCCATGGGGCTTTCATACTGTCCGGTCGCCATAGAGGAGAATGAAGAAACATCACCATCAGGAGCCGATCGCGATAGCCGTAGTAGAACGCACGCTCCATCCGGACTAATGGTTTTGACCTGCTCGGCGAGGCGCATGGAGAGAGAAGAGCGCATGCGCAAGATGGCGGCGCCCGCCGCAGATCCGAGAGAACTTGGTTTTGAGGCATGGAACTCACGCTTTATTCACAATTAAGGACAGATGGGGACAATGTAATGAAACTATTTAAACATGTACACTGGTTCAGCCTGTAAACCAGCTGATGAAGCCAGTTAACCTGGCGAAACGCGTTCTGGGCACCTGGCAGTGCTAACAGCATTGTTTTTATGTGTTAATAAATCCTTTTAATTTATTTACTTCATCCCGTCCTTTTTGGAAGTCCAGGAAGTTTGAAGGGTTTGTTGGATTTAACCTATAATAAGTCCATATGCGCGCACACCTCGAGCTTGGCTTTAAGCTCCAACGCATGTGAGTTGGCAATCTCTATATCTTTTTACACCAACATATTCAAAAGATCTGCACGAGAAAGTTTTTCCTGTCTCTTGTATTACATGTGAGAAGAATCTCCCTCTATAAGAAGGTGTGGGTCACCTTCATAAGCAGAGAACTTAAGTACACGAATGCGTTCATCCACTCAGAGCCAGTGTTCGGGCTCTAGATTTGTGAGTGTAATTATTATATAACGCTTTTTGAGAATCTGTTAAAACAGTCTATACGATTATATTGTTCTGTTTTTCATATGATCCATGTGGACAAATGAACTAAGAACCACCAGACATCCATAAGCGACCCTCATCGCGCCACCAGATACGTATTTTATCATTGTTTGCACATTGGTTTGGGGGAAACCGCTGTACTTCTGGTTTGGCTTTGGTTAACTGGTGGCGGTATAGGTTTTGGGCGCCGTCCACTTTTCTGTTTGTACTTGCTGGGAATGACCGTCTGAAGTGGCTGCAGACTTTTCTGGCCTGGCTGAGAAGCTCTGCCAGCCCTGGGTACCTGGTTAGGAAATGCTGTACCACCAGATTTAGGACGTGTGCTAGGCATGGTACATGCGTCAACTTACCCAGGCGTAGGGCAGAGAGAAGGCTGCTGCCATTATCACAGATGACCATTCCCAGCTGAAGCTGGCGTGGTGTTAACCATCTCTGCACCTGCCCCTGCAGAGCTGACACAATTTCTGGCCCAGTGTGGCTCCTGTCCCCTAAACAAACCAGCTCAAGCACAGTATGGCATCTTTATGCTTGAGCCATTGCGTAGCCCCTGTCATGCGTTGGTTTAACTGCCATTTTGCCAGAAACAGAGAAGGAGGAGGAGGAGGAGGAATAGGGAGAGGTGTTGTGGAGCAGACACAGACCTCATACAAGCAGCTTTCTGGAGGCGTGGTGGATGAACAAGCTCCAGCACAGAGCCCCGTCTTGGATCCCTCCCAGCTGCAATCAGAGTTACCCAGTGTGCCGTGAAGGAAATGTAACGGCCCTGTCCATGCTTGCTGGACCACGTGTCTAAAGTCACATGCACCTTGCTGCTGACTGCCTTTCCCAACGACTCGATAACATTAGGTGGTTCTCATGATTTACATTATCCACATGGATTATATAAAAAGGAAGCAAAACACGAAATACAAATGATAGTGCAGGATGTATAAATAGAATATTGGTATAATCTTAGTCTAGACTATTCCACTCACAGGTGTAGAGCCCGATCACTGGCTCTGAGTGGTAGAGTGCATCTGGGTCCTTTGTCTTCCTGTTTTGAAGGAGACCCACACCCTTCACGATCAATAACCCCTCTCAGGCATCAGATATGGAAGGAAGCATGTAAACAAGATAGAAGACCAAAAACTATGGTCTTTTGTGGATTTGACCTTCTCAACAAATCCACTGGCACTACCACCTAGAGCTTGGATATAAGCTCCATCGAACGTGAGTTTACACTCTGTCTGTACCATTGTATATTTTGGTTGGTGGATCTGCACAAGAAAGTTTCTCTCTTGTTTACATGCTTCCTTCCAGATCTGATGCCTGAGAGGGGTTATCGATCGTGAAGGGTGTGGGTCTCCTTCAAAACCGGAAGAAAAAGGACCCAGATGCACTCTACCACTCAGAGCCAGTGATCGGGCTCTACACCTGTGAGTGGAATAGTCTAGACTAAGATTATACCAATATTCTATTTATACATCCTGCACTATCATTTGTATTTTGTGTTTTGCTTCCTTTTTATATAATCCATGTGGATAATGTAAATCATGAGAACCACCTGAACACCAAGAAGCGATCACCATCGTGCTACCAGATACGTATTTCTATGTTTGTTGTTACACTGGTTTTGGGGAAACCTCTATAGATCTTGTTTGGCATTGGGATACCGGTGGTGGTACAGATTTTGGGCGCTGACCATTTTCTCTCTGTGACTCGATAACATTGCCTTCCACGCAGGGCCGGTGCAAGCATTTTTGTCTACTCAGGCGAAGGTGCGTTTTGGTGCCCCCCCCTCCAATATCAGCATAGAGATGCATAATAATAGTCTCTATCAGGAGTATTTAGTGTCTTCTCACCGAAAGTAAAGGACGCTGAATGTTGCTCTTGCAAGGACAACCTCTAGCAGTGGTCTGAGTCACTGATTGATTGGCACTATGGCACAGGAGTGTCACCAAAACTATGCTGTGCCTGGTGGTGCCACTTCTGTGCCACATTGCCAATACCCACAATATATTACCAGTGTCACAGCTTCCGTACCTTACCACTTGTTGTGGTGGGCCTGTGGCTGCCTTTCTCATTCGGGCCACTGACGTACAGTTCACTGTCCAGCAGGGTCCTCCTCAGGGTGTCAGTCTGTAGATATAGTCTCCAGTGGGAGCAGTTCTATTTAACAGTGATATAGAAAGGGTAGTAGATACATGGAATATCCTCCCAGTGGGGGCAGTAACAGTGATATAGAAAGGGTAGTAGATACATGGAATATCCTCCCAGTGAGAGCAGTAAAAGTGATATAGCAAGGATAGTAGATACTGCTCCCACTGGGAGGCTATTCCATGTATCTACTACCCTTTCTATATTACTGTTACTGCTCCCACTGGGAGGATATTCCATGTATCTACTACCCTTTCTATATCACTGTTACTGCTCCCACTGGGAGGTTATTCCATGTATCTACTACCTTCTTTTCTATATCACTGTTACATGGAATAGCCTCCCAGTGGGAGCAGTAACAGTGATATAGAAAAGGTAGTAGATACATGGAATAACCTCCCAGTGGGGGCAGTAACAGTGATATAGAAAGGGTAGGGGATACATGGAATAGCCTCCCAGTGGGAGCAGTATCTACTACCCTTTCTATATCACTGTTACTGCTCCCACTGGGAGGCTATTCCATGTATCTACTACCCTTTCTATATCACTGTTACTGCCCCCACTGGGAGGCTATTCCATGTATCTACTATCCTTTCTATATCACTGTTACTGCCCCCACTGGGAGGTTATTCCATGTATCTACTACCTTCTTTTCTATATCACTGTTACTGCTCCCACTGGGAGGTTATTCCATGTAACAGTGATATAGAAAAGGTAGTAGATACTGCCCCCACTGGGAGGTTATTCCATGTATCTACTACCTTTTCTATATCACTGTTACTGCTCCCACTGGGAGGCTATTCCATGTATCTACTACCCATTCTATATCACTGTTACATGGAATAACCTCCTAGTGGGAGCAGTAACAGTGATATAGAATGGGTAGTAGATACATGAAATAGCCTCCCAGTGGGGGCAGTAACAGTGATATAGAAAGGGTAGTAGATACATGGAATAGCCTCCCAGTGGGAGCAGTATCTACTACCCTTTCTATATCACTGTTACATGGAATAACCTCCCAGTGGGAGCAGTAACAGTGATATAGAAAGGGTAGTAGATACTGCTCCCACTGGGAGGCTATTCCATGTATCTACTACCCTTTCTATATCACTGTTACTGCCCCCACTGGGAGGCTATTTCATGTATCTACTACCCATTCTATATCACTGTTACTGCCCCCACTGGGAGGTTATTCCATGTATCTACTACCCTTTCTATATCACTGTTACATGGAATAGCCTCCCAGTGGGGGCAGTAACAGTGATATAGAAAGGGTAGTAGATACATGGAATAACCTCCCAGTGGGGGCAGTATCTACTACCTTTTCTATATCACTGTTACTGCTCCCACTGGGAGGCTATTCCATGTAACAGTGATATAGAAAAGAAGGTAGTAGATACATGGAATAACCTCCCAGTGGGAGCAGTAACAGTGATATAGAAAGGGTAGTAGATACTGCTCCCACTGGGAGGCTATTCCATGTATCTACTACCCTTTCTATATCACTGTTACTGCCCCCACTGGGAGGCTATTTCATGTATCTACTACCCTTTCTATATCACTGTTACTGCCCCCACTGGGAGGCTATTTCATGTATCTACTACCCTTTCTATATCACTGTTACTGCTCCCACTGGGAGGATATTCCATGTATCTACTACCCTTTCTATATCACTGTTACAGGGAATAGCCTCCCAGTGGGGCAGTAACAGTGATATAGAAAGGGTAGTAGATACATGGAATATCCTCCCAGTGGGGGCAGTAACAGTGATATAGAAAGGGTAGTAGATACATGGAATAGCCTCCCAGTGGGGGCAGTAACAGTGATATAGAAAGGGTAGTAGATACATGGAATATCCTCCCAGTGGGGGCAGTAACAGTGATATAGAAAGGGTAGTAGATACATGGAATAGCCTCCCAGTGGGGGCAGTAACAGTGATATAGAAAGGGTAGTAGATACATGGAATATCCTCCCAGTGGGGGCAGTAACAGTGATATAGAAAGGGTAGTAGATACATGGAATATCCTCCCAGTGGGGGCAGTAACAGTGATATAGAAAGGGTAGTAGATACATGGAATAGCCTCCCAGTGGGGGCAGTATCTACTACCCTTTCTATATCACTGTTACGGCCCCCACTGGGAGGCTATTCCATGTAACAGTGATATAGAAAGGGTAGTAGATACATGGAATAACCTCCCAGTGGGGGCAGTAACAATGATATAAGAGAGATCTCCCCTGCTGTGAAGGAGAAGTTGTGTTTTTAACTCCTGCTGGACCAGGTATTTGAGCTCCACATTAAAAAGCACAGCTGAAGCACATTTCAGTGTGGTGCTCAGATAACTGGTCCAACATGAATTAAAAACACAAGCTTGTCCTTCACAGCAGGGGGAATTGTGTGTGTGTATAGAGGAGGGGGAGTGCCACAAACACGGGGCAGAGGGAGAGCAGGAAGTGGGATCACTCACCTCCTGCCCTGGGGGGATCTCTGCTGCAGGCAGACTCGGAGCAGGGCTGGTCACACCTCCTCACTTGTCAGCTGGAAGAGGAGCACCACGAGGCAGCACTTGTCCCACAGCTCTGCTGCATCTCGGGAGCGCCCTCCCCCTCATCAGCCCGGAACTGAAGGAGCTGCTCCAGTCACAGGGAGGAGGAGGAGGATACTTTTCATAATGGGCGGCACTAGAAATCCCTGGCCAGCAGTGGACAGGGAACTAGATTGTGGCGCCCCCTAGTTTGGCATCAGGCCAGGACAGTAAGGCAGCCGCCTGAGCTGCCTTACATTAGCGCCGGCCCTGCTTCCACGTGCTGGTATAGTGCTGGAATGGTCGTCCGTGAAAAGTAATGGCGTTTTGGAACCTGCCACTGTGGTACAGCACATTCAGCAAATTCACAGAAAGAAGCAGAGTCCACCAGCTGGAAAGGCAGCAGCTGCAATGCGAGTAATTTTGCTAAGCTGGCATTTAGACGCTGTGCTTGGGGATGGTTGGGACTATATTTTTTCTTACTCTGCAGCAGCTGGGGCAACGTAATCTGACTGAGTAAATCTTCAGCTGATGGGATGCTGTCACATTGTGAGGAAGGACCTGGTACATCCATTACTGTAGCATCATCCCTGTCAGTGGAGGTTGGAGTCAATGACATGGCAGGACATATAGTGGGGGTAGAGACAGGTGAGGAGGACCTACGCAAAGTTTTGCGCCAACGGGATGAGTGGCAGGTGGTCATATGTCACCTCAAGCACGTGGTACCCAAGCGTCCGGTGTCTTTCCCACGCTTGAGCCTCATCTGACATAGATTACGAATAGAAACGGTGGGGTCTGCTGCACATTTCTTAAAGAACTCCCAGACAGCAGAGTTCCTGGATGTGTGCTTTGAGACAACAGCGCTCTGCACCTGAGCAGCTCTGACATCTGATGCCTTGGACTGGCTAGTGGTACGGTTGGTCATAGAGGACGTTGTGCCTCGTGTTTGTTGTGCCTCCTCCTCCTCACTTGACTCCTCTGTTCGATCAGGCACCCAGGTGGAGTCAGTGACCTCATCATCATTATCCTCACCCCCTATCTCCTCGTCACTGGAGCCAACTTGGCAGTATACTGCAGCTGCTGAGGCAACGTGAGTGCCAGTTATTTGTGTGTCACTGGCACCCCCTTCCTCTAGGTTCATTATACTCCCTTCCTCAACCCCCAAAATAGTTGCTGGGAGTGAGAACACACAGATTACCACAATTCCCAGATATTTTGTAGAAATTACTGACCCCCCCCCAAAATACTTGGTGGCAGTGAGAACACAAAGATTAGAACAATTCCCAGATATTTTGTAGAAATGAGACCCCCCCAGTAGCTGGTGGCAGACTGGTAGTGAGAACACACACTAACACAATAACAATCTCCTCTCAAACACGTGCTGAAGTGCAGTGTAAAGCCTTATATAGTGTGCTGCGGGACTTAACTCTGTGAGCCCATGATTGGGCAAAATTTGCCCAATCAGGACTCTGAGCCGTGACTGGCATAGTCTTGAACCTGTCTTGCACCTGACCTGTGGTCAGGTGCAAGGCTGTAGCCAATTACAAGCTTCAGGCCAGTGGAAAAGTGCATTGTGGTCCATTGTGGTGCATTGTGGGCGAACATGCGGCGAACACGCGGAAATGTTCGTAGTTCGCGAACAGGCGAACGGGCGATGTTTGAATCGAACTCCGAACCGATTGAACCGACTAGCTCATCCCTATTCACCACGGGGTCAGCAAATCGATCTCGCTGAAGTGCAGGGAACAGGAGAGCACCTCTCTGAATAACCCTGTTAGAGACACATTGTCATGGTAATACTTCATATTCTACCACAAAAACATGAATGAAGTAAAGTACAGAGAGCTGTAACATTAACTTGCACCAGGTGTGGAGTAAAGAAAATATGTATGTTTTGTGTAACCTCCTTATTACAGTTGACTAGCTGACTTGAGAGGGCTAGTTGCCTTGCCACCACGGCCCTGAGTTCATGGACAGTTACATGATCCACCTGCTGTTGTGTAGGGTTTTGTATGATCCCCATGTTTTCCTCTATGTATTCTTCCTATCCGTGTTGATGTGCAGTGCATGAATGGTGTTAGCCTACATTATACGGAGTTAACATGCTGTAAGGAGAACAGAATTAAAACATTCTGATGAAAGAGGAATCCCAAAAAAATGCCTTCATTAAGGAACTAGGTCCCCTTCTGTGGCACACACATATTATGGACTAGATCACAAATGGCCGGTTAGTCTACATGGGAGCCAAAAGACGCAACTGATCCTGCCAATATTACAACTGAAAACAAACAGTGTGACAATAAATGGAGTAACTCAGGACCAACAGGGCAGCCACCAGGGGGTGACAGCCATTGATATGTACAGAGGCCCGGTGGCTCCAGGTGGCCCTGGCCCTTTCCAATCCTTGTGCAGCTTGCCTAAGTGACACAGATGTAAGGGTCCCTCCACGACACCCAGGACTCGCCCACCAAGATACCTGGTTTGGGCATAAACAGTGTCAATATAAATGGTATATGTAATCAATCCTTTTTACAAACAGATGCGACATGCGATATATATAGCAACCTGATACGACTTACAGTATCATGGTTATCCAAAGAGATCCGAATTGCTTGAGAAAGGTAACCGAACGCTGAAAATCAGCGCTCGGTTACCTTTCCTGACCATTCGGCTATCCAGAGAGCAGGCAATTCGCCAAATCCTGGCGTTTTGCCTGCACATACGGTGCCTGTTTGGTGCCTGTTCGAGGGCAGTGAAAACCCCATGAAAATGCACTGCTTCGGCTATTCAGAGAACACAAACCAGCAGTGAAAGGTTCCCCTATTGCCCTGCCGTTCGGTGGTTTAATTCGGCAAGTTAATTCAGGAGAATCCCATAGACTTCAATGTTAAAAATATTCCCGTTTTAATTCAATATCTAATAAACTGTTCATTATAAAATACTGCAGCAAAAAGTCTCTTTATTTATAGATTTTTTAGGATACTTTAAGCATTTTTCAGAATTTTTTAATTTTTTTTTAAAAGTCCGATTTTGAAAAAAAATTTTAACCACTTCAATGCGGAGGACGCACTGAGCGCGTCCTCCGCATGGCTGCTGCTGTGCTGAGAACGCGCTGAGCGCGTCCTCACTTTGGGGTCAGCGTTCGGCCGAATTCCGGCCGATCGCTGGCCCCCCGGTGCGGGCTGACATCCTCGATGTCAGCCCAGCATCCGGAACCGCCGCGACGGCGCAATGACACCTAATTCAGGCATGTGCGGAGGAGGCGCCTGAAAGGGAGGGGGGGGAGGTCCTTCGGACCTCTCTCCCTCCCGATCGGCGGCGTTGCGGGGGTTAACCCAGGCACCATTTGGAAGGGCACAGCCTGCCCTTCCAAATGGTACCTGGCATTAACCCCTGGGGAGCTGGATCGCGAATCGGCGCTGAAAAGCGCCGGTTCGTGATCCTTTCCCGGATCTGGCCGACATCTTGGATGTCGGCCAAGCCTCCGGGAACTCCCTCTGAGGACTGGCGTCATCGTGCATAGCACGATGACGCCAGTCCTGGAGTTAACCCCTAACTGCCACCAACGGTGGAGATAGGGATTTCCAATGAACTCCCTATCTCCCGATCCGTGGAAGCTAGGGGTTAACGTTTGGTATTGTTGGATCGGCCAGAGCATGGCCGTTCCAACGATACCAAACACGAAAGTGAAAAAGTTTGTAAAAAAAAAAAAAAAAAATATTTAAAAAAAAATTATAAAAAAAAATAAACACTTTTTTTTCTTTTTTTTGGTTTGTTAATGCAGCAATATTGTTCCCATTTCAATTATAATGTGAACAATGATGCTGCACTAACGATTTTTGTATGCGGTGCGTTTGTTAAAAATCGTGTAATTTTCCCCAAAAAAAAATGTAACGAGACCCCATCTCTAATTTTTTTAACAAGAGCACCCCATACAGAATATAACCGCAATTGCTCGCATGTTAAAATGTGGAAAAAAAACACTTTACACGCTGTAAATTATTGAAAATTCATATTTTATTGCATTTTTTGTTATAATATACAGACAGGTCATGACGTATACATATAATAATGACATATTATTAATCTGCCGAGTCTGACGGAAAGAACGATATATAATATGTCTGGGTCATATACTAAAATAAGCCTTCAAAACACGTTTAAACATGATGAGCAAAACCGGTAAAAATTACCTCAGCACAGAGGCGGGAAAAGCCTCAGCAGCGAAAGGGTTAAGTTTACTTATTTTTTCTGTAACAGCCCTCTTTATTATCATTCCCTGGACCTCCTGTGTAAATTTCAGACATTTTCGCTCAGTAGTTTCTTTGCAAACAGTGTTTCATTTTCACAGATTCATACAAACTATTTTGCTAATATATTCACTGCCTCCTCTGCGTCTCAGCTGCTTCGGCTCTGTGTGATTCGGCTCCTGTTCGGCTGCTTCGCTGGATCGGCTCCTGCTCGGGTTTTTCGAAGGTTGATCCAGATGTTTTTGCGGGTTTTCGGCGTGCATTCGGTGGGTTTTCCGGTTAGTTTTCGTCAGGTTTGCGGTGACTTTTCCCTGCAATTCGGGGACCCTGTGGTGTTTGCTGAATACACCGCAGGGTCACCAAAAAGGGATCGGCAAAAGGAACCGAATTGAAGAGAACGAAAAGTCACCGAACGTGCAGTGACTTTTCGAATCTCTTTGAATAACCCTGTATATCTCTATACAAAGGCTATCCTAAAGGGATATCTTAAAAAAAGCCCATCCTGCTGAAATTGGCCTTTTTAATACAAGTGTGCCACCTGGTGTTCAGATGGTGAATAACAGTCTGCAGAAAAAAAATGTCTGTATATTAACCACTTCGCTGCTGAGGACGCGCTCTGCGCTGGTGTGCTGAGGACGCGCTGAGCGCGTCCTCTCTTTGGGGTCAGCGTTCGGCCGAGTTCCGGCCGATCGCTGGCCCCTCCGGTGCGGGCTGACATCCTGGATGTCAGCCCGGCATCCGGAACAGCAGCCGCCAGAATTAGGTGTCATCGCGGGGGCGCGATGACACCTAATTCAGGCGCCCCCCCGCATGTGCGGAGGAGGCGCCTGAAAGGGAGGGGGGGGAGGTCCTTCGGACCTCTCTCCCTCCCGATCGGCGGCTCTGCGGGGGTTAACCCAGGCATCATTTGGAAGGGCACAGCCTGCCCTTCCAAATGATGCCTGGCATTAACCCCTGGGGAGCTGGATCGCGAATCGGCGCTGAAAAGCGCCGGTTCGCGATCCTTTCCCGGAGCTGGCCGACATCTTGGATGTCGGCCAAGCCTCCGGGAACTCCCCCTGAGGACTGGCGTCATCGTGCGTAGCACGATGACGCCAGTCCTGGACTTAACCCTTGACTGCCACCAACGGTGGAGATAGGGAGTTCCAATGAACTCCCTATCTCCCGATCCGTGGCAGCTAGGGTTTAAATTTTGGTATGGTTGGATCGGCCAGAGCATGGCCGTTCCAACGATACCAAACATGAAAGTGAAAAATTTTGTAAAAAAAAAAAAAATGAAAAATAAAAATAAAAAAAAATTAAAAAAAAAATTAAAATAAACACTTTTTTTTTTTTTTTTTGGTTTGTTAATGCAGAAATATTGTTCCCATTTCAATTATAATGTGAACAATGATGCTGCACTAACGATTTTTGTATGCGGTGCGTTTGTTAAAAATAGTGTCATTTTCCCCAAAAAAAAATGTAACGAGACCCCATCTCTAATTTTTTTAACAAGCGCACCCCATACAAAATATAACCGCAATTGCTCGCATGTTAAAATGTGGAAAAAAACACTTTACACGTTGTAAATTATTGAAAATACATATTTTATTGCATTTTTTGTTATAATATACAGACATGACATAACGTATACATATAATAATGACATATTATGAATCTACCGAGTCTGACGGAAAGAACGATATATAATATGTCTGGGTCATATACTAAAATAAGCCTTCAAAACACGTTTAAACATGATGAGCAAAACAGGTAAAAATTACCTCAGCACAGGGGCGGGAAAAGCCTCAGCAGCGAAAGGGTTAAAAAAGAAAGAATTTTCTTAGATGTGTTTCTTAGATGGTCAACTTGAGTCCTTTTGATCGACAGCCTCCGCTTCTCTTGTCCCTTCAATATTCCTCCAAGAGAAAGATTGGGGGTTAGGCGTGCGTCCAGGTCTGTCAGATATAAGGAGAATATGAACTGGTGCACTTACGTTGGTGAGATGATGGATGCTGTTCAATCTTTTGCAAACCGCTGAAATCCCTCTTCACATCTGCTCCTTGGTACCTTATCTTTCAGGTTTCCTCGTCCAGGATACTGCAGAAAGCTTCCATTTTTATAGTGCTTCTGGTTGCTGGCGGCGTTTAAAAGATGGCAACTGGATGCAGTGGGGGGTTAAACTGTGCAAAAATTTAATCGAAACAGCTCACATCAAAGTATAAATACAATAAAAGTATGGGCATAAAAATATAAAAAGTAAGACTATAAAATAATGTGGGTAGTAGAAGTCTGTATTAAAAATTGGCATAGGGGTCTCCAAGACGCGTTTCGCCTGCTCCCTGGCCAGCTTCATCAATTGGGAATATTTTAAACATTGAAACCTATGGTGTTTGCCTGAATAAACCTGCTGAATGAAACCACTGGAGATCAGGACATTTCTCTGCTGTTCGGTGTTCTCTGAACAGATTAACCATTACTTCTCTATGGGGACTTTCACTCCCTTCGAACAGACACCATACTTGCTGGCAGTTCGCCAAAATTTGTGTGTGAGCATATCACAGAGCTCCACAGCAATAAACCTCACAGTAATGTGCGCCGTGTATGAGTGTATCACAGAGCTCCACAGCAATAAAACTCACAGTAATGTGCAGTGTGTATGAGCGTATCACAGAGCTCCACAGCAATAAACCTCACAGTAATGTGCCCCGTGTATGAGCATGCAGTGTTATATGGGAGTACTGATTTATGAGTTAGGCTAATGTCATACAAACGCAGTCTGAGCGCACTCTGCGTGCGTGCATAATGGACGGACGTACTGACGGAAGATACTGTAGACACCACACGGTCCGTTTTTTTTGACGGATGGAGAAAAAAAAGGGAAAAATGGGAATCAAAATTATTTAAAATTAAATGACAGGTACAGTCAGCCAGACCAAAAAAACTTCTGAGCATCAACGTGATGGACGTCGCGTCATCACGCACACAGGCCAGACCACCAGGTATTCACTTGTAATGTGTAAAATAAGGTAAGCAGTAGGGGAGGCAAAATGTTTTATTTTTAAATATTGTACTGAAATGGGAAGCTGATTGAAGGAGGGCCCCAACTAGTGGTTCAGTAAGAGGCCCCAAGAATTCTGATGACGGTCCAGGGGACCATGTATAAACACACACGCCCGCCCTCGGTATGGACACAGTTGGATTAAAATGTATTTATTTATAAAGTACAAGGTGGAAAGCCTGCCCAGAGGGCAGTCTATTGTGGATATACTGCCCCAGCTCATGGATATACTGCCCCAGCTCGTGGATATATGCCCCAGCTCGTGGATATATGCCCCAGCACGTGGATATACTGCCTGCCCCAGCACGTGGATATATGCCCCAGCACGTGGATATACTGCCCCAGCTCGTGGATATACTGCCCCAGCTCGTGGATACTGCCCCAGCACGTGGATATACTGCCCCAGCTCGTGGATATTGCCCCAGCACGTGGATACTGCCCCAGCTCGTGGATATTGCCCCAGCACGTGGATACTGCCCCAGCTCGTGGATACTGCCCCAGCACGTGGATACTGCCCCAGCTCGTGAATACTGCCCCAGCACGTGGATACTACCCCAGCTCGTGGATACTGCCCCAGCACGTGGATACTGCCCCAGCTCATGGATATTTGGCCCCCACCTCTCATGGATATATGCCCAAGCTCATGGATATTTTCCCCCCACCTCTCATGGCTATATGCCCCTCAGCTCAGACCCCAGACCAGACATGGGGCGGCTGTTCGAATGCTCTATCGGCATTCGGACAGCCGCCCCATGAGCTCCTCATACTTACCTTCCCGAGCGGCGAAGTGAAAGTTTCCCCGCTTCCGGTCGTTGAAGGACCCAAGCCGCGGTCACGTGACCGAGGCTTGGGTCCTTCAAAGAGCGGAAGCGAGGGAACTTTCCTTCGCCGCTCGGGGATGGATGCGCGCGGCAGCCGGGTAGAGGCTGCGAGCGCAGCCTCTACCCGGCTGCCGCGCGCATCCAACCCCCGAGCGGCGGAGGGAACTTTCCCGGCTGCTGTGTGCTCTACCCAGCTGCTGTGTGCATCTTGTAACCGCCGCGGCGAGCGCACAGCCGGCTCGTGCGCGGCGGTTGCATGCACGCGCAACCAACCGCCGCTGGTTGCGCGCACATGCGCAGAGTAAGGCTTGGCGACGGACACGCCAAGCCTTACTCAATTATATTATAGATTTTTCCAGGAATGATACATTGAGATTTCTCTCGTTTTCAAGTATGTCCTGGGTTCAAGAACATTGAAATTGTTACAGTCGATACAGAAATACAAAGTAATAAAATGCAAGATATTAAAAAAACAACACGAATATACAGATTAACCCCTTAAGGACGCAGGGGTGGCGCCCTTAAGGTGTTTAAATTTGCCGGCGAGGCGTACAGGTACGCCTCGCCGACAGGTGCCGTCGCGCAGCACTAATTTCGGGTCCTCCCCGCAGCCGGCGTGCAGTGCGCGTCATTGGCTGCAGGGGACGGCTTGATTTCAGGCCGTCCCTGTGCAGCCAATGACGCACACCGCAAGTCAGAGCGCGTAGGCTGCGGGGAGGGGCCGAGGCGGCCCCATTGAAGACAGCGGGGCGTACCTGTACGCCTCGCATCTTCAAAGCCCGCCGCCAGGACGTCATGGAACGTCCTGCGGCGTTAAAGGGTTAACAGAATATACTTTATAAATAAAATAAATAAATAAATATGTAAAAAATATAGTCATTATGTTACATGTTTACAGGTGCATTCTGTATTGAGGTATGTTAATAGGGAGCTCTTAAGGGACTTTAGACTGTGGGAAGATTTTATGGCGTCTGGGAGGTTATTCCATAATTGTGGTGCTCTGTAGGAAAATAAGGATCGATCCACTTTCTTTTTTGTATTGTGGTATTGCAAGTAAGGTGCTGGTCCTGGATCGGAGGTTATAGGATGAGGGAACTGTTGGAGGAAGCAGCCTATTCAGGTAGGGTGGTAATTTCCCAGAAAAGCTCTTAAACACCTGGTTGGAAAGGTGAAGGGTGCGTCTGGATTCCAGCGACGGCCAGTTTAGTTCTTTTAACAAGTCACAATGGTGGATCATGTAGTTACATTGTAGCACAAAGCAGCAGAATGAGTTATACAATGTAGTAAGTTTCTGAAGTTGTGTTTTTGGGGGGCAGCTGCATACACTACATCTCCGTATTCAATAGCTGGCATAAGTATTTGTTGTACAATCTGCTTTCTTACCGCGGGTTCAGGCAGGATTTGTTTCTGTACAGGGCACCTAGTTTGGGGTAAAGTTTAGATGAAAGTTTTTCGATGTGGGGGCCAAAGGATAGATTTGGGTCTAACCATATACCGAGATATTTGAGAGAACTGACTGAGGTCAGCGTGTCATTTGGCAATGAGTTCAGTGCATATACTGAATCATAATACAAATAAGGTACATCTAGCCTAAAAAAATTTAAGTGGAAAATTCATCACACAAAACAACATTTAATAATCAACAAAAATTTATAAAATTGCCCACTCACAAAAGCATAAGATTCGTGCTAATCGCATATTATATATATAAACACTCTCCGAATGTACTGCACCAGCCAGGTTCCTTATACAGCACCACTATCTTACACCCCTTGGGTTCCTGTCCAGTGGTCCTCTGGTCTCGAGTAAAGGGTAATCCGCAGGCTTCACTGTAGACTCCGGCACTGGTATTAGTGATCCTCAAGGAGACTCTACTCAACGTGTGACCATTCAAATACAACGGGCTATAAGTGCAGACTTATATTACTTTGGGTAAAGTCAGATTTTTGAGAATGGACCTTATCGGGTAAGGAACCATTTTAATCAACTCTAGGCCCTGTCCCTTAATGTTTTTTTGTCCTTACTCTTTCCCTACAATTATGCTAAACAAGCAGTCACCTTTGACTTCACTCAAATTGAGGCCTTGCAAAATCAAAATATTTCTTCTGTAATATTTGACATGTAATGATAATGAGTGCTGTTAGTGACATGGCTTGACTAGCTGTATACATCTTGTGTAATATTCAAGTAAATGCACAAATAGTCTAATCACGCCCCGTGTGGAAGATGCTGGATTTGCATTGTTTAGGTTCCTGGGTGTTGTACCAGTTATATTACTTTTTATTGAAACTATAGGCGTTATTCAGAGAGATTCAATCTGGCCCCGAAATTGAATTTCCTCGTACTGTGCAATTTCACGGCCATTCGGCTATTCAAAAAGCAAGCAGTTTGCCAAATTTTGCAAACAATGGTTAATCTATTCAGACAACACGAACAGCAGTGAAATGTCAGAGAAATGCCCTGATGTTCGGTGCTTTCATTCAGCATGTTTGTCACGGGGATCCAGGGGATGGGGCGCCTGGCAGCAGCTTCCTCGCTGCTCGCTGGCCAGGCGCCGAATGTAAGCGCTTCCGGGCCCGCTCACGTGGGACGCCGAGGGGCGGGGCCTGGCGCTGTGACGCGGACCCGCCGGGTTTAAATCCCAGTCTCTCCCATACACCGGTGCCCTGACGTGGTATTCACATCCCGCAGAGCTCTTGTGTTATTTTCCTCAACGTGCCTCTTGTGTATTGACCCCTGGCATTGGCAAACGAACCCTCCTGTGTACCGACCCCTGGCATTGGCAAACGAACCCTCCTGTGTACCGACTCCTGGCATTGGCAAACGAACCCTCCTGTGTACCGACCTCCTGGCATTGGCAAACGAACCCTCCTGTGTACCGACCCCTGGCATTGGCAAACGAACCCTCCTGTGTACCGACCCCTGGCATTGGCAAACGAACCCTCCTGTGTATCGACCCCTGGCATTGGCAGACGAACCTCCTTGTGTATGACTCCTGGCATTGGCAACGTACCCCTCTGTGTATGACTCCTGGCGTTTGCATATACTCTGTTCTAGGTTCTGCCCTTAACGTTGGTACCGAGGTCAGTCTGTGTGGCATCCTAAGCACACATCAGACTACCTCTGCTATTACTAAAGTCCTAGGGAGGACTTGTGATCTGGTCTGTACCCCTGTCTGGTATTTCCCTTTCTTTGTCTGTTACCTGTTTCGTTGCCTTTATAGCTTTGCCGACCACTCAAGGATCGGAAGAGTAGAAAGGGACTTGCATAAAGAGATTTATATCTTAGCAGTCAGAAAGATTCGTGACAATACCCTATTCCATACCTCTGTCTGGTGTTACCCCTATTCATATACTGTCTGGTTATTTGTCTGTTTAGTATCACCGACCATTCAAGGATCGGAAGGGTAGAGAGCGGTCTGCGTAAAGGGACCACACTTTTGATTATCAGGGGGATCCGTGACATTACGTCAGGGCCAATGGATCCCGCAGACCTCTCTAACCAGCTGGCACGTATCGCAGCCAGACAAGAGGAACAGGACCATAGGATGGACCAGATTGCTCTCGCTCTGCAAACCCTGTTAAATCGGTCCAATACAGGTACCTCTAGCCCTCCAGATCCAGTGTTACCTAGGGTCAGTCCGGTCCCCCCTGAAGGACATAGGCTGAGTATGAAAGCACCCCTACGCTACGATGGTACACCAAGCCTATGTCGGGGGTTTTTGACTCAACTCGAGATTCTGTTTGAGAACAATCCAGGTTCTTGTATGTCTGATAAAGCCAAAGTAGGATATCTGATTAATCATTTAACAGAAAAAGCTTTATTGTGGGCTACGCCGTTGTGGGAAAATAAGAAACCCATCATTTATGACTATGAGGGTTTCACCTCTGAGTTAAAACGTACCTTTGATCCCTCTAGAAGGGCTACCAACGCGGGTAGGTCCTTGTTTCATATCAAACAAGGAAATAAGAGGGTTGCCGAATATGCCATAGAGTTTAAGACATTGGTTTCTGAAGTACTTTGGCCGAACGACGTTTTAACCTTAGCCTTTACCGAAGGCTTGAACGAGGCTTTTATGTTTGAACTGGCTCCCTTAAAATTACCAGAAAGTCTGGACCACCTGATAGATTTCTGTATAGCCATGGACGATCAAATCAGGGAAAGGAGACACACCAGAGATAGACCCAGAAGGGTCTTGCCTCCTTTACCCTCGTTACCCAGACACCCCAGTACATCAGGTGGTCGGAGAATGTAAAAACAGATTTACCGGTTGTTGAACCCATGCAAATAGGGAGGACTGGTATTTCAGAAGCAGAAAAAGCTCACAGAAAAGAAAAGGGGCTCTGCTTTTATTGTGCAGGGGCAGATCACTTCCGCCTTCAATGTCCTCAGAGACCCAGGGTTGGCAGGGTTGAACATAGCAGAGTGGGATTCAGAACAGGAGACACCCAGGTTGTCGGTTCTCTGTGTGCCTCCTTTGTGGATAATGAGAAAAAAAATCCAGGATTCTGTTACCGGTCTCCCTAACCTGCGGGGGGGTTCACCTCAAGACTGAGGCGTTTTTGGACTCTGGGGCCTCAGGCAATTTTATGGATAAGAATTTTGCTGCCAAAAGCCTCATACCACTAGTTCTCAGAGAAAGGCCTCTAAGGGTGGAGGCCATAGATGGTAACCCCCTGGCATGTCCTCATATCACTCACGATACAGTCGATGTATGTATGAAAATAGGAGTTTTGCACCAGGAGACAATAAGATTTCAAATCATTGAATCACCCTCATGTCCTGTCGTCCTTGGGTTTCCATGGCTAATAGAGCACAACCCAGTAGTCGATTGGGTCCAGAGAGACATAAAATGTTGGGGTCAGAGTTGTCAGTTCAAGTGCCTAGGCACAGTTAATGTGATTGGTAGCCTCAATATTGCCACAGCCCCTCCTTTGTCCACAGAGGTCCCTGAATGTTACCGGGCATTGAAGGAGGTGTTCTCTAAAGCCAGGACTGAGGTCCTACCACCACATCGTCCATATGACTGTGCTATTGACTTGCTCCCCGGTACGATGCCTCCTAGGGGTCACGTATACCCTTTGTCACAAAGGGAGAACGACATTATGGAGGAATATATAAGGGAGAATCTGGAACGAGGATTCATTAGACGGTCCTCCTCTCCAGCAGGAGCAGGTTTCTTTTTTGTTTCCAAGAAAGAGGGAGATCTGCGACCTTGCATCGACTATAGGGGTTTAAATAGGATCACTATAAGAAATGCATATCCCATACCTCTCATAACAGAATTGTTTGACCGATTGAAAGGGGCTCGTGTCTATACTAAGCTTGATTTACGCGGAGCGTACAACCTGGTCAGGGTTAAAAAGGGAGACGAATGGAAAACGGCTTTTAATACACGTAGCGGGCATTACGAATACCTGGTGATGCCTTTTGGGTTATGTAATGCGCCAGCCGTCTTTCAGGACCTGATAAATGACACTCTAAGGGAATTTCTGCAAGAATTCGTCATAGTATATCTGGATGATATCCTGATATACTCTCCTGATGTGGACACTCATCATGTCCACGTAAAACAAGTCTTGAAAAAACTATTGAAGGCTGGATTGTACTGTAAGCTAGAAAAATGTCTATTCGACATAGTAACCGTGCAATTCCTTGGTTATATTATAACTCCTGGAGGGTTTCAAATGGACCCTAAGAAGCTCTCAGCTATTCTCGACTGGCCTTTACCCCAAGGACTTAAAGCCATTCAGAGGTTTCTGGGGTTTACGAACTATTACAGAAGGTTCATTAAAGATTTTTCGGCCTTGGTGGCCCTCTCACGGCTATGACAAAGAAAGGGTGGGAAATCAGAAATGGACACCTCAAGCCACTCAAGCCTTTGAGACACTAAAGCAAGCCTTTACTACTGCCCCTGTTCTCCGGCATCCAGATCCGGCTCTGCCTTTCCAGTAGAAGTTGACGCCTCCGAACTAGGCCTTGGTGCAGTCTTGTCCCAAAGGGAGGCTCCTGACAAACCCTTGCATCCATGCGGCTTCTATTCTCGAAAGTTGTCTCCAGCAGAGAAGAACTATGACATTGGAAATAGAGAGTTATTAGCAGTCATCGCGGCCTTGGCAGAATGGAGATACTTATTAGAAGGGTCTAAGGACCCCATTGTTATCATAACCGACCATAAGAATCTCACGTACATTGGAGATGCCAAACGTTTAAACTCCAGACAAGCGAGATGGTCATTGTTTCTTTCAAGTTTTAATTACGTGCTTACCTATAGACCTGGGTCCAGAAACATTAAAGCAGACGCATTGTCGAGACAATATGAGTCTTATGAACATAATATCCAAGATCAGCATCCCATTGTTCCCCAGGAGAGGATTATAGCCGCTACCACGATTAGTGTTTCGTCTCCTCTAATGAAAAGGTTGCAGACCGTCCAGGGTGCAGCTCCTGGGGGAAAACCTCCCGCGAGACTCTTTGTACCTGAGAACGAAAGAGAAGAGGTACTCAACATCTATCATGACAATAAAACTTCCGGGCATATGGGTATCACCAAGACTGTGTCTAGTATCAGTAAACTCCTCTGGTGGCCCACGTTGCGCCGAGACGTCAAAGATTACATTGCCGTGTGCGAAGTGTGCACAAGGCAGAAAAGTCCCAAAACAGCACCCATTGGCTTACTCCAGCCTTTGCCGATCCCCGAACGACCCTGGTCACATATAGCCATGGATTTTATAGTAGAGCTACCTGAGTCAAGAGGGAATACAGTGATACTTACGATCATAGATCGATTTTCCAAGATGGGTCACTATGTTCCTCTTCAGAAACTACCTTCGGCAGCTGAACTGGTGCCCATATTCATTGCCAATGTGGTCCGCATTCACGGTGTCCCTCAGGAGATAGTCTCTGATAGGGGGACCCAATTCATCTCCGGATTCTGGAGGGGATTTTGTAAGAACGTGGGGATAGACCTCTCTTTCTCTTCGGCTTATCACCCCCAGACCAATGGAGCAGCAGAACGAGCAAACCAAAACGTAGAGAAATATCTCAGGTGCTTCATCTCAGAACAGCAAGATAACTGGTCAGATCTGCTACCGTGGGCAGAATATGCTATTAACAGCGCAGTGAGTGAATCCTCAGGTCATTCTCCTTTCTTTACTGTTTATGGCTTTGATCCTCCCGTGCTCCCCGCACATGTTTCCTGATTCCACGATTCCTGCTTTAGATAAACAACTGGCATCATTGAAGGAGACTTGGGGAAGAGTGAGACGGGCACTGGAGGAAAGTAGTGCCATTCAGAAAACTAAGGCCGACAGACACAGGAGGCAGGCACCCGTGTATCAAGTTGGGACAGGGTTTGGCTGTCTTCACGTAACATTAAGCTCTTAGTGCCTTCCATGAAGTTGGCTCCTAGGTATATCGGCCCCTATAAGATTCTACGGCGACTCAACCCTGTCTCCTATGCTTTGGCGTTACCCCCCCATTTTAAAATACACAATGTGTTCCATGTAAACCTTTTGAAGCCACTGTTATGTAACCGGTACACCAAAGTCCATGCTCCACCGCCTCCTGTCTCTGTAGAGGGCGAGGAGGAATTCGAAGTTAAGGCCATTCTGGGTGCCAGGCTGTCTAGGGGGTCCTTGCAGTATTTGGTTGATTGGGTGGGGTACGGCCCAGAGGATCGTTCTTGGGTACCGGCTGCGGAAGTCCATGCTCCTAGGCTGGTGAGGGCCTTCTACTTCGGCACACCCCCGTGCCCCTGGGGGTCGTCCAGTGGCCGCCCCTGGAGGGGGGGGTTCTGTCACGGGGATCCAGGGGATGGGGCGCCTGGCAGCAGCTTCCTCGCTGCTCGCTGGCCAGGCGCCGAATGTAAGCGCTTCCGGGCCCGCTCACGTGGGACGCCGAGGGGCGGGGCCTGGCGCTGTGACGCGGACCCGCCGGGTTTAAATCCCAGTCTCTCCCATACACCGGTGCCCTGACGTGGTATTCACATCCCGCAGAGCTCTTGTGTTATTTTCCTCAACGTGCCCTCTTGTGTATTGACCCCTGGCATTGGCAAACGAACCCTCCTGTGTACCGACCCCTGGCATTGGCAAACGAACCCTCCTGTGTACCGACTCCTGGCATTGGCAAACGAACCCTCCTGTGTACCGACTCCTGGCATTGGCAAACGAACCCTCCTGTGTACCGACCCCTGGCATTGGCAAACGAACCCTCCTGTGTACCGACCCCTGGCATTGGCAAACGAACCCTCCTGTGTATCGACCCCTGGCATTGGCAGACGAACCTCCTTGTGTATGACTCCTGGCATTGGCAAACGTACCCCTCTGTGTATGACTCCTGGCGTTTGCATATACTCTGTTCTAGGTTCTGCCCTTAACGTTGGTACCGAGGTCAGTCTGTGTGGCATCCTAAGCACACATCAGACTACCTCTGCTATTACTAAAGTCCTAGGGAGGACTTGTGATCTGGTCTGTACCCCTGTCTGGTATTTCCCTTTCTTTGTCTGTTACCTGTTTCGTTGCCTTTATAGCTTTGCCGACCACTCAAGGATCGGAAGAGTAGAAAGGGACTTGCATAAAGAGATTTATATCTTAGCAGTCAGAAAGATTCGTGACAATACCCTATTCCATACCTCTGTCTGGTGTTACCCCTTATTCATATACTGTCTGGTTATTTGTCTGTTTAGTATCACCGACCATTCAAGGATCGGAAGGGTAGAGAGCGGTCTGCGTAAAGGGACCACACTTTTGATTATCAGGGGGATCCGTGACAATGTTTAATCAGGTGAATCCCATAAATTTCAATGTTAAAAATATTACCGTTTTTATTCAATATCTAATAAACCGTTTATTCTTTTAATTTGCAGCAAAAAGTCTCTTTATTGTCTTAAAGATTTTTTTAGGCATTTTTCATGAAGAAAATGACAAAAAAAATGACTAAAAAATCCTTAAAAAAATGAAGAGATTATTAATATTATTATTATTATTATTATTCTTTATTTATAATGCGCCGGCATATTCCACAGTGCTGTACAATGGGCACAATATAGAAAGGGTTACAATACATTGAACAACATTTTGACAAACCAGTACAGGAGGAAACTAGAGCCCTATTCCCTTGGGAATTTACAATCTAGAAGGGTTGGGGGTGGAAGCAGGAGGAGAGGACTGCAAGGTGAGAGTGATTATTATTATTATTGTCATCATTTATATAGCGCCAACAGTTTCTGCAGCGCTTTACAATAATCAAAAGGAATGAGATAAGCGGACATATGATGGAAACAACAGGTGTAGAGGCCCCTGCTCATAGGAGTTTACAGTCTAGAGGGATTGGGGTTGAGGAAGACAAGAGGAATTTTAAAAGATGGCAGGATCATTAGTGCCAGTGGTTTGGGAATGGTGGGGCCATAGAAGCAACTTCAATCATGTGTGAGTCGATCTTATGCAGGGGGATGAGTTGCGTCAGTGATGTGGTACGCTAATCTGAAGAGATGGGTTTTGAGGGATTTCTTGAAGGCCTGAAGATTAGTGGAGAGTTTGATAGGGCGAGGCAAGTCATTCCACAGGACTGGTGCGGCCCAGGAAATGTCTTGGAGGCGAGAGTTGGCTGTGCGCGTGTAGACAGATAACAGGAGGAGATCGCCTGCCGACCGGAGTTGTCTGGATGAGACAAGCTTGCGGAGTAATGAAGAAATGTCGGAAGGAGATGAGTTATTGAGCGATTTGAACGTGAGCGTCAGTATTTTAAACTGTATACTGGAACGTACAGGAAGCCAATGGAGGGATCAGCAGAGGGGGGAGGTAAGCGAGGCGCATCTGGTGAGAAAAATAAGCCTGGCACCTGCATTCATTACAGATTTCAAAGGGGCAATACGGGAGTTGGGGAGGCCAATATGGAGCGAGTCAAGTCGTGAAATGACAAGCACATGAACCAGCACCTTTGCAGTATCTTGTGTGAGAAAGGGGCGGACACGGGCAATGTTTTTGAGTTGAAAGTAACAGGATTTGGTCACTGTCTGGATGTGGGAGAGAACGTTAGGTCGGAATCAAAAGTGACACCAAGGCAGCGAGCTTGAGGCGTTGGGCTAATGGGTGTTCCATTTACTCATAGAGAGATAGGTGGTATTGGGTTCTTCTTGCAGGGAAGAGAATTTCAGTTTTGGTAAGATTGAGTTTAAGGAAGCGGGAAGCCATCCAATTTGAGACAGCAGAGAGACAGTCAGTGACTCGATCCAGGGAACCGGAGAGAGATCGGGGGAGTAGAGGTATATTTGAGTGTCATTAGCACATAGGTGGTATTGGAAACCAAAAGGAGCTGATTAGTTTGACTAGAGAGGCTGTGTAGATTGAAAAAAGTAGAGGGCCCGGTACTGACCCTTGGGGCACGCCAACAGAGACAGGCTGCCGGGAGGAGGTACTTCCAGCAAATGAGACACTAAACGATCATTGGGACAGGTAGGAAGCGAACCCATGAAAGAACAGTACTTTGAAGTCCTATATCCCTAAGATATAGGACTGGTTGGGGCAGTGGGGTGTATTAGTGAGTCGGGTGGTAGGCTTCCTTAATGCCTTTAGGGGAAAGCCGGACAGTGCAAGGGAGAGCGTCCCAGAGGATGGGGGCTGCGCGTGAGAAATCCTGCAGTCTATCGTGGGAGGTGATGCGGGGAGAAGCTAGGTGCAGGTCACTGTTTAATTTTAGGGAGTGGACTGGGGTGTAATTGGGGATTAGTGAGGACAGGTAGTGGGGAGCTGAGTTAGTGAGAGCTTTGTAGGTCAGGATAAGGATTTGAAATTTAATTCTGCAGTGGACGTGTGTAACGGTTAGCCCCTGCTTGGGCCATCGTGGTGGCTTGGAACATGAGATGAAGCCCTTAAGGCAGGTGAGTAACTGACTGGACACAAGGACAGACGGATTTCTCCAAAACCAAGGAGTACCAAAAAACAGAACAGAATTGCCACTAAGCTCCGAAGGCTTCAAGACCGACAGACAACTTAGCACACTCAGAAACACAAAGATACACTTGACAATCCGTGAAGGGAGCAGGCTGCAGGACAGTAAACAAAACAGACAGACTATACTAAAAGAGGTCCTTATAAGCGGCCTCTGAATATAATACTAAACTAAGACAGACAAGGTACATAAAACATGAAACATACAAGAATCGTCAATCAGGCAGAGGTTGGCAACAGATCAGAAATATACGGTACCAGGGGGGAGTAGAAGGGATAGTCAAAAATAAAGCCGAGGTCAGAACCAGAAAACACTTGAACAGGAATGCTTTGCAGCAACTCAGGAAACACGAACCAGACAGAACCACCATCAAACTCCACAAACAGTCAATGAGGCTCTGTGCTGCTGGGAATATATAGGGAGTGGGTCTGTGTGATTGGGTCATGTGACCCCAGACCAGGAGATCACAACAGAACCCCAGATCAGCTCTAAACAGCACAGCCAGACACACCATAGGGGAAAAACAAACATGAATACCCTTCACCACTAGGGGGCAAGGCCGAGACGTGACAACGTGAAGCCAGTGGAGGGACTCGCAAAGAGGAGCAGCAGAGACAGAGCAGCGGGTGAGGTGGCTGAGCCTAGCAGAGGCATTCAGAATGGACTATAGGGGGGCGAGGTGGGAGAGAGGGAGGCTAGCTAAAATATTATTACAGTAGTCCAGTCGGGAGATTACAAGGGCCTGGGTGAGTTGCGTTGTAGTGTCAGCGGCAGGGCCGGACTGGGGATAAAAACCAGCCCTGGAAATAATTTCACACCAGCCCCAGTAATATGCGATGTGTTTGAGGGTATCGCAGAGCTGTACAGTAATGTGTGGTGTGTTTCAGGGTATCGCAGCGCTGTACAGTAATGTGTGGTGTGTTTCAGGGTATCGCAGCGCTGTACAGTAATGTGTGGTGTGTTTCAGGGTATCGCAGCGCTGTACAGTAATGTGTGGTGTGTTTCAGGGTATCGCAGCGCTGTACAGTAATGTGTGGTGCGTTTCAGGGTATCGCAGAGCTGTACAGTAATGTGTGGTGCGTTTGAGTGTATCGCAGAGCTGTACAGTAATGTGTGGTGTGTTTCAGGGTATCGCAGCGCTGTACAGTAATGTGTGGTGCGTTTGAGGGTATCGCAGAGCTGTACAGTAATGTGTGGTGCGTTTGAGTGTATTGCAGAGCTGTACAGTAATGTGTGGTGTGTTTCAGGGTATCGCAGCGCTGTACAGTAATGTGTGGTGCGTTTCAGGGTATCGCAGAGCTGTACAGTAATGTGTGGTGCGTTTGAGTGTATCGCAGAGCTGTACAGTAATGTGTGGTGTGTTTCAGGGTATCGCAGCGCTGTACAGTAATGTGTGGTGTGTTTCAGGGTATCGCAGCGCTGTAGAGTAATGTGTGGTGTGTTTCAGGGTATTGCAGAGCTGTACAGTAATGTGTGGTGTGTTTCAGGGTATTGCAGAGCTGTACAGTAACGTGTGGTGGGTTTGAGGGTATCGCAGAGCTGTACAGTAATGTGTGGTGCGTTTCAGGGTATCGCAGAGCTGTACAGTAATGTGTGGTGCGTTTCAGGGTATCGCAGAGCTGTACAGTAATGTGTGGTGCGTTTCAGGGTATCGCAGTGCTTTACAGTTACGCTGGATAAGAGGGGCGCTTCAGGCTGCAGGAAAAAGATGCTTTAGATTTAGTAGAGAAGGACAAGCCAGGAGTCTAAATGGCAGCCAGGACCCCAGCAAGCACTCACCCTGTGTACTCTGGTGGGGTATGAATGAGCACTCCGCCCAGCCTATACTAATACAGAGGCTACTTGAGGAACAGACCTGACTTTTCTCCTCCACGTGTCCTGGGGGCTCTGCTGCCGCACAGATCATCTCACTGTCACTGGTGGGCCCAGCTGGACGGGTTGTGGCAGCAGGCGAAGCTGAAGAGGGATCCGAGCACCAGGGATGAGCGAGTGCCCTGCTCCTGGCAGGGGAGTTGAGTTGTGCGCTGGCTGCTGCCGCAGGCAGGCGGGCTGAGCGCGGAGGATGGAGCCGCCGATCACAGGGAGAGGGATGCAGACGAGCGGCATGCAGAGGATATGAGCAGCTGCTTCCCGCTCAGATACCCGTTTCCCACTAGTTCCCAGCCCCCCCAATTGTCCCAGCCTCCTCCTTCCATTGGCTGGGAACTAGTGGGAAGCGGGTATCTGAGCGGGAAGCAGCTGCTCATATCCTCTGCATGCCGCTCGTCTGCATCCCTCTCCCTGTGATCGACGGCTCCATCCTCCGCGCTCGGCCCGCCTGCCTACGGCAGCAGCCAGCGCACAACTCGACTCCCCTGCCAGGAGCGCACAACTCGACTCCCCTGCCAAGAGCAGGGCGCTCGCTCATCCCTGGTGCTCGGATCCCCACTTCAGCTTCGCCTGCTGCCACAGCCTGTCCGGCTGGGCCCAATACAGTGTGCTGCAGCAGCTCACAAAAGCAATCAGCTCCGGATTCGCCAAATCCTGTCGAATTGCCTGCACATACGGTGCCTGTTCGGTGCCTGTTCGAGGGCAGTGAAATCCCCATCAAAAAGCACTGCTTCGGCTATTCAGAGAACACAAACCAGCAGTGAAAGGTTCCCCTAATGTCCTGCCATTCGTTGGTTTAATTCGGCAAATTTATTCAGGAGAATCCCATAGACTTCAATGTTAAAAATATTCGCGTTTTAATTCAATATCTAATAAACCGTTCATTATAAAATTCTGCAGCAAAAAGTCTCTTTATTTATAGATTTTTTAGGATACTTTAAGCATTTTTCTGAATTTCTAAAAAAAAAAATTAAAAGTCCGATTTTTTTTTTTTTTTTTTTCAGTTTGCTTATTTTTTTTGTAACAGCCCTCTTTATTATCATTCCCTGGATCTCCTGTGAAAATTTCAGACATTTTCGCTCAGTACTTTCTTTGCAAACAGCGTTTCTTTTTCCCAGATTCATACAAATGGTTTTTCTAATTTATTCACTGCCTCCTCTACGTCACAGCTGCTTCGGCTCTGTGTGATTCGGCTCCTTTTCGGCTCCTGTTCGGCTCCTCTTCGAAGGTTGATCCAGATGTTTTTGCTTGTTTTCATAGTGCATTCGGTTAGTTTTCGTCAGGTTTTCGGCAGCTTTTCCCTGCAATTCGGGGACCCTGTGGTGTTTGCTGAATACACCGCAGGGTCACCGAAATGCAATCGGCAAAAGGAACCGAATTGAAGAGAACGAAAAGTCACCGAACGTGCGGTGACTTTTCGAATCTCTTTGGATAACCCTGCAGGTGTTTTTAGTCTGGTAATCAATTTGATACATTGTACACCATACTGAGGGTGGGGTGGTGTCTGCTTCTGATTGAGATTTGAGAATTAATTTCCCTAAAACATCCTAATATGCTGCATTTAACCCTTTCGCTGCTGAGGCTTTTTACACCTCTGTGCTGAGGTCATTTTTACTGCTTTCGCGCATCATGTTTAACCGCGTTTTGTAGCCATATTTTGATATATGACCCAGACATATTATATATCGTTCTTTCCGGCAGACTTGGCAGATTCATAATATGTCATTATTATATGTATACGTTATGTCATGTCTGTATATTATAACAAAAATGCAATAAAATTTGAATTTTCAATAATTTATTATGTGTAAAGTGGTTTTTTTCACATTTTAACATGCGATCGTTTGCGGTTATATTTTGTATGGGGTGCGCTTGTTAAAAAATTAGAAATGGGGTCTCGTTACATTTTTTCTTGGGGAAAATTTCGCTTTTTTTTAACAAACGCACCGCATACAAAAATCGTTAGTGCAGCATTATTGTTCACATTATAATTGAAATGGGAACAATATTGCTGCATTAACAAAACAAACACAAAAAAAAATTGTTTATTTTTTTTTAAATATTTTTTTTTCTAAAAAAAACATTTTTCATGCTCATGTTTGGTATCCTTGGAAAGGCCATGCTCTGGCCGATCCAACGATATCAAACATTAACCCCTAGCTGCCACGGATCGGGAGATAGGGGGTTCATTGGAACCCCCTATCTCCACCATTGGTGGCAGCTAGGGGTTAACTCCAGGACTGGCGTCATCGTGCTATGCACGATGACGCCAGTCCTCAGGGGGAGTTCCTGGAGGCTTGGCCGACATCCAAGATGTCGGCCAGCTCCAGGAGAGGATCACGATCCGGCGCTTTTCAGCGCCGATTCGTGATCCGGCTCCCCAGGGGTTAATCACAGCCACCATTTGGAAGGGCAGGCTGTGCCCTTCCAAACGGTGCCTGGATTAACCCTCTGCCCCCCGGCGATCGGGAGGGAGAGAGGTCCGAAGGACCTCCTGAAGTGGAAATAGGCTAGAAGACGGCCGCCATTGTACACAGGCGGCCATCTTGTTCAGAATATTGGTTCACTTGTATATAACTAGACAGGTTTGTAGCTGAAACTAGAATGAGGTATACGTAGAAATTTAGGAATGCGTTTAGATTAGCAGAAAAGCAATTAAAGTTTTATGAAAGATCTTTGCTGTTTCTGGCACGGAGAAGTAGATATTCCAAGGTCGTTGGGGCCCGCGGAAAGACGAAGGAGTATAGAAGACCGGGCCCCAGGCCATCTGAATAAACAAGCCGATAGGGAGGGAGGCACTGCCCGGAGAAAGACAGCACAAACAAATCACAGACTGTCAAACTAACGAGAAGTGTATCAATTTATAGTTATATGTGGAATGTTCTTTGTGTTCGAATTAATGATGGGAGGTATTAACCCACGTGGGGTGGAATAGAGTGTCATAGGGAGGTGGGCTAATGGGGATGTACCTAATTATGTATTTGGGGCATAAAACCTCATGTCTCTGTGTAATCGGGGCTCACTCTAAGCGATTCAATCCTGTGTGAGCACTTGTGTGACGACACAATAAACTCTTGCCTTTCCTGAAGAGACTCGTGTTTGGACAATCCTTGCTTGTGTCTGGTCCGGCGCCGTTAATGAAGTGAACCTGTCTGACTCCGGCTACATTTCTGGGTCTCGATAGCCGGGATAACGGGCCTTTTGCCAAGACACAGGCAACGGCTGCTGAACACAGTGCGGCGCTTGACTGCAGCAGTGCCAGAATCCCGATGGTTGGGGGCGTCCGTTGAAGGTGAGCTGACATCTGCAGGCGCCAAGCAGGATTTCCTGTACAGTGGACCTCATCTCGTCCCAAACAGACCCCCCCGGCCCGGGAAGCTGGGACACACCCGAGTCCGAGGAAACAGCGAGCAGCGCCGGCGATAGGTAACGTGTCTTCTATGTTTTGTATGTCTAAAGGAAATACCGGTATCTAAGGGAAACGTCCGACTGAGATAGACGGATAAGAGGATGCGATGGCCACCATCCTATTGGCATATCTAGCCCGCCGCTGATAGCGCTGACATTGCTGAGGAGCCAGAGTGGCTAGCGGGTGTCTGGATTCGGGGGAATTGAATGCCAATCAAAGGGTAGTTCTGTAAGAGAGGGAGAAGGTAGCTGCGTGAAGTTGCATAGTTCAGTGTTTGTAAATAGAGCTTCGCCACGTGGGTAAAAGGGAAAGGAGGAGGGATTTTCTGTGACTGGGCTAAGAGCCTGAGTCAGTGCCTAGTGTGTACGCCGTATAGTGAAAAGGGCTTATAGTGAAGCCAGCGATAGCTGCAGAGATAGTGGTGCTGAGTGGGTAGATTATCCATAAGGCAGATTGGAATTGCAGGCGGAAGTAATAGACAAGGAACGGGGTGCACATAGCCACAAGCAGTCAAGAGTTAGAGTTCAAATTACGGGGTATAAGTAGCCACAAAGAAGGGGATAAGTACCCTTGGCTAGTAGAAAGAGTAGAAGTGCCTATGTTTTATTCTATGTTGAAAGTATCTGATACGGTATGAGCTGTGAATGAATTGACTCGAGTGCTGTGAGTGAATGCGCGCCTACTCGCTCCACGAGGAAGCAAATACGAGATTTGACCCTGGACGTACGGTTTCGGCTCAGGCGACTGCAGTCGGCTACTGAAGAGAAAAGCGTATGTAGATGCGGATAAATTGTTGACTGAAGTATCAGACTGTAGATTTTAACTGTTGTTAAAATAAAATATTTGTATCGCAAAAAGTATTGTTTTCAGGAGTGACAATAGGTAACGGGTCATCAAAGCCCAAGAGGGTAAAGGAGGGGGAGACGCCCCTAGAGTATATGGTGCGAAATTTCGATGCATTATATAAAACTCATGACTATGGTGTAGAATTGACAAAGAGAGAATTAAAAGTAATGTGTACAGTTGTGTGGCCGATGTTAGTCCCAGGATGGCCAGAGCAGGGGTCAATGGACCCGGAGTTAGTACAGAAGGTACATTCCCAAGTTACAGAGCAGTATGGACATCCTGAACAGTATCCGTATATAGATATATGGAGATATTGTATTAAAAACAAGAGTTATTTTATAATGATAGCGGGGAGAAATAAGAAGCAGGACCCCCAGAATAATGGAGAGAGAGAGGAAGACCGGTGTTAGATCAACCGGAAGAGAGTGATAATCTGCCCCCGTCCTACCCATTATGTTATGGGGCAGCTAAGGAAGCTCTAAATGCCGCGATTGCGCGGGCGGAGAGGGAGGAGCAGGCAGCTGCTATGTCTCGGTCAGCTCCCTCTGCTCCGTCCCGTATGGCTGAGGAAGAAGAGCAAGATGCATCAGGTAGAGGAGATAGAGAGGCTCCACCAGAAAAAATTGAAATGCCCGATGAGAGTATATATAAATAAATTAATATTTTATAGAGTAAAATAATTGCAGTGCTATATAGTTTATGTGTATAGTTCAGACTGATTTTGTCCGATTGTGTTTTTAATTGATTATTAAACTGTTCAATTAAAAGTTAAGATTGAGCGTCGTCCCTGGTGTAATAGGCCCCCTCCTTTTTCTGACAGACTGTTTGCAAGAAAGAGGAAAAAAATTAAAAACAGTTTGTTTTTCTTTGCTCTCTGATAGCTGGAAAGAATAATTCTTTATGTATTTGTGCAGCGTACTATCAGGGTTATCCAAAGAGATTCGAAAAGTCACCGCACGTTCGGTGACTTTTCGTTCTCTTCAATTCGGTTCCTTTTGCCGATTGCATTTCGGTGACCCTGCGGTGTATTCAGCAAAGAGCACAGGGTCCCCGAATTGCAGGGAAAAGCTGCCGCAAACCTGACGAAAACTAACCGAATGCACACTGAAAACAAGCAAAAACATCTGGATTAACCTTCGAAGAGGAGCCGAACAGGAGCCGAAAAGGAGCCGAATCACACAGAGCCGAAGCAGCTGTGACGTAGAGGAGGCAGTGAATAAATTAGAATTAGAATTAGAAAAGAAATGCTGTTTGCAAAGAAACTACTGAGCGAAAATGTCTGAAATTTTCACAGGAGGTCCAGGGAATGATACTAAAGAGGGCTGTTACAAATAAAAATAAGCAAACTGAAAAAAAAAAAAAAAAAAAAATCGGACTTTTAATTTTTTTTTAAAAAATTCAGAAAAATGCTTAAAGTATCCTAAAAAATCTATAAATAAAGAGACTTTTTGCTGCAGAATTTTATAATGAACGGTTTATTAGATATTGAATTAAAACAGGAATATTTTTAACATTGAAGCCTATGGGATTCTCCTGAATAAATTTGCCGAATTAAACCACCGAATGGCAGGGCATTAGGGGAACCTTTCACTGCTGGTTTGTGTTCTCTGAATAGCCGAAGCAGTGCTTTTTCATGGGGATTTCACTGCCCTCGAACAGGCACCGAACAGGCACCGTATGTGCAGGCCAAATTCGACAGGATTTGGCGAATTGCCTGCTCTCTGGATAGCCGAATGGTCAGGAAAGGTAACCGAACCCTGATTTTCAGCGTTCGGTTACCTTTCTCAAGCAATTCGGAGCTCTTTGGATAACCCTGTATGTTTAGCTGATTTTAGTGTGTGTTACAATAGAATATTTGTCTGAAGTCTGTTGAGTGCAAGATATATGTTTATATTTTATGTTGATATTATTTCGAAAGTTTAAGTTTTGTTCAGAGCTAGAATTAAATAAAAAAAAAAAGAAAAAAGAATCCTGTTTTTTTATATTATTGCATATAAATAATAATAAATATGTAATAGTATACAATATTACCTACTAAAATATAAAATTTATTAAC
The DNA here is from genome assembly GCA_009667805.1 of Leptobrachium leishanense. NCBI lineage: Eukaryota > Metazoa > Chordata > Amphibia > Anura > Megophryidae > Leptobrachium > Leptobrachium leishanense. The sequence continues at coordinate 67,064,623 of CM019065.1, forward strand.
AAATTAAATTGAAATATATGAAACGGTTAGAAAGATTAATTCGAGAAATAATTAAAGTAATTTTTCTTTACTGTTTTTACAAGGTATGTTTTTGTTTGATTTTTGATAGAATGATTTATTTTTATTGTTTTTTTTTCGATGTAGTATTAAAAGTCTGTTTTAAACTATAAGAAAATATTTCTAAGAATATTATTTACACAATGTGTATATGTATATGCCCGAATGTCCCATCCAGCTCCTGGAACGGGATATTTTTTGCAAATTGCAAGCCCAAATTATGTTTTTTTTTTTTCCCCCAAAAATCACGTTCAATTAAACCTGCCGGAAAATGGCAGTTTTGTTCGGTAGTATAATCCAGCCAGCCCGCACAACCCCCAATCTGTGAAAATCGCAGTAGTTATGCCGAGGGAAGAAGAATGGCGCACGGCACCTACTCTGTCTGCCACGCTGGATCCGCACGCACTACTCCTTGAAATTTCTGAGGTGGGGGCGAAGGACAACCCGCCCAGATTAGTTAAATTAAAGCCCGGCGCAAAACCGGTGGCTCTAAGACAATATTATATCTCACAGAAAGCCAAGCAGGTTACAGAGTGTCTAAAAAAAAAACACAAATATATAAACAGAGTGTAAAATACCTGGGATTCCAGTTAACAGGTACCAAACGTGCACTAGGGACAGAAAGAAAAAAAACAATGTGCCGCATACCCCAACTAAAGACCAAAAAACAAGTCCGTAAATTCCTGGGAGCTGCAAGTTTCTGCCGCCTGTGGATCCCCAACTTCGCAGAAATTGCCAAGCCGCTTCATCAAGCAACCAAAGAAAGAAAATTAGACTCCTTTCATTGGGAAGAAGAGCAAACCGCAGCGTTTCTGAAATTAAAGACTCTGCTAATAGAAGCTCCTGCACTGAGCCTGCCAGATCATAGTAAGCCTTTTCTAGCTGTTTGTATATGAATATAATTAAACAGCAACAAGAGTATTGGTCCAGACCTTTGGCTCATGGCTAAGGCCTGTGGCCTACCTCTCCAAGCAACTCGACCCTGTGGCCTGCGGCCTACCCCCATGCCTGAAAGCAGTGGCTACCACCGCAATGCTAATAGCAGAAGCAGACAAGCTGACCCTTGAACAAGTTCTTTATGTCAAGGTGCCCCATGCTGTCAAGGCTCTGCTGGATGTCAAAAAAAGTTACTGGTTTAGCAACAGCCGGATAACGAAGTACCAAGCCATGATGTGTAAAAATCCACAGGTTCATTTAGACCTCATCGCTACCTTAAACCCTGCTACTCTACTGCCTGACTGAAAAGAATCCAAATCATAAATGCCTCCAAGTCATAAAAGAAGTGTTCAGTAGCAGGCCAGATTTGAAAGACGTACCCCTAAACAAATACGATCTACAGCTATTCACTGATAGTAGCAGCTACATGGATAATGAAAAAAAGGCTCCAGCTATACAGTAATCTCAACAGAAGAAATTATTGAAACAAAGCCACTGCCAGGCCATACATCGGCACAACTAGCTGAAATAACAGCTTTAACCAGAGCCCTTGAAACTTCTGAAAGCAAAAAAATAAATATCTATACAGATTCCAAATACGCCTTTATGACAGTCCATGCACATAGTGCACTCTACAAAGAAAGAGGCCTACTCATGTCTTCAGAACAACAAATTAAATATGCTGCAGAAATCACGGCCCTCCTGGAAGCAATGTAGAAACCAAGTGCTGTCAGCATCATGCACTGTCGTGGCCATCAAAAAGGCCGTGATAAAATTCCAAAAGATAACAGACGCGCAGACCAGGCCGCAAAAGCAGCTGCAAAACCGCCACTACCAACAGAAGCAGAAGCTCAGCTAAAGTACTGATCTGCAAGCAAGAGCCTCAATTTTCCATGCCAAATTCCGAGTTCTACATGAATTTAAAAAAGTTTGAACCCCACGGCAAGTTCATTGAAATAATATTGAACAAATAGCAAGATGATTATGAACTGTTAAAACTCAATTATGATTATATTCCAATGGCTTTTCCCAACTCGAACACAGGCCGAAATTTTTATTTTATTCCCTCTTAATCCGCAAGAGACACGTCTAATAGTTAACACCTCAGAAGTTCAGCAAAGACTGCGCAGAGTCTGCAAGATGATGCTGAAATTCTTCGGCGTAAAAATAGTGAGAGGATGGAAGACAAAGAAACAATTGAAGTTGAACGAGCAGAGAAATTTCGCGTCACATTTTGAAAATTTGACAATCAATTCTCCAATAATCTACGAATCACACGAATACTGCACAGTCTGGGAGAATTGGGAGCAGAAGAATATCAAGTCCCACTGGTGAGGTTCTTCCTCAAGGAGATCCTTATCAAGAACAGACTGCCAAGAATGAAGAAAAGTGCAATGAATTTTTTTTATACCAGCAGTAAGAGATTCACAAGACAGACAAGATTTGTTATTTTGAGAACAGGCCCATCGGGCTACCCCAATGGTATTATTACAAATAGATTTTACAGTGCTGCCACCCTGCAAAGGATACAAATATTTACTAGTGATGGTGTGTATTTTGACAGGATGGGTAGAAGCCTTCCCAACTAGAACTGAAAGAACGACAGAAGTGGTAAAGAGTCTAATGAAAGAAATAATACCACGTTACGGATTTTCACTCGAGATAGGGTCGGACAATGGCCCTGTATTTATCCAGAACTGTTTATAACAATTTGCCCGGCTACTGGGCATCACCTGGAAGCTATAGACCGCCTACAGGCCCCAAAGTTCGGGAAAAGTTGAAAGAATGAACCGTACCCTAAAGATTTTGATGTCCAAACTGTGCCAAGAGACGTCACTAGGCTGGTTGGACTTGCTGCGATAGTTTTTTTCACATTAGGTGCAGACCAACCCCCCAATTGAAGCTAAGTCCGTACGAACTTATGTTTGGACGGCCAACCCCTCTGATTAATGGACTAAGGGGGGACCTTCGGGCATTGGGAGAAACTAAACTAAATGATCAGGTAGTAATGCTGGGTAAATCAATGCAGAAATTAAATACTTGGGTGGGGATAATATACCGCATTTTCTGTATCCTTCATTGTATAAATATTGTCCGGGTGACTCAGTATGGGTAAAAGAGTGGAAAAATGATCCACTAGATCCAAAATGGAAAGGTTTTTATTTTGTCCTGTTATCAACCCCTATAGCAGTAAAGGTTGCCGAGGTGGTCCCGTGGATATATCACTCCAGGGTAAAAGCAGCCGCAGCCAGTCCTGAACCAACATGGAAGGTTGTTACCAACGAAGAGACCAACCCACTGAGGCTGAAGCTGACAAAGACCACAGCCATGAGCACCTAAATGATCCTAACCCAGATAATAACAGAGGATCAACAAGTGGGTGTTTTGATGGGCACAGGTCCTGACCACCCGCCAACGGGGGATATCCACAGGGTGTTTTTTAGGGGCCCGGCCCCCACCTCTTGATTATCCAGAAATGTTTTTTAATTTTTGAAATTCCGGTGGAAGAGATTGGGTTTATGTGACTGTAAAAAGAATTGCCCAAGGAATTCTGACACTCGGGGCATTTGTGGTGCTGATTTTATATTTTGCTAATTTGATTTATGGACTCTCGCGTGGAGTATGCTCTAATTGTACGGGCAATGTGGGAAAGTGGATATTTCCCATATCTGGAATGGTACGCACCCGGTGATGGAGAACCGTACCATGTGGAGACAAAACGAGAGGCGCTATCTGGAACCAACCCAAGAGGACATTTACTTGTGCAATTCAAATATGACTATGCTAAAAAGTCTGGGCAAATTGTATGCTGGGTGTGTAGTAGACTGCACCCAGAGACAATTTATATACCATTTGCCTCTGTTCCAATGAATTTGAGTATGTTTGTATCAGGGAAAAGACAGAATCAGTCAGTCCCGGGTACCCTATATAATAGGACCAGTGTATCCACCAGAATGGTGTTTTCACTAGGACCAGATAAAGAAACAAATAACGAGAGTGGGTTATGTAACTCAAGTCAGTTCAACTGAGTATTATATATTTATATATTTAAACAGGACAAAAGGCGAATTATTTATATATACGATACAGGCAACTCACTAGAGACCAGAGGCGGTGATTGGGAATGTGACCAATGGGAGGCAGGGTGCAAGTGGATATGATGAGACGGCTGAGAACACTTGCGATAGAGATATCAAAGGAACACTATATTCATCACCATTTATAGTGACAGGAGGGTACCAGGTGTGCTGTGAAAGGGTGTGTTACACATGGGTACCACCAACAATAACGGGAATGTGTTATTTGGCTAAGCTGGTCCCAATCCAGAAACTAAGGGGAGAAGACACAAACACAGACACAGAACTACACCCTAGGTACCCACTGGTGTTTGAAAGACCGAAAGAGAGAATTGTTTGCGAAGATGGATCGAATATGGACATGGTTGCCAGCATGGACTGGATGGGGAGGAGAGATGATGAGGAGATTGAATAGCTATGTCAATCTGATGGCGAGATTCTGAATAGAACCAGTATGGATATCCAGCTGCTGAATCTGGAAATGCGTGAGTTACGAAAGGTGCAAATGATATATGAAATGGCGCTTGAGCAGATCAGTGCGGCCTTGAATGGATTGTGTGAAATGACAATGCACTATGAATGTTGCACCTTCATCAGAAACACTACACACGAAGTCCCAGACTATTACCAGGTAATTCAAGATCATCAGGAGAAGGTAGCACAGTTGCAGGGCACAGCCAGAAGGATTGCTGCCGAAGGCTGGAATCCGCTCCGTGGGTTTGGAGCAATGGGAGAATGGTTTGGTTCTATTTTGAGATTCATCTCAAAGATTGGATCCATGATACTTATGATAGTGGTGATTTTGATCATAGGGATACTGATATACCGTATAGGGCTATGTTTATAGCCACTGTGTAAAACAGTACTGATATCTACACAAACACAGAAGATACCACTGATAATTCCACAGGGTATGTTCCCAGTGAAAGAAACCGCCCCTTTTTCAGTAGTTTCAGAATAGTGGAGTGTAATGGCTACAAGCGCCAGGAAAAGATCCTGACACTTGAGCCAAGGGGGGAATGAAGTGGAAATAGGCTAGAAGACGGCCGCCATTGTACACAGGCGGCCATCTTGTTCAGAATATTGGTTCACTATATAACTAGACAGTTTGTAGCTGAAACTAGAATGAGGTATACGTAGAAATTTAGGAATGCGTTTAGATTAGCAGAAAAGCAATTAAAGTTTTATGAAAGATCTTTGCTGTTTCTGGCACGGAGAAGTAGATATTCCAAGGTAGTTGGGGCCTGCGGAAAGACGAAGGAGTATAGAAGACCGGGCCCCAGGCCATCTGAATAAACATAGCCGATAGGGAGGGAGGCACTGCCCGGAGAAAGACAGCACAAACAAATCACAGACTGTCAAACTAACGAGAAGTATATCAATTTATAGTTATATGTGGAATGTTCTTTGTGTTCGAATTAATGATGGGAGGTATTAACCCACGTGGGGTGGAATAGAGTGTCATAGGGAGGTGGGCTAATGGGGATGTACCTAATTATGTATTTGGGGCATAAAACCTCATGTCTCTGTGTAATCGGGGCTCACTCTAAGCGATTCAATCCTGTGTGAGCACTTATGTGACGACACAATAAACTCTTGCCTTTCCTGAAGAGACTCGTGTTTGGACAATCCTTGCTTGTGTCTGGTCCGGCGCCGTTAATGAAGTGAACCTGTCTGACTCCGGCTACACTCCCCCCTCCCTTTCAGGCGCTTCCTCCGCACATGCGGGGGGGCGCCTGAATTAGATGTCATTGCGCCGCCGCAATGACATCTAATTGCTCCGCCGGGGTCCTGGAGTGCTGGGCTGACATCCAAGATGTCAGCCCGCACCGGGGGGCGCAGCAATAGCACAGGAGAACCACTTGGCTGGACGCGCTGAGCGTGTCCATAGCAGCCAAGTGGTTAACTGGTGTTTGAAAAAAAAAATTCAAAATAACATCTAAGGCTAGGGTCAGATGAGTGCATTTTGTACGGACTGTGCGCCCGTGCAGTATGGACGTACTTACTGACTGACAACAAGGTAGTGGCCAAACAGTCCGTTTTTTTCACTGACGTAGTTTTTGACTGATGTAGCAGGGAAAATAAATTACAATGAAAAAACAGTCTGTCCGTCAAAAATGCTGGACGTATAAATGCAGTCCATCTGACCTCGTTTCATCACTCACATACAAAGCTACACGGACGTTGCGGACGTGGCGCACTCCGCACGTCCGTTCTAGCTGTATTACGTTCTTGTCTAACCTGCGTCCGTTTGCTGCGTCCGCCATGCATCCGCACTTCCGTGCGGACGTACTTCGTGTGTGGGGCTCCATTGGTCAGAATGCTATGCTGCCACGGACATACAAATGTGCGGCAACACGGACGTGATAACTGTGCTCATCTGACCCCAGCCTTAAGCAATGTTATTTTTCACCTCGGGATTAAACATTCACAGGGTTATTCAGAGAGCGGTGAAAAGCAGGAGAATAACTGGAGAAGTGAAAATTCTAGGTCAAAATAGCCAAACCAGAAAATTTCTCCCATTTATCTCACTTTCCAAATCGGCTATTTGGTCTAGATTGTTCTCTTCTCCTGCCAGTTCTCCTGGCTTTCACCTCTCTCTCAGGGTTGTTCAGAGAAAGGTGAAAACCAGGAGAATGGCAGGAAAAGAGAACAATCTGGACCAAATAGCCGATTTGGAAAGTGAGATAAGGCTAGGGTCAGACTAACGCATTTTTCACAGCGACCGTCAAAAAGTGCGTCCGAACGCATTGCCTTATTTTTTCACGGAATGCGCGAAAACGGTCATACGATGCGCATTTTTGTGTGTGATTTTTTACGGATCCAAACCAGGAAACTTTGGGTGTCTGGACGTTATGTTGGCCGGACATGAGCAGGGTCTGACGTCTCCAAATCACGCACACATGCCGCTAGTGGACGCAGCGCACTCTGTACGTCCGTACTAGCGGTTCTGCGTTCTCGAAAAAATGCGTTCATTTTCCACTTGCGTTGCGCAGCCGGACTTTCGTGCGACCGTACTTCGTATATTGGCTGTCATTGCCCGTCATTTGCTGCTAGTGCGGCCGTGATTAAATGCGCCTAAACGCATGTTAAAAATTCGCTAGTCTGACCCCAGCCTTAATGGGAGAATTTTTCTGGTTTGGCTATTTTGACCTAGAATTTTCCATTCTCCAGTCATTCTCCTGCTCTACACCGCTCTCTGAATAACCCTGACAGGGTTATTCAGAGAAAGGTGAAACTCAGGAGAATGACTGAAGAGAAAATTCTAGGTCAAAATAGCCAAACCAGAAAAATTCTCCCATTTTTCTCACTTTCCAAATCGGCTATTTGGTCTAGAATTTTCCATTCTCCAGTCATTCTCCTGCTTTTCACAGCCAAAAAATCAGTAAACTTTTTCTGCGTGTCCGAAAATGTGTCCTCTTTTCATACAGACTGCCGCCCCAAGCAGTTGTTTATGGATAGATTAAAGGAAAAGCATTTACCGTCCTTTGAAATGTCATTTTTTGGTTTTTACATATTTCTATACATCCTAGAAATCCGCCACTTCACGGGCAGGTTATGGGGACCTCCTAGGCACGATATTTGAAGGAATTTTTCGTTTTTATTTTTAACCCTTATTTCATGGAAAACTCACTGTCCCTTTAAAAACTTTTTTTTTTTTACATTTTGTCCTTGTTTCCTGTCACCCAGGGCACTACCCGGACCCCCATACACCTTTTATGGCAAATATCTAGCATATATGCCCTCTTGGAGGGCACTCTAAGGCTAGGGTCAGACGAGCGTGATTTCTACGGACTGTACGTCCGTGCAGTACGGACATCGTCAGTACGGAAGACGCAGTAGTGGTCACACAGTCCGTGATCACGTCAGTGATCACATCCGTGATTAGTGACGGATCAATATAAAAAGTGAAATGTGAGAAACCAAATCAATTGCAGATGAAAAAACCAAGGGAAGGGGTATAAAAAGCCATTTTGGGGAAGGTGGGGTTTTCCAAAGATGGATGCAGTCGAAGTATTCGTGTTTGCTGCAACGGGGTACCTGTACCTGAAGAACAAGCGAAAACGGCGATCATGGGTTCATCCCATAAACGCTGCCAGATGCACGCATGGCCACTTTGTCACGCTGTACAGGCCACTGCGAGAGAGGGACCCGACGAAGTTCTTCAACTACCTGCGGATGTCCATCCCCTCCTTTGACGAATTGTTGTCGACGGTACGTGAGCCGTTGATGAAGAGGGACACCAATATGAGGGACGCCATTCCACCCGAGGAGATGCTGGTCATCACGTTGCGGTAAGTAACAGCAAACACCAGCATTCATATTTTCGGTGCCAGCCAGCAGAGATGTGCTCGATGTCCAGAGCCCCCATTTTCAGTGTGTTGTGATATGCCCACCAGCCCATTTGCACAAGCATACCCACACACATTGCATAATATCACACATACTCAATAATGAATGACAGACAACAGTGACAGCAACATAAATCTTTTATCCACAAGAAATGGTAATACTAAACCAAATAACATTAACACACCATATGTTGCTGAACATAACATAAATCAGACATAAAATAAAGAGTCCACGAACATGTGGCAAACAACAATGCAGAGCATAAAACAAGTGCATGAGCACGAAACTAACTACAAATCCTCATAATGAGGAGCATCCTCATCATAGGGATCGGGCATGTAACCTTGGTATGCAGGCTGATAGGGTGGTTGTGACCTGGCACCAGGGGACATGGGTTGGTGTGGAGGCTCCGGCCGCCGGTAATAACCACCAGCATATTGTGCCCTGGGAGGCACAGGTGGTACTGCAGGCTGGCTCAAGATGCTGTGTATGGTGTCCAATGTCCTTCTTCGGTACTCCATCTTCTGAGCCAGGCTCATCTGGTGCAACATGGGGAGACACGAATGATGGAACGACATGTCATCGTCATCCCAGAACCTGCAGCGTGGAGGTGGTGGTGGTGGATTGTGACCATCCATGAATGTCACCATGGCACGCTCAAATTCACCACCCGGTGCCCTTCTCCTTTTCTGGCCCGGCCTGGTGGTGTCAGCCCTTGCAGTAGGCAGCGGTCTCCTCCTCCAACTGCGAGTCTGCTCCGGCCTCTTCCGTCTCTTGTGAGCAGGTGGCAGTAGCACATGGCTGCACGTGTTGCTGTGCCCTGGATGTGGATGGGAGATCGATGCTGCCCACCATAGGTCTTGGTTACAGGGTCCGTTGCAGGAATGACAGCTGCTCAGCATAAATGTAACTGCTGGCACTCCTCGCCGCTGATCCAGAGCGTGCCGCTCCCGCATCTTTTTTGAGGACCCTTGTGTAGTTGTCCCTGACTGTCCTCCATTTCGCGATGACTTCATGTGCTGCAAAACAGAAGAATGATATTAGGTGCGACTCACGGAATCTGATCATAACTCACATTTATTTCTCCTTTTTTGATAGGTATCTTGCCAGTGGATGCAGTCTGCAGGACCTGCATTATAATTTCCGCGTTGGCAGATCTACAGCTGGGGAGATCGTCCGCAAGGTGTGCCAGACAATTTGGGACACGATGAGGGAAGAATGTTTGCCAACACCCACAGATGCGGCATGGGCGCAAATTGCTGCAACATTTTTGGAGCGAGCAAACTTTCCGAATTGCCTGGGAGCCGTGGATGGCAAACATGTCCGTATAGTGAAGCCACTGCAGAGTGGCTCACTGTATCACAATTATAAAAAATATTTTTCCATTGGCCTACTGGCAGTGGCAGATGCCAACTATAATTTTGTCTGTGTGGATGTGGGGTCATACGGGAAAGATTCAGACTCCACACTGTTCAGGAACTCCACACTGTGGAATGCAATAGAAAGTGGGACACTGCACATCCCCGGACCCGCACCTTTGCCTGGCACAGATGTGCGAGTCCCCTACACCTTTGTAGGGGATGAGGCTTTTGGACTTTCTACGCATCTCCTGCGGCCATACTCTGGGACACACCTGACTGTGACAAAGCGGGTGTTCAATTATAGGCTGTCGCGTGCGAGACGGTATGTCGAGTGTACCTTTGGCATACTGAGCAACAAGTGGAGGATTTTCCATAGGCCACTAGATGTGCACATCGATTTTTCTGTAGATATAGTGAAATGTTGTTGTGTGTTGCATAATTTTGTTCGTGCGCGGGATGGTTTTAATTTTGATGACTCCTTGTCTGTTTGTGGTTTGGAGGAATTTATTAATGATGACGTTATGCCTGTGAATCGACACAGCAACAGGCATCGTGATGCACTGGCAAACTATTTCACTAGCGAAGCAGGACAGGTGCCCTGGCAGATGGGGAGCATTTGACATGTGACGTTCATGAATTTGTTAGCCATTTACATTTTGTTTGGATTAATAATGTGCATTTCATTATGAATAAAATAATCATGTACTCACTCTGTACTTTCTGTTCATGCTCAGACCATGTGTCGTATGCAGGGTACACCGCTCTCGTTACATCAGCCCATGCGTTCGCCTTGCTGATCTTGTCCTTGTATAGGTTGCTGGCAGTGTCCCACAATTCGGGGTGCTCACGCACTTCGGTGAACAGCCTCTCGACGTCCATGTCACCTGCAGCGTCCAGTGTCCAGGATAAACTCTCCGGCCCCTAGAATATACTACAGCCACACCAGGAATGTTCTGGAGTCTGGACGTGATGTAGGCCGCAGAACAGGTGCGTCTGACGTCTCCACCTCATGTACACAGGCCGCTAGCCGGCCGCAGTGCATTCTGTGCGGCCGTTCTAGCGGTTGTACGTTCTTGCCTGCCTTGCGTCCGTGGGCCGCGGCCGTTGTGCGTCCGCAGTTCAGTGCGGACGTACTTCGTGTAACGGGCTCCGATGGGCTTCCTGTCATGCTATCACGGACGTACTTTTAGGCGCAATCACGGACGTGAACACTACGCTCGTCTGACAGCAGCCTAAAAACTGAATTTTCAGCCCCATTGACTTGTATGGGGTTCGAGTTCGGGTTCGGGTTCGGATCCGAACATTTGGAAAGTTCGGGTTCGGCTTCGAACCGAACTCGGGGAGTGTTCGGCTCATCCCTAATTTTCACACATGGATTGGTCACTACACAGTCCAGACCTTAACCCCATTGAGAATCTTTGGGATAATGTGCTGGAGAAGACTTTACGCAGTGATACACAGAATAAAAAAAAGGGCATTAATATAGAAAAGAGGGGGGAAATGGGTATGTATCTTATGAAAGAACTGTCATTCCCACATAGGAAGACTCATAAGGTATGTCTAATCTGGAACAATGTGTCAGGCGATGATAACAAATAATAATGATTTAGGCTAAGAGGCGCCTTTATGTTTGCACAGAGTGATGGAATTTGCAATTTGGAATAGGATGTAAACACCCGAGCCGTTTTATGTACACATCAGGTTCACTTTTATTGATCACCAGGTTCACTTGCCAAAAGTAAAGAGGATGGAGACGGCCCTGGGAGTCGCTAGCAACACGGCCGCTAGCAACAATGGACAAGCCAAACCAGACTAACTTGTCCAAGGTCCACAAGCTAAAACGCAACCAGACAGAATCATCTGATTAGTCCATGCATTTCATGTCACCTGCCTACACATTCTGTATTATTTGTCTGCACTGACCGAGCGTGACGTGCGCGCCAAGCTGACTCAGGAATTCATGCTCTGTGGATATACCAGAAATTTTGTGTATGCAGCGGATTCCTTTTTTTCTCCATCCTTGCGATGTTAACCTACAGAACTGTCCAAAAAACTATGACCTGGATAAAGGAGGAAGAAAGGGCAAATAAACGAGATTACTACTACTCCGTAAGTAACAAGGATTTATTTAAGACCTGTAGCGGGTTATTCCCTAAAACCAGTGAGTGGATAAACCAATGTCATAGGAAAAAACTTACTTGCAGCGATTCCACCCCAAAAATAGGCAATTCTCCTTTCTAATTCAACATTTAGGGAATAACCCACCTATATGTATGTGTGCCACTAACTCCCCTATATGTGAGCCAATAACCCATCTATACGTCTGCCACTCACCCACCTATATGTGTGCCAATAACCCACCTATACGCTTGCCACTAACCCATCTATATGTGTGCCAATAACCGGATGTGTGCCTCTAACCAACCTATATGTCGGCCACTAACCCACCTATATGTGTGCCAAAAAAACTGATGTGTGCCACTAACTCCCCTATATGTGTGCCAATAACTCCCCTATATGTGTGCCACTAACTCCCCTATATGTGTGCCAATAACCCATCTATACGTGTTCCACTCACCCACCTATAGGTGTGCCACTAACCCACCTATATGTGTGCCAATAACCCACCTATATGTTTGCCACTAACCCACCTATATGTGTGCCAAAAACCGGATGTGTGCCACTAACCAACCTATATGTCAGCCACTAACCCACCTATATGTGTACCAAAAAAATGGATGTGTGCCACTAACCAACCTATATGTGCCACTAACCCACCTATATGTGTGCCAATAACCTACCTATACGTGTGCCACTAACCCAACTATACGTGTGCCAATAACCCACCTATACGTGTGCCACTAACCCACCTATATGTGTGCCAATAACTCACCTATATGTGTGCCACTAACCCCCCTATATGTGTGCCACTAACCCACCTATATGTGTGCCACTAACCCCCCTATATGTGTGTCACTAACCCACCTATATGTGTGCCAATAACCAGATGTGTGCCACTAACCCCCCTATATGTGTGTCACTAACCCACCTATATGTGTGCCAATAACCAGATGTGTGCCACTAACCCACATATATGTGTGCCAATTAGTGAAGAAATGTTACACACATAAAATAATTAATCTGCAGCTTTAGAGAATTTTTAGTGGCACATTTATATAACTTCACAGCTCTCGCCTTTATCTTCCTTCTTTGCTTTCCCATAAAACGCGATACATTTTAGCAATACAGGTTTAGTTACTCCTTATAAGGGGTTATTCAGAGAGCACTGAAATGTCACCGACATTTCGGCGCTCTCCCATTCGCCGCACGTTGGAAAGTTAAATTTACAGACCCTGCGGCGATTCGAACCCGCCGAATGCCGTAGATCAACCCACCGAACGCATCCTCAAACCACCGCAAAACAAACAAATCGATTCATAAAACTCAAAATGCAAACGCAAACCCGCCAAAAATGCCGACGACACGCTGAACAGATCGCTGAAGCGATCCTCAAACCGCCGATGACCTGCCGAATGCAGCCGACAACCCGCCAAACACTGGCGGAAAAAGCCGACCAGCTGCCAAATGCCGCTAAAAAAAGCCGACCAGTCCCCGAACCGGGGTAAATAAACCACACAACTTTTGAAAGGCGTTTTTTAAAAAAAACTATTGTATTAAAATGCCTTCAAATAATGTATAAGGTCCTATGAATAACAATAAAAAGATCTACGCTGTCCTCCAACCCTAAACGGCTCTGGTCCACCTTCAACACCCTCCTCCACCCACCTGCACCTCCCCCCTCAGCTGCCTTCAGCGCTCAAGACCTGGCAGACTACTTCCTCAGTAAAACTCTAACTATCAGAAGCAACATCCCAACACAAGATAGTTATCTGCCACCTCCACTCCCACAGGTCCCCTCTGCCACCCTCTGCCGCTTCCTCCCAACCACTGAGGAGGAAGTCAATTCCTTATTGTCCTCCTCACATCTCACCACGTGCCCGCTCGACCCCATTCCCTCACATCTAATTCCTCCCCTCTCCTCCTCCCTCACCCCTGCTCTCACACACATCTTCAACCTATCTCTCTCCACTGGCTCCTTTCCATCCGCCTTCAAACACGCGCTAGTTACCCCTTTACTAAAGAAACCATCCCTAGACACCAACTCTCCATCCAACTACCGCCCTGTATCCCTGCTTCCCTTCACATCAAAGCTCTTAGAAAAACTAGTCTTCAACCGCCTCTCCCTCTTCCTGTCCTCCAATTCCCTACTTGACCCCCTGCAATCTGGCTTCCGTCCGCTACACTCAACTGAAACTGCCCTCACCAAAGTCACCAACGACCTCCTAACTGCTAAAAAACACGGCCACTATTCTATTCTCATCCTGCTTGACCTCTCGGCTGCTTTTGACACTGTTGACCACCCCCTCCTTCTACAGACCCTCAACTCTCTGGGTCTCGGTGACACTGCACTTGCTTGGGTTGACTCCTATTTATCCAACAGGTCCTTCTGTGTGTCCTTTGCTGGTAACTCCTCCTCTTCATTGCCTCTATCTGTTGGTGTACCTCAAGGCTCTGTCCTTGGTCCTCTGCTCTTTTCCATCTACACCTCCTCCCTGGGCAAAATCATCAACAGCTTTGGCTTTAATTACCACCTCTACGCTGATGACACTCAGATCTACCTCTCTACCCCTGATCTCTCTCCCCCTGTCCTTTCAAAAGTCAGTGACTGTTTATCTGGCATCTCCTCCTGGATGGCCTCCCACCACCTAAAGATCAACATGTCAAAGACTGAGCTCCTACTTATTCCTCCCTCCAATGCCTCCCCACCTCCTGACTTCTCTATCACGGTGGAGGGTATCACCATCTCCCCATCAAACCAAGTTCGCTGTCTTGGAGTTACACTGGACTCTGCTCTTTCCTTCATCCCCCACATCAAGTCTCTTTCCTCCTCCTGCCGATACCAACTGCGTAATATTTCCAGAATTCGGCCATTTCTTACCGCTGTCACCACAAAACAACTCATACACGCCCTGGTAATCTCCCGACTCGACTATTGCAATAATCTCTTATCTGGCCTCCCTCTGTCCCGCCTCTCCCCCCTACAATCCATCCTGAACGCCTCCGCCAGGCTAATTCACCTCACCCGCCGCTCTGTCTCTGCCGCTCCCCTCTGCGAGTCCCTTCACTGGCTCCCCATCCACTGCAGAATTAAGTTCAAAATCCTTATCCTTACCTACAAAACCCTCACTAACTCAGCGCCCCACTACCTGTCCTCCTAATCACCAAATACACCCCAGCCCGCTCCCTAAGGTCAAACAGTGACCTGCGCCTAGCTTCTCCCCGCATCACCTCTTCCCATGATAGACTGCAGGATTTCTCACGCGCAGCCCCCACTCTCTGGAACGCTCTCCCTCGTGCTGTCAGACTTTCCCCTAACTTCTCTTCCTTCAAACGCTCCCTGAAAACATTCCTATTTAGGGAAGCCTACCACCCAACTCACTGACGCAACCATCAATCACTCTCACCTTACAGTCCTCTCCACCTGTTTCCAACCCCAACCCTCCTAGATTGTGAGTTCCTACGGGAATAGGGCCTCATCTCCTCCTGTACTGTTTGTCAAATGTTGTTCAATGTATTGTAGCCCTGTCTGTACTGTGCTTATTGTACAGCGCTGCGGAATATGCTGGCGCTTTATAAAATAATAATAATAATAATCTGTTACAGAAGAAAAAGGCATTTTAAAAAAATCAGGGAAACAAATTTCGCTGAAAAAAATGCAGAAAATGCCTAAAAATATATTAATAAAGAGACTTTTTGCTGCAAATGAAAAGCATAAACGTTTGAATAAATATTTTATAAAAACAAGGAATTTGTTTTACATTGAAACCTACGGGATTCACCGGCTTAAACCTGTCAAATGAAACCATGAAAAATCAGGGCATTTCACTGACATTTCGGTACTGTTCGCCGATGCCAATTCTTTGTGAATAGACTTTTATAGTTTTGAGTAATGCGGCATTTGTCGGCGCTGCAATACCAGCTATTTTTGTAAGTGATTGCAACTTCGGTGCTTTGTGAAAAACCCCTATCCTGTTTCAGGAGCTGTAAGGAGGGAGTAACGGCTCCTAGTGCTAAAGAACCCATTTAACATATGATCTCACCAAATTCCTTGTGGTTTGCGGGGTGGTTGCTGGGATCTGTGGCATGCTAAGTTTGATGGCATGCTGGGGGTTGGAAGGGAGAGCCCAGCAAGTGGCTCCAAAATTTCTGGTAGCAGCTCTGTTCAGAAAATATGGACAGTTTATTAGACTTCATTATTTCATTGGTTAAGACTGGGGTCAGACGAACGCAGTGTGATCGCGCGTGCAGCCGCACTTTATCATGGCCGTAGTAGCAGCAAATGACGGCCAATGACGGCCAATATACGAAGTATGCAGCCGCGCAACGCAAGCGGCAAATAAACGCATTTTTTCGAGAACGTGATACCGCTCGTACTGACGTACAGAGTGCGCTGCGTCCACTAGCGGCGTGTGCGTGATTAGGAGACGTCAGACGCTGCTAATGTCCGGCCAACATAACGTCCAGACACAAAAAGTGTTTTATTGATGATCCGTACAAAATCACGGACGAAAATGCGCATCGTATGACCGCTATCGCGTATTCCGTGAAAAAAATACGTCCATTCGTTCGAACGCACTTTTTCACGGACGACGTGAAAAATGCGTTCGTCTCACCCTAGCCTTATACGTTCGTACAGGGGCCGACTGACAACTAATGGGGTCTTCTTGTGACCTGCCCACATAACGTCACACCCATACAAAACACCACCTATACAACACAACACCCACATGTACATTGTTGTGTTAAAGAATTTATTTCTTCACACAATTTTCAAAATAATGATTTTACTGAGTAAAGAAAATGCACTTGGGGAATCCATTGTGCCCCCTCCAGACTTACAGATGGCGACCGCTCTGCTGCGGCAGCCATCAAACACTCATTGCAGCTAAGGTTGCGCCGTGCCACCGTGGCAGAGAAGGTCCCTGTGACGAACGTGGGAAACTGCTGATCACTTTTCAGGTTTATAAGATACTGGACATAACTGATACACTTGTATATACTGCACATTACAGAGCTCCACAGCAATAAAACCATATAACATGGCCCACAGTGGCCATCATAAGGTTACAAAAATAGGACGTGGGATACATTGGCGCTTAAAGGGATATTCTAAGCAACATGACCACCTAAGCTATTTTAGGTGGTCATGATGCCAAGAGTATCCTGCCCTCTGTCCCCCCTCCCTCCGCTCAGCGGTTCAGCTGTAAATGCTGAAAACAGCTGAGAGAGGCGGAGAAGTTTACTCCGCCCTCCCAGCTGTCAGTCAGCAGAGCGGGAATCATATTTCCCGCTTCTGCTGACTTTTGCCGAGTAGGAGACGTCATCGCGCTTTCAGCGCGATGACGTCTCCAACTCACCGCAGAAGCTGGCGGCTCCCTCTGAGGGTTAGTGTTGCGCGCATCCTCTTCCGCGCAACACTAATCCTCAGAGGGAGCCGGGAGGAAGCCTGCCGATTGGCTGGCTTATGTGAGAGGCGCGCATGCACGCTTCTCACGTAAACCAGAAGACAAGAAGCATGAAGAAGGACGGGAGCGGAAGAGGAGGGAGGTGAGTATATAAAAAAAAAAAAAAACGCAGCTGGAAACAAGAGGATTTTAGGGTATTACAGTATTACAGTTACACAAAAAAAACCAAAAACTATTTATTAAGGGAATAGGGATAGGTTAGGATTAAAGAACGGGGGGGGGGGGGGTGATTTTTTTGTTAGAGTGTTCCTTTAAGCAATTGATGGACATATATTGTGAACTACATCCCCATAATTTTCTTTATCAGAGCTTAGGGTTATAAACCTTGTAAAACATCTTTACTGGGTTAAAAATTGTTGATATCTTGAGAGTTAAGAGTTGTTAGAATCTTTAAAGGGTTAAAATCTTAAAATGTATGCTACTGTTAAAGTCTTTGAATGTGTGAGTTTGCTGGCTCTCCTCCTAGTGTGTTACTGTGTTATGTATCTTGTCTTGAGAAGCACCCACCATGCTTAGGTTGAGTGTTGCCCTCCCTTCACCTTTCCAAACTGGTGTTTATCCCTTTCGCTGCTGAGCCATTTCACAGCTCTGTGCTGCGCTCATTTTTACCGCTTTCACTCATCATGTTTAAACGTGTTTTAAAGACACGTTTTATTATACCACCCAGACATATTATATATCGTTCTTTCCGGCAGACTCATAATATATCATTATTATATGTATACGTCATGACCTGCCTGTATATTATAACAAAAAATTTCATAAAATTAAAATTTTCAATAATTTACAGCATGTAAAGTGTTTTTTTTCACATTTTATCACACGAGCCTTTGCGATTATATTTTCTATGGGTTGCGCTTGTTAAAAAAATTAGAAATAGGGACTCGTTACATTTTTTTGGGGGGAAATTACGCGTTTTTTAGCAAATGCCCCCATTTTAAAATTCTTTGTGCAGCATCATTGTTCACATTATAATTGAAATGGGAACAATATCGCTGCATTAATAAAACAAAAAAAAATGTTTTTTATTATTTTTGTTTTACATTTTACATGGTCATATTTGATGTCAAGGGAAAGGCCATGCTCTGGCCGTTCCAACGATACCAAACATTAACCCCTAGCTGCCACAGATCAGGAGATAGGGGGTTCCAATAAACCCCCTATCTCCACCATAGGTGGCAGTTAACTCCAGAACCTATGCACGATGATCCCAGTCGTCAGGGGGAGATCCCCGAAGCTTGGCCGACATCCACGATGTCGGCCAGCTCCAGGAGGGGACCGCGATACGGTGCCTATTGGCGCCAAATCGCAATCCAGCCCCCTACGGGTTAAAGACAGCCGCCGCTTGGAAGGGCAGTATGTGCCCTTCAAAGCGGTGCGGATGGGGAGGGAGAGAGGTCCAAATGACCCCACCCTCCCCTTCAGGCACCTTCCCCACATTAGCAATGATCATCTCACACCTAACATGAACACACACTCAAACGTGATACATTAATATACTTTATATAGGGAAACATGATTACACACCTGAATACAAGCTTTATAGAGTATGGAACCAATCGGAAGTCAGTTCCCCTGCATATATTTATTTAGTATATGTGTGTATCTGTGTTGTTTATACACATGTGTGCACAGTATACTCTTCGTGATAAAGCATAGATCAGGCAGGTTGCCCATTGAAAGACCAGGAAGCTGTGTGACCCTGGAGGGGTTCAGTTTGTGCACAGGGAGCACTGACTCTGTACTATGCCGCTCTCCCGCTCCCAGACCCCGCAGTGCGTCCTCACTGCCATGGCAACCGTCCATTATAAACACAGGGGCGGGAGCGTTTCGGAGCCCCGCGGACCTCCCATTGGTCTATCGAAGCTCCGCGCCGTCCCTCGCACGTGGGAGTTATCCAATGGCCGCGCTATGTTCCTTTTTTCACCACGTGACTGGTGACAGCAGAACACGCCTCCCCTGATCCGGCGCCTGCGCATTCCTGCCTTTCCGGTCAGTTGCTGGTGACAGCGGTGGGAGCGCAGCGGCTGCCGGATGGTAAGGGAACCTTGACTGCATGAGGGGAGGGAGCACGACTTTTCCGTAACACCCTATTCCCTGTCCTACGTCACCGTGCGGGTCAGCTGCGGGTTTAGGCGCCAACAGTGCACTCCTCATGACCAGCTGAGGTGGGCTATTTACCCATGATGCATTGCAGCTACCGGTTAGCCCTCGGGCTGTGGTGCCAGTGGTAGACTCCCATGATGCTTTGTTATTTTGTCCATTTTTACTGTATCTGGTGTGGTGATTCTAAGCTGGAACTGTCTGGCTTTGCTTTTATTTTGGGGTTATCTGCCCCCCCCCAAACAGAGTAAGACCCCCCCAGCATGGCAGCAGTGTTAAAAATCAGGGCAACACTTTTCATGGACTGCTCAACAGCAAGAGGTGTTACCTGTCAAGCAGTGAGGACATGTGGCGGCTCCAACCTCTCTGTTACACAGTCTGAAGTCGTCGGTAAACCCCAGGGGTAGCAAGGTCCTCCACAACCCCCAGGGTCCCTGGACTTGGATCATCACATCATGCTGTCTCTTCTCTGCACTGGCCCAAGGTCTCCTATAAATCCTGTATCTGGTCCTCCTCCTTATCTTGCACATAATTTTCATAGCAGAAGCTGTGTTACCCACTGTTACTCTGAAGAAAGTCCATTATCTGTCAACAGTGATCAATAAAGCTGTGTAAACGCTCTCGTAGGGATATAATAACCGGGTGTGCTTTCTCAGTAAAATAGCTTGAATTGTTCGCTGTTTATGAACAATCAATTCTGTGCTATGGCAAATCAGCACATTCCACAATCTAGTCTGCAATGGAGGCTCAACGCATTCCACAATCATTCCAATTTGAGCAGGCTCCATTCATTCCACAATCATTCCATTCTATAGAGGCTCAATGCATTCCACAATCATTGCATTCTATGGAGGCTCGTGTATTTCGTAATCATTGCATTCTATGGAGGCTCAATGCATTCCACAATCATTGCATTCTATGGAGGCTCGCCGTATTTCGTAATCATTGCATTCTATGGAGGCGTAACACATTCCACAATCATTCCATTCTATGGAGGCTCAATGCATTCCACAATCATTGCATTCTATGGAGGCTCAATGCATTCCACAATCATTGCATTCTATGGAGGCTCAATGCATTCCACAATCATTGCATTCTATGGAGGCTCAGTGCATTCCACAATCATTCTATTCTGCGGAGGCTCAGTGCATTCCACAATCATTCCATTCTATGGAGGCTCAATTCATTCCATCCTGTGGAGGCTCAATGCATTCCACAATCATTCCATTCTATGGAGGCTCAATGCATTCCGCAATCATTGCATTCTATGGAGGCTCGTGTATTTCGTAATCATTGCATTCTATGGAGGCTCAATGCATTCCACAATCATTGCATTCTATGGAGGCTCGCCGTATTTCGTAATCATTGCATTCTATGGAGGCGTAACACATTCCACAATCATTCCATTCTATGGAGGCTCAATGCATTCCACAATCATTCCATTCTATGGAGGCTCAATGCATTCCACAATCATTGCATTCTATGGAGGCTCAGTGCATTCCACAATCATTCTATTCTGCGGAGGCTCAGTGCATTCCACAATCATTCCATTCTATGGAGGCTCAATTCATTCCATCCTGTGGAGGCTCAATGCATTCCACAATCATTCCATTCTGCGGAGGCTCCGTACATTCCACAATCATTCCATCCTGCGAAAGCTCAGTGCATTCCACAATCATTCCATTCTATGGAGGCTCAATGCATTCCACAATCATTCCATTCTATGGAGGCTCAATGCATTCCACAATCATTCCATTCTATGGAGGCTCAATGCATTCCACAATCATTCCATTCTATGGAGGCTCAATGCATTCCACAATCATTGCATTCTATGGAGGCTCAATGCATTCCACAATCATTCCATTCTATGGAGGCTCAATGCATTCCACAATCATTCCATTCTATGGAGGCTCAATGCATTCCGCAATCATTGCATTCTATGGAGGCTCGTGTATTTCGTAATCATTGCATTCTATGGAGGCTCAATGCATTCCACAATCATTCCATTCTATGGAGGCTCAATGCATTCCACAATATGGAGGCTCAATGCATTCCACAATCATTCATTCTATGGAGGCTCAATGCATTCCACAATCATTCCATTCTATGGAGGCTCAATGCATTCCACAATCATTCCATTCTATGGAGGCTCAATGCATTCCACAATCATTGCATTCTATGGAAGGCTCAATGCATTCCACAATCATTCCATTCTATGGAGGCTCAATGCATTCCACAATCATTCCATTCTATGGAGGCTCAATGCATTCCGCAATCATTGCATTCTATGGAGGCTCGTGTATTTCGTAATCATTGCATTCTATGGAGGCTCAATGCATTCCACAATCATTCCATTCTATGGAGGCTCAATGCATTCCACAATATGGAGGCTCAATGCATTCCACAATCATTCCATTCTATGGAGGCTCAATGCATTCCACAATCATTCCATTCTATGGAGGCTCAATGCATTCCACAATCATTCCATTCTATGGAGGCTCAATGCATTCCACAATCATTGCATTCTATGGAGGCTCAGTGCATTCCACAATCATTCCATTCTATGGAGGCTCAATTCATTCCATCCTGTGGAGGCTCAATGCATTCCACAATCATTCCATTCTATGGAGGCTCAATGCATTCCACAATCATTCCATTCTATGGAGGCTCAATGCATTCCACAATCATTCCATTCTGGGGAGGCTCAATGCATTCCACAATCATTCCATCCTGCGAAAGCTCAGTGCATTCCACAATCATTCCATTCTATGGAGGTGAAACACATTCCACAATCATTTGTTTCTATGGAGGAGAAACACATTCCACAATCATTACATTCTATGGAGGCGCGCGTAACACATTCCACAATCGTTCCATTCTATGGAGGCGTAACACTTTCCATAATCATTCCATTCTGTGGAGGCTCAACGCATTCCACGATCATTTGTTTCTATGGAGGCGCAACGCATTCCATTCTATGGAGGCATAATGCATTTCACAATCATTCTATTCTGCGGAGGCTCCGTGCATTCCACCCTGCGGAGGCTCAGTGCATTCCACAATCATTCTATTCTGCGGAGGCTCAGTGCATTCCACAATCACTCCATTCTATGGAGGCTCAATTCATTCCATCCTGTGGAGGCTCAATGCATTCCACAATCATTCCATTCTATGGAGGCTCAATGCATTCCACAATTGTTCCATTCTATGGAAGTGTAACACATTCCACAATCCTTCCATTCTATGGAAGCGTAACACATTCCATTCTACGGAGGCTCAATGCATTCCACAATCATTCCATTCTGCGGAGGCTCCGTACATTCCACAATCATTCCATTCTGCGGAGGCTCCGTACATTCCACAATCATTCCATCCTGCGAAAGCTCAGTGCATTCCACAATCATTCCATTCTATGGAGGCTACATGCATTCCACAATCATTCCATTCTATGGAGGCTCAATGCATTCCACAATCATTGCATTCTATGGAGGCTCAATGCATTCCACAATCATTCCATTCTATGGAGGCTCAATGCATTTCACAATCATTCTATTCTGCGGAGGCTCCGTGCATTCCACCCTGCGGAGGCTCAGTGCATTCCACAATCATTCTATTCTGCGGAGGCTCAGTGCATTCCACAATCATTCCATTCTATGGAGGCTCAATTCATTCCATCCTGTGGAGGCTTAATGCATTCCACAATCATTCCATTCTATGGAGGCTCAATGCATTCCACAATCATTGCATTCTATGGAGGCTCGTGTATTTCGTAATCATTCCATTCTATGGAGGCATAATGCATTTCACAATCATTCTATTCTGCGGAGGCTCCGTGCATTCCACCCTGCGGAGGCTCAGTGCATTCCACAATCATTCTATTCTGCGGAGGCTCAGTGCATTCCACAATCATTCCATTCTATGGAGGCTCAATGCATTCCACAATCATTCCATTCTTCGGAGGCTCCGTACATTCCACAATCATTCCATCCTGCGAAAGCTCAGTGCATTCCACAATCGTTCCATTCTATGGAGGCGTAACACTTTCCATAATCATTCCATTCTGTGGAGGCTCAACGCATTCCACGATCATTTGTTTCTATGGAGGCGCAACGCATTCCATTCTATGGAGGCATAATGCATTTCACAATCATTCTATTCTGCGGAGGCTCCGTGCATTCCACCCTGCGGAGGCTCAGTGCATTCCACAATCATTCTATTCTGCGGAGGCTCAGTGCATTCCACAATCATTCCATTCTATGGAGGCTCAATTCATTCCATCCTGTGGAGGCTTAATGCATTCCACAATCATTCCATTCTATGGAGGCTCAATGCATTCCACAATCATTCCATTCTGCGAAAGCTCAATGCATTCCACAATCATTCCATTCTATGGAGGCTCCGTACATTCCACAATCATTCCATTCTGTGGAGGCTCCACTTATTCCACAATCATTCCATCCTGCGGAGGTTTAGTGCATTCCACAATCATTTCATTCTATGGAGGCTCAACGCATTCCACAATCATTCCATTCTATGGAGGTGAAACACATTCCACAATCATCTGTTTCTATGGAGGAGAAACACATGCCACAATCATTACATTCTATGGAGGCGCGCGTAACACATTCCACAATCGTTCCATTCTATGGAGGCGTAACACTTTCCATAATCATTCCATTCTGTGGAGGCTCAACGCATTCCACAATCATTTGTTTCTATGGAGGCGCAACGCATTCCATAATCATTCCCTTCTATGGAGGCATAATGCATTTCACAATCATTCTATTCTGCGGAGGCTCAGTGCATTCCACCCTGCGGAGGCTCAGTGCATTCCACAATCATTCCATTCTATGGAGGCTCAACGCATTCTACGATCATTTGTTTCTATGGAGGCGTAACACATTCCACAATCTTCCATTTACTGGAGGTTCATTATTATTATTTATTATTATTCTTTATTTATAAAGCGCCAGCATATTCCGCAGCGCTGTACAATAAGCACAGTATATCCTTTCTGTAGAAGCTTGTCACATTCCACAAGAATTCAATTTTTTGAGGCTCAACGCATTCTAATCATTCCATTTTTTAAGGAGGTTCAAAAGTTTCCACAATCATTCCATTTATTAGAGGCTAAGGGCATTCCACAATCATTCCGTTCTATGGAATCTCACGGTATTCCACAGTCATTACATTGTATGGAGGCTGGACATCTTCCAGCATCAATTCTGTTCTGTGGAAGCTCAACACATTCTACCTGGTGGAAAGCTGTGCAAACCATCAGATTCACATTAGGGTTCCCATACATAGGTCTCCCCAGGAATCTGGACTTTTTATAAACCAATGGAGCAGCCGCCCGAGCATTGGCAGAGAAGTGCCGACAGATCACAGTTACACTTGTGGATTCTCTGATCTCCTGATCATGGAATAGAGGAGGAACTAGAGGCATCCAGATATAACCCCCTGGCTGTATGGTGAGATAAAATGTAAGACTTTACCATGTGAATGGAATTATTAAAAAGAGGTCTCTGAGCTGTTTTAAGGATCTTAGGAAAACCTTTGAAGGATCATGCGTTTTCTCCTTTGATGCAGTGGTGGTGGGCGATTATAGCGAACCTAAACCAATGTGGTGACTGAGCAGAACGAGAGGCCTAGAAAACCAACTCTTTATAAATTACAAGTTAAAAATAAGGAAATTATGAGTCTGTTATCTGGATATTTCAGTATAGACCAAACTGTTAATTTCCATTATTCCTCATTTAGTGAATCAAGCATCTCATGGATCAAATAAAAGGGGCTAGTGACCAGTGTCAGGTAACCTGGAGCCAAGTGCACATGTTTGGCCACTTCACTCGACCAACAAGGTCTTAAAAGTTCCAGATAGCGCAAAAAAATTTCTACGTCACACCAATCCCTCCTGCCTGAGGTCTGTGCCATCCAATGGAGAGAGCGAGAGAATTTAATGGTGCTTGACATCCTATTAATGCCCTGATTTAGGACACAGTGTTATTCTACACCTGGCACCTTGCTATAGTGGGACTCCAGTGCAGGAGTGTATGATGCATTCTTCATGTTTTACCTGTAAATGAGCTATGTACATCTTAACATGTACAGCTTGGAAAAAAGACGAGACAGAGGAGATATGATAGAAACATTTAAATACGTAAAGGGAATCCACAAGGTAGAGGAAGGGAGTATATTTAAAAGGAAACAAAGTAGCAAAACAAGAGGACATAGTCTTAGATTAGAGGGGCAAAGGTTTAAAAGTAACATCAGGAAGCATTATTTTACTGAGGGTGGTGGATACATGGAACAACCTTCCAGTAGAAGTGGTAGAGGCCAAAACAGTAATTGAATTTAAGCAGGCATGGGATAGGCATAAGGTTATCCTAAACAAAAGATAAATCCAGGTAAAGTATCCATGTAATTGGGCAGACTAGATGGGCCGAAAGGTTCTTATCTGCCGACATTTTTCTATGTCTTTAAGCCTTTGCGTGCGCCTTCCTTTTCAGATTGTAGAAACCTTCCTGTGAACATTTTGGGGCGTCTGTCCGCAGACGCACATATTCTTTGTCTGTCAACAGCAAGACACAACATAAGGGCTTCTGTGACCTGTCACAATTTCTGCTTTATACTATGGGCTCTATTTGCATTTAAGCACATTTTGTCAAAAATTTGGTGCATTCACCGTATTGCGATGAAAATGGAGTCGTTGGACATTGGTGAAAAGTGCCAAATTGGCCTCGGCGAATTCCACCGAACTGGAAAAAGAAAAAAAAAAAAATAGGAAGATTTCGATTCTCCTAATAAAAGCTTACATCATTAAAAATGTATCTAAATAATTAAAACTAAAATAGGTCTATTAAAAAATAATAAACAGGGTTATACAGAGAAAGGTGAAACTCTGGAGAACTTTTGGAGAAGTGAAAATTCTAGGTCAAAATAACTGATTTGGAAAGTGAGATAAATGGGAGAGTTTTTCAGGTTTGGCTATTTTGACCTAGAATTTTCACTTCTCAAAGTTCGCCAGAGTTCCACCCTTCTCTGAAAAACCTTGTAGGTCTTTAAAAAAAAATAAAAAAATAAAAATACAGTAAAATT
The DNA here is from genome assembly GCA_009667805.1 of Leptobrachium leishanense. Lineage (NCBI taxonomy): Eukaryota > Metazoa > Chordata > Amphibia > Anura > Megophryidae > Leptobrachium > Leptobrachium leishanense. Next base: position 67,091,194 of record CM019065.1, read on the forward strand.
GTTTTTTTATACAAATAATGGTCTTAAAAAAAATATTAAGTTTATTCTTACATTGAAACGTATTTGATTCACCTGTTTTAACCAGTCTAATTAAAATCGGGTTATTTCACTGCAAATTCGGCAGTCAGAATAACCAAATCATTAGTTATCTATGGGAAATGCTCAGGACAGGAGTGTTTTGGATTTTTTTCAAGCTTGGGAACACAAATTAATTTAGGTAACGTTATAAAGTATGTATATTTTTTTTCTTCATTATGAATTTTCATTCAGAATGTCACCAAGTTTTAAGCACGTACAATGAATAATGATCATCACGGGGTGAAGTGAGACTCGAAATGGGTTGATGGAAGCAGGTCATTGCAAACACATTCCCATTAAGATTCTCATTGAGGTGCTCCTCTGGAACCCCCGTATTCATATATTCGAGAACTGGACAGATGAATTGTAGGACATTGTGACGGGAAAGAAGTTGAGGTTTCCGTAGTGGATGTTGGCCGGCTATCACCTCTGAGTACCAGCCTGTGTGTCGGCGAGCGGACCTGCTGGTGTTTTGGAAGGCAGTATCTAAGGTGGGGATATACTGCCAGCAAAAGTTGACAAATTTACCACCCAGGACTTTCTTGTCAGTATATAGCTGGTCCATGATGTACAGAGACTTCAACTTGGTTTGAAATAGAGTCATCGGGGGCAGAACTGGTTGACTCCTCACCTGCAAATTTTTTTGGTGGCCTGCAGCTGTCACTATTGATACAAAGGCTCTATCTCGCAGGTATAGGATCGGTGTGGGATCTAAAATAAGCAAGTCTGGTTCTAAACGGAGCGGTGACATGCCATTAGGTAAGGTAGGAATTTATTTCATCTTAAAAATCTTCAATAATTCGACAACCCCAAAACCAGTGATAGTTATTCAGTATTTTTAATTAATAGGTCCCAGTCACATCAGATCAGGTGTGGAGTCCCCCCCCTCCCCTTCTTTTTTTTGTCATTTCATGGGATACTCTGCTTGTGTGTGTGTATAAAATAAACAAGAGAATAACTCACCATCCTACATAGGGTAAAGGCTAAATAAAGCTTATATGCCCCCGTGACTAATCCAGTGCATGTATCCTGCTTCTTTCCAAACAAAAAAATAATCACGTTAATTCAATAAATTATACAAGCTGACGTTTTGGCCCCTAGAGGCCAGTCTCAAGGTTGAGTAAGGCTAGGGTCAGACGAACGCATTTTTCGCCGCGAACGTGAAAAAGTGCGGTCGAACGTATTTAACGGAATGCGCGAAAGCGGTCATACGATGCACATTTTCGTACGTTTTGTTTCACAGAGCTGGAAGAAGAGAGATATGATCAACCAAATCAATTGCAGAATGAATCAAAGGGAAGGGGTATAAAAAGGCATTTTGGGAATGGTGGCATTTTCCAAGATGGATGCAGTCCAAGTGTTTCTTTTTGCTGCACTGGGATACCTGTACCTGAAGAAGAAAAGACAACGGCGAACATGGGTCCATCCAATCAACACTGCCAGACACACGCATGGCCACTTTGTGACACTGTACAGGCCACTGCGAGAGAGGGACCCCGTGAAGTTCTTCAACTACCTGTGGATGTCCATCCACACCTTTGATGAACTGTTGATGAAGGTGCGTGAGCCGCTGACCAAGAGGGACACCAACATGAGGGCTGCCATACCACCGGAGGAGATGCTGGTCCTCACTTTGCGGTAAGTACTATCAAACACCTGCATTCATGACATCGCTGCCAGTCATCAGACATGTGCTCGGTGTGCAGAGGCTCTATTGTAGGTCAGTAGTTATATGCCCACACACACACGCATGCATCACCTTGCAGAACACGTAACGAAAGAGTAATGACACTGACAACGATGTGAAACGAATAAAATATTTAGTCCCGAAATAATATGACAGAAGATAACAATAACATATTAAACACATATATTATTGCATGTCCAATGAAGGTAATAAAATAAAAATAGTAGAACAACATGAATAAACTGTGACAAACATAAACGAACAGACGATACACCTCACATGGTATGATACCGAGGAGCATCTGGGGCATGAGGACCGTGCATATGGCTGCGGTGGTACTCTGGCTCCGGGGTGGCCCAGCAACAGGGGACATGGGTGGCGGGCAGGCAACGCCTGGCAGTGGTGGGAATAACCATGGGGGTATTGTGGCACGACACCGTGATATACAGGGGCCTGTTGTGGATGGGACAGTATCTCATGTATCAGGTCCAGGCTTCGGCGGCGATAATCCAGCTTCTGCGCTGGGGTCATTATGTTGAGCAGGGAGAGACATGAATTAAAAAAGGACATGTCCTCGGAATCAGCGACCATGCAGCATGGATGTGTATGGTGCGCGTCCATGAATGCGACCATGGCCTGCTCGACATCAGCTGATGGTGGCTTCTTCCTCCTGGGAGCCGTACTGGTGCTGTCTGTGGGTGCTGTACCCGGCACCTGTTGGACTCCACATCCTCCACCTGGGACTCCGCACCACCCTGCTCGACCTCCACCTGGCAGCTGCCAGATCCTGCGGGCTGCAGGTCTTGCCCTTGTGAGCTAGAGGTGGATTTCAATTGGCCTACTGGCGGTGGCAGATGCCAACTATAATTTTGTGTATGTGGATGTCGGATCATACGGCAAGGACTCGGACTCAACACTGTTTCGGAACTCAACACTGTGGAATGAGATTGAGGGTGGGAACCTGAACATCCCCAGACCCGCACCTTTGCCTGGCAGCGACGTGTCAGTCCCCTATGCCTTTGTGGGTGATGAAGCATTCAGCTTATCCACACATCTCCTGCGGCCATACTCGGGGACACACCTGACTGTGAAGAAGCGGGTGTTTAATTACAGGCTGTCGCGGGCGAGACGGTATGTCGAGTGTAGCTTTGGCATACTGAGCAACAAGGAGGATTTTTCATCGGCCACTTGATGTAAATGTGGATTTCTGTGTGGATATAGTGAAATGCTGTTGCATCCTACATAACTATGTTCGTGCAAGGGATGGGGTTAATTTCGAGGATACCCTCACAGTAACGGGTCTGGATGAGTATGCTAACGATGACATAATACCTGTGAATAGACACACCAACAGGTTTCGCGATGCTCTGTCTAATTATTTCACTAGCAATGCAGGGCAGGTGCCATGGCAGATGGACATCATTTGACATGTGACACCTAGGCTTGTGCACCGATTATTTTTTCGGATGTTTAAAGTTTTCGATTCGGCTCGTTTCGAACGAACCCTGTTTTGATTCGATTCGGTTCGACTCGTTTTTCGGGGATATGTCATCGGAATATGGACCATTTTTCGTTTTTTGTGTCACTTTGCTCGTTTGTTGGATCTACTTTTCGTGATTTCGTACATTTCTCGTTTTTCGCAACGTCTGTTCTCGTTTCAAAGCAATAAATTTCGATTTGACACAATTCAAGTCCAATCGCATATTCGTACAATATTTTGTTTCGGCTCGGAAACATTTCGGATCTGACATTTTCGGATCGAAAAATTATCTGGGAATCGCCCGCATCAGAAAACACGAATCGTGAAAATGTCGTTTAAATTCCGAAATTCTGAAAGCCGAAACGCACATCCTTAGTGACAACGATAATTCGTTATGCCATTTTGTTTGATATTACATTCAAGTTCAATGCAATTGATTTCTATGCAATAAAATGATCATTTACTCACTCTGAAGCTTCTGCTCTTTATCAGACCACGTCTCGTACTCTGGGTACACCACCCTGGACACTGTGACCCATGCACTGGCCTTCTTCTGCCGGTCTTTGTAGCTGTCGCAGGCCGTGTCCCACAGCTCGGGATGCTCTGCCACTGCATTGATCAGCCTCTCCACGTCGATGTCAGTCCCAGCCATTGTCCAACGCAACTTGCAGCTACCCCCAGACAAGACAGGAAGTGTTTGGTCTGTGCACGTTATGTTGGCCGGACGTGTGCAGCGTCTGACGTCTCCCAATCACGCAAACACGCCGCTATGCAGCCGCAGCGCACTCTGTACGTCAGTAGTAGCGGTTTGACGTTCTCGAAAAAATTCGTTCGTTTGCCACTTGCGTTGCACGGACGAATTTTCGTGCGGCCGTACTTCGTATGTTCCCCGGCATTGGACGTCATTTGCTGCTAGTACGGCCGTGATTTCGTGCGGCTAAACGCACGTTAAAACTGCGCTAGTCTGACCCTAGCCTAAGGACTCTAGGGGCTGAAACATTAGTACTTTTACTGTAGTCTCAATAAATATATATATATATTTTAAGAAGGCCCTCAATGAGTGTATCCCTCAAGAAACTGGAGATATGTTTTGTTTTTTTCTCTCCATTTTTATTTTAGGGGCCATACATAATATGGTAAAACTGCAAAGAACTGTTGAAATTCATTATTTGTATGCATGTGATTAATGTGACAGAGGGAAATCATGGTTAAACTTGTAAGAGCAGACCCTGTGCCTTTCACATCACATGAATTGTTACATTTAATTTGGTCTGATCATATCTTTGCAATTTCCTGTTAATGCTGGGCGTCCACTGGCACCGTATTTGTGCGATCAACCGATTTCGTCTGAAGTCGTCCGACCGATCCTACAACATGCAGGTGAATCAGCATTCTTCCACTGCATCTGAGACCACTTTCAGATGATTTTATGCGATTACAACAGATTAGCGTTTCCTTCAATTTTCAGGAGATTTTGTCAGATGAAATCATACGATCTGGTACAAGTTACATGAAAAAGATGAATTGTATAGTTAAACCGCCGTGCCGCTCTGCATGGAGAGAGCCTGTGGAGTCATGGGTTCGATCCCAGCGAGCAACCTCTCCAGTAAGTGTCCTTGGGCAAGACACCTAACGGTACATACTCGCCACCCAGGACATACTTGAAAACTAGAGAAATCTCAATGTATCCTTCCTGGTAAAATACTTTTAAAAAAAAATTAAATTGCCCCATAGAGAAGGGATTCAGTGCGAAGCCCATAGGATTCAATGAAAAAAATATTTTCATTTTTATTCAACCGTTTATTTTTTTAATGTGCAGCAAAAAGCCTTTTTTTACTTATTGAATTTTTATGTATTTTTTTGGTGAAATTTTGGGTTCCATTTTATTTTTTTAAAATAAAGACTAGGCTTTCTTTCTCTCACCAAACATGTCTTTTTTCCCCCCCTTTCTTTTCTCTGCAAGTCGACTGCATTCAGCGTTGCTGTCCCTGGTGCTGAAAGCTATTTCGGCACCAGTGCCTGGGTTAATTTGCTGCCTTCGGCGAGGATCCTTTTTTTTCCCCTTGCTTTGGCTGCGGTCGAAGGGGCTGTCCTTGGTGATGAAAGTCAGTTTCAGCACCAAAGACAGTTGTTTTTTTTTTAGTGGTGCACCAAAATGGAAATTTCCGGCTGAAACCGAAAATTCAGGATCGGTTTGGCTGAAAATCAGACATGAGGACCTGGGTCTGGAGGCTGGGCCGAGCTGGGGACTTACCTGATCCAGGCACAGGTTCGGATGGCTGATTGCGCCTACATACTCACCTACATCCTCCTACTTCGGCCCTGAGCTCCTACAGCGGTGGCAGTCCCGTGGTGACAGTCCTCTGGCAGCTGGTTCCCGCTCTCCGTCAGACACAGGGAGGAAGTTGCAGAGGTGGAAGCCTTTGACCCTGCAGACAGCCAGGTCAAAGGCTTCCTGTCACGTCTTCGGCCCCTGCGGCGCTTCCTGGGGGGTCTGGGTGCCCGGCGGCATGGCTGGCTGGCCGGGTGCCAGAAGTTCGAGCTGATCGGCATCTGGAGGTGCGGGGCTTAGTGTGATGGCGCCAGCCTTAAATGCAGGGCGCGAGATTCAGCTCGTTGCCCTGACGTGGAGTTATTCTCGCATAGCCAGCTGTGTTCACTTGTGTCTCAGTGTGTTTATTGTTCTGTTGCCGACTTTGCTTGTATGTGGAACTCTCTTGTGTTTGACCCGGACTGCCTACTTAACGATTCTCTATTTGACCCCCTGTGTATGCTTATAGTGCTCTCTGCGGACGCTGAGTTTTGTGCAGGTTGTTTTACATCACCGCAGAGTGTGGTTCTGCCCTGCAGGGTGCGGAATTCAGCAAACTTACGTTCTGCCTTGCTGAAACAAAATATATGAGATTCCTTTTTGTTGCCGATCTTGCCTGTACGACTACCACCTCTGTTGCCGATCTTGCGTGTATGACTACCCCATCTGGTGCCAACTCCGATTATATATCTGACCACGATTGTGATAACCACTGCTGTACTATCTGTATTTACGCATAGTTAAATTGCTTTCGCTCAGTAAACACTTGGTCACAAAATCATTTGTTACTGGGTGGTACATCCTGTTCCAAATTATTATGCAAATGATATTTTTCTCATTTACCTAAATAATTGATGTAAACAACAGTCAGCATAATTCTCATGTTTTTAACTATTAAGAGTACAATTCAAATTTTATTGAACAAACCTAATAATAGTATTTTTTTCCAAAATAAAAAACTTACAATGCTCTGTTCCAAATTATTACACACAGTAAGTTTCAAAACACTTTATAGGTTGTAAAGAATTGAAAATTGTCATTTGTTGTGTTTGCAGCATATTTACTGAAATCAAAAGCAATTGCAATCAAACTTTGAACAACATTTTAACTTTTTAAACAATAGTGCGATGATCACACTTACGTTTTCATGAAATATCTAATGTTTTCATACCTCGGCCAAGGCATTGAACTATTTCACTCTTTTCGGCAGCAGAGAGATCCTTTTTCTTCCCCATGTTGCTTGAAAATGGTGCTCTGCTTAATAATGTGGAACATCCTCCTTTAGCAGTTTCCTTTTAATTGGGCTCACCTGGCAATCTAATTATCACCGGTGTCCCAGATTGTTTTCAGTGATCAAAGGAGCCCAGAGACACAATGCCATCCATGAGTTAAACTGAAAAACAAAATATTTAATCTTTGTGACACTGAAATAGAATTTGCATAATAATTTGGAACAATGTGTAGTTAAACTGCCGTTCCGCGGCAGGGAAATTGCCCCATAGAAAAGTGATTCAATGAAAAAAAATATTTTCATTTTTATTCGACCGTTTTATTTTTTTAATCTGCAGCAAAAAGCCTTTTTACTTATTGAATTTTTAGGTATTTTTCTGGATTTTTTTAGGTGAAATTTTGAGTTCCGTTTTTTTTTCTTTTCTTTTAAAATAAAGACTAGCAGGGTTATCCAAAGAGATTCGAAAAGTCACCGCACGTTCGGTGACTTTTCGTTCTCTTCAATTCGGTTCCTTTTGCCGATTGCATTTCGGTGACCCTGCGGTGTATTCAGCAAAGAGCACAGGGTCCCCGAATTGCAGGGAAAAGCTGCCGCAAACCCGACGAAAACTAACCGAATGCACGCTGAAAACAAGCAAAAACATCTGGATTAACCTTCGAAAAAGCCGAATAGGAGCCGAACAGGAGCTGAATCACACAGAGCCGAAGCAGCTGTGACGTAGAGGAGTGAATAAATTAGAAAAACCATTTGTATGAATCTGGGAAAATGAAACGCTGTTTGCAAAGAAACTACTGAGCGAAAATGTCTGAAATTTTCACAGGAGGTCCAGGGAATGATAATAAAGAGGGCTGTTACAAAAAAAATAAGCAAACTGAAAAAAAAAAAAAAAAATCGGACTTTTAATTTTTTTTTTAAAAATTCAGAAAAATGCTTAAAGTATCCTAAAAAATCTATAAATAAAGAGACTTTTTGCTGCAGAATTTTATAATGAACGGTTTATTAGATATTGAATTAAAACAGGAATATTTTTAACATTGAAGTCTATGGGATTCTCCTGAATAAATTTGCCGAATTAAACCACCGAATGGCAGGGCATTAGGGGAACCTTTCACTGCTGGTTTGTGTTCTCAGAATAGCCGAAGCAGTGCTTTTTTATGGGGTTTTCACTGCCCTCGAACAGGCACCGAACAGTCACCGTATGTGCAGGCAATTCGACAGGATTTGGCGAATTGCCTGCTCTCTGGATAGCCGAATGGCCAGGAAAGGTAACCGAACGCTGATTTTCAGCGTTCGGTTACCTTTCTCAAGCAATTCGAATCTCTTTGGATAACCCTGTAGGTTTTCTTTCTCTCGCCGAACATGTCTTTTTTCCCCTCTTTCTTTTCTCTGCAAGTCGACTGCATTCAGCTTTGCTGTCCCTGGTGCTGAAAGCTATTTCGGCACCAGTGACTGGGTTAGGCTAGGGTCAGACGAGCGTGATTTCTACGGACTGTACGTCCGTGCAGTACGGACATCGTCAGTACGGAAGACGCAGTAGTGGTCACACAGTCCGTTTTTTCACTGAAGTTATTTTTGACGGATGTAGGAGGGAAAAATAAATTAAAATGCAAAACCATTTTGTCCGTGAAAAATGCTGGACGTATAAATGCAGTCCGTCTGACCACGTTCCATCACTCACACACAAAGCTATGCAGACGTTGCGGACGCAGCGCACTTTGTGCGGCCGTTCTAGCGGTTGTACGTTCTTGCCTGCCTTGCGTCCGTGGGCCGCGGCCGTTGTGCGTCCGCAGTTCAGTGCGGACGTACTTCGTGTAACGGACTCCGATGGGCTTCCTGTCATGCTATCACGGACGTACTTTTAGGCGCAATCACAGACGTGAACACTACGCTCGTCTGACAGCAGCCTTAATTGCAGCCTTCGGTGAGGATCCCTTTTTTTTTTTTCCTTGCCTTGGCTGCGGTCGAAGGGGCTGTCCTTGGTGCTGAAAGTGAGTTTTTTTTTCTTAGTTGTGCACCGAAATAGAAATTTCTGTCCGAAACCGAAAATTCAGGATCGGTTTGGCCGAAAATCAGACATGAGAACCTGGGTCTGGAGGCTGGGCCGAACCAGGGACTCACCTGATCCTGAAGGCCGGGCGACCAGGCTGCTCGGCCGGGCCTCCAGGCCCAGGTTCGGATAGCTGATTGCACCTACATCCTCCTACTTCGGCCCTGAGCTCCTCCAGCGGCGGCAGTCCCGTGGTGACAGTCATCCGGCAGCTGGTTCACGCTCCCTGTCAGACGCAGGGATGACGTCATTGAGGTGGAAGCCTTTGACCCTGCAGACAGCTGAGTCAAAGGCTTCCGCCTCTGCAACGTCACCCCTGCGTCTGACGGAGTGCGAGAACCGGCTGCCGGAGGACTGTCACCACGGGACTGCTACTGCTGGAGCTCAGGGCTGAAATAGAAGGATGTAGGTGACTATGTTGCCTACACATACTCACCTACAATCGGCCCTGAGCTCCTCCAGCGGTGGCAGTCCTCCTGCATCCAGTGTCCTCTCTCTGTGTCGGTCGCTGGGATGACGTCACGGCGTCAAAGGCTTCCGTGATGTCATCCCGGCGACCCAATCCACAAGCGTCGCGATCCTGTCAAATTGGGAGCTCTCTGCACCGGCACAGGGTCTCTGCCAAGAGGGCGACGAACCCTTCTAAATCACTGAACAAAAAGAAAGCAGGACTCCAGCAGCCAGGTGCATAATCATTTATTTCATGGGAGAATCCACTCACCCCCAGACTCGGTGACGTTTCCGCCACAAGGCCTTAATCATACTAGCACATATTAAACCTTCACTTCCTTATATATGTGCATCCCTGTAATCAAGCTTCTTCAGGACAGGTGTATACAACTGCCCAATCAGTATATTGGCTATACATGTTACCGACTTATATAACACAAAATGCATATAATACACCAAAAAACAAATTAACCCCATCCAAGACAGACATATCTATAAAGGTAACAAATATATACATATACACAAGGAAATATATGTGTGTAAAAATAAATCCCGGCAACCGACACAGAGAGAGGACACTGATGGAGCTCAGGACTGATGTAGGTGAGTATGTGCAACACTCTCACCCCCCCTCCCCAACAAAATCCGTCACCTGGTTTTGGAGGCCTCTCATCAGCCTGGAGGCCGTCCGAGCAGGCAGCTCGGCCGGCCCCCAGGCCCTATTTTTAATAGAAAATTTTCAGCTGCTGTATTTTGGCTGAATTTTCCACTTTGGCCGAAAGCAACATTTTTGCCCGATAATTTAAGTGGGCAAAATTTCGGTTCATCACTAGTTTGTTTTTTCCCCCGCAGCTGTGCCCGAGATATATATTTTTTTTTCCCCCACAGCAGGGTTTTTTTTTTTCAATCGGCCGACCTGTCCATCGGCCGATCTGGGTCAACTACAGAGGCTTCCAGTGGGCGACACTAATTGGCCGTAGTCGGGTGACTCTGAACAGCACAACCTTTTTACAGGTTCATAACAAGAAAAAAAGTTGTCATTTGCGCTTACTCCTGCAGTTCCATGCGAAACAAAACACAATCAGAGGTTTGAGTTGACTTGAATGACCATTACAGTTTCATCCTGTTGTTCTGAGGTTACAAATGTATCTATTTGAACTGATGAAATAAAGTCATTAATGCGTTACTTTACGTCTGATTTTCAGGCATCCTTTCAAAGATCAAACAGCCATGACAAGGTGCGTAGGATCGTGGCCGAGGAAGGACGCACTGCGAGGAACCTGATTGCGTGGAGCGTTCCTCTGGAAAGCAAGGAAGATGATGGTACATAAATAACATTAATTTTTTATACAGTATGGCAAAATGAGTTTGTGGCATTGTCAGCTAGCCAAACCATACTGTGAGGCCTAGGGGATCACAGTGAAGTGTTTACCGACGTGGTGAAAAGGGATATTGGAAGAGAGCAAGTGATTTTCCTTTGAGGTGAAATATGCCAATGGTCTGGAAAGCAGGAAGGAACACAGATTAGACTTGGTCTTCAGGATGACAAGTATTTTTTGCCCTTTGCTCTTTCACCTGTGAGGAAAACGTGCGTTAAGAATACATGTACGTGGCACAACCTCTATATCCATCAAATGACTAATCCAGTGATTCCCAAACCTTGTCCTCAGTTCCCACTACCAGATCAGGTTTGCCAGATATGTGAAGCACAGCACAGGTGATATGATTTACTGCTCAGTGATTGCAGGATTCAGTCTGCATTTCCCCAAGGTGATCCTTAAAACCTGACCTTTTTAAAGGGACTTGAGGACAAGGGTTGGGAAACACTGGACTAATCCAATACTTCTCAAAATTATCATGTCGACATGGGCGGCCGCAGATTTTTTTTTAAAATTTTAAACACACACAAACTACATAAATAAATAATAGATTTAATTAATAAACATTTTGCCCCCTCTCCTTACCTTTAAGGCTGGGGTCAGACGAGCGTGATTTCTACGGACTGTACGTCCGTGCAGTACGGACATCGTCAGTACGGATGACGCAGTAGTGGTCACACAGTCCGTTTTTTCACTGAAGTTATTTTTTGACGGATGTAGGAGGGGAAAATAAATTACAATGAAAAAACATTCTGTCCGTCAAAAATGCTGGACGTATAAATGCAGTCCGTCTGACCTCGCTCCATCACTCACACACAAAGCTATGCAGACGTTGTGGACGTGGCGCACTCCGCACGTCCGTTCTAGGAGTTGTACGTTCTTGCCTAACCTGCGTCCGTTTGCCGCGGCCGTTGTGCGTCCGCAGTTCAGTGCGGACGTACTTCATGTGTCAGGCTCTAATGGACTTACTTTCATGCTATCACGGACGTACTTTTAGGCGCAATCACGGACGTGAACACTACGCTCGTCTGACCCCAGCCTAAAGCAGGGAGGGGGGGCTACACTTGTAAAGGGCGCCAGAGCATCTCTGCTTTCATTAATATTTCATATTATGGCACATGGCAGACTGATATGATGGCACACTGGTATGCATGGCATGACAAGACTGGTATTATGGCATACTGGTATGTATATGGCACACTCCTATGCAAGGCACACTGGCATTCTGGCACACTCCTATGCATGACACACTGAGAGTGATGGGAGTGTGTGAAGGCTGGCTGGGAGTGATATGTGTGTGCTGGCTGGGAGTGTGTGAAGGCTGGCTGGGAGTGGTGTGTGTGTGTGTGGCTGGGAGTGTGTGAAGGCAGGCTGAGAGATGTGTGCTGGCTGGGAGTGATAAAATGGGTGTGTGCTGGCTTGGAGTGATAGAATGGGTATGTGCTGGTTACGAGTGATAGAATGGGTGTGTGCTGGCTGGGAGTGATAGAATGGGTGTGTGCTGGCTGGGAGTGATAGACTGGGTGTGTGCTGGCTGGGAGTGATAGAATGGGTGTGTGCTGGCTGGGAGTGATAGAATGGGTGTGTGCTGGCTGGGAGTGATAGAATGGGTGTGTGCTGGCTGAGATTGATGTGTGTGTGCTGGCTGGGAGTGATTGAATGGGTGGTGTGTTTGTGTGTTGTGCATTTACCTCCTCCCTGAGATGGACATTTTGCACCTTGCTTGGCAGATGATTCACATAGGGTCACTGTGTATAGACCCTGCTGCCTGGTGCCTTCAGATGAGCAGCACAGTCACTGCTCCCTTCCTGGTGATGCCGAAGGCCTGTGCGAGGTGCACGTTGGAGCTCCGCCCCTCGGCTCCCTCCTCTGTTCTGCCTCTCTGCACTGCTCCACCCCCTCCACACTGTGTCTCCCCGCCTCCCTCCCTGTACATAGCGGCAGATACCAATAAACTGACGATTTTTATAATCCCTGCACGCTCCTCACATGCAGACCAGCCGGCCACAGCCAGGGAAGCACCGTTGTTGATGGCCAGTTCCGGGGGGGAAGTGCCCCCCTTGCCCCATCCTGCGGACGCCCATGCATGGCGAGGGCTTTAGAGAAAGCCTACCTGCAGGTGGTTGATGTCTGCCCCTTCCCTTTGTCAGAGACTGCGGTACCAGCAGCCATTGGGTATCCATACTTTGTTCTTCCCCCTCAGCTGATTTCTTTGTCCCGGAGATAGAAAACCATCATCAGCGTAGCGAGCCTCCACAGACAGATTGTTTTTATTGTAGTACCAGGTGTTAAGCCTGCCCGGAGAGCAGTCTATTGTGGAGGATCTGGCTGCTCTCGGCGCACCCTGGGATCTGGCTGCTCTGCACTCCATTGGGGGGGTTGCAAGGGCATTGAGGGTGCAGAAGTTGGTATTGGGGGGTTGCGGGGGCAGTGGGGATGCAGAAGGTGGCATTGGGGGTTGCTGCGGCAGTGGGGGCACACAAAGTGTCATTGGGGGTTGCTGGGGCAGTGGGGGTGCAGAAGGTGGTATTGGGGGGTTGCTGGGGCAGTGGGGGTGCAGAAGGTGGTATTTGGGGGGTTGCTGGCAGAAGGTGGTATTGGGGGGTTGCAGGGGCAGTGGGGGTGCAGAAGGTGGTAACGGGGGTTGTGAGGGCAGTGGATGTGCAGAAGGTGGTATCGGGGGGTTGCGAGGGCAGTGGGTGTGCAGAAGGTGGTATCGGGAGGGTTGCAGGGGCAGTGGGTGTGCAGAAGGTGTTATCGGGGGTTGCGGGGGTGCAGAAGGTGGTATCAGGTGTTGCAGGGGCAGTGGGGGTGCAGAAGGTGATATGGGGGCAGTGGGGGTGCAGAAGGTGATGTGTGCGTGTGTCGGGGGGTTGCAGGAGGCGTGTGGGGGGTTGCAGGAGGTGTGTTGGGTTGCAGGAGGTGTGCGAGCAGGGGGTTGCGGGAGGTGAGCGTGCAGTGGGATTGCGGGAGGTGTGCGATGCGGAGGAGTTGCGGGAGGTGTGTGTGCGGAGGAGTTGCGGGAGGTGTGTGTGCGGAGGAGTTGCGGGAGGTGTGTGTGCGGAGGAGTTGCGGGAGGTGTGTGTGCGGAGGAGTTGCGGGAGGTGTGTGTGCGGAGGAGTTGCGGGAGGTGCGTGTGCGGAGGAGTTGCGGGAGGTGCGTGTGCGGAGGAGTTGCGGGAGGTGCGTGTGCGGAGGAGTTGCGGGAGGTGCGCGTGCGGGGGGTTGCAGGAGGTGGTTTGTGGGGGGGTTGCAGGAGATGGTGTGGGGGGGGGAGGTTGCAGGGGGTGGGAGCTGTGTGCAGTGACGAGAGAGACTCACACGGGGAGGAGGAAGGACCGAGGAGGAGTTGGCTTGCACACACCGCATCTCTTAGCTGTTGGTGTCTCCCGGCCGGCCCTTTCGCCCTGAGCTGCCTCCTCACATAGCCTTCCCTTTCAATAGACAGGCCCCCCCCCTCGCTTGTGCACGCCGGCGGTTTCTTCTCTTCGTGCATGCGCAATGCGAAAGTAAGTACGGCGACGGAGGAAACGGTTTTATATATAGAGATGTTGAACTTCCAGTGACCAGTATGAGAGCGTGAGAGCGATAACCCCAAATTTAACACACCTGCTCCCTATACGCATCTGAGACCTTGTATCACTAACGAGTCACATGACACCGTTATGGCTAATTGGGCCCAATTTGGACATTTTCACTTAGGGGTGTAATCACTTTTGTTAGCAGCGGTTTAGACATTAATGGCTGTGTGTGGAGTTATTTTGAGGGTGCAGTAAATTCACACAGTTACACAAGCTGTACACTCACTACTTTACATTGAAAGATATAATAAAATATTTACAAAAATGTGAGGGGTGTACTGACGTCTGTGAGATCCTGTGTATATTCATACAATATAATGGTGTGCTTCACTTAAACGTAATATTAAATATTTTAATCACCTAAATTAATGATGGAGATCTGGTTACAATTTATGGCCATAGGGTGATTAAACCTGCTGCGTAGTCATTGTACTCCATGCGTCAGGTCCCTGTCTAAACCTAATGCTTGATCTTAACCATCAATCTGCTAATTACATCTCCTGTGTCTTTCTGCAGCGCATGGTTTAGTAGGGCCCTGCTATGCAGAATTTATAAACTAGGTTTCTGCAATCCTCACCATCCAGGTTTTTTGGAACTACATCTCCCATGATTCTCAACTACTAATTTAGATTGGTAGAGCCTCATGGGAAATGTAGTTTCAAAACATCTGGAGGGTCACGATTGCTGACCGCTGCAGTAAACCATGTGAGAAGCAGGGGTCCTAGCTTATAGGGTGGTCAGCCCTCAACATGTAATACACCAAAAATTGGGCTCAGGCACCATCAGCAATAGTGGGCAAAAGGGTGGAGGTCCCTTGCTGTACGGCCCCAAAATCCACTTACTGAATAAAAAACTCCAGAACCCACAAATTAAATAAAGTGGATTTATTCCAGCACCAGAGAGTCCTCAACATGTAATACACAGAAACAAAAAACACATAGGGTGATACCCCCCCAGCCAAAATGAGCACGAAGTACAAACTTAGCCACTCACAAGCTGCCAATACTGGAAAGACGCATCACAGGTTCTTGAATTCTCCAGACTAGTAATGGTAGCCTTAAAGAGAAAATAATGCAATAGTGTAGATAGCCAAGCAAAAAACAGTCTTTTATTGCGCTTACAAAATTTCAAACAAATGGAGCATATAACGTCACCAACTCCCCGCTGAACCAGGTCATCTATAGGTACCGCTCGACGCGTTTCGTCATGTAGACTTCATCAGGAGGATAAGGAGTCCATCTGTTGCCCCTCTTATAGACCCAAAATTCATATTTGATTAGTTAATTAATGGGATAAGCCAGGAAACGATGCCTTTACATTGTCACACACAGGTTTTTTTGAAAGAAGAAAAAAAATACGTAAGGAATGATAATTTGCAGGTGCAACTTGTTCGATTTTTTTACCTTCTTTTGTGAGAGCTTCAGTGCTGGAGGATTTATTTAAAATTTTTTTATTAAGTATTTGTAAAAATGGTGCTGAACTAGAAGGCAAACAAAAAATAAAAATTGTCCATGAGACTGCCATAGTAAACACAGGGAACGGTCCAGTTATTAGGAACATTGAAACCAAAAATTCCAGAGAACCCCTTAACAAAAATAGAGAAGGGGGGGGGGGAGAAAATTGTAATCAGCCCAACTGAACCTTCGTAATGTCCATCGGGATACCCGCTTTTTCAAGGACAACTAGAGCGGAGTCCGGATCGGAGATCATATAAGGAACATTGGCGTGTGTCACAACAAGGGAGCCAGCTAGACCCCATCTTTAGCGGATCCCCTTCTGTCTAAGGATAGCAGTTATGTCCCGGAACCATCTGCAAGGTCAAGAATGGTAGATCGTCATAAAGGGCCGAGTGTAGAACCCTCGAACTGCACCGGATCCCGTGCGCCAGGGGTAGTCATGATCTTGACCTTTAGGGCTACTTCACGGAATCCCTAGGTGCTCCCTTCGCAGACGCCGCGGGTCTCTGGACCCTGTACACCGAGCCGACCACATTGATGGTGTCAGAGGGCAGTCCAGCAACCTGGATAGCCAAGCGAATCACATAAGGGCTGTAAGTCCTTCGCCAATATCGAATCCGGTATGCCCCTGACCCTGATATTGCGACGTCTATGCCGAGCTTCAAGTGTTTCAACAGAATGGGACAGGATCTCAACCTGAGAGCGGAGTGCGGCCACCTGGCCAGATAGTTGGGTTTGTTCCGCTGCCATTTCTGCAGTTTTAGCTTGCACCTCTACCACCTGTGCGTGACCCGCCGCTACCTCAGGTTTCCACATGTCCCGTATGTCTTCCAAGAATTTGCGTAGATCCCCTTTCGTGGAGGGGAGATGGTCATCTTCCACACGGGTCTGAGCCACCTGCACCCGTTCTCCAGGGTCGGATGTTCTACCTCGAGTCCCCGAAATGTGTGACACTTGTGCTGACCCAAGCCGTTGTTCCGACGCCACACTGCCGTCAGCGGATAGTTGCTGATTGCCAGCTGAGTCCTCCCCAGAGGAATCCCTGGTAGCCAGCGAAGACGCTGCTAGCGCGGCCTTGCGCTTCTTCTGTGTCCTCTTTTTGGCGGCCGCTGATAGAGGCCGTTGTCCCTGCGTCTGGGGCGGAGGGGTGATCCAAGACATCGCAGCATCCCCACCCTGGGGCCAGGCTCAGTCGTCGTCCTCGTACGACTCATAGCCTGGGGGGAGAGATGACGAAATAGGCCCCCCTACCATAGCATCTCGAATGTCCTGTTGGCGGGGACCTCCTTTCTGGATGGGTCTTTTAGGCATGGTCCGTCCCTCCCAGCGTGAGAAATCGGGACTCTGAGAAACTCCGCAGGTTCACACGAGGGCCTCAGTGCTCGAGGATTTTATCTTTCCTGTCACATTGTTTTATTAGTCAAATCAGCATGGCTGATTATTATTTTATTTAAATGGCGCCAGCATATGCCTCGGGATAGTACACCCAGCAACTGGAATTTAATGCTAGAAAGAGAAATAGATGTAAAACTGATGACAGGCCACCTCTTTCTGCTGCACAATATATGTAGTTATCCTGACCTACAAAGCTCTCACTAACTCAGCTCCCCACTACCTGTCCTCAGTAATCCCCAAATACACCCCAGCCGACTCACTAAGGTCAAACAGTGACCTGCGCCTAGCTTCTCCCCGCATCACCTCTTCCCATGATAGACTGCAGGATTTCTCACGCGCAGCCCCCATCCTCTGGAACGCTCTCCCTCGTACTGTCAGACTTTCCCTTTCTTCAAACGCTCCCTTAAGACATTCCTATTCAGGCAAGCCTTCCACCCGACTCACTGATACACCTCACTCTCGCCTTGCAGTCCATCACTCTCACCTTGCAGTCCACCACTCCCACCTTGCAGCCCATCACCCACACCTTACAGCCCATCACTCCCACCTTGCAGCCCTTCACCCTCACCTTGCAGTCCATCACTCCCACCTTGCAGTCCTCTCCTTCTGTTTCCACCACCTTTGTTTCCTCCTTTACTGGTTTGTCAAAATGTTGTTCAAAGTATTGTAACCTTGTCTATGTTGTGCCCATTGTAGAGCGCTGCGAAATATGCTGGCGCCTTATAAATAAAGCATAATAATAATAGTTTTATCTAAAGCGCACCTCCCCGGCTAATCCGGCACAGGACCCAGTGCTGCAATAACTCCTTTTGACCAGCAGATGGCGACATCTACATGTCAAATAGTTTATTAAGTAAGGAATACAATGGGGATATTTCCAAATTTTTCTTACTGTAGAATTCATAAAAAAATATATTCCAGAAAAAAAAATTGCTTCCTGACAGTGTTTTTTTTGTTTTTTTGTTTGTTTGTTTTTTGTGAAAATTCCTCGGTGGTGAAAAGGTTAAAGGAATAATGGTATATTTGGGATTTTTTTTTCTAGCAATACTGGAAGAAATTGGAGAGCAAGGGATTCTGGTCACCCCAAAGTGCACCTGTCATTCTTTGCTGTATGACCCCCTATAGGATGGCTCTTCTGATCTTGTGGGCTTTAGGTGTGTGGATAGATCCTGACTGACTGTATATTGATACAGTTTCTCAGTATAGTTGATGTTCTTTCCTGTTACCTGTGCAGTGTATAGACGTTATGATAATGATTTGATAATAAAACTATAATGCTGACTGAGCACAACAGTTACCCAATGAACTATGGGGCTTATTCAAAGAGCATCGAAATTTCGCCAACATTTCGGTGCTCTCTCTTTCCCTGCACTTCGGGGAATCAAATTTCCCCACCCTGCGGTGAATTCAGCATTCACCGCAGGATCCATGGGAGTCTGCAGAAATTTTTCCGGGGGGGGGGGGGGGGATTTTTTGCAACCATATTCTGCCCTTTTGACAATGTCATGAAGGGGACAGTCCTAAAATAAAGCGTAGCAATACAGAGGCTGCGAAACATGATGCAAGTGTCTGACGTGAGTGTTGCATTTTCTAGTCTGTTAACTCCATTCAATGCACCGCACTAGTCACTACTATACACACACACACACACACACACACACACACACACACACACACACACACACACACACCCCTCCCTCCATCTCTGTATACACAAACCATGACAACCCCCCCCCCCCACACACACACACACAGATACTGGCACACACACCAGGCCCCCAACTACATGTATACACATACACTCAGGGTTATTCAGAGAGCGATGAAAAGCAGGAGAATGACTGGAGAATGAAAAATTCTATGTCAAAATAGCCAAACCAGAAAAGTTCTCCCTTTCATCTCACTTTCCAAATTGGCTATTTTGACCTAGAATTTTTCATTCTCCAGTCATTCTCCTGCTTTTCACCGCTTTCTGAATAACCCTGACTATATTGCCAAAAGTATTCGCTCACCCATCCATATGCGAGTCAAGGCAGGTGAGCGAATACTTTTGGCAATATAGTGTATATGTATATATATATATATATATATGTGTATATCAATAGCCAATTTGAGATGCACTCAGGACTCCCAAATAAAACAAGAAAATCTTTATTGTAGGGTTTACATATATATATATATATATATCTCCGATAGAGATGTGCATTCGTTTCGGAATGTCGAATTGGATGCTCCGCTTCAAAAAGGAACATCATCCTTGTTAGCGTTAGAGATTAAAGTTACCATTTAAGCTTCTTTTTAGGGTCTGGTTTAGATATAAGGGGTTATTCACAAAGCACCGGAATTTCGGTGCTTTGTACTTTGATGCACTTCAGCGACTCAATTTCGCAGACCCCCCAACTGTGAATTCACTATTCTCCGCAGGGTCATCATAGTGTACCGAAGATTTAATCGCCAAAGTGAGCGCTAAACACTGCCGAACTGCAGAAAAAATTTCAGAACTCTGCTATTCATCGAATAGATGCTTAAACCAATAAAAATGCATTAAATTTGTCTAAATAAATAAATCCATTCCTTTACAATAAAAGGGTCTGTTACAGAATAAAGAAAATTCTTTTAAAAAGAATTGGAAACCAAATATTTCATCTACAAAATATAAAGATAAAATGCAAAAAGGTGTTCAATAAAATAATGAAAAGACTTTTTGCTGAAAATGAAAAGAGTAAACTGTTTAATAAAAAAAAATAAAAAGGATAATATTGGTTTACATTGAATTCTTCAATGTATTCGCCTGTTTAAAGCTTTCGAACTGAATCACCGAAAATCAGAACATTTTCCTGATACTTCGCTGAAGTTCGGCGTTCTGTGAATAGATTGACCATTACTTCTCTATGGGACAATTTCGCTGCCGCCGAAGATGTTCGATCTGCAGCAAACCGCAACGTATTTTGATTTCAATTCGCCAGTATTTGAAGGATTGACAGTTTACTGTTTAGATGAACTGCCATGAAATTGCACCGTACGGTGTCCTTTGGTGGCAAGTTTGGTCCTTTCTGAATAACCCTTATAGACATAGATTTAACCGTAAACCCTAACATTCTGCTTCCATCAAAAGAAGGTGCTGAATCTGTTGCCTGTAAATGGAGCAGAAAGTTAATGTTTAATCTGACCCTAAGACTAGGGTCAGACGAGCGCATTCTGTGCATCCGTGCACAACGGACGTACTTTCTGACTGACGACAAGGTAGTGGCCACACAGTCCGTTTTTGTGACTGACGTTTTTTTTGACTGATGTAGCAGGGAAATAAAATTAATATGAAAAACCATTTCGTCCGTCAAAAATGCAGGACATATAAATGCAGGCCGTCTGACCACGTTCCATCACTCACACACAAAGCTATGCGTTCTAGCGGTTTGACGTTCTTGCCTAACTTGCGTCCGTTTTCCTGTCCGTTGTGTGTCCGCACGTCTGTGCGGACTTACTTCGTGTGTGGGTCTTGATCATAATTGTATCTTACCACGGACGTTAAAATGTGTGGCAACACCGACGTGAACACTACACTCATCTGACCCGAGCCTAAAAGAAGCTCAAGTGGTAACCTAACCCTATTCTTTAACCTTAAACCCAACCAGAATTTCTAACCCTATCCCTTATTTCTAAACTTAAACCTAACCCTTTTTTATCCTAACCATTATTTCTTTAACCCTTAATATACTCTATGTCTAACCCTAAGCCTTATTTCTAACCGTTATTTCTAACCCTAAGCCTTATGTCTAGCCCTAAGCCTTATGTCTAGCCCTAAGCCTTATGTCTAGCCCTAAGCCTTATGTCTAGCCCTAAGCCTTATGTCTAGCCCTAAGCCTTATGTCTAGCCCTAAGCCTTATGTCTAGCCCTAAGCCTTATGTCTAGCCCTAAGCCTTATGTCTAGCCCTAAGCCTTATGTCTAGCCCTAAGCCTTATGTCTAGCCCTAAGCCTTGTGTCTAACCCTAAGCCTGGTGTCTAACCCTAAGCCTGGTGTCTAACCCTAAACCTGGTGTCTAACCCTAAGCCTGGTGTCTAACCCTAAGCCTGGTGTCTAACCCTAAGCCTGGTGTCTAACCCTAAGCCTGGTGTCTAACCCTAAGCCTGGTGTCTAACCCTAAGCCTGGTGTCTAACCCTAAGCCTGGTGTCTAACCCTAAGCCTGGTGTCTAACCCTAAGCCTGGTGTCTAACCCTAAGCCTGGTGTCTAACCCTAAGCCTGGTGTCTAACCCTAAACCATGTGTCTAACCGTAAGCCTTGTGTCGATCCCTAAACCATGTGTCTAACACTAAGCCTTGTGTCTAACCCTAAGCCTTGTGTCTAACCCTAAGCCTTGTGTCTAACCCTAAGCCTTGTGTCTAACCCTAAGCCTTGTGTCTAACCCTAAGCCTTGTGTCTAACCCTAAGCCTTGTGTCTAACCCTAAGCCTTGTGTCTAAGCCTTGTGTCTAAGCCTTGTGTCTAACCCTCAGCCTTGTGTCTAACCCTAAGCCTTGTGTCTAACCCTCAGCCTTGTGTCTAACCCTAAACCTTGTGTCTAATCCTAAACCTTGTGTCTAACCCTAAAAGGGGAGTGCCAAATTCATCCCTGGCTGAATCACATTTGAATTGGAAATGTATCCGAATTGGTCTTTTTTTTTTATTTTTATTTTTATGGGTCCAAAATAAAGCGTCTTTTCTATAGATAGCCACTCATTTAAGCTTTTAATTTCTCTGAAATGCAATGAAGAATCAAAACATTCTAGGTACGATTATCCGCTTATTGATGATGACTGATGAAGAGATATCACTAGGACGAGAACGGTGCTGAATCACCAGCGGAGGGATTTCCTCTTGTGTACGCTGTAAACTCGGCATCTGCCGCGTACCTCCGTCCTGGGTCACATATTGATTAGGGGAAATACAACTCCTTGCAAAGGCTGTCAGTGGTCAGGTTACACGGGGAAAGGATACAAAATCAATTCACAAAATCGAGTACATCTTCTGGAGATCAATGACTCTTGTACTGCACAGACATGAATAAACCATCACCGGGCCTGGCACAGCGGAGCATACAGTGTCGCTGTTATAACGACCGTGTGTCCTGTTATAATATTATACATACATATAGAAGGAAAATGTGTGCTGTTTCAGGGCAGTATTACAAAGTTGGTGCTAACTTAACCAGAGCTGTTGTAAACATTACAACGCCATAGACTTTAATGGTTCTGGTTTACACCAGCTCTGGTTAAGTTAGCACCAACTTTGTATTATCACCCATAGTATATTCTGCAGATGTGTGAATCTGGTGTCTGCACAATTAGCAAACGGTTTGCGGTGATGTGGAATCATTTTACATGGTCTGTTTGAGCATTACAATCATTCATAAAGCACCAACATGTTCCGCAGCGCTGTACAATGGGTTGGGTAAAAAAACAGAAAATAAACGAATACGTTTGATACATGGAGAGTGATCGGAAAAGAGGATCGTGCTCCAGTGAGCTTACAATCTAAGAGGAGTGGGTGACACACAGAGGTGAGGGTAAATAGCAGAATGAGCAGTAATGGGGTGTGGGGGGGGGCTGTGTGGGAGATAGAGCAGGAAAGTTGCGATGGGGGGGTTATGGAGTGAGCTGATGGGCTTTTCTGAAGTATTGCGTTTTATAGAGATTTTTTTTTTAAAGACTGCAGGCACCGGGAGAGCAGAATATCATGAGGGAAGGGAGTTCCATAGATAGGGGGAAGTTCGAGAAAAGTCCTGAAGGCGAGAGTGAGGGGGTGCGGGTACGAGGAGAGGGTGATATCAGATCACTGGCACAGCGAAGGGACCAGGATGCAGCATAACTGCTAATAAGAGGAGATTAGGCAGGGTAATTTTTGCTGTGATTCACATATCCATGGCGTATATAATGCATGATCACCTATTACACCAGAGAACACTATTTACAATACAACCTGTTACACTCACAGGGTAATTCAAAGAGATTCGAAAAGTCACCGCACGTTCGGTGACTTTTCGTTCTCTTCAATTCGGTTCCTTTTGCCGATCCCATTTCTGCGACCCTGCGGTGTATTCAGCAAGCAACACAGGGTCCCCGAATTGCAGGGAAAAGCCACCGCAAACCAAACGAAAACTAACCGCAAAACCCAGCGAATGCACACCGAAAATCTGCACAAAACATCTGGATTAACCCGCTGAAAACCACGGAATAACCCGAGCAGGAGCCGATCACACACAGCGCAGCCGCCGGAAAAAGCCGACACTGCAGACGAATGCAGTGAATAAATTAGCAAATAGTTTGCTTGAATGATTGAAAAGTGAAACGTTGTTTGCAAAGAAATTACTGAGCGAAAATGTCTGAAATTTACATATGAGATCCAGGGAATGATAATAAAAAGGGCTGTTACAGAAAAAATAAGTAAACTTAAGGAAAAAAAAAAATCCAGAAAAATACTTAACCCTTTCCATGCA
The DNA here is from genome assembly GCA_009667805.1 of Leptobrachium leishanense. NCBI lineage: Eukaryota > Metazoa > Chordata > Amphibia > Anura > Megophryidae > Leptobrachium > Leptobrachium leishanense. The sequence continues at coordinate 67,114,762 of CM019065.1, forward strand.
GAGGACGCGCTCAGCGCGTCCTGCCACATGGCCACTTCGCTGCGGAGGACGCAGTGGCGTAGCGTGGGTTGTCAGTGCCCGGGGCCAGCCAAGAATTGTGCGCCCCCCCCAACCTGTGGACACGTTATCGATATTGCCCCAGCTCTCACATGGATATTGCCCCAGCTCACACATGGATATTGCCCCAGCTCACACATGGATTTGCCCCAGCTCATGGATTTGCCCCAGCTCATGGATTTGCCCCAGCTCACACATTTGCCCCAGCACACACATTTGCCCCAGCAACTCATGGATTTGCCCCAGCACATGGATATGCCCCAGCTCATGGATTTGCCCCAGCACATGGATTTGCCCCAGCACATGGATTTGCCCCAGCTCATGGATTTGCCCCAGCACATGGATTTGCCCCAGCTCATGGATTTGCCCCAGCTCATGGATATGCCCTAGCTCTCACCTGGATATTGCCCCAGCTCCCGGGCAGCGGGAGTGCCTTCCGGCTGCCCGGTCCCGAACAGCGTGCGAGTCCGTCCTGTTGAAGGGGAGTCGGCTGCGTGTGTGCGCAGGTCACGCGGTCCGGCCAGTCAGGTGGTACAGAGACTCAGTACCACCTGATTAGACGGACCACGTGACCTGCGCCTGCACGCAGCCGCCTCCCCTTCAATCAACAGGACGGACTCACTGTTCAGGACCGGGCAGCCGGCAGGCACTCCCGCTGCCCGGCATCTGGGTCCCCTCAACCCGCGGGCCCTTGGGCGGCGCCCGAGGGCCCGGCGGGTCAGTCGGGCCACAAGTTTTAGGGGCGCATTATTTCAAAAGAAATTATGTGCCCCTAACAAAACTGCGCCCGGGGCCACGGCCCCCCCTGCCCCCCCACGCTACGCCACTGGGAGGACGCGCTGAGGACATCCTCCCTTTGCAGCAGCGATCGGCCGGGATTCCGGCCGATCACTGTGGTCCTCCGGTGTAAACTGACATCCTCGATGTCAGCCCAGCCTCCGCAATGACGTCTATTTCGGGCACCCCCGCCATTGCGGGGAAGGTGCCTGAAGGGGAGGGGGTGAGGTCCTTCGGACCTCTCCCCCTCCCCGTCCGTGCGGGCCATCGGGTAAAGACAGGTACCACTTGGAAGTGCACAGCCTGCCTTCCAAGCGGCGGCTGACTTTAACCCCTAGGGGGCTGGATCGCGATATGGCGCTAACATGCGCCGTATCGCGGTCCCCTCCCGGAGCTGGCCGACATCTTGGATGTCGGCCAAGCTTCCGGGATATCCCCCTAATGACTGGCGTCATCGCGCATAGCGCGATGGCGCCAGTTTGGATATTAACCCCTTGCTGCCACATATGGTGGAGATAGGGGGTTCATTGGAACCCCCTATCTCCCGATCCATGACAGCTAGGGGTTAACGATAGAGCGTGGCCTTTCCAAAGATACCAAACATGACCATATATAATGTAAAAAAATTTTTTTTTAAATAAAATAAAAAAAATTAAGAAAACTTTTTTGTTTTATTAATGCAGCAATATTGTTCCCATTTCAATTATAATGTGAACAATGATGCTGCACTAACGATTTTTTTCTATGGGGGGCGTTTGCTAAAAAACACGTAATTTTCCCCCAAAAAAAGTAACGATTCCCCGTTTCAAATTTTTTTAACAAGCGCAACCAATAGAAAAAAATATAACCGCAAATGCTCGCATGTTAAAATGTGAAAAAAAACACTTGACACATTGTAAATTATTGAAAATTTAAATTTTATTGTATTTTTTGTTATAATATACAGACAGGACATAACGTATACATATAATAATGATATATTATGAATCTGCCGAGTCTCCCGGAACGAACGATGTATAATATGTCTGGGTTGTATAATAAATTGTGACTTCAAATCGCATTTAAACATGAAGAGCGAAACCGGTAAAAATGAGCTCAGCACAGAAGTGGGAAAAGGCTCAGCAGCGAAAGGGTTAAAATATCCAAAAAAAATCTATAAATAAAGAGACTCTTTACTGCAGAATATTATAATCAACAGTTCATTAGATAGAGTTAAAACGGGAATATTTTTAACAATGAAGCCTATGGGATTCGTCCGAATAAACCTGCCGAATTAAACCACCGAATGGCAGGGCATTAGGGGAACCTTTCACTGCTGGTTTGTGTTCTCTGAATAGCCGAAGCAGTGCTTTTCATGGGGTTTTCACTGCCGTCGAACAGGCACTGAACAGGCACCGTATGTGCAGGCAATTCGCCAGGATTTGGCGAATTGCCTGCTCTCTGGATATCCGAATGGCCAAGAAAGGTAACCAAACGCTGATTTTCAGCGTTCGGTTACCTTTCTCAAGCAATTCGGATCTCTTTGAATTACCCTGTCAGTCTTTTAATGTACCATCTTTTGTGCCCGCGGACTTAATTCCTCCACCGGCAGAACTGATTGGGTCACATTAACTGGTCCGTTTCTACATCAGATGCGATTTAACCCGTTGATGACCAGAGATACATGTCTCTACCCGTAACTTATCGTATCCCCTCTACAGTTTATAATTCTGTCCATATTCATTAAAGAAAAAGCCTGTTTGACACTTTGTAAGTTATCATTTTTCGGACTATCTCAGGTTCTGCGTGATATTAGAGATATCTCTGGGTTTTTCTTCCTGGTAAAACATTTACAGGGTTATTCAGAGAGGGGTGAAAACCAGGAGAATGACTGGAGAAGTGAAAATTCTAGGTCAAAATATCAAAACCAGAAAAATCCTCCCATTTGTCTCACTTTCCAAGTCGGCTATTTGGTCTAGATTGTACTCTTCTCCTGCCAATTCTCCTGAGTTTCACCTTTCTCTGAATAACCCTGATAGTTTATAAATAAATCCAAAAATGACCAGGGTTTCTGGAAAGTGAAGAATCCCTCCTATGATGTTTCTAAATCACAGTATAAGTATTCTGGTTCCAAGTACTTGGGATGGTCAAACCGCAGCCATTATTTCGGGGCGTCTTCTCCTGTGCTCTGAGCATGTCTTCAGTACAATTATTATGTGAATATGATGTATTCTTTTTATGTTTACGATGCATTTCATCAGTTATGTGTCTGTTTTCAAAACAATGTTACAAGCCATAGCATTACATTTACTATTTAATGTAACTCCTGAAACAATAAGTAGAAGGAAATAAAAAGTATACCTGCCTGTCTGCTGTCTGAGATTTTGGAAAGGTCTAAGAGCACATCAAGACGTCTCCGCTATTCTTTCACAGCTCTGCACAATTTGCTGGATCCGTGTGAGTAACCACAGGTTTTTTCGCTTTCGTTCTGCACAGGGAAACCCAAGTGGCCATGCGGGAAACTAAAGAGAGGAATCCATGGATCACACAAGTCATCCAAACAGGTATCACTGCGGCGTGGGGATCCAAGTGCGTTGTATTGGAGGTCAACATCATGGGCAACTCCAGAGGTTTTAGAATTCTGTTTCCCATAATGCTCAGCCAGCCCAAAGAGCTTAATTCCCATGAGGGTTAATCCATGTAGCCCAGTGTTTCCCAAACCTGTCCTCAGGACCCGCTGACACACCAGGTTTGCAGGATATGTGAAGCACAGCACAGGTGATATGATTTGCTGCTCAGTGATTGCAGGATTCAGTCTGCATTTCCCCAAGGTGATCTGTAAACCTGGCCTGGTTGAGGGTCACGAGGAGAGCTTTGGGATACACTAGTGTAGCCCCTCAGGGTTTATTTATTCAACATACATATTCTTTGAGAATGGGCATGCCAAAGGGGCATTGTGGGCAATTTAGTTCCAAAACATTTGGGGCTCTATTACATTCTCCGCGCAGCGCAATTTTTTTTGCACGCAGCGTTAAACGTTAATGCGCGTAGATTAACGCTGGTATTACGATCCAAGCGCATTTTTCCATCCGTACGAAAATATCGCGCGCAAAAGCGAGCAAATTAACGCTGCACGCAGAAATCGGTGTGTGCAATCAGAATTAAGAACCACAATTGTCTCCCGTTCAGTTTTTGCGCCTCCCAAAATCAATCTGAGTATACATGCTGCAGCAATAATAAAAACACGCACAAGCTCTCCATTTTATTGTTTGGGTATGTGTAGAATGTGTAACTATACTGTGCAGTATTTTTTTTTTCGTGCTGGTGTATTTCGTTTCGGCCAGGACGTTCAGATTTCCAGTTACCACCAGCGTTTAAAAGACGTTAAATTATGCACGCAAACGGCGTTCGTAAAAAGTTGCATCGATTGTAATACCAGCCGCGCACGAACGCATTTGCGCTCACAATGTTAAGTATGGGATGCGCGCACGAACTTGCGCTCGCGCAGGGTCACTTGCGTTAGACGTTAACGCTCATTTTGTGTGTGAACGTCATAATACAACGTTCAGCGCGACGGGTTTTTCCCCTCGCGTTAATGCGTTTTTGCGCACGCGCAAAATTGTGCGCGAAGAGTGTAATAGTGCCCTAACTATATATTAGTTGTATGCCTCCCAGATTTATATTTGTATAGGAGTTTATTGTGATGTCAGTAGGAAGAAAGGTCTATTGGGAGTGTAAACTGGTCTCGTTACCAGTGGGGTACCTCAGGGGTCAGTACTTGGACCCATTCTCTTTAATATTTTTATTAGTGATATTGCAGAAGGTATTAATGGAAAAGTATGTCTTTTTGCTGATGACACAAAGATTTGCAACAGGGTTGACGTTCCTGGAGGGATCAGCCAAATGACAAATGATTTAGGTAAACTAAAAAAATGGTCGGAGCTGTGGCAATTGAGTTTAACGTGGATAAGTGCAAGCTAATGCACCTGGGACGTAAAAACCCAAGGGCTGAATATAGAATATTTGATACAGTCCTAACCTCAACATCTGAGGGTTGGGATTTAGGGGTTATTATTTCAGAGGATCTAAGGGTAAGTAGTCAATGTAATAGAGCAGCAGGAAATGCTGGCAGAATGCTTGGTTGTGTAGGGAGAGGTATTAGCAGTAGGAAAAGGGAAGTGCTCATGCCACTGTACAGAGCACTGGTGAGACCTCACTTGGAGTACTGTGTGCAGTACTGGAGACCGTATCTCCAGAAGGATATAGACATCTTAGGCTAGGGTCAGACGAACGCATTTTTATGTTGTCTGTGAAAAAGTGCGTTCGAACGAATGGACGCATTTTTTCACAGAATACGTGATAGTGGTCATACTATGCGCATTTTCGTCCGTGATTTTGTACGGATCATCAATAAAACACTTTTTGTGTCTGGACGTTATGTTGGCCGGACATTAGCAGCGTCTGATGTCTCCAAATCACACACACACGCCTCTAGCGGACGCAGCGCACTCTGTACGTCAGTACCTGCGGTTTCACGTTCTCGAAAAAATGCGTTCATTTTCCACTTGCGTTGCGCAGCCGGACTTTTGTGCGACCGTACTTCGTATATTGGCCGTCATTGCCCGGCATCTGCTGCTAGTGCGGCCGTGATTAAGTGCGGCTGCACGCGCGTTCGCACTGCCTCAGTCTGACCCTAGCCTTAGAGAGAGTTCAGAGAAGGGCTACTAAAATGGTGTATGGCTTGAAGGAGAAAAGTTACCAGGAAAGGCTTAATGATCTTAACATGTACAGCTTGGAAAAAAGACAAGACAGAGGAGATATGATAGAAACATTTAAATACGTAAAGGGAATCCACAAGGTAGAGGAAGGGAGTATATTTAAAAGGAAACAAAATAGCAAAACAAGAGGACATAGTCTTAGATTAGTGGGGCAAAGGTTTAAAAGTAACATCAGGAAGCATTATTTTACTGAGCGGGTGGTGGATACATGGAACAGTCTTCCAGTTGAAGTGGTAGAGGCCAAAACAGTAATTGAATTTAAGCAAGCATGGGATAGGCATAAGGCTATCCTAAACAAAAGATAAATCCAGGTCAAGTATCCATGTAATTGGGCAGACTAGATGGGCCGAAAGGTTCCTATCTGCCGACATTTTTCTATGTTTCTATGTAAACACTTTTTGTTTAAATATCTGTTAACCCCAGTGTGATACCACGATTTTATTGATCTTTCCATGATGCTCAGCCAGCCCAATGAGCTTGATTCCCATGAGGGTTAATCTGTGTAGCCCAGTATTTCCCAAACCTGTCCTCAGGACCCACTAACAGGCCACGTTTTCCAGATATGTGAAGCACAGCACAGGTGATATGATTTGCTGCTCAGTGATTTGCAGGATTCAGTCTGCATTTCCCCCAAGGGGATCTGTAAACCTGGCCTGGTTGAGAGTAATGAAGACAGATTTGGGAAACACTAGTGTAGCTCCTCAGGGTTTATTTAATTCAACATACATATTCTTTGAGAATGGGCATGCCAAAGGGGCATTGTGGGCAATTTAGTTCCAAAACATTTGGGATATTGTGGTCGCCTTCTGTCATACTGTGTGATTTCTCTTTATTACATTACTTCTTATATTGTGGTGTCCTTTATTAACTTCTTCTTGCTAACATATGATCTGTATTTAGGGGAACACACACACACACACACACACACACACACACACACACACACACACACACTCTGCATTCATTCATTTCAGTATATCAATATATACATATGAGTGTAATGAACGGGTTATGTTTTTTACTTTTTTTTGTTTGTGAAAAGTAAACACCGACTATTTTCTTTTTTATTATCTCTTCATTTGAATGAAGAAGATCTTTAGATATTTGCTGTGCCGGCACATTGATGCTCGGCGGGTACTTAGTGATGCATTAGTGAGCTCATCACTCATCCCCGGAGCAGGAAGCTGGCGCTGGGACTTCTCTCAGTTGTTGATAGACCCATAATCTTTTCGAGGGAAGATTAATTGAGACGAGTGGACTGTTTATGATATTCCTTGGGCGTCCGAGATACGCATGTTTATTTTGCGGCCATTAATCCAAAAAGGATTAATCATTATAACATAAGTTTATGCCTCAATCTTTTCAGGAAATGTTGACTTTGCAGGATATTATGGGGTTCACTTCGTTTACATCACCGCCTGGAAAGAATATTGCATTTGAGGGGGAAGGGCAACACTGTTTAGATTTGTCCTGGTCTGTCACCACTTCATTCCGATCTTTATTATAATTATTTTTTATCCAGTGATACACATGAGACGATTCCTCGCTACGGATACATAGAGGGGAGTGGTAGACTGTACACAAACGTGATACAATAGTTGCATAGATTACACAATTTTTATCCAGCTTTACATTTAACTTGGAAAATCTCCAGGCTCTTCATGAAATTTTCAGTTAGGAGGAAAAGAAAACAATCTATGTACATATATTTATGTGTATTATTATTATTTATTAAGCGCCAACACATTCTACAGCGCTGTACAAGGTGCAATGGGTAGAGACAGGACAATTCTACGCTACATACAGGAGACAGATCAGTATTCCTGCCAGCAGATACAGGAGGACGTGAGGGCCCTATTCCCGTGGGAATTTACAATCTAGATGGATTTGTGTGTGTGTGTATGATATATATATATATATATATATAATAGTCAGGTCCATAAATATTGGGACATCGACACAATTCTAATATCTTTGGCTCTATACACCACCACAATGGAGTTGGAATGAAACAAACACAATGTGCTTTAACTGCAGACTATCAGCTTTAATTTGAGGGTATGTACATCCAACTCAGGTGAACGGTGTAGGACTTACAGCAGTTTGCAGATGTGTCTCCCACTTTTTAAGGGACCAAAGGTAATGGGACAGAATAATAATCATAAATCAAACTTTCCCTTCTTAATACTTGGTTGCAAATCCATTGCAGTCAATCACAGCCTGAAGTCTGGAATGCATAGACATCACCAGACGCTGGGTTTCATCCCTGGTGATGCTCTGCCAGGCCTATACTGCAACTGTCTTCAGTTCCTGCTTGTTCTTGGGGCATTTTCCCTTCAGTTTTGTCTTCAGCAAGTGAAATGCATGCTCAATGGGATTCAGGTCAGGTGATTGACTTGGCCATTGCATAACATTCCACTTCTGTCCCTTCAAAAACTCTTTGGTTGCTTTTGCAGTATGCTTTGGGTCATTGTCCATCTGCACTGCGAAGCGCCGTCCAAATTAAGGCTGACAGTCTGCAGTTAAAGCACATTGTGTTTGTTTCATTCCAACTCCATTGTGGTGGTGTATAGAGCCAAAGATGTTAGAATTGTGTCGATGTCCCAATATTTCTGGACCTGACTGTATATATGTTTATTATTGCAGAAGCCATTTGCACATCACATCAATTCAAAGAATTGCATCCCAGAGCTTCTGTGCCACATTCCCCATATGCAGCAAGGAATTCTGGGTAGGATATGCAAATGACCTCTGTCTCACTTTTATGCATCCTGGGTCTGTTATATACACTCATTTTTTGATTCTATAAACACAAAGGTTTATGCAATAGATACATATAGTTAATGTTTGCCACTGAGCTTGACAAATGGATATCAAACATATGGACCAGGAATAAATCCCGAGGGTCAACGTCACATTTTTAGGAGCCAAGCTCGGCTTTTGTATTGATATTTATCTAGTGGAACCCATAAACCTAGAAGCCAGAGGGAAATTATTGGAGTCCGACTACTTAGCCTCAGGATGAGTCCTGTATTTGTTGTTGGGGTTTAGGTAGGGGTAACGTAGAGCGTTTGTGTTAGTGCTATGAACGGAAACACTCAACATTCTCAGCCAGACGATGCTTTCTAAATCTATAAGCCAGTTTGTGGTTTTCAGTTTCCTGCGGGTATCACCACCTGTTTCCTTCACTGCTGTGTGTAATAATATTATTAGTTTGGTGCAATGAATTGTTCGTGGAAGAAAGTCTACGGGCACTGTCATGTACCCTGAGCTAAAACGGTGACGCTAAGGGGGAAAATGGCTGCTCGCAAATCTCCCCTTAGCGTCCCAGTTTTACCAGCAGATTACGGGCAGGCACTGAGTCCAGCAGTCTGCCACATAGTGACCGCTAGCCTACTTGGGGGCAGCGCTAAAGTGCCTTCGTGAGAATCTCCTCCATGGAGTCCATAGGACTCCATGGAGGCTTCTGCTGCTGGGTCACATGACCAGCAGGATCTCATCTCTCCCAAGATCCTGCAGGTCCGCAGAGGGAGACTGAGGACTTTTTTCACCAGTCTCCCTCTGCTCCCGGCAGCCAGAAGCAACGAATCAGGCCTCCGTTCTTGCCGCGGGAGGAGAGGTGAGTATGTGATATATGGGGGGAAGGGGGGGGGGGGTTCAGCTGCTGCTAATTGATTCTGCAGAAACGCAATCCGTTATCAGCAGCTCAGAGCTTGTAGCAAACATTTTCTGTTAGCGACAGCTCTTTGTAATTAGCGTTACGACTATGTGATCCTAACACTACTTACTCTCTGCTTACTCTTTGCGCTCACCATGTTGAGCATAGGGAAAACAAAGTACAGTAAGCGCTCATTAAAAAGCACCAATACCGATTCGCCAATGTATTGTTTACCCATTGGCGATTGGGAGGTGATCTATGCGGCACGCTATCACCTCAATTAACCTAGCGCTAACTGTCATTTATGTGAGCGCTAGCCTTAGGGCCCTACCTGTTGTAATGAACTGTCTTCCATACACACGTCATCTCCTTCTACCCCCCTTCACTTATCCGGGAGGAGTAGGGGTCCCATGGGATACTGGAAGCTGCTGAATAAATAAGATTAATTCCTCATTAATTCCCTTCAGAAAATTAACAGGTTAAATTGAGAAAAATGCTTACTTTACCACCAGACTGTATTTATTAATGCTTACCTATTAAACTACTGGAATAAATGTTTAATACTGGATGCTGCCTCTGGATGATGATATCTCATTGGACCGGCTAGTGGCTCACCGCTCCTAAGTACCGGAGCATTGTGTGTCGCCGGCTTCTCAACATACAGCAATAGCTGGGTGCCAGGTATACCGCCTGCATTACTGCACAGCATCAACATAAAGTTCATGGTTTGTTGGAAGATTAATGCCCTGGGCTTGAATTTATAATTTTTTGGTGTTAGTCCTTTAGTTCCAATGATGGAGCATCGCAACCTTGTATCACACCGTGGCTTTCTTAACAATTTTCAAACCCAGTTTTCCTTTTCTGGTATCACTAGATTTGCGCAGACATTTAAGAGTAAATATGCCAAAAATTATACATGTTGCCTGGCCAAACAAAAAGTCACAAGCTACCATATGAGGCTGTTATAATCCGGGGTTGCTTCGGTTGATCAGGTCTAGCTTCAGCAACTTTACGTGCCCAAAAAATGAGGTCATGTGACTCACTGAATATACTGAATAAGCAGGTTTTTCCATCAATGGGTTTTTCTCCCCTGATGGCACAGCGGGCATATTCCAAGATGGCAATGCCAGGATTCATCGGGCTCAAATTGTGCAAGAGTGGTTCAGGGAGCATGAGACATCTTTTCACACATGGATTGGCCACCGCACAGTCCAGACCTTAACCCCATTGAGAATCTTTGGGATAATGTGCTGGAGAAGACTTTACGCAGCGCCGCGACTCTCCCATCATCAATACAAGATCTTGGCCACAAATTAATGCGACTCTGGATGGAAATAAATGCTGTGACATCGCACGACCTTATCGAAATGACGCCACGGCGAATGCGTGCCGGAATCAAAGCAAAAGGCGTAACAACCAAATATTAAAGTGTGACTTTTATTTTTTGTCCGGGCAGTGTATAATTTATAATGTTTGGGGGAAAAAATTGTAAGAAGCAGAAGTGAAACGTGCGCGCTAGTAGCATATGAATGGTTTTTGTTCCGTCCTGAGTGTTCGTGTGCATATTGCACAGATAGATATGTCTGCTCGTTTATCCGGATAGAGCCTTTCCTGAAAGTAAAGAAAGTTACAGCGCTTTTCATTAAGAAATTTAATAATACATTTTCCTTGTCCTTTTCCCCCCAGAACAATAATCTGCAGTGCAAGTTAAATGCCGTCTCCTCTGCTGATAAAATTCAGGACAAAAGCCCCACCAAAGCCAGGCACCCGAGAAAAGTGGACCTACGAGCTCGCTACTGGGCCTTTCTCTTTGATAACTTAAGGAGGGCTGTAGATGAAATCTATGTGACCTGCGAGTCGGACCAGAGCGTTGTGGAATGTAAAGTAAGTTTCAGTGTTGATTACTTGTTGCTGGGTTTAATATCTGCCCAGGGAATTGGCCTCTTTCACCCTATGTGTCAGGTGACGTGTGCGGTTCGGGTGTGAGCCCAGCAGGCGGCGACACAGAGGGGAGGCCAGATAGGATGGCAAGCAAATAATATAGGTTTAATGAACACAAATGGAACTTGGCAGCAGGCACTGGAATAAACGGATGATGCCCCTTCTGGACAGCACAGGTAAAAGTCTAATAGCATAGTGAGCAATGTAGTCCCAGACTGCAGACAGGGTCCACAAAGAATGAATCTGGACGGCTGGCAATGGTACCTTGATTGAAGGTCAGGGAAGGTGGTGAAAGCAGTATGAGCCACCGGTAGATATCCAGACACAGGATAATGAGCTACGTAGTAGAGAGAACCCACTTGTGCAGCAACCAGGACGTTTTGGCCAAGGTCTGAACAGAGATAGAAGCAGGATCACTTGTAGGCACAGGGTACACTTGTAGGCACAGGGTACACTTGTAGGCACAGGGTACACTTGTAGGCACAGGGTACACTTGTGCAGCAACCGAAGGTCTTGACCAAGGATCTTGGATACAGAGCAGGTGGAGATTGCAGGAAGTTCCAGGCAATGAAGGAGGGTGTACAGTGATGTATCCAGGAACAGCAGGGCAGAGTAATGGCAGGAATCAGGATAAAGACTGGAACTGAGATGATGGATACTGGAGACACTGGAAGGCACTGGATGGACTTGGAGACACTGTACAGCAACAGGAAACACTGGTTCAGCTTGCAGGTATGCACACGGCCAAGTGACTTCAGTCAGGAACCTTAATGCAGAACCAACCTTGCTGGGTCTCTCTGCGATTTATGGAGGCTTAATAGCAGATGGATTTCAGCTGTAACTCCCAGGCTGGACAGGAAAACCCAGGCTGGATCTCCAGGAACCTGGACAAGGTGCTGAGCCTGGGCAAAACCTGGAAATGAAATCCAAGAAAGAGATCCAGGGCAAAGTTCTTAGAGCCAGGCTGTGCATTTACAGGTACATAAGCAGTCTTTCAAAGGTGGGGCATGACACTAACGGCATGGTATTTGGGCTGTGGTTATATTTTCTGTTCAGGATTAAGTGATTTTTATTGACTGCCTTTTCAGAGCTGGAACCATGATCAGTCAGTGTGTTTTCTATGCTGTTAAATAAATGTTTTTTAACTTCTGTCAAAATTGTCCAGACACTTGTATAGATCTATATGCCAACCATGTATCTGTTACGTGGTTGGCAACGAGGGCTCAGGAGTAGGGATGAGCTGTTCGGTTCGATCTGTTCGTAGTTCGCATCGGCCGTTCGACAGTTCGCGAACCTCAAACTTTTTGGGACGTTTGCCAAAAGTTTGATTTTTTTTTTAAAAAAGTATAAAAAAATGCTTAAAAAAATACAAAAAAAAATCTAGAAATAAAGAGACTCTTTACTGCAGAATATTATAAGCAACGGTTTATTAGATGCTCTGTCGGGTTCAACATTTCTTCTGGAGGGATCAGCCAAATGGGGGGGGGGTGACATTTAGTTGAGATTGTCCACATGCCACCCCCCTATGTGCGTATGTTTATATATGGTCTGAGGTCTGTGGGTGGGTGTATATATATATCTGCTTGTTGATATATACGTATATAGGTCTGCATGTTGACATATACGTATATGTCTGTGTGTGGTATCAATGCATCCCTACTCTATACACGGCGCTCCGTGTCCCTATAATATATATGATCAGGGGTTACCTTTTTTTATATTTTTATACAATTCCTATTAAATTAACAGTCATTTTTGATGTCTTTTATTGAGTAGAAACTTTTTTTTGCCTATGTAACATGTGCTTTGTGAAAATAAAACAGTTTTGTGTGTACATTTTAATTTAGTGGATTCCTGTCCAGTGCGGTGAGAAGCAAACGTAATGTAGTGTAGACACGCTGCGAGGCGGAGCGGAGTGAAGTCAAGCCTGCAAAATGTTTGCTTCGCTACGCTGTGCGTCACTACACGCTCAGTGTGTCTCAGCCTTTATTCCCGCATCGCTAGCTTACCGACTCAGTTTGTATACTTGTTACTGACCTTGCTTGTACTGAGGACCCGATCTGTTGCCGACTTTGCCTGCCTTTTGACTATTCTCTCTGTGTATTCCCTGCCTGTTCTGTTTGCTTCCTGTTGCTACTGGTGTGTGCCAATTCTCACCATATACCGTAGCGCAGTACAAGTGCCTAAACATTGCTGACCTGGTTTTGTTATAGCTGCTGATGTAACTGAATAGATCGGGGATCTCTTCTGCATTACCAAAACCTCCAACACTGCACTCTTCCACAATACCACAGAGGGGTTACTTACGGTGTGAAGGCACTTGCTGCCACCAAAGGCACAATATTTGGGTGCACTGCCACTGACGTCTATACCAGATTCATATCATTTTAATATTTGACCGCAAGGTCCAACCCTGCACTCTTCCACAATACCATAGAGGGGTTACGGTGTGACGGCACTGTTACCGACACTAAAGGCCCAATTTTAAAGCACCTATTGTTACTTTTATCCAAAGCCTGCATAAGTTTCACCATAATTTAGCCAAAAAATCACTAAACTTGTTCTGCGTGTCGTAAAACGTCTCCTCTTTTCATACAGGCTGCCGTCCCAAGCAGTTGTTTATGAATAGATTAAAGGAAAAACATTTACCGTCATTTGAAATGTCATTTTTTTTGTTTTTAAATGTTTCTATACATCCTACAAATCCGCCACTTCACGGGCAGGTTATGGGGACCTCCTAGACACGATATTTGAAGGAATTTTTCGTTTTTATTCTTAACCTTTATTTCATGGAAAACTCACAGTTCCTTTAAAAACGTTTTTTTTTAAAACTTTTTGTCCTTTTTCCTGTCCCCCAGGGCACTACCCGGACCCCCATACACCTTTTATGGCAAATATCTTGCATATATGTCCTCTTGGAGGGCACTCTAAAATTCGAACTTTCGAGTCCCATTGACTTGCGTTGAGTTCGGTTCGTGTTCGAGTTCGAACTCGAACTTTTGAAATTGTTCGAGTTCGAATGCGAACCGAACACGGGGGTGTTCGGCTCAACACTACTCAGGAGACCAACCAAGTAAGAGATGCATGGTGGTCATTTCTCCAGAGCTGGCTGCAGGGCTTCGTTTTTGTTTTGCAAGGTAAGGGAGCATTTCCTACCCCGTCCCATCCCAATTACAGAGGATGCAACTGCTCTGTGAAGTAGCACAGTGTTTCCCTATCCTGGTCCTCAGGTCTCTCTAACAGGTCAGGTTTGCCAGATATCTGAAGCACAGCACAGGGGATATGGTTTGCTGCTTAGTGATTGCAGGATTCAATCTGCATTTCCCCCAAGGTGATCCTTAAAACTAGCCCTGTTAGGGGGACCGAGGATGGCGGTTGGGAACCACTGAAGTAGCAGTATAGTAGCCCATGTACCAGTTTAATGGCGGCTCCCAGCGCAGGATCCAAGGTAAGTCACAGCCTTCGGATATCTCGTCAAGCATTGCAATATACATCTTTGTGGGTATTAATAATGACAAATGCAAAATACATGACTTGAGTTCCCACATTGAAAGCGTGTCCGTTCATGACAGCAAGAACTTGCTGAAGTCTGGCAATAATTTATTAAGTGTGCTGAATGCTGCAGTGCGCTTTATCATATTAAATCCAATTTCTACGCGCGGCAATACGCACGTTTTTTAACGCGCGTATCGTGCAACCGTAAAAAACGCGCATTGCAGCTCGTTCACAGCTCGTGAACGCGCTGCAATACGCCCCAAAGAAGCTCCTGTACTTCTTTGGGCGTAGGAAGTTTTACAGCACATTCCTGCGCGCTGCAAAACACCCAGGTGTGAACGGGCCCCATAGGAAATCATGGGATTTCCGTGTTTCGGCGTTTTACAGCACGCATGAACGCGCTGTAAAACGCTTAGGTGTGAACCCAGCAAGAGCTGGAAACAAAATGGCGCAAATGCAGTTGTTTTGCATCAAATACAACTTTTTCCACCCAGTGACCTAATGGTAGGAAACTGTTTTCAGTTATTTTTTTTGTGTCACTCCACACCACGTCCACAAGGCGGCGCCATAACGATAGTAAACCCCGTCCCAGTGTGTGAAGCAGACTATTCACCCCTCTTCAGGTGAGAGAGAATTTCTATCAGGGACGGGTAACATTCCCTCCGCTGGAATCCATGCGTTTACTTCAGAATTAATAAATATTTAGAGAAGTGTTTCACATATGAAAAATTGCTTTAGAATTGGGGTAAGACACCATGTTTACAACGTGTCACGAGGAGAGTGAGTGTTTTGGTTTTAGGAGGGATCCCATTATGTCTGATATTAGCTCAAATAACTTCTCCTTGGTTTAATAATATACAGACAGACAGACAGACAGACACGAGAAGGAAAAGAGAACAAAATCTGCACAGCGGTTACTCCTCGGGATTCCGTAGAAACATGTCATAAATGTCTCAAATATGACAGACGCTATGGTGGTCTATTTGTGCAGCCGAGCGAATGTTCGCAGGGGTCTGAGGAGGGAAGAGTTTCTTGTCATTGCTGTTTATATATAACTCTTGCACATCGGCCATCTGTTTTATTTCTTCCTGGGCTGGCGTGCTGTGCTTTAATTATTAATGAAAGTGTCACCTCAGCACGTGGATAGGTTCCGTCTTCTATATATCCCCCACTTACTACAGACTAAAGCCATTTTTATATAAGGACCTCTTGCGATGACGTTTCCTATGGCAAATTCACCGCCCTCTGGGTGACGCAGGAAAGTGATACGGTAAAAAAGTCGCTGTATGGAAATGTTTCATAATATTCAGAAGCTGGGTTTTAAAAAATGTGTCGCTTGCATCGTTTATTGGCGAAACTTGGGATCGTCGTAGCAGCATTTTACGCGAGTGCTTTGCTAAATTGCCACTTTGAATTTTTATGGTTATAATTTCTGCTTGTTTTAGGGATAGGGTTACTGATCGGGTTAACCCAAACAGATTCTGCACCATTTTTGCTTCATTTTTAAGCAACAGATTCTGCTCCAAAAGAAGGCGCATAATGTGATGCTTAGGGTTTTAACCCTAGGAGTTATCCTAAAACGTAGCACCAGCATCTGTTTAGCACCGTACCGTGTGTGTATGTATTTTATTGCAAGGGGTGGATAATAGCAGTTTGACGTGTCTTTTCACC
This sequence comes from Leptobrachium leishanense, assembly GCA_009667805.1. Classification (NCBI taxonomy): domain Eukaryota; kingdom Metazoa; phylum Chordata; class Amphibia; order Anura; family Megophryidae; genus Leptobrachium; species Leptobrachium leishanense. Next base: position 67,131,118 of record CM019065.1, read on the forward strand.
AACTTCCCCCTCAGTCTCTAATGTCTCTCTCGGTTTCCCACTCTTCCCTTCACCTGCTCAGGTGTTTCTCCCTGCTCTTCCTTCCATAACATATCTCTCCTCGTCTCACTCCTGTACTTCTCATTCCTAGACTGTGGTCCCCTTGTCCCTAATAGTTTCCTCAGTCGTCACTCTCTGCCTCTCCCGTTTCCTCCTCGCCCCTTACTGCGTCTCACATGCTTTATTAGACGCTCGCTGGGTTTGCAGTCTCTGCAGGACGTTCTCACTAATCCTTGTTCTTCAGTTATGTGTATTGGGTGTGAGGGCGAATCTGGACTGTGACTGAATGACAGTCTGCCCACTGCATGTTCTGACATAGAGATGGACTATGTGTCAAGCCCTCTCCTTATCAACTTAAAGGGCCAGTACCTCCAATTGAAATGTCCTTATTGTGCTTATTTATGTTGCTGATATCTTACATGTGCTTTGTTATTCTCTTGTATATTTAGTTAAGAAAATATTTTACTCTATATGTGTCACTGGGTGCATCCATTGTGTGATCTTGTGTGGTGTAAACTGCCCCCCTCCACAGTATCTTTACATCACTTGCTCCTCACTGTGTGGTATTGGCCATAGAATGGAGTCTGTGGGTTATTCACCGACTCACATCATTGTATTGTGTGAGATGTATTCAAAGGACATCACCAGTGGGTAGATTAGAAGTCTTTTTAAGCTCCCGGTTTTATCTCATTCAGCTGCCATCTCTTATCTCAGGTAGCCTGGAGAACAATAGATCTCCTGCATCCTTATTTAGACATTCCCTCTTCCACCTCATTAACTGTTAAATATTGTAGAAGCTAAACCGCAGCTGTAAAGTAACACCTTTGCACAAAGTTTGGTAAATATTGCATCATGGGAAAAATCCACAAAATTTGAACAGGAGATAAAAAAAAAAAAACCTAATTTTTTTTAAATTTTTTTTACATGCAATTATTTCAAACAAAAAAACCCAGCAGGATGTGTTTCATAAAGTGGTTTTGTTTTTAATGAACAAGTAACCTAGTTCTAGCTTATGTGAGTGGTAGCGTCTCTTTAACACCATATGCACACAAAGTCATCCTGCTAGGCCTGCAGAAAACAGATAATCAGCTGCTATAGCAGTGCTTCCAAACCCTGGTCCTCACGTCCCCCTAACAGGCCAGGTTTGCCAGATATCACCTGTGCTGTGCTTCAGATATGATTTGCTGCTCAGTGATTGCAGGATTCAGTCTGCATTTCACCAAGGCGATCCTTAAAACCTGACCTATTGGTGCTCCTTGTGGACCAGGTTTGGGAAGCACTATGCTATAGGAATAGGGAGATCGGCCCACTACAGTTAGTAAGGCCGCTGGGTTTTCAGCCTTTCCTCCAGAGCAGGTCCATGGATCCATGCTGCTGTGGTAATTGACCAACCAAGAGTCAAGTATAATGTCTATTCAGGTATCTCAAACGAAGGTGTGACATGATGGAAAGAAAAACCAGTCACCAGCCTGACATTTCATCATGTGGCAGCTCTCTACTTTGCCTAACTTATAGTATTGCCTCTTCAGTTCCTCTTAGATTGTAAGCTCTTGGGCAGGGTCCTCTCTCCTACTGTTCTGTGTGTTTAACTTGTATGTATATTTTTACTCTGTCTCCCCCATTGTACAGCGCTACAGAACTTGTTAGCGCTTTATAAATAGCTGTAACTGTTACAGCAGAAGAATCCTGCTAAATGTTGGAATAAGAAGCGGTTAAACATATTGCAAACACAATTCTTTGTTTGGATCACTAGATGGCGCTGTTGTGTTGACTGAACCTATAGTGGAATTACATACCCTGATGTACAGATTGGCAGCACCATGTGGATATAGTATACATATAGAGACTAGAATTTCTACATTCATTTCTGTTCTGTATGTGAGTGAAAATTTTTCATAAATACATTTTTATTAATTTATTTATACAAACATTTTTATTTTTTTTTAATATTTTTTTTTTTAAATGGGAATTTGAAATCTCACTTTTATTTCCACCTTTCCTTGGACTTCTTAGATTAAGGTTTACACCCTTGGGGTCTGACTAAAGATTCTTGCTGGATGTAGTCCACTAAATGTTAGGGTCCTGCAGCGCATCAATGTGTCTACTGCCCGTATCATGTCCTGTAAAGGTCCTTTTATCTATACACTGTCGTCTGAGTGGATCATCAGACGTTGTACGACACCCAGCACATTTATGGGAAATAAATTTTCGAATATAACCCCACCCCCCCCTGAAAGCCACCTCCCCAGCCTTCTCTTTAATGTCCTTCACGCGGCTTGATGGGAGAATTCATTGAAAATATATATATTGTTTTAAAATTTGTCGTTTTTTTCATTTAATTGTATCCCTTGTCCAACATTCTGATATCTTTCAAATTCCCCAAAAATGTTTTGAGCAGTAAACACGACACCAAAAGTGAAAAATTCCAAATCTGACGTCACGGCGGGGACAAAAGTATTAAAATATAGAATATAATGACCCTCTGGCTGTGTACAAGGTGTATATGTAAATAGAACTAATTTTATGTTTAGACACGGGTCCCGTCCCTAAGATTGTATGCAAATATTCCAAAATCTGAAAAGATCCACAGCTCGTCTGGTCCCGCGCACGTCGGATAAGGGATACCTAATGTATATGGAAAAACAAAACCCATTTGACCTTCATAAACACGGCGGCGCGCTGAGAACACGCTGCTCCTTAAAGATCCCCGCTCTTCTACGTTTTGTTCTATGGTGGAAGTTTCCACTGCTTCAGCACGAGCGGATATATCTGCTGCTGGAAGCATTGTCGATGAATAAGAGAGAGCTGTATTGACGTGCCGGGCCCAGGGGTCCCTGCGTCCTGGTATAGAGTGTCATCAGGACAAAGAGATGGCGCCAACAGTCCTGCCGTGCGCGCCAGTGACTAGAATTAATTACAAACCAATCGAATCCGTTGCAGCCAATTGGTAAACTAATTGGTAACTTTAGCCGGGTATCTAGATGTGGGGATCTGAAATGGGCTGAGGAGGGGGGGTATGCGGAGACACTTTTTGTCCGGCCACGGGTGAGCTGTCCAGAGAGAGATGTGCCTGAGCGGAGCCGGAGCACCGATGCCTCTTGTCCTGTTTATATTCTCCCATTCAGAGAACACGACTTAAGTTACAGTTCACATGCCCCGCCGCCTGATAAGACGCACTGAGCGTTCCTTCAGCCAAGTACAGGGGGGGTCAGGGTCACCCAAACACACAATATACTGTCAAGTGATGTGGAAAAGAGGGGATTTGTTGTCTGCTCCTTGCTGCTCCCAGGCAGGCAAGCAATTTAATAGAGCAGTGGGGTAAGACGGCCAACAGGATACAGAGCGTATAGGGAAATCACCATCTACGGAAAGGTAATGATACCGTTTTATGCATCGTAACAAGCACTCATTATTACAGTGCATGCGATGAAGACACACGGCTTGAAATCAGCAGCGTCACCGGTGACTGGAATTATGTAGTTTGTTCTGTAGAGAAAAATAGAATATATATATATATATGTTTGTTTAATAATATAGATTTATATATATACACACAAAGTTAAGGAGGACAAAAAAGTGAGATTAAAACAAAACAAAGTATAACACTCGCGAAAATTATCTACACTACCAAGCAGATCACATTCTTGCTTTGCCCACATTCTCCTTATGCAGCAGGGAATTCTGGGTAGGACATGCAAATGAAGCACAACTATCCACCTTTTGCATCAATAGTCTGTAGCACAGACACCCCACATGCCAGTGCAGTGCCATGCTAGATAGCTTCTTCCATAAGATAAGGCAGGACTGCTCAACCTCCAGATGTTTTGGCGCTACATTACCTTTGAGCCTCGGCCAATCTAATGAGTACCTCAGCATCCTGGGAGATGTAAAGGTCGGACACCCCTTACCCAGAATTCTAAAATCCAGAAGACTTCAGCATTTTCGGAGCCTTCTGGATTTTCTACAATTGCCACCCTGCTGCTCGGCAGTGCGGATCCGATGGCTGCAGTACAACAGGGTAAACACAGGGAGACTGCGCACAGCCCCAGCGTGTGACATAGTATAGGAAGAGCGGGGTCGCACCTATTCCCCGATGGGGTGGCTGCAACCACCAAATGTAGTGGCTTAGATATCTTCTGGAGATACTCTGGAGGTAGTCTGCGGTTAGACAGGAGGTAGAAAACCTACAAAAAGGTAAGATTTGCTGGTTTTAAATCCATTCTTTTATAATGGCAGGCTTGGTCCAGTGTAAGAGCTGTCATGCATTTGTTTTTAGATCCAATTTTTGGATGTTTGGAGTGTGCCTGATATGTAGGCAGTTGTCTTTATTGCAGCAGGAAATTGCCTGTTTGAAGTCTGAGATTTGTAAATTATCTGTTAGACAAACTCCGGCTATGACTGTTACAAAGCCACTGCCACAGAGGCCTCCTAGGAGCGGCAGATGGACTACTGTAGGATCTGGTAGACTTAGAGTTATGGATAGAAGGCATGTCCCACAGTCTGTGGCTCTTCTTAATTCTTTTGAGGCACTTTCAGAGTGTAGTGGTAAAACGGATGTAGGCTCAGACACCATAGTTGAGGAACCACCATCCCCTATGCCTAAGGTATGCAGGACTGCAACCAAGGACAAAAAGGAAAAGGTGGGACTTAATAGAAGGCAATTGTTGCTGGGTGATTCTATCATAAGAGGTGTTGAGCTGGGAGAGTAGTGGTTTAGTGAGATGTCTTCCTGGGGCTACTGCTCATAGAGACAAGAGACGTATTCTCAATATTGTCAAACAAGCAAAGCAGGAAGGGGAAGTGGACGTTCTAGTCCATCTAGGGACAAATGACTTGGCTAGCAATGAGGTTTCTGAGATTAAGGAAGATTTTTGTGTTCTTGGAGGTGAATTACAGCAGATTGCGTCCACTGCGTCATTCTCTGAAGTTTTGCCTGTGCATAACATTCAAGATAGGCAGATGCGCAATAGGGAATTTAATTTGTGGCTTCGGGAATGGTGTCTGGACAAGGATTTGGCTTTGTGTCCCATGATAGCTCTAATTAGAGCAGAAAGGAACTGTATAAAAAAAGATGGTTTGCATCGTACTCATAGGGGAACATATGTTCTCAGTGAGAAGTTCAAAGGTTTCACGAAGGAATATTTAACCTAGGAGGGGGGGACGACAAAAGGGTAAAAAACAATCTGCCCGATTGTACCCCAAAACTAAATCAGAGGGTGCAAGCAACATGCGGGGTAAAAAATGACAAGCTCAGAGTCGTGTCTATAAATGTTCGCAGTTTAGTCAATAAAATCAATGAACTGGAGGCAATGATGTCAGCTGACAAAGTAGATTTAGTGGCGGTTACTGAGACATGGTTCAGTGAGAAAAATAACTGGGACATAACAATACCGGGGTACTCTTTATATAGAAAAGACAGAGAAGGTCGGATAGGAGGAGGAGTGGCCCTGTATGTGAAAAACAACATAAAAACGACCCAAATAAAAGTGAGCGAGGTGAACATAGAGTCAGTTTGGGTTACGCTAACATTTGGCAATTATACAGTAGCTCGTGTAGGTGGGATCTATAGACCCCCTGGACAAGTAGAAGAGCTAGATAATCTGCTGTTTGAGGAAATAGCCAAAATGGCAATGAAGGGGAAGTTATTATCATGGGGGACTTTAATCTTCCTGATGTGAACTGGAAAACCAAAATTGCTGGGTGCACCAGGAGTACAAATATTCTAAACTCCCTACTGGGATTATCTCTAACACAAGTAGTTGAGGAGCCGACCCGTAAAGAGGCCATATTGGATTTAATACTCACAAATGGAGGTTTGGTATCAGACGTTGCTGTAGGTGAAAATTTGTGATCTAGTGATCACCAGTCAGTGTGGTTTAATATAAGAACAGGGATGGAGCCGCACCACACAAAAGCAAAAGTTTTAGACTTTAAAAAAAACAGATTTTTCTAAAATGAGATTTTGTGTGAATGAGTCATTATCAGACTGGAGGAGTTTAAAGGGAGTCCAGGAGAAATTGGATTATTTAAAGGAAGCATTATTGAAGGCCACAGGCAATTGCATTCGGCTTGTTAGCAAAAACAAAAAAGGGAAGAAACCACTGTGGTACTCTGCAGAAGTGGCCAAAATAGTGAAGAACAAAAAGACAGCATTCAATAATTATAAAAAAAACTCAGAGTGAAGAAGATAGGCAAACCTATAAGATTAGACCGAAAGAGGCAAAGCAATTTATAAGAGCTTCCAAAGCACACGCAGAAGAGAAAATGGCTCAGTCAGTAAAAAAGGGGGAACAAAACATTTTTTAGATACATAAACGAGAAAAGAAAAGTAAAACAAGGATTAGTTAGATTAAAAACAAAGGAAGGAAGGTATGTAGAAGAGGATAAAAGTGTCGCTGACTGCCTCAATGAATATTTTTGTTCAGTCATTGCATAAGAAAAGGAAGGAAAGGGACCTCAGTTAGGAGAGAACACTAAAGAGACACTTACATATGAGTTTACAGAGGAGGAGGTTCTACAGCAGCTGTCTAAAGTAAAGACAAATAAGTCAATGGGGCCTGATGGGATCCACCCTAAATTATTAAAAGAGCTCAGTGAAGTAATAGCAAAACCGTTAACAGATTTATTTAACCAATCCTTGTTAACGGGAGTCGTCCCAGAAGACTGGAAATTAGCAAATGTTGTGCCCATTTACAAGAAGGGTAGTAGGGAGGAATCGGGGAACTATAGGCCAGTTAGTCTTGCGTCAGTAGTGGGGAAATTAATGGAAACCATGTTAAAGGAAAGGATTGTTGAACATCTAAAAACACATAGATTACAAGATCAGAAACAACATGGGTTTACCTCAGGGAGATCATGCCAAACTAATCTTATTGATTTTTTTGATTGGGTAACAAAAATAATAGACACAGGTGGTGCATTAGACATTGCTTATTTAGATTTCAGTAAGGCTTTTGATACTGTTCCGCATAGAAGGCTTATCAATAAATTGCAATCTTTGAGCTTGGATTCCAATATTGTTGAATGGATTAGGCAGTGGCTGAGTGACAGGCAACAGAGGGTTATGGTAAATGGAGTTTATACGGCGCAAGGTCTTGTTACCAGTTGGGTACCTCAGGGGTCAGTACTTGGACCCATTCTCTTTAATATTTTTATTAGTGATATTGCAGAAGGTATTAATGGAAAAGTATGTCTTTTTGCTGATGACACAAAGATTTGCAACAGGGTTGACGTTCCTGGAGGGATCAGCCAAATGACAAATGATTTAGGTAAACTAAAAAAATGGTCGGAGCTGTGGCAATTGAGTTTTAATGTAATAGAGCAGCAGGAAATGCTAGCAGAATGCTTGGTTGTGTAGGGAGAGATATTAGCAGTAGGAAAAGGGAAGTGCTCATGCCACTGTACAGAGCACTGGTGAGACCTCACTTGGAGTACTGTGTGCAGTACTGGAGACCGTATCTCCAGAAGGATATAGACATCTTAGAGAGAGTTCAGAGAAGGGCTACTAAAATGGTGTACGGCTTGAAGGAGAAAAGTTACCAGGAAAGACTTAATGATCTTAACATGTACAGCTTGGAAAAAAGACGAGACAGAGGAGATATGATAGAAACATTTAAATACGTATAGGGAATCCACAAGGTAGAGGAAGGGAGTATATTTAAAAGGAAACAAAGTAGAAAAACAAGAGGACATAGTCTTAGATTAGAGGGGCAAAGGTTTAAAAGTAACATCAGGAAGCATTATTTTACTGAGAGGGTGGTGGACACATGGAACAGCCTTCCAGTTGAAGTGGTAGAGGCCAAAACAGTAATTGAATTTAAGCAGGCATGGGATAGGCATAAGGCTATCCTAAACAAAAGATAAATCCAGGTAAAGTATCCATGTAATTGGGCAGACTAGATGGGCCGAAAGGTTCTTATCTGCCGACATTTTTCTATGTTTCTATGTATCCAGCCTTGCAACATGTATAAAACATAACAAGAAAAAAAAGGTGTTATCTGCACTTATTCCTATAACACCGTGTGAAATTAAACACAATTAGAGGCTTTGGTTTACTCGAATGGCCATTGGAGCGTGTGACATGCTGCAAAAAGACATACTGGTTCTGTACAGAATGTCCCTCAAAAAGGGCTGCACAGTGTCTCCCAGTGCATGTAAATGCTGGTGCTGCAGCAGCTGGAAGATGATCGCTCCGCCCCTACCACGTATCCCTTCCTCTCAGACACCGGACTCTCCCGGAGTCTGAAATCCAGAATTCTTGGAGTGCCAAACGTTATGGATAAAGGATGCTAGCTTGTAGTTTCAAAACCCCTGGAGGGCCAAGGATGTTGACTGCTGGGTTAGGGGATACAACAAGACACAAACCACTCTTGAAAAGCAGTTCCAGGCTTGTTAGCCTCATCAGCAGGAGATTACGTATACACTGATCAGCCACAACCTTTAAAAACACATGCCTAATATCATGTAGGTCCCCCTCGTGCTGCCAAAACAGCTCTGCTGCATCAAGGCATGTCCTCCACAAGACCTCTGAACGTGCCTGTGATAATTATTGATGTACAAGAAAAAACATATCTGGATGTGTGAGTGGCACTTAGATGGTGTCACGGATCGCTACACGTTCCCACGAAAGTGGTGTTCCCTTCACCTCAAAAATTAGACAATAAAAACAGAAATGTGGGAACAGCGCTCCTTTACAATAGGTGTTTTTTAAACCCTCCACAACAACACCAAGATGTATAATAAAAGAACAGATATCTTACATTCCTGGGAGTAGATGATACGCGGGATATTTGATTTAGGTGGCGTTACAGAGTCGCACGAACCAATATAAACCTCAATTGGATAAACAGAAGGAAAATACAATAGTGCAGATCAATTGGTGACATATACAAAATAAAATATACAATGTAGCCAAAGTTCGGTAAAATGGTGCACTCACACTTTCAGAGAGCTCTCTAGCTCTATCCAATTCGTGTTACGGACTATTGCAGGCTAGTCCGTCGGCCAAATTTCTTTTGTTGGTCCCTTTCTTCTTCAGTAATTACGTCTTTTTAGATCTCAAAAGGTACAAGGGGAGAATTCTCATGGTGTAATATCTCAACTTGAGTGAATGACCAGAAAACCCAAGGAAAGAATGTTACTCACCCTTTTAGGGGCTACACCGAGCTCTAGGGTTCCAAAGCCTGCAAATTGTTCAAGGCACAATTTGAAAAAGCCGTCTTTCACCAAGAAAGTAAGGGTCTTTGGTAGGGGGGTCTTTTTAATTCCCTTTTAGACACTCTTTTTACCTTTTTGGCAATGACGATCAAATATTATTATTGAACTTAATATGGATATAGAGACCCTTATTTCTAGTTGAGGTCTCATATTTTAAAGATTTATTAATTGAGTTTTGTTTTCAAGACAGTCCACTATATTTAGAATATCATGTTTAGATTGTTTACTGTGTAAGAATAGCGTCATCAAGCAGATATCACAATAATTGTTATTTTTCCTTTATATATGGGCTCTTGCCTCCCCAGCTGTGCTGGGCAATGTCAGCGCTACTTAAGCAGATGTTACACTAATTGTCATTTTTCCTTTATATATGGGCTCTCGCCCCCCCAGCTGCGCTGGGCGATGTCAGCGCTACTGGTGCATTTGTTTCCAATTCGTTAAGAACTGCTGTCGACTGCACCCACAGATGGACTTTGCGGGACTTTCATACATGCGCGCCTGCCATATAGGGGTGGGTACTGCTAGACCAACTAGAATTCCGGAAGCGGAACTCATTCACGGCGGAACTGAATACAACAAAAACCTAGGACCGGAAGTGGAGCTCGTCTGCAGCGTCGGACCGGAAGTGGAGCCCGTCTGCAGCGTGGGATGGAACCTGCTGCGGACGTAACCTCCTTTTTTGGCGCGAAAACAAGCAGATTGCTTTTTACTCATGATTGTTATATAAAACAAACATAGGTTGGAGGAATGTAACCTAATTTTTTTCCCCTACTGCCACTGAAGAAGCGCTATATGCGCGAAACGCGTCTGGCCCCCCCTTTTTTTCTTTTATTAATCAATATATTGGTTTAATTTTTACCATTATATATTTTGGTTCTTTTTAACCTAATAAATTTAACATTTCTATTTTTAACCCTGTGGGAGTCCTGCTACTTTCTTGGTGAAAGACGGCTTTTTCAAATTGTGCCTTGAACAATTTGCAGGCTTTGGAACCCTAGAGCTCGGTGTAGCCCCTAAAAGGGTGAGTAACATTCTTTCCTTGGGTTTTCTGGTCATTCACTCAAGTTGAGATATTACACCATGAGAATTCTCCCCTTGTACCTTTTGAGATCTAAAAAGACGTAATTACTGAAGAAGAAAGGGACCAACAAAAGAAATTTGGCCGACGGACTAGCCTGCAATAGTCCGTAACACGAATTGGATAGAGCTAGAGAGCTCTCTGAAAGTGTGAGTGCACCATTTTACCGAACTTTGGCTACATTGTATAATTATTGATGTAGCCTGTGCTCCAGTACCTCTTTAACCTCCCTTGATTACTTAAGGGGTTATTCACTAACCTCCGAATTTGTCACTGAATTGCACCGAATGGTGAATTTCTCTGTAGGTGCAATTTGCTTACTCACAAAGCTGTCAATTTGCCAAATACAATTCGGCGGCACCAAAATTGACCCACTGGAAACTATTGATTTGTCAAATTGCACTGACATTTCTGCAAAATTACCTGATTTTTGGTGCTTCAATTTGACAGGTTTAAACAGGGGAATCTAATAGGTTTCAATGTAATGTCTTTAAAAAAAAATAAAAAATTAAAGACCTTTTTTTTTTGCAAAAAACTTTTTTATTTTTTAATACTCCTTTTTTTTTTTTGTATTTTTTTTTTAAAGACTTTTTTTTATTTGGTAACCGACCTTTTTATTAGTTCTAAAGAACCTTCAAATTTTTTTATTGATTTAATCCATTAGGAGAAAAGGAGCCTTCCTTTTTTTCTTCTTTATTGCAGTTCGGTTGAATTCGCAGATGCCAGTTCGGCGATTATCAGCGCAATTAGATGGTTTTCACCAATATCTGATAACTGCTTCGGTGACTCCAATTTCAGCAAAATACAGTGACCATTTGCTAAATAGCGAATTTACAGAATTTTCACTGAAATTGCATTCAATTTCGGTGCTTTGTGAATAGACCCCTTAGTAGGGATAGACTTGGGAGCTGTTATTTGGAAAATGACTGAATTGATATCGGCCTTTTATCTGCCGATTTAGGCTAGGGTCAGACTGAGGCAGTGCGAACGCGCGTGCAGGCGCACTTAATCACGGCCGCACTAGCAGCAAATGACAGGCAATGACGGCCAATATACGATGTACGGTCGCACAAAAGTCCGGCTGCGCAACGCAAGTGGAAAATGAACGCATTTTTTCGAGAACGTTAAACCACTAGTACTGACGTACAGAGTGCGCTGCGTCGGCTAGAGGCGTGTGTGAGTGATTAGGAGATGTCAGACGCTGCTAATGTCCGGCAACATAACGTCCAGACGCAAAAAGGGTTTTATTGATGATCCGTACAAAATCACGGATGAAAATGCGCATCGTATGACCGCTATCGCGTATTCCGTGAAAAAATACGTCCATTCTTCGAACGCACATTTTCACGGACAACGTGAAAAATGCGTTAGTCTGACCCTAGCCTTAGCCACAACGGCTCACTGCAGCCGCAACGCATGACGTCCCACAGCTCAGCACTGATATGGGACATCTCTTACAGCAGGCTGACATCATGGATTGCTATAGGACTTCTCTTGCCCACATGGACGTGATGACATCAGAAATGAGCCTCCCTCCTGTCTGGCAGGGAATTCCCTATACAGAAGATTTAGGGGTCTTTTGGACTCTGGTAAGAAGTCCAAGAAAAGGGGTCTGCATCCTTGGCTCTCCAGATCTTTTTGGAACTACAATTCACATGAGGCTCAGCCAACCTAATACGTGACTGGGCATCATGGGAGGTGTAGATCCAAAACATCTGTACGGCCAAGGTTGCTGACCCCTTACCTACACGGTCATGTGAGGTGTCGTTGCAAATTCCAGAGTCTGGACACCGCCATATCGTTTGTAAAAAAAAATAAAATAAAAGCTTAAATAAATAAGAAAAAATTTATTAAATTGAATAAATGAAGTGGTCATGGTGCAATGATTAAAATATTATGAAACACATTCAGTTAAAGGGCATAATGTCAGATTTGTGTTTTTCACAACTTTAGATGTACAGAATATCTGCACCAGATACCGACTGTGAAAATCTATTGCTCTACCCCTAGTACATAGTTCTAAAGTTCATAGGAGCCCAGATTATTATTATTATCGTCATTTACCCAACAGTTTCTGCAGCGCTGTTCAATAGCCAAAGGGAACGAGATACAGATAAACGTAGGCATAGGATGGAAGCAAGAGGTGCAGAGGGCCCTGCTCATAGGAGTTTACAATCTAGACTCAAGCAGGGGTCAGCAACCTTGGCTCCCTGATGTTTTGGGAACTACATCTCCCACAATGCTCACCCATTAGGCTGGCTGAGCCACATGGGAAATGTAGTTCCCAAAACATCAGGGAGCCAAGGTTGTTGACCCCTGGTCTAGAGGGATTGGGGTGGAGGAAGACCAGGGGAGTTTTACTGGATGTCAAGATCATTAGTGCCAGTGGTTTGGGAATGGTGGGGCCATAGAAGCAGCTTCAATCATGTGTGAGTAGGTGAGCAGAGGGATAAGATGACCCCCTTTTAACAGAAAATACAAGTCTCATACCCTGGGAGCCATATGTTTCTTCAGTAAGACAGGATATTTTGCTAGTTGGTTAGATGTACACGTCTAAGGATGAGTTGACAGTGGGTCAGAGACTATATCAGGCATCTCAAACTCACGCCCCCCCAGATGTTTTTGCCTACAAGTCCCAGAATGCTTTGAATGCAATAGATGGCCAGGGAATCCTGAGAGTTGTAGTTCAGAAACATCAGGGGGGCCCAGAGTTTGAGATCCCTGGACCATATGAATGATACAAGGCTGCAGACATCACATTTTGACAGAAAACATCTAGACAGAAGATTCAGTTCATTGGTAACCCTAAAATGCCAGGACATGCTGTCACTGGTTGTAACTATGTTGCAGGTGTTTATGTTATTACATGTGTTTATTGACATCTCTGTAGTCCTTGCTCAAAAGGAAGGGAATCAGGAGTCCATAAAGTATACTGTAAGGTCAGCATCCTAGGCCCTCCAGATATTTTGGGACTACATATCCCGTGATACTCAGCTGTTCATCGGGTTAGCGGAGACTCGTGGGAAATGTCGTTCCAGATCATCTAGACTGAGCAAGGCTCAACATTTCCACTCGCCTACTAGCATTTGGCGAGTGGAAGTTAAGTGAGGGTGAGTGGAAATGCACACACAGGCAGCACAATAAATTATTTTGTACTGCGTATTCCAGCGGCGTCACCGAGCAGCCCCCCTTCCCCAGGCTGCACGGTGGCAGGGATCAGCTGCCTAACCTGCCCCAGCTCGTCTGTGTCACTGGCAGGGGGATGGAGAGGAGCTTCCCTGCCTCCTCGCTCTGCTCACACTGGGGTTTGATGACTGGGTATACATGTATCTGGGGTCTGGTGACTGGGTATATATGTATCTGGGGTCTGATGTCTGGGTATTAATGTTATTTTTATAACTTTATTCTAAATAAAACCTTTGACAGTGTAATTTCATAAGCTAATTTAAGGGGTGTGTTTAGGGGCAGAGTTAAGGGCTGTATAGGGGTTAGGTGGAGCAACTGGTGGCGAGTAACTTTTATGGCCTGTTTAGTAGTTTAGGACTTGAAATTTTGAGCCCTGATCTAGAGGGCCAAGGTTGCTGACCCTTGCTGTAAGGATTTGTATGTAGCCTACAACAGCAGCTGCTATTGCCCTGTTCAGAACATCACGCCTCATATCAGACCTATAACCAATGGTATGGTATATTAACACGGATCTATAGGAATGACCCCTCCCAGAAACACCATGGATCTCCCGATAAGTCAGGGTAAGCAGGGTATTACCCATTTTGGTGTAAAAAGAAAAATGTACAGCAGTCTTTTTCCCATTTTTCTCTGCAACCCTTCTGATTAAAAACTGTTTAATAATAACAACTATACAGATACTAAAAAAGCTGCCATGCTAATACCTCCTGAAATATTGAAGAAAAAGGATTGCGTATGTGACTGAAATACTAGGAGACCACGTGTCCCTGGAGGTTTGTATCCCAATACTCATGTAAATCTTCATCCTTCTCTCTCTTTAGGTTGTCGTTCTGCAGAATCTATGCATTCCTCTCCTATACTGTATATAATTATTCAATCTTTGATCCTTACAGGTACCAGATTATTTCTTGCTTCTGGATTTATGATGTATAAAAGGTGTTAAAATCGCGGGATCGCATCCTCTTATTTAAATGTTCATTTTTCTCTTTTCTGCAGGAAGTTTTGATGATGCTGGATAATTATGTGAGGGATTTTAAAGCCCTGATTGACTGGATTCAGCTTCAGGAAAGGCTGGAGAAGACAGATGCCCAAAGCAGGTACAGGATGTAAAGATGCACATTGCGTATATTTATTTTTTATCAAGTGAAGCATCCTGCTGCACTGTGTAGAAGTACAAATCAGTACACCGGCAGGTGAACAGGGTTCAAATGTTAAAAATATTCCCGTTTTTATCCAATATCTATTAACCACTTCGATGCTGAGGACGCGCTTAGCGCGTCCTCAGCATTCCCGCTGGTATGCGGAGGACGCGCTGAGCGCGTCCTCCATTGGGGTCAGCGTTCGGCCGGGTTCCGGCCGATCGCTGGCCCCCCGGTGCGGGCTGACATCCTGGATGTCAGCCGCGCATCCGGGACCACAGCCGCCGGAATTGGGTGTCATCGCGGAAGCGCGATGACACCCAATTCAGGCGCCCCCCCCCGCATGTGCGGAGGAGGCGCCTGAAAGGGAGGGGGGGAGGTCCTTCGGACCTCTCTCCCTCCCGATCGGCGGCTCTGCGGGGGTTAACCCAGACATCATTTGGAAGGGCACAGCCTGCCCTTCCAAATGATGCCTGGCATTAACCCCTGGGGAGCCGGATCGCGAATCGGCGCTGAAAAGCGCCGGTTCGCGATCCTTTCCCGGAGCTGGCCGACATCTTGGATGTCGGCCAAGCCTCCGGGAACTCCCCCTGAGGACTGGCGTCATCGTGCGTAGCACGATGACGCCAGTCCTGGACTTAACCCTTGAACAGAGACGGGGGGGGGGGTCCAAGTGGCGCAGGCTCTTAAGTGAGCAGTCAGTAGAATAGTGTGATGATCTTAATTTGGTCAGATAGGACCTAAGTGCAATGAATAGTGTGATGATCTTAATTTGGTCAGATAGGACCTAAGTGCACCTATCTGACCAAATTAAGATCATCACACTATTCTACTGACTGCTCACTTAAGAGCCTGCGCCACTTGGACCCCCCCCCGTCTCTGTTCTAGTATTTTGCACATTCTTGTCGAGGTTTTGTGTCATAATCCTTGTTGGCTGCATAACATAAATCATATCACCTCACACAATTTATCAGCGCCTCCACTGAACCTCCACTTCACGTTCTGGACTTAACCCTTAACTGCCACCAATGGTGGAGATAGGGAGTTCCAATGAACTCCCTATCTCCCGATCCGTGGCAGTTAGGGGTTAAATTTTGGTATGGTTGGATTGGCCAGAGCATGGCCGTTCCAACGATACCAAACATGAGAGTGAAAAATGTTGTAAAAAATAAAGAAAAAAAAAAGAAAAAAAAAATGAAAAAAAAAAAAATAAACACTTTTTTTTTATTTTTTTTGGTTTGTTAATGCAGCAATATTGTTCCCATTTCAATTATAATGTGAACAATGATGCTGCACTAACGATTTTTGTATGCGGTGCGTTTGTTAAAAATAGTGTAATTTTCCCCAAAAAAAAATGTAACGAGACCCCATCTCTAATTTTTTTAACAAGCGCACCCCATACAAAATATAACCGCAATTGCTCGCATGTTAAAATGTGAAAAAAAACACTTTACACATTGTAAATGATTGAAAATACATATTTTATTGCATTTTTTGTTATAATATACAGACATGACATAACGTATACATATAATAATGACATATTATGAATCTACCGAGTCTGCCGGAAAGAACGATATATAATATGTCTGGGTCATATACTAAAATAAGCCTTCAAAACACGTTTAAACATGATGAGCAAAACCGGTAAAAATGACCTCAGCACAGAGGCGGGAAAAGCCTCAGCAGCGAAAGGGTTAAACCATTTATTCTTTTAATTTGCAGCAAAAAGTCTCTTTATTTATTTTTTAGGATCTTTTAAGCATTTTTGGGGATTTTGTCGGTAAATCACCCCCCCCCCCCCATTTTTATATTTCTTTTTTATTAAAGTGTTTTTTTTTCTGTAACAGACATTTTTATTATTATTCATAGGATCTTATATGTTAACTCCAGCCATTTTCGTCCAGTAGTTTTTTTTTTTCTTCCAAACAGTGTTTCAATTTTCACACTATAAGGCTAGGGTCAGACGAGCGTGATTTCTACGGACTGTACGTCCGTGCAGTACGGACATCGTCAGTACGGATGACGCAGTAGTGGTCACACAGTCCGTTTTTTCACTGAAGTTATTTTTGACGGATGTAGGAGGGAAAAATAAATTACAATGAAAAAACATTCTGTCCGTCAAAAATGCTGGACGTATAAATGCAGTCCGTCTGACCTCGCTCCATCACTCACACACAAAGCTATGCGGACGTTGTGGACGTGGCGCACTCCGCACGTCCGTTCTAGCAGTATTACATTCTTGCCTAACCTGCGTCCGTTTGCCGCGGCAGTTGTGCGTCCGCAGTTCAGTGCGGACGTACTTCGTGTGTCAGGCTCCAATGGACTTACTTTCATGCTATCACGGACGTACTTTTAGGCGCAATCACGGACGTGAACACTACGCTCGTCTGACAGCAGCCTTAATCATTTTATTATTATTTATTTTACCCCGTTCGTCAGCTTGTCAGCCCCTTTCCGACGGGTCTGCGGGGGATGATCAGATCAGATCCGATTCAATAATCTATCGGATTGAATCTGATAATTTCTGCGTATTTTTTTTTTTTTTGCCGCAAAACTGCCAAAATTACAGAAACTGATTTGATAATCCGGACCCGCCGAAATTATGGAATCTGATTTGATAATCCGGACCCGCCCAAATTTTGTGGTGTCCCCCAACCCAATCGGTGGTTTTGCTGCGGCTTTTCCCCGCACTTCGGGGACCCTGTGGTGAATGCTGAATTCACCATATTGTTGGGGAATTTGATTCCCCGAAGTGCCGGGAACATGTCGGTGACATTTCGGTGCTCTGTGAATAACCCCTACAATCTTAGAAACATAGAAACATAGAAAAATGTCGGCAGATAAGAACCTTTCGGCCCATCTAGTCTGCCCAATTACATGGATACTTAACCTGGATTTATCTTTTATTTAGGACAGCCTTATGCCTATCCCATGCCTGCTTAAATTCAATTACTGTTTTGGCCTCTACCACGTCTACTGACTTCTTGGACGATTCACTCAAACAGAGACACTTACATATAATAGATTGTTCATCCTCACCTAAGTGTGTCACCACATTCATTTTAGATTGCAAGCTTTTGAGCAAGGTAGTCTTTTCTGATTGTTCTTCGCGTGTCAATCTTGCTTGTAAACTTCGTTTATTCTAGCTATCGTACAGCGCCGCGGAATCTGTTGGTGCTTTATAGATATTGCAGTTGTAACTGTTCATATAGCGACACAGATCCCTTCCTGCTCCAGTCTTGTAATGTACAGGTTATTTCACTGTGCACACCACTTTCCCCAGCTGCCAAATATTAAATGGACCCTGAAGGAGTTACCTCATTAAACAGCGTCTATGGGCTGTATTCACTAATGTCCTGGTGATTACCGAGCGCCTCACAACCGCGACTGCTCACATAATTGTGTAACGAATTGTCTGCTAACTCTGGAATCAGCTGACGTGTCCTCATGTGATTACGCTGGCCAATGCCCAAAAACCTATGGCTGCTATAAATGCACTAGTTGATGGCCACTTGGACCTTATATCTTGTCCTGGCATTTGTTATGGTTCATGTAATTTTACCTTCGGTCACAAATAGATCAGGTGCTATAAATTAATCTTCAACCCCTTCACACACAGTGACACAAAAAAACTGTCCCTGGATAGAATTGGGTACCGTACCGAAACGTTTCCACTATAAGCAGTCTTTTTCACGGAGGTTGAGGAAGGCTGGTTAGCTGAGACAATGGGTGCTCTACCTAATTCAGCCCCCTGCAGCTATTTGAAACTAATGATTTGAGAAGATATTTTTAAACTATATATCGGCAGATAAGAACCTTTCGGCCCATCTACAGTCAGGTCCAGAAATATTGGCAGGCGCGGATTAAGATCTCTATGGGCCTGGAGCTGAATATTTTGGTGGGCTTTTTTGTAATTTAGTGAAATGAAAACATATTTTTGGTTATTTAATAGTGCAGATACGGGTACAACTAAGGCTAGTGTCAAACAAACGCATTATTCGCAGCGACTGTCAAAAAGTGCGTCCGAACGCATTGACATATTTTTTCACGGAACCGCGAAAACAGTCATACGATGCGCATTTTCATGCGTGATTTTTTACGGATCGTCAATAAAACACTTTTTGCGTCTGGACGTTATGTAGGCTGGACATTAGCAGCGTCTGACATCTCCTAATCACGCACACACGCCGCTAGCGGACGCAGCGCACTCTGTACGTCAGTACTAGCGGGTCTGCGTTCTCGAAAAAATGCGTTCATTTTCCACTTGCGTTGCGCGGCCGGACTTTCGTGCGGCCGTACTTTGTATATTGGCCGTCATTGCCCGTCATTTGTTGCTACTGCGGCCGTGATTAAGTGCGCCTAAACGCACGTTAAAAATGCGTTAGTCTGACCCCAGCCTAACCAGGCAGATACTGTGTGATTAATTTTTCATTCAGATTTCAATCATTTAAGGAGTGTAAAAAATAGTTTTCCCATTTTATCATCCAAACCTTTGTGGTTATATATTCTATAGGACATTCTTGTTATGAAGGAAATGGGAACCTGTTACTGCATTTTTCTGAGAAAATATACCATTTTAACCAAAAATGCTTTAAAAAAATGAAATATTTCCCTTGTGTTTTGGAACATGTTTTTTTACAAATAATATGACTATGTATAAAACACTGACCTTGCTCCCAGCGTGGGAAATTAGAAGGTGAGTAATGGCAATGGTATTGCTCATTTTATATGTGACAAATGGACAATGCCATCGCTTTGGAACTAAAAATAAATAAATAAGAATGTCTTTTCTTTTCTCGGTTAGATTTTACATGGTCAGGTTTGGTATTAACTCCTTAGTGACCGGGCGGTTTTACACAAATCCGTCTTTTAGTGACTGCTGCTGTTTGTACGTTTCTGCGCTGTTAGTGTTTAGGTCAAATTTTCCTCTTACTCGTTTATTCAACCCACACATATTATACACCCTTTTTCCCGCCATTAAATGGACTTTCTAGAAATACCATTATTTCCATCATATCGAATAATTTACTATAAAAAAAAAATGAAATATGAGGAAAAAAATGGTAAAAACACACTTTTTTTGTAATTTAATCCCCAACATCTACAACCACCCAAAACGACCCCGGCTAAATAGGTTCAAAATTTTGTCCCGAGACTAGAAATACCCAATTTTTACATGCGTTTGCTTTTTAACCCCTTCACTGCTGAGACAGTTCACCTATGTGCGCTGCGCTCATTCTGACCATTTTGTGCTAATTATTTTTAGATGACAGCCTAGGTCCTATTTAATTAAACCCCCCCAGACAAAAAAAACTTTTAAAAAAAAAACATTTTTTATTTTATTTAATTTTTTTATTATTTTTTTTTATTTAATTTTTTTTTTTTTTTTTTTAAAACCAAACCTGGTCATGTTTGATATCATTTGAAAGGCCATAATCAGGCCTTTCAAATGATGGCAAATATGACCATCTAGCTGCCATGGATCGGGAGATAAAGGGATCCTTAGGATCGCCTTATCTCTACATGGCAGCTAGAGGGTTAACTGGCCCACTGACATCCTCACACATATGGTGAGGTTGTCAGTGGGTGGGGGGGGGACCTGGAGGCTTGGCTGACATCCAAGATGTCAGCCCCCCTCCAGGTTTGAATCGCGTTTTGGCGCCAATTGGCGCCGCAACGTGATCCGGCTGCAAAACGGTTAATGCCATACACCGCTGGAAAGGGGAGGCTCTCCCCTCTCCAGCGGTGCAAACGGCATCTCCCTAGCTTCAATGGTTGGGGAGATAGACGGCTCCGAAGGAGCCCCCCCTCCCCTCCATTGAAATCCATGGGGACGCCTGCTGATGACGTCACCACGCAGCGTGGCGACGTCATCAGCCTCGCCTGCCCATGTAAATCACATGGGCAGGCTTCCTCCCTGCCAGATCGCCGTGGGATCCGGCGAGGGAGGTGAGTATCGGGCGGGAGGGGGATTAGGCGCCGCTGACGTACCCCGTACGTCTGCGGGTCTAAGGGAGACCCGAGGACAAGACGTACAGGGTACGTCAGCGGCCCTTAAGGGGTTAATGCAAAGGCCAGACTCTGCCCTGTACAATGACACCTCACTTGACCTTGTGAGGTGTTAAGATTAGTGACACAGGGGTCCAAAGTTCCCCGCAGTGCTCTTCGCTGCAGTGTGGCAGTTTAAGTTTTTGATGTAACAATTCGTAACAATGTATTGTATCATCACCCATCACCTCCACACTTGTTGGTGACATGAGAAATGTAATGGTTAGTTAGTGCAGCATCATTGTTTACTTTATAATTGAAAAGTGAAAAATATTACTGTTGGAAAAACAAATAAAATGTAAATATGTATTATTTTATTTTCCTTACTTAAAACCTGATCATATTTGGTATCATTGGGAAGGCCATGCTCTGGCCTTTCCAGTGATACCTCACTTGACCCTCTAGCTGCTATGGAGTTGGAGATACCTGGGTCCAAATGCAGACATATTTATCCTTTCTCTGGGCCTATTCTGAAGCATGGGCCTGGAGCTGCTGCTCCATCTGCCCCTATGTTAATCCGGCCCTGAATATTGGGACAGCAACACAATTTTAACATCTTTGGCTCTATACACCACCACAATGGAGTTGGAATGATACAAACAATGTGCTTTAACTACAGACTGTCAGCTTTAATTTGAGGGTATGTTCATCCAACTCAGGGGAACGGTGTAGGATTTACAGCAGTTTGCAGATGTGCCTCCCACTTGTTAAGGGACCAAAGGTAATGGGACAATTGGCTTCTCAGCTGTTCCATGGCCAGGTGTGTGATATTCCCTCATTACACCAATTACAATGTGCAGATAAAAGGCCCAGAGTTCATTTCAAGTGTGCTATTTGCATTTGGAATCTGTTGCTGTCAACTCTCAAGATGAGATCCAAAGAGCTGTCACTATCAGTGAAGCAAGCCATCATTAGGCTGAAGAAACAAAACAAACCCATTAGAGAGATAGCAAGAACATTAGGCGTGGCCAAAACAACTGTTTGGAACATTCTCAAAAAGCAGGAACGCACCATGAGCTCAGCAACACCAGAAGACCCGAGAGACCATGGAAAACAACTGTGGTGGATGACCGAAGAATTCTTTCCCTGGTGAAGAAAACACCCTTCACAACAGTTGGCCAGATCAAGAACACTCTCCAGAAGGTAGGTGTATGTGTGTCAAAGTCAACAATCAAGAGAAGACTTCACCAGAGTGAATACAGAGGATTCACCACAAGATGTATAAACCATTGGTGAGCCTCAAAAACAGGAAGGCCAGATTAGAGTTTGCTAAACAACACATAACAAAGCCTTCTCAGTTCTGGAACAAGATCCTATGGACAGATGAGACCAAGATCAACTTGTACCAGAGTGATGGAAGAGAAGAGTATGGAGAAGGAAAGGAATTGCTCATGATCCTAAGCATACCACCTCATCAGTGAAGCATGGTGGTGGTAGAGTCATGGCGTGGGCATGTATGGCTGCCAATGGAACTGGTTCTCTTGTATTTATTGATGATGTGACTGCTGACAAAAGCAGCAGGATGAATTCTGAAGTGTTTCGGGCAATATTATTTGCTCACATTCAGCCAAATGCTGCAGAACTCATTGGACGGCGCTTCACAGTGCAGATGGACAATGACCCAAAGCATACTGCAAAAGCAACCAAAGAGTTTTTGAAGGGACAGAAGTGGAATGTTATGCAATGGCCAAGTCAATCACCTGACCTGAATCCCATTGAGCATGCATTTCACTTGCTGAAGACAAAACTGAAGGGAAAATGCCCCAAGAACAAGCAGGAACTGAAGACCGTTGCAGTAGAGGCCTGGCCGAGCATCACCAGGGATGAAACCCAGAGTCTGGTGATGTCTATTGACAAAGGATTTGCAACCAAGTATTAAGAAGGGAAAGTTTGATTTATGATTATTATTCTGTCCCATTACCTTTGGTCCCTTAACAAGTGGGAGGCACATCTGCAAACTGCTGTAAGTCCTACACCGTTCACCTGAGTTGGATGTACATACCCTCAAATTAAAGCTGACCGTCTGCAGTTAAAGCACATTGTGTTTGTTTCATTCCAACTCCATTGTGGTGGTGTATAGAGCCAAAGATGTTAGAATTGTGTTGATGTCCCAATATTTCTGGACCTGACTGTAGTCTGCCCAATTACATGGATACTTTACCTGGATTTATCTTTTGTTTAGGATAGCCTTATGCCTATCCCATGCCTGCTTAAATTCAATTACTGTTTTGGCCTCTACCACTTCTACTGGAAGACTGTTCCATGTATCCACCACCCTCTCAGTAAAATAATGCTTTCTGATGTTACTTTTAAACCTTTGCCCCTCTAATCTAAGACTATGTCCTCTTGTTTTGCTACTTTGTTTCCTTTTAAATATACTCCCTTCCTCTACCTTGTGGATTCCCTTTACGTATTTAAATGTTTCTATCATATCTCCTCTGTCTCGTCTTTTTTCCAAGCTGTACATGTTAAGATCATTAAGCCTTTCCTGGTAACTTTTCTCCTTCAAGCCGTACACCATTTTAGTAGCCCTTCTCTGAACTCTCTCTAAGATGTCTATATCCTTCTGGAGATACGGTCTCCAGTACTGCACACAGTACTCCAAGTGAGGTCTCCCCAGTGCTCTGTACAGTGGCATGAGCACTTCCCTTTTCCTACTGTTAATACCTCTCCCTACACAACCAAGCATTCTGCTAGCATTTCCTGCTGCTTTATTACGTTGACTACTTACCCTTAGATCCTCTGAAATAATAACCCCTAAATCCCTTTCCTCAGATATTGAGGTTAGGACTGTATCAAATATTCTATATTCAGCCCTTGGGTTTTTACGTCCCAGGTGCATTATCTTGCACTTATCCACATTAAAACTCAATTGCCACAGCTCCTACCATTTTTTTAGTTTACCTAAATCATTTGTCATTTGGCTGATCCCTCCAGGAACGTCAACCCTGTTGCAAATCTTTGTGTCATCAGCAAAAAGACATACTTTACCATTAATACCTTCTGCAATATCACTAATAAAAATATTAAAGAGAATGGGTCCAAGTACTGACCCCTGAGGTACCCCACTGGTAACAAGACCTTGCGCCGAATAAACTCCATTTGCCACAACCCTCTGTTGCCTGTCACTCAGCCACTGCCTAATCCATTCAACAATATTGGAATCCAAGCTCAAAGATTGCAATTTATTGATCAGCCTTCTATGCGGAACAGTATCAAAAGCCTTACTGAAGTTTAAATAAGCAATGTCTACTGCACCACCTTTGTCTATTATTTTTGTTACCCAATCAAAAAAATCAATAAGATTAGTTTGGCACGATCTCCCTGAGGTAAACCCATGTTGTTTCTGATCCTGTAATCTATGTGTTTTTAGATGTTCAACAATCCTTTCCTTTAACATGGTTTCCATTAATTTCCCCACTACTGACATAAGACTAACTGGCCTATAGTTCCCCGATTCCTCCCTACTACCCTTCTTATAAATGGGCACAACATTTGCTAATTTCTAGTCTTCTGGGACGACTCCCGTTAACAAGGATTGGTTAAATAAATCTGTTAACTGTTTTGCTATTATACCACTGAGCTCTTTTAATAACTTAGGGTGGATCCCATCAGGCCCCATTGACTTATTTGTCTTTACTTTAGACAGCTGCTGTAGAGCCTCCTCCTCTGTAAACTCATATGTAAATGTCTCTTTAGTGTTTCCTCCTAACTGAGGTCCCTTTCCTTCCTTTTCTTCTGCAAAGACTGAACAAAAATATTCATTGAGGCAGTCAGCGAGACTTTTATCCTCTTCTACATACCTTCCTTCCTTTGTTTTTAATCTAACTAATCCTTGTTTTACTTTTCTTTTCTCGTTTATGTATCTAAAAAATGTTTTGTCCCCCTTTTTTACTGACAGAGCTATTTTCTCTTCTGCGTGTGCTTTGGAAGCTCTTATAAATTGCTTTGCCTCTTTCTTCCTAATCTTATAGGTTTGCCTATCTTCTTCACTCTGAGTTGTTTTATAATTATTGAATGCTATTTTTTTGTTCTTCACTATTTTGGCCACTTCTGCGGAGTACCACAGTGGTTTTTGCTAACAAGCCAAATGCAATTGCCTGTGGCCTCAATAATGCCTCCTTTAAATAATCCCATTTCTCCTGGACTCCCTTTAAACTCCTCCAGTCTGATAATGACTCATTCACACAAAATCCCATTTTAGAAAAATCAGTTTTTTTAAAGTCTAAAACTTTTGCTTTTGTGTGGTGCGGCTCCATCCCTGTTCTTATATTAAACCACACTGACTGGTGATAACTAGATCCCAAATTTTCACCTACAACAACGTCTGATACCAAACCTCCATTTGTGAGTATTAAATCCAATATGGCCTCTTTACGGGTCGGCTCCTCAACTACTTGTGTTAGAGATAATCCCAGTAGGGAGTTTAGAATATTTGTACTCCTGGTGCACCCAGCTATTTTGGTTTTCCAGTTCACATCAGGAAGATTAAAGTCCCCCATGATAATAACTTCCCTCTTCATTGCCATTTTGGCTATTTCCTCAAACAGCAGATTATCTAGCTCTTCTACTTGTCCAGGGGGTCTATAGATCACACCTACACGAGCTACTGTATGATTGCCAAATGTTAGCGTAACCCAAACTGACTCGATGTTCACCTCGCTCACTTTTATTTGGGTTGTTTTTTTGTTGTTTTTCACATACAGGGCCACTCCTCCTCCTTTCCTACCTTCTCTGTCTTTTCTATATAAAGAGTACCCCGGTATTGTTATGTCCCAGTTATTTTTCTCACTGAACCATGTCTCAGTAACCGCCACTAAATCTACTTTTTCAGCTGCATCGTTGCCTCCAGTTCATTGATTTTATTGACTAAACTGCGAGCATTTATAGACACGACTCTGAGCGTGTCATTTTTTACCCCGCATGTTGCTTGCACCCTCCGATTTAGTTTTGGGGGACAATCGGGCAGATTGTTTTTTACCCTTTTGTCCCCCCCCCCTCCTAGTTTAAATATTCCTTTGTGAAACCTTTGAACTTCTCACTGAGAACATATGTTCCCCTATGAGTACGATGCAAACCATCTTTTTTTATACAGTTCCTTTCTGCTCCAATTAGAGCTATCATGGGACACAAAGCCAAATCCTTGCTCCCGACACCATTCCCGAAGCCACAAATTAAATTCCCTAGTGCGCATCTGCCTATCCTGAATGTTATGCACAGGCAGAACTTCAGAGAATGACACAGTGGACGCAATCTGCTGTATGTCACCTCCAAGAACACAAAAATCTTCCTTAATCTCAGAAACCTCATTGCTAGCCAAGTCATTTGTCCCTAGATGGACTAGAACGTCCTGAGACTAGAGGTCTCCAAATCCTTGCTCCCGACACCATTCCCGAAGCCACAAATTAAATTCCCTAGTGCGCATTTGCCTATCCTGAATGTTATGCACAGGCAGAACTTCAGAGAATGACACAGTGGACGCAATCTGCTGTATTTCACCTCCAAGAACACAAAAATCTTCTTTAATCTCAGAAACTTTATTGCTAGCCAAATCATTTGTCCCTAGATGGACTAGAACGTCCACTTCCCCTTCCTGCTTTGCTTGTTTGACAATATTGAGAATACGTCTCCTGTCTCTACGAGCAGTAGCCCCAGGAAGACATCTCACCAAACCACTACTCTCCAGCTCAACACCTCTTATGATAGAATCTCCCAGCAACAATTGCCTTCTATTAAGTCCCACCTTTTCCTTTTCGTCCTTGGTTGCAGTCTTGCATACCTTAGGCATAGGGGATGGTGGTTCCTCAA
Organism: Leptobrachium leishanense; assembly: GCA_009667805.1. NCBI lineage: Eukaryota > Metazoa > Chordata > Amphibia > Anura > Megophryidae > Leptobrachium > Leptobrachium leishanense. The sequence continues at coordinate 67,157,635 of CM019065.1, forward strand.
CCTTGGTGTCTGAGCCTACTTCCGTCTTACCACTACACTCTGAAAGTGCCTCAAAAGAATTAAGAAGAGCCACAGACTGTGGGACATGCCTTCTATCCACAACTCTAAGTATATATATATATTACGGTTAAAGCCCGTAGTGCGGTTAATCTTAAAACTACCTGGGTAATCCTGACATTACCCAAAACTGCCGGGTAAAGCTGCAAAAAAATGATAAATTTGGACTTTACCCGGGTAATCTTAGGACTAACCAGCCGCTCTTGGGTAACAGTCTGGAAGAGCTGAAAAATTTGCACTTTACCCGGATGATCTGCAGACTATTCAACCGTGTGCAGTTAAAACCAAATTTTGTTATCTGTCAGATAAATCTGAATTTCACCCGGGTAATCTGAGGACTATCCACAGTTTCACCTGGGTAATCTGCAGAGCATCCAACCCCGCTTGGGTAAACGTGAATTTTGCTATTATCTATGGATATTATCAACGAAAATGGCAAAAGACAAACATTAAAATGTATTGCGGATATAATGAATATACAGAGTAACAGGATATGTTTCTTATATGAATGTTAAAGAGTTACATGATCTTTATTATGTGTCATATGTGCGTATTTATCATTTATAAAACATAATAACCATCAGATTACTCTTTATATCATATCTTTATCTTCATAAATTCATTTTTAGACCATTAACGCTCAGAGTTACATGACAGTTATTTAGTGCTATTTGTGACTGTGGATACAATTTGGTTAAAAATAACAAAAAAACACAATTTTGTAATCGGTCAGATAACATGCAGCTTTACCCGGGTAATCCTCGGAATTCAGTCCTGCTGAAAAGCAGAGAACCCAGAGTTGTTTGGATACTGTGCAGTTTACCCGGATAAAGACCAATGTTTCATTGTGTGTCACACTTTATCCAGCAACACTAGGGTTAATGTTTGTTTGTTTTACCCAGGTAAAACACACATTAAGGTAAAACACAGCAGAAAACCGCAGTACCCAGAGGCCTCTGGATACTTTGCAGATTACCCGGATAAAGTCCGAAATTTCATTTCACTTGGGACTTTTGCTAACGACGCCTAGGTAATGTCAGGATTTACCCAGGTAATCCTAGGATTAACCGCACTTCAAACTTTAACCGTAACATTATATATATCAGAGTATAGCAGTGCATAGTGATACCTTTTGTATTGGACTAACAAGCTTTCGAAAGTGTACCTCTTTTCTTCAGGTCTGGAAGCTATACTGAGCAAAATTGTAGAATTGAACATTAAGGGGCGCATGGGTTGGGGGTTGGGGATAGATGTCGTAAATAGTGAGTGTGAAATAGTATGGTCAAAATGGGCAAATGAATACATGAGAGATCTTAGGCCCATATATATATATACACACACACACACACACAGAGTAGGAGCTTTGATAAAATTTCAACTAGGACTGAAACGTCGACAATAAAATTAATCTAGCGTTTAAAATAATCAGAGTTGTGGAGAATCGAATATTGCTGCATTTTGCATGGCCAGGATCCAACACTTGAGGACATTCAGAATCCGCGTGGACTTATATATCAAGGATCTCAAATTCCAGCCCCCCAGATGTTAATGGCCTACAGTTCCCAGAATTCTTTGAATCCGATAGATGGCCAGCGAATCATGGGAGTTGTAGTTCAGCAACATTTGGGGGCCCCAGAGCTTGAGATCATTTCTATATAGACCATCAGTTGATTTGCCTTAACAGTGTATTTCCCCATACGGTGTAATTTCGGGGCCATTCGGCTATTCACAAAGCAGACAGTTCACCAAATATAGGCGAATTGCCTGCATGTACGGTGCCTGTTCGACGTCCGTGAAATCCCCCATAGAGAAGCAATGATTAATCTATTCAGATGCACCGAACAGCAGGGAAATGTCAGGGAAATGCCCTGATTCTTGGTGGTTTCATTCGGCAGTTTCAATGTAAAAAATATTCCCGTTTTTTTTAAATATTTTTTCAACTGTTTATTTTTTTCACATGCGGCAAAAAGTTTCTAATTACTATTTTTTTATTATTTTTTTTGCCATTTTTCGGGGGGGGGTTCGGCTAAATTTATTTTTCCAAATCTTTCTTTTTAATTTTTTTTTATTATTTTTTTTGCCATTTTTCGGGGGGGGGTTCGGCTAAATTTATTTTTCCAAATTTTTACTTTTTAATTTTTTTTTAAATTATTATTATTATTCTTATTTTTTTTTATTTTTATTTATTTTTTTCTGTAAGCTTTTCTTTGACCTTTTTATTATTATTCATAGGACCTGATATATTATTTCCAGGCATTTTCGTCCAGTAGTTTTTTTTACATATGCATTTTAAAAGTTGTGGTTTGTTTATTACCCCGTTCGGCGGCTTGTCGGCTTTTTCCGGTTGCTGGTCGGCGCTCTGTTTGGCGGTTCGTCATCTTTTTTTAGAATGCCTTCAGCGATTTTGCGGCAGATTGTTGGGGGCGTTCAGCGTAATTTCCCTGCACTTCGGGGACCCTGCAGTAAATGCTGAATTTACCGCAGGGTTGGCGAATTTGGCTCCCCGAAGTACAGGGAACGAAAGACCACCGAAATTCCGGTGGTCTTTGAGTTTCTTTCTGTATGTTTTTGTTTTACTTTCTCTTGTCTCTCCTCTATGCAGATGAATATTGTTTATAAATTTGTTTAACCATGTTGGTCCAATTTATTGGGAGTGGGGCTTTTAACTATTTATGGATGTTTTAAAAGTTACATTTTTCTATCACCTTAGCATGGTCTGTGGTGGTTTATTTTGCAAATTAAAATCCATAATAATTAACAGTTAACTTCAAACAATAACATACACAAAATAATATCTTTAAACAATCTGTTTATCATCACCATGAAAAGAGTAATGTAAATCTTACAGTATATCCCATGAGTAAGAGGACTCTTCACCGGGTAGGTTTATTTTTGCAGGATAAAATAATCCACCCTTAGGGTGCATTTTCGAAGAATAACACATAGCACCTCTGTTTGTTATATACAGCATGTTTCCATAAGAACACTGCTATTTTTTGTGGTTGCTTTATAGTGTTTTTTATTTATCAGTGTATTTTAATTCTATTTGCTTAAAAACTAATTTAGTTTAAAAAAAAGTGCATAGTAAAATGTATATATTTTATACAGGATTTTTTTTTGTTCTTTTTCTGTTATCCTGTAAACCTGAAATTACTGGTATCTTTCTTTTCCCTCCTAAGGCTTGGTTGCAGCATTTGTGGCTTTTGCAACGTCCCTTAAATGGAAGAAAAACCTTTTAAACTTGTAATCGAGGGTTTTTTGCTGATTCTGTTCACCAAAATATTTTAGTGCCATTGAATAGGTCAAAAATGATCTTGTCACTGTGAGGAATCCAGCACCATGCCTGCCATTCACCCACATACTGGGTAAATAGATTTAATTGTCGTACTGGTTTTGCAGACCTACTTCTTTGGCCTGGGAAGTGAAGAAGATGTCCCCAGGACGCCATGTCCTTCCTAGCCCATCATCTGACAGAGTGAGCTCAACATCCACTGCTAGAAGAGCTCTCAATTTTGGGTAAGTACAGTGTACATGATATTTTGTACTGTATTTATATCTTATGGTTTTGCATCTCATGTCTCTTTAGTGTTAAAACAATAATTGTCTAATTACAGCATTTCCAATTCCGGTTTTACACCAACAGCAATTTTTTTTAAAAGGGTTAAAATGGAGGGGATCAGGAGGGATTCACGTTGACCCCTTCTTCTCCACCCCTGCCGTTTTAACCCTGGAGCAGTGATGGCAACCCTTGGCAACACAGATGTTTATAATTGCGTGCCCCAAGATGCATAATCACAAACAAAGCTGACAGGGCATCGTGGTCAGGCCCGGACTGGGACATAAAATAGGCCCAGGCATTTTGGACTGAGCAGCCGATTTTTTTTTCCTACATACTGCACATTACGTTTTATTGCTGTGGAGCTTGTGATACCCTCATACACACCGCGCATTACTGTGGAGCTTGAGATAACCTCATACACACTGCACATTACTGTGGAGCTCTGTGATACCCTCATACACACTGCACATTACTGTGGAGCTCTGTGATACCCTCATACACACCGCACATTAATGTGAAGCTTGTGATAACCTCATACACGCCGCTCATTAATGTGGAGCTTGTGATACTGTCTCGTTCGCTGTATCGCACACCCTCGACAACCATGGTATGCATCCTTTTGGACAAACCTCTAAACCCTCCGATCCTTGAGTGGTCGGGACTGCTAATCCTATAGTTCCCAGCCAGGGAGAACAGACACACCAGAAACACAGAGTACATCCTTGGTATATTAGCAGCAGGTCTCAGAACAGAACATGCACTCAGGCAGCAAGGTTAACCTTAACAGCAACTAAGGAATAACCTGGATCAGGCTTATGCAAGTCATTCATACACAAGGATTAAGAAATAGCATGGTCAGGTAAACAATCCGAGTTGGCAACAGAGAGGGTCCTCATACAATCAGGGTCAATGTTATACAGGGTCAGTATACAGTCTGAGTCTGTTCTGGGTAAAGCATACATACAGGCTTGGTCAGAGAGCGAGTAGTCAAGGCCAGCAATGAAACAATGAATCAGTGACTCCGAGTGAATGGTACACCAGCGATGCGGGAAACAAACTCCACGTCAACGCGACGAGTCATTCGCGCTCCCTGTCTATAAAGGCCGGCGGCTCTGCTTCTTCATTCTGTGCCCCGCCCCCTCATTAGGCGCACGAATGCCAGGATCAGCATGGACACTGGGCTCCCGGCCAGCCAGCGATGCCGACGGGTGCCTGACCCCTCCTGAGACCCCAAAGGCGACGAGGGTGTGACAGATACCCTCATACACTCCGCACATTAATGTGGAACTTGTGATGCCCTCATATACACTGCACATTAATGTGGAGCTTGTGATACCTTCATACACACTGCACGTTACTGTGGAGCTTGTGATAACCTCATACACACCCCACATTACTGTGGACCTTGTGCTTATGTAATTATTTGTGCCACCATATTCTTCCTGTGTTATACAATAAAATGCTGAAATCATTTTCTGTCATTTCAGGGGTCCTCCAGCACTCAACCTCACTCCCAACCGCCTGACTCCATCAGGTGTGAGCTGGGCAGATAAAGTGAAAGCTAATCATAGTAGCCCATCAGGAAGCTACGTTACAGAGCCTGTGTACCTGAGCACACCAGTCCCGGCACAGAGAACGCATCATGAAAACGGTGAGGAAAGGATCTTCTTACTGACAGGTGGAGAGCATATCCCCCTTCTGCTCAGATTCCTCTTTCGTCCTTAAATGTCACTGCGGGCAAAAGACTCACTTGCACACTGCTGACAAACTGGGTGTGATATTTGTTTTTAAATCCCTTTGCAGGGACAAAAGCACAGGATTCCTCGGTAGTTTAGGGTTAAAATGACAAGTTCTATTGATACAGACCATGTCACTTTTTTCACTAGAAGGCATCTTTGATTTAGCCTGGAGTCCAGCGAAATGTCTTTAGCTCTGTGGATTCATTACTAGTAAAATGTAACGTCTATATGAAGTTCTCTGTTCTAACACTCGGACCCTACAGATAGTATTTTGGTTTTGGTCTGATGTCTTGTTTTTTTTTTAACCACTTCACTTCTGAGTGTTCCCCAATTTCTGCAAAATACGGTGACCATTCGCTAAATATTGAATTCACCGTATTTTCGTCAAAATGGAGTCGCTGACGTGTGCCGAAATGCATAGAAAAGCAATGCACCAACAGTGCACACAATTTCATATGAATACTATGTTTCAGCACCATAGATAGCGCGGGACTGTTGTCCATGGTGCTGATTCAGAACCAAGGACAGCAGCCCTGTGGGGCTCCGGAGCCATCTATGGTGCTGAAACATAGTATTCATTGCTGAACTAAGCCAGACTGAAAGAAAATAATACAGCTGCGTTCAGCAAATAAAAATAGCCTCGTTGTTTTAAAATAAATTAGGAAAAATAAAATTTCACCAATAAAATTCCTGAAAAATGCCTAAACGATGAGTAGACTTTTTTGCTGCAAGTGAAAAAAATAAACGTTTGAATAAATATTTGATAAAAGCGGGGAATATTTTCTACATTGAAACCTATGGGGGAAAAAAATCCTCGTTGCATTAAAATAAATTGGGAAACATAAAATTCCCAAAAAATGCCTAGAAAATCCTAAAAAATAAATAGAATTTTTGCTGCAAGTGAAAAAATAAAGGGTTGAAGAAATATTTAATAAAACGGGGAATATTTTTTTACATTGAAACGTATCTGATTATTTTGTACGGCTCATATTTTATTGTAGTGCCAGCTGTATTTTATTTTGTATGGCTGCCATTTATATCTTGAAAAATGCCTAATAAATGCTGAAAAATAAAGAGACTTTTTGCTGCAAATGAAAAGAATAAACGTAAAAGGTTGAATAAATATTTAATAAAAACAGGGATTTTTTTTCCCCCATTGAAATCTATAGGATTTTCCTGATTAAACCTGTTGAACGAACCACCGAAAATCTGGGTTAGAAGATAGGGTTAGAAATTGGGGTTCGATTTTCTAACCCAAGCGTCTAACCCTAATTGTAATTTCTAACCCTGATTTTCAGTGGTTTTGTAGGACAGGTTTAATCAGGCGACTCCTATAGGTTTAAATGTACAAAAAAAATCCCCGTTTTTATTTGTTTTGTTCTATTTTTTTTCCCCTGGGATTCCTGAGGAAGTGGTTGTATACCACGAAACGCGTTGAATCAATTTTGTATTGTATTTCTTTTTATATTACCATTAAATTTTCGGTAACACCTGGCAGTGCCTATATTCTTTCACTGACCAAGTACCGAGTGGCTGCTAATACGATTGCATTTTTCGGTGGTTGAAAGCTGTAGCCTCGAATCATCAGGAAAGCTGCTCTGGAGATCAATGTTCAATTACCCAGCGTATCCAGAGTTTTCCACGAATGGTCAGAGTGGGGTAACTACAGACAATTGATGTGCCTAATATTATAAAATATCTTGTGAGTGCGATTCACTCGGGGGGCCTTAATTGAACATTGCATTGTTTTGCAGTATAACGCTATGTTGTGTTAATCTTTTGTGTGTCTAGATTTGCTCAAGCTGTTTTTACATTTTCTACAATTCCCAGGCAGACATTTTGAACCTTTCTTGAATATAGGGACCAAGTCCACTTTTCTCCAATCCTCTGATACCATTCCTGAAAGAAAAGAATCTTGAAAGATTTAAAACAGAGGTTTACATATTACCACACTTGGCTCCCTCAGTACTCGCGGCTAAAATCCATTCGACCCCGGGGCTTTGTTCACATTCACTTTCTTTAGTTGCTGGAACACCTTTTCTTGAGTCAACCAATCACATTTTATTAGTCAGTTTTTATCAATGATTTGCACGTGTCTTGTCACAGGTTCTTTTGATAAATATTGAAGAAAAATAATCATTCAAAATTCAGTGAATAACACCCCTGACTGATTTCAATGAACCTACAGTTTCACTCTTGTTTTTTTTTTTTTTTTTTTTAGAATTTATGTACGTAAAGTATGTTTTAGGGTTGGTCTTGCTCTCTTTGGCTATCTCTTTTTCCTTTCCTAGTTTAGTCCATCTAATCACTTTTTTACATGCTTTTTTGGCTGACTTATATGCTTTATAGGATGCCTCAGATTATCCAGGGGAATTGTTAATGCACAGACCCTACCAGCACTCCTAAATATGAACGTAAAATCAGCATCATATCACTTCTTCACAATTTTCCATCAGAGAAACGTTTTTACTAGGTCCTTCACCTTACCCGAAAGCTATATGTGCAAACCACCTTTAAAAATAACAAAAAAACAGTGCTAGTATGTCTCACGGTTAGTAAATGATGAATACTTTGTGTGTGAAAATAAAATTTATTATCCTTGCACTGATGGTATTATTTCATTTTGTGTTAAAAAAAAGCCTCTTTTTCTCCAAAATTGTACCGAACATAAATCCATCAGTGAGGATAAGGAAGCTGCGTGGACAGACTCCCATCTGGGAACAGTAATTTTGTGAGACATCCGTGAGAATTCAGATTGAGATCGTAAAGCAGAGTTATAATGTTACGGATTGTCTACTAGACTGAGTCATGATTTAACCCGTCACTTCCAGTCACAAGCGCTGAACAGGACTGGTCAAGGGTTGGCTTTATTTTCTTCTCCTGATCTGTAACGGCATATGTCAGGGTTCAGCGTCCTTGGCCCTCCAGGTGTTTTGGAACTACATTTCCCATGATTCTCAGTTAACCTAATGAGCAGCTGAAGATCATGGAAGATGTAGTTCTAAAACATCTGGAGGGCCAAGTTTGCTGACCCCTGGTGTGTATGTGAATACTTATTTCAGGGGGTGAATGTGTAAATAGTTGGAGCGTCCTCACTTTGCAAGGCTCTGTTTTCAGCTGCTGACTGATCAGATAGCAAATTCTAGCGCCTCTTCCTTTTAATATATCCAGCATGTTAAGCCCAGGGGATGATTAAATCAGGGCATCAGGGTCAGTTGTTAAAGAGGTTGGACAGATTCTAGATTTGAATCAGACTTTTTTGTTGCCGTGCTGTCACTGAGCTTATATTTACTGGTAACCCTAAATGTTTAAAAAAATAAGCATTTTGCCAGAATTTGCAACACAATTTATTTTTTTTGTATTCGAAGGGCCCTATTACAATCTTAATGCGAGCGTTAGCGCTCAGATATGTGGTCGTTAAGTGACTTGAACGCACCCCCTCTATATTGCATCTCTAATGCTAACAGGTTCAACAAAATCCGTTAGCGCATCAGTGATTGTGCTTGCTTGCGCGAGCTTACTGTACTTTGCGCACCCTATACCTAACATGGGGAACACAATTAGTAATTAGCGTTATGATTACGAAGTCCTAACGCTAATCACCGTACTGATGCGGTAATGAGAAAGTTACCCAACAGCTAGAAGCTGGTGCTGATACTGCTTCTGCAGAATCCAGTAGCACCAACTGAACCCCCCCAAAAAAAAATATCAGATACTCACCTCTCAAAACTGCGCGATCTACGGCCTGATTTGCCAGGAGCAGAGTGAGACTGGGGGCGAATAGTCCCCAGTCTCACTCCTCCACACTGCACGATCTTGAGGACTGGCATCAGTACCCCCCTGGAGTACTGTGGACACAGGGTTTCCCCGTTAGCATCCCTGTTTTTGCACCAATCATGTGATAGTGCCTTAGATCATTTATAGGTTTGTGTGTATGTATGTATATATATATATATATCACGTTGGTGATTTTAATGATTGACCAATAAATTTTTGTTTTTATACAATAAGTCCGTCAATGCTCCCACATTTCTTGATATATATATATATGTATGTATGTATATATGTAATTACTTAGGATAGGGACAGATGAGCGCATTTTCTGCGGCCACCGTCAAAATGTACGTCGATGCGTGCGCACACATTTTTTCACGGAATACGCTTAAGTGGTCAGACGATGCGCAATTCTGGACGTATTTCATGACGATGGGGTGAAAAGAAGTCTAGGGAAATCCGGCTGTTTGAACGTTATGTTGGCCGCACACTAGCAGCGTCTGACATCTCCTAATCACGCACACACGCTGCTATGCGGCCGCAGCGCACTCTGTACGTCAGTACCAGCGGTTTAACGTTCTCGAAAAAATGCGTTCATTTTCCACTTGCGTTGCGCGGCCGGACTTTTGTGCGACCGTACTTCGTATATTGGCTGTCATTGCCCGTCATCTGCTGCTAGTGCGGCCGTGATTATGTGCGCCAGAACGCGCGTTCGCACTGCCTCAGTCTGACCCTAGCCTTATACAGCACTGCAGTTTGTGCAACGCTTTACAGTACGGACTGAGGAATTCTACTAACAAACTTAGGAACCAGATACTAGGGATGCACCGATACCACTTTTTTAAGACCGAGTACGAGTACAGATACTTTTGTTCAAGTACTCACCGATACCAATTACCGATACTTTTATTTTATGTCATGTGACGCTTTCCAATAAGAACAGACCTCCTATAAAGCCCCCAGGTCTCATGGATTTGCCCCAGCTCATGGATATTGCCCCAGCTCATGGATATTGCCCCAGCTCATGGATAATTGCCCCCCAGCTCATGGATAATTGCCCCCCCAGCTCATGGATAATTGCCCCCCCCAGCTCATGGATAATTGCCCCCCAGCTCATGGATAATTGCCCCCCTGCTCATGGATATGCCCCCCTTGCTCATGGATATGCCCCCCTTGCTCATGTATATGCCCCCCTGCTCATGGATATGCCCCCCCTGCTCATGGATATGCCCCCCCCTGCTCATGGATATGCCCCCCTGCTCATGGATATGCCCCCTTGCTCATGGATATGCCCCCCAGCTCATGGATATGCCCCCAGCTCATGGATATGCCCCCTTGCTCATGGATATGCCCCCCAGCTCATGGATATGCCCCCCTGCTCATGGATATGCCCCCCTGCTCATGGATATGCCCCCCTTGCTCATGGATATGCCCCCTTGCTCATGGATATGCCCCCCAGCTCATGGATATGCCCCCCAGCTCATGGATATGCCCCCCAGCTCATGAATATGCCCCCCAGCTCATGGATATGCCCCCCTGCTCATGGATATACCCCCCAGCTCATGGATATGCCCCCTTGCTCATGGATATGCCCCCCTGCTCATGGATATGCCCCCCTTGCTCATGGATATGCCCCCTTGTAGGGATGCACCGATACCACTTTAAGACCGAGTACGAGTACCGATACTTTTTAAAAGTACTCACCGATACCGAGTACCGATACTTTTATTTAATGTCATGTGACGCTTTCCAATAGGAACAGACCTCATAAAAATTTATATGAGATTGACCGCAGCTCACATGGATTTGCCCCAGCTCACATGGGTTTGCCCCCAGCTCACATGGGTTTGCCCCCAGCTCACATGGGTTTGCCCCAGCTCACATGGGTTTGCCCCCAGGTCACATGGGTTTGCCCCCAGGTCACATGGGTTTGCCCCCAGGTCACATGGATTTGCCCCCAGGTCTCATGGATTTGCCCCCAGGTCTCATGGATTGGCCCTCAGGTCTCATGGATTGGCCCCCAGGTCTCATGGATTTGCCCCCAGGTCTCATGGATTTGCCCCCAGGTCTCATGGATTTGCCCCCAGGTCTCATGGATTTGCCCCCAGGTCTCATGGATTTGCCCCCAGGTCTCATGGATTGGCCCCGCAGGTCTCATGGATTTACCCCCAGGTCTCATGGATTGGCCCTCAGGTCTCATGGATTGGCCCCCAGCTCTCATGGATTTGCCCCCAGGTCTCATGGATTTGCCCCCAGGTCTCATGGATTTTCCCCCAGGTCTCATGGATTGGCCCCGCAGGTCTCATGGATTGGCCCCGCAGGTCTCATGGATTGGCCCCGCAGGTCTCATGGATTGGCCCCGCAGGTCTCATGGATTGGCCCCGCAGCTCTCATGGATTTGCCCGCAGCTCTCATGGATTGGCCCCCAGCTCGAACGCTGGGGAAGCTGGCCGTGTGCATGTAAAGCACGCGGCCAGCGTTCCCCTCCGGCGCGCCAAATACTCACCCTTCCTGAAGTTCCGGTCTCTGGGCAGTGATGCGGTCACGTGGCCGCCGGGCGCATCTGTGACGCTGCCTCCAGCCGAGAGGCCGCGTCACAGGAGCGCCCGGCGGCCACGTGACCGCATCACTGCCCAGAGACCGGAACTTCAGGAAGGGTGAGTATTTGGCGCGCCGAAGGGGAACGCTGGCCGCGTGCTTTTCATGCACGCGGCCAGCTTCCCCAGCCCTGCGGATACCGGCAAGCCGGCCCAGCGCCGGCTTCCGGTATCGGCGGGATGTATCGGGCCGTTTGCACGAGTAACAAGTACTCGTGCAAACGGCAATATCGGCCCCGATACCGATACTAGTATCGGTATCGGTGCATCCCTACCAGATACCAATGGCTCAAGCCATTAATTTAACAGCTCCACACTTAACGGCTGGAGTTACTATTCAGATCTTGCTGCGAGCTTTGTTTGCGGCTCAGTCAGTGTGGCTACTTACTATACTTTAACGACTTCTGTACTTTATATACTTTGCATAGGAGCTTTTAATTTACAACTCCCTGGAGGAGAACGTGCAATTCCACGGTAGATCCTTTTTCTCCTCTGGAGACAGTAATTCTTAAAGAAATACCAACTGCCAGAACCTGGTTTTAACAAAAAAAATAATAGGTCAGCACTCATTTAGGGGCAGATCAACATCACAGTGCACTGGGTACCTTGAGTTTGCCATATCCATGAAATGATCCAGTAGTAGAGCATATCCCATTTTCGTGGGATCTGTATAAGGAAAATGTTTATTTGATAGACACACACATTACATCAAGGTTTCAGCCTACTGACTTCCTTCAAGCTCGAAGATAGCCAGCAAGCTGAAATGTCGCTGCCGCTGTATTGTGTGTGAGCTCCTAATAATGACACTTTTTACAGATCCTACGAGAGCTGGTATGTTTTAGAACCTGGTGTTAAGGGATTTTGCTTTTGCAAAAGCATTTGACACATTAAAATGAATAGCTCAAAAAATCCCTCACTTAACTTTCATCCCACAATGAAGAGGGCAATGTGACCCGCCATGTCCCCCGGCCGTGCACAGTGGAAGGCTGGGAACAAATAGTCCTGCACTTCCTCCATTGCTCTTGCACAATCTCGCTCGTGCGAGCTTGCAGCAGGATTATTGCTTCAATCCATGGATTCCTATGGACAAGGGCTCAATTCGAGCAGGAACGCTTGGGAACACCGTTCATCCACTCTTTTTTTTTCAGGGGGAGTTGAATTCCTTTTTGTCCCACACATTAAAAAGCTTTCATTAGGATTCATTTAGTAACCAGAAATCTATGAGATATATTATAATTTTCATAATGATCCCATTAGGGATGCACCGAAATTTCTGCTGCAATTTTTGTTTTGTATTTGTAAAACACTTTTTAATTTTGTAACAGATCTTTTTTTTATTTTATTTAATGGACCTTTTTTTATATTATTTACACACATTTTTATTGATTTATACTCCTATTAGGAGAATAGGAGACTTTCAGGGTTATTCAAAGAGCTCCGAATTGCTTGAGAAAGGTAACCAAACGCTGAAAATCAGCGTTCAGTTACCTTTCTTGGCCATTCGGCTATCCAGAGAGCAGGCAATTCGCCAAATCCTGGCTAATTGCCTGCACATACGGTGCCTGTTCGAGGGCAGTGAAATCCCCATGAAAAAGCACTGCTTTGGCTATTCAGAGAACACAAACCAGCAGTGAAATGTTCCCCTAATGCCCTGCCATTCGGTGGTTTAATTCGGCAAGTTAATTCAGGAGAATCCCATAGACTTCAATGTTAAAAATATTCCCGTTTTAATTCAATATCTAATAAACCGTTCATTATAAAATTCTGCAATAAAGAGTCTCTTAATTTAGAGATTTTTTAGGATACTTTAAGCATTTTTCTGGATTTTTTTTTTAAGTTTACTTATTTTTTCTGTAACAGCCCTTTTTATTATCATTCCCTGGACCTCATATGTAAATTTCAGACATTTTCGCTCCGTAGTTTTTTGCAAACAGCGTTTCACTTTTTCAATCATTCATGCAAACTGTTTTGCCAATTTATTCACTGCCTCTTCTGAGGTGTCGGCTTTTTCCGAAGGCTGCGATCGGCTCCTGCTCGGGTTTTTCCGTGGTTTTCGACAGGTTCATCCAGATGTTTTTGCGGGTTTTCGGCGTGCATTCGGTGGGTTTTGCAGTTAGTTTTCGTCAGGTTTGCGGCAGCCTTTCCCTGCAATTCGGGGACCCTGTTGCTGAATACACCGCAGGGTCACCGAAAGGTGATCGGAAAAAGGAACCGAATTGAAGAGAACGAAAAGTCTCCGAATGTGCGGTGACTTTTCCAATCTCTTTGAATTACCCTGTTTGTTTTTGTTTTGTTTCTCAGTTCAAAGAAATTTTCCGATTCTGACATCTTCTTAGGCTAGGGTCAGACGAACGCATTTTTTGTGTCGTCCGTGAAAAAGTGCGTTCGAACGAATGGACGTATTTTTTCACGGAATACGCGATAGCGGTCATACGATGCGCATTTTCGTCTGATTTTGTACGGATCATCAATAAAACACTTTTTGCGTCTGGACGTTATGTTGGCCGGACATTAGCAGCGTCTGACATCTCCTAATCACGCACACACGCCGCTAGTGGACGCAGCGCACTCTGTACGTCAGTACTAGCGGTATCACGTTCTCGAAAATATGCGTTTGTTTGCTGCTTGCATTGCACGGCCGCACTTTCGTGTGGCAGTACTTCGTGTATTGCCCATCATTTGCTGCTACTATGGCCCTTATAAAGTGCGGCTGCATGCGCAATCGCACTGCGTTCGTCTGACCCCAGCCTAAGATATTTTCTGTCCCAATTTTGGTGCATTACTTTGAATAGATGTGTGGTTAGTATTGGCTTGATTTTCATTTCAAATTAAGTCTATTATTACTACAATTATACAGAAACAACTATTTAGAAAACGTTTAGGGTAAAAAAGTCATTTTTCGATTTTTGGCTGAGCTCATCTTGCTGTTTCTATCCCAAATTTTCATTTCAGTGCATCACTAGAAACCATAATACCCAGCTTATTGTTATGTTTAAAGTACAGTAATATCAGATGTGTGTGTGTGAGTATGGGGTGGCAGATTAAGGGCCTGAAGAAACCTTGATTGAGTTCCCACACTTCTTTTTTAAGACTAGGCCTCTGCTATGGACTCCAGGAGCCGTTACCAGCAGGGACTCCCTATTATTCAGACTCAACCCACTAATACAGCAACTGGTACGGAATAGGTACAGTATCAGGGAGCTGGTAAAGAAATGCGCTTGCAATAATTGTTTCGCCTTACCAGCTCTGTGTTACCAGTATCAATTGAGCATGGCACAAGAGGTGGGAAGGGCTATATGTACGTGTGTAAATCTAACTTTGATAATGTTTGCGTGTGTCATATACAGTATGGGTAATACAGGAGGGGTGGTGTCGCGCCTATGCCCCGATGGGGCGGCTACAACCACCAAATGTATCCAGCCCAGCAGCATGTATAAAACCTAACAAGGAGAAAAAGAAGTCATCTGCGCTTAGTCCCATTATACCGTGTGAAACAAAACGCAATTAGAGGCTTTGGTTTCTTTTTCTGACCATTAAGGCTAGGGTCAGAGTGGGGCAGTCGGAACGCGCGTGCAGGCGCACTAAATCACGGCGGCAGTAGCAGCACATAACGGCCAATGACGGCCAATATACGCAGTACGTGCGTACAAAAGTGCGCCGACACCACGCAACCGGCAAATGAACGCATTTTTATCAGAACGTGAAACCGCTGCTACTGACGTACAGAGTGCGCTGCGGCCGCATGGCAGCGTGTGTGCGTGATTAGGAGACGTCAGACGCTGCTAGTGTGCGGCCTACATAACGCTCAAACAGCCGGAATTCCCCAGAATTGCGTTGGTGAGTACCTGCGACTGTGAAGGATGTCTGGACCAGAGATGGACGTCGAGAGGCTCATCAGCGCTGTGGGGGAGCATCCAGGGATCTGGGATACGGCCTGCGAGAGGTATAAGGACAAGGGGAAGAAGGCGAGCGCATGGGTCGAGGTGTCCCGTCAGGTGTACCCGGATTATGATACGTGGTCCGAGAAAGAGCAGCACATACAGAGTGAGTATAATATTATTTAATTCATAATCCCATAAATGTAAATCACAATAATAATAATAAACAAACAAATGTAATCATTGATGTGAAACTCAAATGCTCCCCAGCTGCCAGGGCACCTCACCTGCATCACTGATGAAATAATTAGATAGAGCATCGCGATACCTGTTGCTGTATCCATTCACAGCTATGATGTCATGGTTCACATCATCCACAAGACCGACAACTGTGAGGGTATCGTCAAAATTAAAACCATCCCTGGCCCGCACATAATTATGTAGCATGCAACAGCATTTCACTATGTCCACACAGAAGTCCACATTCACATCCAGCGGTCTATGTAGAATCCTCCACTTGTTGGTCAGTATGCCAAAGGTACACTCCACATACCGTCTCGCCCGCGACAGCCTATAATTAAATACCCGCTTCTTCACAGTCAGGTGTGTCCCTGAGTAGGGCCGTAGGAGGTGTGTGGATAGGCCGAATGCTTCGTCACCCACGAAGGCATAGGGGACTGTCACGTCACTGCCAGGCAATGGTGCGGGTCTGGGTATGTGCAGGGTCCCACTCTCAATTTCATTCCACAGTGTGGAGTTCCTGAACAATGTGGAGTCAGAGTCTTTGCCGTATGAACCGACATCCACATACACAAAATTATAGTTGGCATCTGACACCGCCAGTAGGCCTATAGAAAAGTAATGTTTATAATTCTGATACAGTGAGCCACTGTGCGGTGGCTTCACTATGCGGACATGTTTGCCATCCACGGCTCCCAGGCAGTTTGGAAAGTTGGCTCTCTCCCAGAATCCTGCTGCAATTTCCAGACATGCCGTATGTGTCGGTCTTGGCAAACATTCGCCCTTCATGGTCTCCCATATGGTTTGGCACACCTTGCGGACGATCTCACCAGCTGTTGATCTGCCAACGCGGAAGCTATAATGCAGATCCTTCAAACTGCACCCACTAGCGAGATACCTAGAAGACAAAACAAAAATGTTTGAATATGATCACATACCATGAACACAAGCTAATGTCACTCTCATCATGTTTTTCAGCACAAGAGGCGATGAACAAATGGCGCACAGTACGCGACAACTACATGCGCGTCCAGAAGAAGCAGGCCATGGCTGCGCGCTCTGGAGCTGGTGCGAAAAAGGTCCGGGGTACATATATGCCGACCAACTATCGTTCCTCCGCAGGACCCAGGAGCCGCGCAGGAGTGTCAGAGCATGGACCAGCCATCGACCTCTGGCACACAGGTACAACAAATGGTGCCAGGAGGTTCTGCCAGCTGCCAGGAGGAGGAGAACCGGGGTGGTGCTGAGTCGCAAATGGAGGAGGATTCGGAGACACCACAGGTGGCAGGTACCGCAACCACGGTCAGCACCAGACCTGGCCAGAAGAGGAGGGCACAAGCTGCAGACCTGGAGCAGGCCATGGTCACGTTCATGGAGGCTCAGACCACCATGCACACCAACGCTGCATGCTTGCGGACTCTGTGGACATGTCCTTCTTCAATGCATGTATGCTCCTCCTCAACAGGATGAGCGAGGCAGAGAAGATGGAGTACCGCACAGATCCCTGGAAATATTGGAGGACATCCTTTCCGTCCCCATCACGCAGCCGCCTACCATGCTGTGCCACAATCCGCCAGTGGATCTTCCGTCTCCAGTCAGGTGCTGTCCACCCACCCAGCCATGCCCCCTGGAGCCAGGCCACACACGGAGTCGGGGTCCAGCTGTAGCCACACCACCGGCCCTCATGACCCAGATGCTCCGCGGTATCAGCAACTGTGATGCATGTCATAAATATTATTTAGTTTTGTTTTTTGTTATGTGTTATTTGTTTTGATGTTTTATATATCCTGACCTTCTTAACGAGTTGTAATATATGTCCAGAATATATTACTGTTTTAATTTCATATTATATTATTATTTTTCTACATTGTTGTCGGAGTCATTTATGATTATGTACGTGTGATGTGATGCCCGTGTGTGTGTGTGTGTGTGCATGTAACAGTGGGCATGTGACTACAGACATGATGCACTCATGTCAGGTGACTGGCAGCGATGTCATGTATGCAGGTGTGTGACAGTACGTACCTCAAAGTGATGACTATCATCTCCTCCGGTGGTATGGCGGGCCGCATGTTGGTGTCCCTCTTGGTCAGCGGCTCCCGTACCCGCGGACAACAGTTCATCAAAGGAGGCGATGGACATCCGCATGTAGTTGAAGAACTTCACGGGGTCCCTCTCTCGCAGTGGCCTGTACAGCGTCACGAAGTGTCCATGCGTGGGTCTGGCAGCGTTGATTTCATGAACCCAGGTTCGCCGCTTTCTCTTCCTCTTAAGGTACAGGTACCCCATCGCACCAAACACAAAGACATGTGCAGGATCCATCTTTGAAAAATGCCACCATAAACCCAGGCTTTTTTAACCCTTGCCCTTATTTTTTCATTTCTCAATTGATTCGATTCATCTGATTTTTCTCTTTTTTTTACCCCACCGTCATGAAATACGTCCAGAATTGCGCATCGTCTGACCACTTAAGCGTATTCCGTGAAAAAATGCGTGCGCACGCATCAACGTACATTTGTACGGTGGCCGCAGAAAATGCGCTCATCTGTCCCTAGCCTAAAAGCGTAAGCTCACCTGCCAACGTCACGGCACCTCTAGTGAGGGTGAGTCCTATCCAAAATGAAGCCACAGGCTGCTGTATAGCAAACCATCACTGCTCACGCTGCTTTTCAGTCATGAGGCAAACTGGTGGGTCATATTTATGCCGTCCCAGAAAAAATTCCATCTTGGGATCAAAAAACAAAGATACGGAGCGGAACATGCTGCAAAAGATGACCTGGCTGGAGGTACAATAAAACATACATAATACAGGAGGGGTGGGGTCGTGCCTATTCCCTGATGGGGTAGCTGCAACCACCAAATATACAGTACGGGTCCTATTACAATCTTTGCGCAAAAAGGCTTGCTCAGCGAGTTAATTTATGCGCGAAGCGTTAAACATTAACGCGTGTAAATTAATGCTGGTATTAAAATCCGCATGCATTTTTTCATCCGTCGAAAAATTGCGCGCGTAAAACGGACGCTCAAAAACGTGCGCGCATTAACGTTGCGCGCAGAAAACGGTGTGCGGATTGTTTTTTTGATGCTGCACTAACGATTTATTCTATGGGGGGGGGCGTTTGCTAAAAGACACGTCATTTCCCCCCAAAAAAAGTAAAATTTCAAATTTTTTTAACAAGTGCAACCCATAGAAAATATAACCGCAAACGCTCGCATGTTAAAATGTGAAAAAAATACACTTTACACATTGTAAATTATTGAAAATTCTAATTTTAAGGCAGGCCTCGGAGGCTTCATATTTGCAATCTCTTTCTTTATTACTCCTATAGCAGTAAAGAAGAGTGATAACAAGAACCAGAAAAAAAAACATGTCAAACCCCCAACGTGGGGTAACCCTCCTCTTAGTAAGTCCAGCCCCCTAGCCTATAAACAGTCTGAGCTGGAGCAGTAACGCCCTCTTTCTTTACTGCTCCTGTTCAGGACAAGATAAGTATATTTTCTCTCCTCTGTTTGTTATGATTTTCTTTTCAGATATATACTAGTTTATTTAGGATTTTTTTCGATTTATTGTAGCGGGTGCTGACTTACCCCGGCTATAACCGCGGGGTCAGCGCCCGCCCGGCGGGAATATTCCAGCGTCACGCTGTGTGTGCGTTCCTACCGCCAGATATATATAGATATATGCTGCAGGCACTTGGCTCCCCGAGTTAGCTAGTACCCGCTGGTTCATGCACCCGCGCCTCTGATTTTCCCCGTCCTCACTTGGGAGCATTCGCGACCGCCGGGGATCTCGCGGGAGACGCGCACGAGATCCCGGCGGCCATTTTGGGGACACCACCTGACCGCGTGTATCTCCGCGCGCACGCTCAACTCCCTGTTCCCTTTACTCAGCTCGCTGACCGGATCCATGGCGCTCCTTACCACACCCGGGGGTGATCGATCTCCCCATGCAGGGTAATCAGACTCCGCGGGCAGCTCCCGGCAATCGGAGTTGTCTGATGCTTTTGCCTCTCCCCCACCTCCGAAAAAGCGATCGAAATCGGCGGCACGGTTTGCCGCCATGGAAGCGGCTCTGCAGGCATCCATCTCACGCTCACTGTCCTCTGCTGTCTCCACGCTCTCTCAATCCTTCCGAAGGACCATGGATGAGGCAGTGGCTTCTATTACCTCGGTACCCCCAGCTCCAGGTGTAGATCCTACTCCACCCCCAAAAGATCCTGAGTTACCCTCTGGCTCTGAACGTACTAGCCTTAAGAAACGTGCTAAGACTAAGCACATTGATAGTCCTCCAAGAGGGACTGGCATCCCCGATAATCTGCTTTCTGATGATGGCGAGGTGTCCTCGCACAAGAGAGCCCCTGACCGCGGGGCACTAGTTGCGGTCTCAAAAGATAGGCCTTTACCTACGGGTTCTGGCCGACTCCCCAGAAACACTGACTCGGAGAGTGAGGAACCCGAGCATGGGGAGGATGATGGAGCTATTGAATTATACGCTCCGCATGATGTTGGCCTGTTGGCCGAGGAGGAAAGGCCCCCACCGCCTTTACTGTCTGCCAAGGAGGTTGTATGTGATCCTCAGGGCCGCCCGATGTTTTCCCCGGCAGGGGTCTTACATCCACGCTCTACTGCATGGTCCCCGATGCCTCATGTAGAGATGTGGGTGGATGCCCACATGCGGCTCCCCATGGATAAAGAGACCAGGGTGAATATGAGGGCGGAATGTCCTCGCCCTACCACCGCGGGCAAAACTTGTCTCACCCCGGTAGTGGATGAGGATTTTGTGAAATTCATGACCAACAAGGGATGGTCCCCCAAGAAAGGGGTGGATATGGCTTTCAGGGTCTGTGAAGACAAGGTGCTTGATGTCGCACCACCGATGATTTACCTCCTTGACATGGTGGAGGATGCTCGCTTACAAGGTACCCCCCTTGGATTTAGAAGACGCCACAGGCTGGATCCAACGCTCCTTGTGCCTGTTGGGCGGTGCTAATGCGGCTTTGGCCGCTGAGAGACGCAAGTCTATGATCCTAAGAATGGATCCTCAGCTTACTTCTATGGCCAATAAAGATAAAGGGGCCAAGGCTCAAGGCCTTCTCTTCGGGGATGGCTTTATAAAAAATATGGGCACATACACCAGCGCTTTCACCGCTCTGGATAAGGTCGAGACGGCCATTAATAAAGTTTTTTCCAAAAAGGTTTTCGACAGGGCCGGTAGAGGAAGGGGCCGCTCTACCGGCCGCGCCGGATCTATGGGCATTACTAGAGGATCCTTCCGTGCCTCTAATGCCACCGACTCTGGCCCTCCCGCTTACGGATCCTCGGCCCGGGCTCAGGCCTGGAGAGGCCGCGGATTCCGTGGCGGCAGAACTCAATTTCGTGCTCGACGACAGACTGGTAAGTCTTCCTTTTGTTGTTCCTCATTCATCTGTTCGGGTGGGGGGCCGTAGTCGGCTTTTTCTTCCAAAATGGGAGTTGATCACTACAGACCCGTGGGTTCTCACCGCGGTCAGAGGGTTCGAAATAGACTTCGAAACTGTCCCTCCATACCAATCCACGCCACCCCGACCACTAAGTTTTTCCGTGGAACAGGAACTTGTAGTTCACACCGAAATTTTGGCTCTGGCATCAAAGGGAGCCATAGAAGAGGTCCCTTGGGATTCTCCCAGATTTGTGAGCAATTTGTTCCTCGTGGCGAAGAAAGGGGGCGGGACACGCCCTGTCATAAACCTCAGGGAACTCAACTTGTGGGTGTCATACCGCCATTTCCAAATGGAAGGGTTTCATACCCTCAGGGATTTGCTCAACGAGCAGGATTGGCTGGTAAAACTAGACTTGAAAGACGCGTACCTAACCGTCCCTATGGCGCCGGCTTCCAGAGATTACCTGTGTTTCCCTTGGCGCGGCCGCATGTGGCGCTTCGCGTGCCTTCCTTTCGGCCTTTCATCCGCTCCGTGGTGCTTCACGAAGCTTATGAAACCGGTTGTAGAATCCCTCCGGGTGAGGGGCGTCCGACTCGTGATTTACCTGGACGACATCCTACTGATGTCGGATTCCTCAGTTTCCCTTCAACTACACTTGTCGTGGACACTATCCCTATTACAGGACCTGGGTTTCCTGATCAATGTGGAAAAGTCTTTGTTGATACCCACACGTTGTCTGGAATTTCTGGGGTTCCTCCTGGACTCGCACACTAGGACTCTGAGCGTCCCAAATCCCAAGATCAGATCCATTCGCAAGGAGGTCCGCTCCCTCCTCAGGGATCACTCACCCACCTTGAGGGAATTGGCGAGGGTGATTGGTCTCCTGGCGGCGACTCGTTTGGCGGTTCTGCCGGCTCCTCTACATTACAGGGCCCTCCAGAGATTGAAGGCCCTTTCTCTCCGTTCGACGGCAGATTATTCCCACAGGGTTCCCCTCTCGGACGATGCGAAGACGGATCTGACATGGTGGCTAACGGACTGGTCTCGGTGGAATGCTCGCCCAGTGCGTTTCCCAGTGCCGTCATTGACCATAGAATCGGACGCGAGTCGTTCGGGTTGGGGGGCACGTTGCGCCGAGCTGGAGACAGGAGGTGGTTGGTCGACCCAGGAGTTACGCCTCCACATCAACGTTCTGGAACTTATGGCGGCGTTTTTCGCCCTGAAATGCTTCTCCAGGGAGACCAATCACCGCTGTATCCTCCTGAAGCTGGACAACCTGTCGGCTGTCAGATATATCAATGCCCTGGGGGGCGCTCGTTCGGTGGCTCTGACGGCGGCAGCTGCCGAGCTGTGGGACTTCTGTCTTCCCCGCGGGCTGTTTGTGGTGGCGCAGTATCTTCCAGGTCTCGCCAACACAATAGCGGACTGGAATTCACGCCGTCTGACGGACTCGGGGGATTGGCGCCATCGGTATTTGCCATCGTCAACGGGTTGTGGGGTCCTCTCCAGATGGATCTGTTCGCTTCCAGACTGAATCGGCAGTTACCGAAGTTTTACAGTTGGAGGCCAGATCCGGAGGCAGAAGGCACGGACGCCTTCGTCCAGGTGTGGCCGGAGGGCCGTCTTTACGCCTTCCCTCCGTTTCAGCTGTTATTACGCGTTTTGAGGCGTCTCTGCGACGTCGAAGCGGAATTGGTTTTGGTGACACCGTGCTGGCGGTCCCAACCATGGTTTCCCCTTCTGTTGAAATACTCCCTGACCCCGCCCAGGCGGATCCCGACCTCGCCGTCTCTGCTGACGGGTCCGGACGGCCTCCCTCACCCATTATTGCAGGACGGTCGATTATCCCTTGTGGTCTGGTTGATTTCCGGTTCTCATGGTGGGCCACAGGCATTTCGCCAAGAACTGAGGAATTGCTCCAGCACGCTTGGGCTCCAGGCACGAGAGGTGCCTACCGCTCTGCCTGGACAGCTTGGCACGGCTGGTGTTTGCGAAGGGGTGAGGATTCCACTTCTGCCCCTCTGAATTCGGTTCTGGATTTTCTGTCCTCCTTGTTTGATTCGGGATTGGCCTTTCGTACCATAAATGTGTACCGGTCGGCTTTGTCGGCAGGCCATCCAGGTTTTGATAACTCTCCCCTGGGTAGGCACCCTCTGGTTTGTCGTCTTCTTAAAGGAGTCCGTCTATCTCGTCCTCCGACTCCCCGCTACTCTTCTACGTGGGATGTGACTCTTGTAGTGAATTTCCTTTGCGCGTGGCCATGCAATGCCTCGTTGTCACTGCGCCAGTTGTCGGCTAAATTATTAGTTTTGTTTTGCCTCATCTCCTGTAAGCGGGTCGGGGATGTCAGGGCGCTGGATTTTGGCGTCCGTTCTTTTTCGCCGGACGGCGTTTGTTTCGACGTCTCGATCGAGACGTACTAAGACGGCGATTCGTACTGTTTTTTCCAGCTTTTCCATTGATACCTGAGTTGTGTCTAGTTCTTTGCCTTCAGGAATATGAAAGCCGTACATTGGCTCTGCGTCCCCTACCTGGGTCCCCGTTGTTTATTTCATTCCGGGTTCCTCATAACCCTGTTAGTTCGCCAACTCTGGCTCGGTGGGCTCGTTGGCTGTTGGATCTTGCTGGCGTTGATATTTCGCGCTTCGGCGCTCATTCCATCCGTAGTGCTGCGGCTTCTAATGCTTTTATGGCGGGTTGTCGCCTGGAGGACATTATGAAGTCGGCGGATTGGTCGCGTGAATCTACTTTTCGTACGTTTTATTTTAAGCCGGTCTCTCATTGGTCACAGGCACTGATGCGTTGAACGTGCAAATATGAAGCCTCCGAGGCCTGCCTTAAAATTCCCAAATTTTCCGAGTCCCGGTGACGGAAAGTTTGGATTTTAATAAGGACTCGGAGGCGAGTATTTCCCACCTCTCCCGCCCTGAGGGGGGTGTGTTCTAAACCGGCCAGGGTGTTTGTATCTATGCGTAGCGCATGGTTTTGATATGGGTTGTCCTCCTGTTGCTTGGGAGGCGGGAAACCGAGGGTTCGGTGTTGTTCCTTTCCTAATACCTGCCTTCGTGTTTCTGTTCTTCTTACAGCGAATTGATGGCCTGTGGATTATGAGTACTCACGGGATTGTCGTGTTTTCCGGATGGATCTACCGTTACCTGTTCCCTGATCTTGTGGTTCCAGTCGCATGAAGAAAGAGGGCGTTACTGCTCCAGCTCAGACTGTTTATAGGCTAGGGGGCTGGACTTACTAAGAGGAGGTTTACCCCACGTTGGGGGTTTGACGTGTTTTTTTTTCTGGTTCTTGTTATCACTCTTCTTTACTGCTATAGGAGTAATAAAGAAAGAGATTGCAAATACTCGCCTCCGAGTCCTTATTAAAATCCAAACTTTCCGTCACCGGGACTAGGAAAATTTGGGAATTTTATTGCATTTTTTGTTATAATATACAGACAGGACATAACGTATACATATAATAATGATATATTATGAATCTGCCGAGTCTCCTGGAAAGAACGATATATAATATGTCTGGGTTGTATAATAAAATGTGACTTCAAATCGCATTTAAACATGATGAGCGAAACCGGTAAAAATGAGCTCAGCACAGAGGTGTGAAAAGGCTCAGCGGCGAAAGGGTAAAAAAAAAAAAGATTGGAAAAAAATCACCGAAAAATGCTTAAAAAATAAATAAATAAAAGGCTTTTTTATGCAAATGAAAAGGAATAAACGGTTGAATAAACATTTAATAAAACCGGGGATATTTTTTATATTGAATCCTATGGGATTCGTCTGATTAAGCCTGCCGAATGAAACCACCGACAATCAGGGCATTTTGACAACTTTTCTCTGCTGTTCGTGTTCTCTGAATAGATTAACCATTGCTGCTCTATGGGGGATTTCACTGCCGCCAAAGGTCACTGTATTTCGCTGGCAATTCGCCAGCTTTTTGAATAGCCGAAAGGCCACAAAATTACACCGTATGGGAAAATTCCCCGTTCGGTGCAATCCAGTAGCCAATTTGGTGCTCTTTGAATAACCCCTCTAGTTTTTAGAATGCATTTTGACTGTATTAGTTGTTACTATCACGTATCCTGTTCAAGATGCTAGAAATTAACTGCACGCAAGTAGACTAAAGCAGGAGCTGGTGGTCTACCACATTACACAGCACCCTGCTTGTGAGCTTGTTGTACAAACATTAGTCCTGTTTTTCATTTTCTTGCAGATCGTCTGGACGCAGAAGGATGGGAGACAGTGCAACGCGGCAGGCCAGTCCGCTCCAGGTCTACGACTGCGTCGAGCAAACCTCCTCCTCTAGTTACAGTTGAACAAAGAGCAAAAGATGACAGCGATAAGGAGAACATGTTTTCCAATCCATCGGTTGACATGATGAAGGGGATCCAGAAGTCGGAGCTCCCTCCGGTCCTTGTGGAGCCACCGCCTAAGGAGCTGCTGTGCCCGTGTGAAATTCCTATGGCAGAAATTACCCAGGTACACTGCTTTCCATTCGCCATTGCCAACGTGGTACTTTGTATTATTATTATTCTTTATTTATAAAGCGCTAGCATATTCCGCAGCGCTGTACAATGGGCACAATATAGACAAGGTTACAATACGTTGAACAACATTTAACAAACCAGTACAGGAGGAAACGAGGGCCCTATTTCCGTGGGAACTCAGTCAGAGCCGGTGCTAGGCTATTTTGCGCCCTAGGCCAGACCAGCTACTTGCCTTCCCTCCACCCAAAAAAACCCCACGTGACATGTGTGAATGTATCACAGAGCTCCACAGCAATAAAGCTCACAGTAACAGGCGGTGTGTATGAGCGTATCACAGAATCCACAGCAATAAAACTCACAGTAATAGGCGGTGTGTATGAGCGTATCACAGAATCCACAGCAATAAAACTCACAGTAACAGGCGGTGTGTATGAGGGTATCACAGACTCGCCAGCAATAAAACACAGTAATGTGCAGCGTGTATGAGCGCATCACAGAGCCCCACAGCAATGAAACGCACAGTAACGGGTGGTGCATATGAGCGTATCACAGAGGTCCACATACCCCCACCCAATGTCACACACACACACACAAATCCACACACACACACACATAAACACACACACACACACAAATCCACACACATAAACTTACCCTCACAGCCCTGGTTGAGGCCTGGCTTCGGTCCTGGTGGTGTCCCCAGGCTTCGGGCCTGGTGGTGTCCCCAGGCTTTGGGCCTGGTGGTGTCCCCCCAGGCTTTGGGCCTGGTGGTGTCCCCCCAGGCTTCGGGCCTGGTGGTGTTCTCGGGCCTGGTGGTCTCCCCAGGCTTCGGGGATGGCCCACTGCCTCAATGAGCCATCCGGGCGGTGCCAAGGGGGAGAGCGGCGTAAGTGCCGCTGCGCTCAGCGCCGTCCCAGGTCCCGCGGCTCTGTGCTCGCCTAGGCCCTGCGCCGAGGAGGATGTCTGGCTGCCGCTGTGCAGGCGCCTCCGGGGCGGCCGCAGCCCACGGCGACCCCGCTGTCAGCGTAGAGGGGGAGTGGGGGGCGGGCCGATGAGGTGTAGGGGCGGGCACTGGCCTGCTGAATAAGGCGGGGGCGTTTCTAGGTTTTGTGGCGTGCAGCTGCTCCAGGGCCGTGCTGATTGTCCGGGCAGGGGCGCTTCATGCCGCCTGTTGCATGGACGGGCCGGCCCTGCCTGTGGAGCTCGGCGGAGCCCTAGGCGGCGCTGCGCTCTAGGCGGCCGCCTAACTCGCCTAGCGGCAGCGCCGGACCTGCTCAGAGTCTAGAAAGGTTGTAGGTGGAAACAGCAGGAGATGACTGCAAGGTGGGAGTGATGGACTGCAAGGTGGGAGTGATGGACTGCAAGGTGGGAGTGATGGACTGCACGGTGAGAGTGATGGACTGCACGGTGAGAGTGATGGACTGCAAGGTGAGAGGGATGGACTGCAAGGTCGGAGTGATGGTCTGCAAGGTGGGAGTGATGGACTGGTTGTGTCAGTGAGTCGGGAGGTAGGCTTCTCTAAATAGGAATGTCTTAAGGAAGCGTTTGAAGGAAAAGAAACTAGGGGAAAGTCTGACAGTACGAGGGAGAGCATTCCAGAAGATGGGGGCTGCGCGGGAGAAATCCTGTAGTCTATCATGGGAAGAGATGATGCGGGGCGAAGCTAGGCGCAGGTCACTGTTTGACCTTAGGGCGCGGTCTGGGGTGTATTTGGTGGTTAGTGAGGACAGGTAGTGGGGAGCTGAGTTAGTGAGAGCTTTGTAGGTCAGGGTAAGGATTTTGAAATTAATTCTGCAGTGGATGGGGAGCCAGTGAAGCGACTCGCAGAGAGGAGCAGAGACAGAGAGGTGGATGAGCCTGACAGAGGCATTCAGAATTGATTGTAGGGGGGGGATGCGGGAGAGAGGGAGGCTTGCTATAAAAGGTTATTACAATAGTCCAGTCGGGAGATTACAAGGCCGCGGATGAGTTGCTTTGTGGTGTCAGCGGTAAGAAAAGGTCAAATTCTGGCAATATTACGTAGTTGGTAGCGGCAGCAGGAGGAAAGCTATTGAATGTGGGGGATGAAGGAAAGCACAGAATCAAGTGCAACTCCGAGACAACGAACCTGGCTTGATGGGGAGATAGAGATACCCTCAACCATGATAGAAAAGTCAGGAGGTGAGGAGGCACCAGAAGGAGGAATTAGTAGGAGCTCAGTCTTGGACATGTTAATCTTTAGGTGGTGAGAGGCCATCCAGGAGGAGATGCCAGATAAACAGTCATTGACTTTTGAAAGGACAGGAGGAGAGAGATCAGGGGTGGAGAGGTAGATCTGAGTATCATCAGCATAGAGGTGGTAATTGAAGCTAAAGCTGTTAATGATTTTGCCCAGTGAGGAGGTGTAGATAGAAAAGAGCAGGGGACCAAGGACAGAGCCTTGAGGTACACCAAGAGATAAAGGCAATGAAGAGGAGGAGTTACCAGCAAAGGACACAGAGAAGGACCTGTTGGATAGATAAGAGTGAATCCAAGAGAGTGCAGTGTCACAGAGACCAAGAGAGCTGAGAGTCTGTAGGAGAGGGTGGTCGACAGTGTCAAAAGCAGCCGAGAGGTCAAGCAGGATGAGACTAGAATAGTGGCTGTGGTTTTTTAGCAGTTAGGAGATCTTTGGTGAGGACAGTTTAAGGACAGGGAATTAGAGGACAGGAAGAGGGAGAGGCGGTTGAAAACTAGTTTTTCCAAGAGCTTAGAGGTAAATGGAAGCAGGGATACAGGATGTAGTTTGATGGAGAGTTGGGATCGAGGGAGGGTTTCTTTAGTATCGGAAGTATAGTGTAGGAAGTCACTTGCGAGCGACTCTCTAAGGGAACGCACTCCGGAGTCACATATATGGTTCCTGCACCACACGGTACGATTCCTAGTGAGTGAGGGGGATCGGCCCCGAGAGAGTCCGTATGGCCTATAACCATATAACTAAACGGATCCGTACCCTGTATGAATGGGATCCCAGTCCCGGAATATAACAAGTGGCCCCATTTATTGGCTGGTGAATGATCACGTGCTCGCCTTCTGGAAGGAATTAAGGTGGTTGAATGGACATCAGGTGCCGCTATATACTTTGGGGGCATATGATTGGCTACTGTTCTGGGAGATCTCAGGATTTATTGAGCAGCATGTTCTTTGGGACGTCATTAGCTCTTGAGGAAGCTGTGTGTTATGACGGCAAAACGCACGTTGAGCGTGTCCTAGAGATGTGTCTTTGTTTTTAACAGTCCGGTCACTTCACTAGGTGGATTTTCTGCATACCCGAGCTGATACTGTGGTTGTTATTTTTTGGTTATTTTCACCTAACGAGTTCATTAGGGACATATACCAGGAATAGAATAGAAATCATGCAAGATTTATAGTGTTTTGTGAGGATATGCTGTAATATTCACTTGATTTATTCCCTTGCTGATACTCTTTATATAATTTGTGGTTAAATCGTCTGGTTTTGTTACCCTTGTGGATCTTGTTCTGGCAGCGACCATTGTTGACGGGAGTTTCTGTATCTCTTGTGCAGAGCAGACGTCCTTGACATTTCAGTTCTGGGCCCCCCTGTCTTGGTGACATCAATCTGATTTGCATATGGTAATGTTTTCTCTGTAATTGCACCATTGAGAAAGAACCTTAACCTTATGAGCTGTGAGCAGGGGCGCCTGGGGCTGCTGCCCGTTCTCATTGCTTCCATAATTCTGTTTTTCTTCTCAAGGACCCTCACAAACCTCTCTTTTTCTCACTATAAATTTACAGGGTCATCCAGACTTGGTCCCCTTGCTCGATGTGCCTAGTGAGGTGTGAGCTATACCCTCCTGACGAAGCCTAAAAAGGCCGAAATGATCGTCACATTCGTCTAGTCACAAATGGCAGAGCCAGATTGCAGTTGTGCCATCATTCGTTAAGCGCATCCCCTGATGAGGCCTAAAAAGGCTAAATCGATCGTCAGGGTCGCTGCATCTCTCGTGCAGGGATGACGTCCTTGGCGTTTCAGTACTGGCCACCCTTTCCGGGTGTAGCGTCTGATTTGCATATGGCGCAGTTGACCCTGTAATGACACAATCGAGCTAAAACCTTGTGAGACCTAAGCGGGCCCCACCGTAGAGCAGACCACTGGTGCCGATGCTCAGCCTCAGGACCCTCACAAACATCTTTTTTTATGGCTATTTGTGCCAGACTCTGCCGCAGTTTGGTGGGCTGTAAAGCTGTCATGGCAGAGGGAGACATTGGCTGTTGACAGTGAAGTGAACCGCAGCAGCATTGTACCCGAGAGCTCCTAACTCCATTTATGCAAGTCGGGCAGGTTGGATCTGGCAAACACCACACTGTTTAAGCAGGAAAAATCAATTGAGAAAAATATTCCAAGCAATATGATCAGCTGTAATTGTTACTATTAATGTTCACTGGATATGTTGCGGCCACACACAGAACTCAGCGACCATCGCTCGGGAGATCATGAATTAGACACAAGAGAAGTGGATCTGACATGTAATGCGAATGAAGCCAAGCAAACACACACAAACAGAAACACACATGCAGTGCTTAGTTGGAAGATCCTTTTGTCTTTTGCTTGCTAACGCTCTTTTCTTACTGCTTTATAAATGTCTCCTTTACACAGAAAAAAAACTGGGGGAATAGCAGTCTCTCTGTAAGTCTTTGTGAAAGCTTTAAAGAGAAAATGTCACTTCCTCCGAATACTTACTCTGTTTCACTTCAAGCATAAAATTTATTAACAATTTAAAAAATAACTGGTATTGGTCTTAAATGTACAGATAATAACAAATATTGGTAGTTTTGTCTTTCAAAAGATCCTTCAGTTCAGCCACCCCGAATTTGAGCATCTTATTTATTTATTTATTTATAAAGTACCAGGAAGGATTTAAAGACGCTACTACCAATATCTTAGAAGCAATACTAGATATTTATTAATTGTTAATATTCGTCGATCCTTAGTAAAAGAAAACACCTGTAAGACATACTATTTTTTATTTCTTTGTTTTTTAATTTTTTTATTTATATTTTATTTTGAGAAAGGATTTTACCAGGAAGGATACATTGAGATTTCTCTCGTTTTCAAGTATTTCCTGGGTGTTGAGTTTTGTTTGAAGCCCTGTATAAAAACAAGTTGTAATAATTCTGTATGAAAGGCTTGTTTTTGTTACACTCTTGATGGATAGGGCACGGTGTAAAACTAACTTCCTCTCTGACAATTTGGAGAAAGAGAGGCATGTGGTGTATGAAGAACCAAAGGAGGGACTGAGCCTGTGCAGGAGGGAAGATACAATGTGATTATAATAGCTTGCACTGAGGCCTGTTCAGTTCCTCAGCAGCTGCTGAATTGCTCCATTGCAGGAGTTCCGTTTGCTGCAACCGTCTCACTGAACGCTTTGGCTGTGAATATTGAAGCAAAAGGGCAGAGGATTGCTTAATGAAAAGTGTTGTTTCTGCAATATCCACTGTTGTCCATTTTATTATCACTTTAGTGGTCCAATAAATATTTGGTGTTTTGCTCCACCAAAACCTCAAACTAAACATTTCCTTATTGGATTATTTGCTCCGTGGAGGCGGCCATCTTTCCCATGTCACACTCAGTTACTCTGCAGCACCTCTCTACTTGGCTGCAAGTGCTAAGTTAGCAGTGCTGAGCGCTGAACTGCAGCACCGCGTTCAGTGACTAGTTGCTAATTTAGCACTTGCAGCGGCTGAGGAACTGAACGCACCTCTAAGGCCCTGGCTGAAGAGAGCTGTGGCATAATTTAGCTAATCTTTATTATTTTTTTTGTTTAAATGTGGCTTGGTGCTGCTGGCCATTGTCAAAATGGTAATTTGCAGCAGAAACGTAAAAGATTTTCACATGCTTACTCAAGACCAGACATTCAAATAAAAAAAATAAAAAAAAAATTGATAGAGTCTATGTACTATGAACTAGTGTTCATTTCTGATCTTTTTCCAGGAAGGCTGATCAATGGCTTTCTGGGTGGGGCTAATCCCCCTACTCCCTGTTTGGAGTGTTAAAGACACTATGACCAATCAGTTTGTATTATTATTATTATCATTTATATAGCACCAACAGTTTCTGCAGCGCTTTACAATAACCAAAGGGAACAAGATACAGATAAATGCATTGATTGGTCAGTCAGCATGGAGTGCCTGTTTAAAGGGACACTATGCACCCTGGTGACGCTTCTGTGGGCGGAGCAAAATCTTTTAAAACGCTGAATGTCCAGAGTTATGGAGTGTCCCTTTAAATTTTCCTACAGTGACACAGGGATAGGTTTATTAAAACTCTGTGTCTGATTTGCCAATCTCTGGAGTCTGTGGGCCACTTGGTGTATCATAGGTAAATATCTATGCCACCTCTTGACACTGTAGGTGTCTTGAAGCCCCTGGTCGTGGTCAAAATGGCCTTTTGCCGCAGAATCCTGAACGATTTTCACATGGTTACTCAAGGCCACGTTTGTCCAACATGAAACGGACTGTCGAGCTGACGGATGATTTTAACGAGCGAGTTAAGTCTAGAGGATGGAATTTCTTGGGTTGGCAGCCACAGCATATTTGCACAGAAGAGCTCCCAGCTGGATAACAACAGCAGTGGAAATTTCTCCTATGAATGATGGACACGCGGTGCGCAGCCAAAAATTTGTTAGGTTTTAATTTGGCAGCAGATTGCAAAAGAATAAACTGATAGGGAACAAGCAATCAATTATGGTGGAGCTGGCGGGAGCGGAGGATTACAGCCGTACAGTAGGCAGTGTGTGGTACTGACTGACGCGGGGGGGAAGTTGTTTCTTCAGTTTACCCGGCAGTGGTGGAGAGAATCCCAATCTTAGACGGGACTCGATATACAGTGCTTCTGGGGACAGCTAAGAGCTTAACTTGATCCTCTGGGCACAAGAGGGAAGACGCGCCGGCTAAAAAAGTGGTTGATCTCGGATTCCAAAAGAAGTGGATTCTCAGTCATACAAGACAATTTTAGTGCGCTGGGGAGAGCTTGTACTCTGTGTGAATCTCTCTGTGTATCCGTATGTGTCCATCCTTACATCCAATCTAGAACCATCCCAGATGCTCTCTTAACCCGTGTATAGTACCTGTATTGGTGTTTGTGTTCATACTGTTTTTGTTCTAACTTTATTTCTAAACATCAATGTTCCAATTGCCACGTGAACTTCCATAAAGATGTAATAGTTGAGGATAAATTGTTGAAGGAATAATCTAAACTAAAATGAGTCAGATTCTCTGCAGAGCGCTTTTCGAGAAATTATATATATAATATATATATTATATTAATTATATATATAATTATTAATATATATATATATATATATTAAAAAAAAAGTAGTACCCCAAAAATATGCTACAGGAAAAATACAGTAGAAGGTGAACAATTGGCGCTGTGATACACCAATACCTTGCAGCTGATTTTTTTGTATCTAATAGATAGTCCTCGCGCTTGTAATGGGATTTTCTTCAATCCTCAAAATATCCTAAAAAAAGACAATAAGAAACATACATTGCACAGTATGTACTGTCTTTCGGGTTATTTAAATCAAGTGATAGAAATAAACTCACTCATTAAGGAGCCTTACAGGGTTATTCAGAGAGCGGTGAAAACCTTGAGAATGACTGGAGAAATGAAAATTCTATGTCAAAATTTTCAAACCAGAAAAAATCTCCCATTTATCTCACTTTCCAAATTGGCTATTTGGTCTAGATTGTTCATTCTCCTGCCAATTCTCAAGGTTTTCACCTCTCTGAATAACCCTGTTAGTAAAGTCAGCTCTGGACTAGGCAGGGTCCGTCCAAATTGCAAACCTGGCACCTGCAGCGTATGAGGAGCCAGGTTTGCAGTTTGAACGGACCCTGCCTAATCCTGTTGGAAGTGAATGCCTGGGGGTGGTGGGGTTCATCAACCCAATATCTGATTGTATTTACAGCCTAGAGCCGACTTTACTAAGGCTCCTTAATGAGTGAGTTTATTTCTATCACTCGATTTAACCCCCTTGGCGGTATTCCCGAGTGTGACTCGGGGTTAAATTTCACTACCATGAACCTGTAACCCCGAGCTACACTCGGACTGGATGTTTACTCACCTCCTCCTGGCTCATGTGATCGGTGAGCTGCTTCCTGGATGGCTCCCTGCGAGTCACATGATGCAGGGGGGCTGGACCCAGCAAATTTCATTCATAATACTCACTGAATACAAATGGCAAAGTTTATGAACGGCCACTAGGTGGCAGTACAGGATAAGAAATAGACCATACATCGTCTCACCCTTGTTCTCAGACAGATTTCAGTGTTTTTTGTTGTATTTTATTGAATATCATTTATTTGCATTATTTTGGATAATTATTTTTGGGATAATAAATTATTATGTCGTGTTTCAAACTTTGTCGGACTCCGTGTATTTACTATTTTTTTTAAAATTAATTAATTTATTTATAAAGGATTTTACCAGGAAGAACTCTTGATTGCACGGATTTCAGTGCGTGATTCCTAATTATTACAGGCTAACTATGTACAAAAACACGTTTCCTTTAAAAAAAAATTGAGACGCTTTGACACAAAATTTTGAAAAAATTAGACCGCCAGGGAGGTTAAATATCCCGAAAGACAGTACATACTGCGCAATGTATGTTTCTTATTGTCTTTTTTAGGTTATTTTGAGGGCTGAAGAATCTCCCACTACAAGCGCGAGGACTATCTATTAGTTTCCTAAAAATATGCTGCCATTGAGGGGGAGATGTGGATAAAATGAAACCTGTTATATATATTGTCATGGAACGGACATAGGGGCTCTGACCAGCGAGCCCCAGAACTAACAGCCTGGGACATTTCAAAGACCTTTTTCTTTATTTCAGACTCTTTCGGTTTTGCGTGTTGAAATGAACAGTTATACCTTTTCTAGATGTTTTATTGGTGTGATGTATTACCATGTATCCTGTATTGTATGAGTGTGGATTCAGATGTGTAATTGTGTGATGCATTTAAAGGTATATATATTTCCCCTTGGTTGCTAGGAGTGAAAGGCTGTGTTGAAATTCAATTGTATGCTAATTTCTGTGTACATTAGCTCTGTGTGTGTGTGTAATCTGATGAGCATGCCATTGTATGCAAATTGAGTTCCCATTCAAGCCTGGGCATGTCTCCTTTGTGTGTGAGATGTTTAAATGCGTGTCCCATTTTGAGTAAAAAGTCAGTTCAACTGCGTTTGACTTGAAGCATACAGCCCCGTTTGGTGTCGTCATTTCATCGCTAAAATCACAGTGCAGGAGACACTCTGCGGTCTCCAAGCTCCCCACTACGCAGAACGGGTCAACTTAATTCGGCAGCACCATCTCGCCAAGTAACGCCAGGGTCATCTCAGGCCACTCGAGACGCCGAGTGCCGTGACACTTGGTAGTCGGGCCTGACGCCATCAAGAGGGGGTCGGATTGGAGCACACCCGCAGACGGATAGCACCCCATTCCGTCACATATATATATATATATATATAAACGAAATAAGAAATATACGATGTCGTACACTGGGAGAGCAAAAAAGTTCTTTTTTGGTTTGTCTTCCTTCTTATTGGGTGTTTGTGTCCAATAACCCCTCAATTTTTTGATATCTGGAAAATAAAATAAAACCCAATTGGGCAATATTGTCAATCGAAAATGCTGAAAGATACAATATATCTAAAATTTCACAAACGAGGATCCAATAGGTTCATTGATGTCGCGTCAGACCTCTATGGGGGGCCTCGCCCGCCGATACGATCTCGTTGGGTGGTTCAGAAGAAGGTGATTCTGTACATTTCGATATACCTTGGTGAGAGAAATACACTATATTGCCAAAAGTATTCGCTCACCTGCCTTGACTCGCATATGAACTAAAGGGACATCCCATTCCTAATCCATAGGGTTCAATATGATGTCGGTCCACCCTTTGCAGCTATAACAGCTTCAACTCTTCTGTGAAGGCTGTCCATAAGGTTTAGGAGTGTGTTTATGGGAATTTTTGACCATTCTTCCAGAAGCGCATTTGTGAGGTCACACACTGATGTTGGACGAGAAGGCCTGGCTCTCAGTCTCCGCTCTAATTCATCCCAAAGGTGTTCTATCGGGTCGAGGTCAGGACTCTGTGCAGGCCAGTCAAGTTCATCCACACTAGACTCTCTCATCCATGTCTTTATGGACCTTGCTTTGTGCACTGGTGCACAGTCATGTTGGAAGAGGAAGGGGCCAGCTCCAAACTGTTCCCACAAAGTTGGGAGCATGGAATTTGTCCAAAATGTCTTGGTATGCTGAAGCATTCAGAGTTCCTTTCACTGGAACTAAGGGGCCAAGCCCAGCTCCTGAAAAACAACCCCACACCATAATCCCCCCTCCCCCAAACTTTACACTTGGCACAATGCAGTCAGACAAGTACCGTTCTCCTGGCAACCGCCAAACCCAGACTCGTCCATCAGATTGCCAGATGGAGAAGTGCGATTCGTCACTCCAGAGAACGCGTCTCCACTGCTCTAGAGTCCAGTGGCGGCGTGCTTTACACCACTGCATCCGACGCTTTGCATTGCACTTGGTGATGTATGGCTTGGATGCAGCTGCTCGGCCATGGAAACCCATCCCATGAAGCTCTCTGCGCACTGTTCTTGAGCTAATCTGAAGGCCACATGAAGTTTGGAGGTCTGTAGCGATTGACTCTGCAGAAAGTTGGCGACCTCTTCGCACTATGCGCCTCAGCATCCGCTGACCCCGCTCCTTCAGTTTACGTGGCCTACCACTTCGTGGCTGAGTTGCTGTCATTCCCAAACACTTCCACATTCTTATAATACAGCTGACAGTTGACTGTGGAATATTTAGGAGCGAGGACATTTCACGACTGTATTTGTTGCACAGGTGGCATCCTATCACAGTTCCACGCTGGAATTCACTGAGCTCCTGAGCGCGACCCATTCTATCACAAATGTTTGTAAAAACAGTCTGCATGCCTAGGTGCTTCATTTTATACACCTGTGGCCATGAAAGTGATTGGAACACCTGATTCTGATTATTTGGATGGGTGAGCAAATACTTTTGGCAATATAGTGTATATAGCGCAATTCTGTTGCAGAGTAATTGATGGACGTAAGGGGAGTGTTACTTACGTGGTTTCGAGCCTCCCGTAGAGAGTGGCTCGGTACATTCACCTTGGACCTTTTTATATCCGGGGGGTCCCACCCTGCTGATCTCTCCGATCCTTAGATACTTCAATGGTTGTAGAACAATGTGGTCATGTATCGATAAAAATAAACTGGTAAAAAATGCTTAATTAAAACTAAAATTTGCGACTGCGAATCCTGCAGAGGCCGGGGAAACGCGTCTCGGCTTTACTCAGCACTCTTATTGTTTTTTAATAAATTTTAGTTTTACTTAAGCATTTTTTACCAGTTTATTTTTATCGATACATGATTTTTTTTTATTGATTTTTTTAGCAAAGATCAGGTTTATGCAACTGGTCAAAGCCACTTCTAGGACAGCGCCGTTTAGGGTTTATTGGACCCTCCTCAGCTAGGAGCTAGGCATGATCAGATGCAGTGGATGCTTGTCACTTTTGTCCTCCACCACAACCATTGTAAGTACTGATTTGCACTACGGGTCCCAAGCATCCACTGCAACTGGTCATGCCTACCTCCTAGCTGATGAGGGTCTAATAAACCTGAAACAGCGCTGTCCTAGGAGTGGCTTTGACCAGTTGCAGAAACCTGATCTCTGCTAAAAAAAAAGCCATCTAGTATGTCATGGCATTGATTGAAGGGTTCTGTGTAATAACAGACCCAGGATACAATAAAAGTGGGACAGTTGTCATTTGCATGTCCTACCCAGAGTTCCTTGCTGCAAATGGGGAATGTAGCACAGGAGCTCTGGGATGCAGTTCTTTGAATTGCTGCGATGTGCAAAGGGCTTCTGCAATCCCTGATCGTCTGGCTGTCTGAGGTGCTTGTTCGATATTTCCAACATTTTTGGTCTGTTCACTAGTCTGCAGCAGCCTTCAAAAGTCGCAATGGACAACGGTACATTCACAATAGTGTTGTTGGGTTGGTCTGATGACTTGGACGACTTTCTGCAATGTCGTTGTCGCACGAATACAAATCCAGTGGACGTCCAGTTAACGGCTCTGTTCTGACAGAGGCGGCATCTTGGCAGCATGCTGCCACTGCTATGGGCTCCTGGAGTCCATCGGGTTCCATGGGGAGAAGCATAATGCTGCATGAGTTTGTATGGCTGTGCAGGAGCTGCAGAAGGATACTGGGAATTATTTGTTTACAATGCTCTTCTGCATACGGACTAAGGAGACAGTGTATCACACCACCCTTTGCATTGCTGGACCCGTGGTGTATAAGGGATGTTTTAATTATTTTAAAGTGTTAAATGATTCTGCAAAGTTTGTTATCACCAGGGTCTGAGCGCCGGTATTCTGTTTCTTCCGTTCCTCACTTTCTTTGCAGGATTCCAGCTCGAGAATGAGCTAGTTAAGCTGATTTGGGTACAGCAAGCCCAAGATGATCAAACTGGGACTGTTCATGAAACCAGTGTAAAGCTTGATTAATTATCTATCTCATAGAAAGTAGAGTTTGAAGTAGGTTTAGTACATCATACAGGGCGTTAGTGACAGGAATGTTCCCATTTTTGTTTCAGACCCTTCCTTATTTCTCCCTTCCGTTCCTTTCCCCCTCCCTTCCTTTTGTCCCCTCCCCCTCTCTCTCTTTCCCTCCCTCCATCCCTTCATTCCCCTTTCTTCCTTTCCCTCCCTCACGCCTGAAATTTTTTGGTTAGGGATAGACTGATTATCGGTTGGTGATATTCAGAAAAGTACTGACAACGGTATCAGCATTTTATTTTCCGATATTGCAGATAATTGGACAATTACAATGATCCCTCATATGACCCTGTATGTAAGGGGTCAGCAACCTTGGACGTCCAGATATTTCGGAACTACATTTCCCATAAGGCTCTAAGAACCTAATGAGTAGCTGAGAATCATGGCAGATGTAAGTCACACATCTGGAGGACCAAGGTTGCTGACCCCTTACATACAGGGTCATATGAGGGTTCATGGCAAAAGGCCAGAGTCTCGACATGACCATATTGTTTAAAATGTCAGATTAGTGTTGGTTCTTTCACAACTTTAAATTTACAGAATATCGGCACCAGATTTCGACTACGGGCCAGAAAGACTGTCGATAATCAGTATCGGCCCTGAAGAGATGATATCGGTCTATCCCTATTTTTGGTCCTTTGGTCATCCTGTGCGACGCCTCCATTCAGCCGGGTTAGAGATATTAGTAGAGTTGCCGTGAAGAAGAGCCGCTGCTTCCTATAGGCAGAGATGATTTACAAATCGCACACTCTGGTCACTGCCACATATTAACAACGAGGGCGCAAAAGATAATATAGAAAGGAAATTACAAACCTGACACAGACCCGTGAATTAAAGGTTTCTGTAACATTTGACCACAGGTAACGCAGGATTAATCTTCTATACCTATAAAACCGAATGTCCGTTGCCGCACATCCGGTTTCTGTTGGCTGCGCGTGCAGCCAACAGAAACCCGATGTGCAGCGTCGGACAGACGCTGGATGCGCGTGCAGCCTTTACCCGTCGGCCGCGCGCGCATCCAGGAGAACAGGATGCGCGCGCGGCCACAGGGTAGAGGCTGCGCGCGGATCCAGCTTCTGTGAGCTGGGGGCAAATATACCCATGTGAGCTGGGGGCATTTATACCCATGTGAGCTGGGGGCAATTATACCCATGTGAGCTGGGGCAAATATACCCATGTGAGCTGGGTGCAAATATACCCATGTGAGCTGGGGCAAATATACCCATGTGGGGGGGGCGTGGTCTAGCGCTGGAAGAAGATGGCCCCATAGCTCTGTAGCTCCCGACCAGACCGCCCGAAATACGCTCTGATTAACTGCTTTTTGAGCCATGGGGAAGATTAAAAGAAGGGCGGAGGACCCGGCTCTCCCGGACACCCCAAGACAGCTTTCATCGGGGACTTTGGATCATTATTTACGCGCACCGCAGGATAGAGCTGCGGAGCCAGAAATGGCGGCCCCACCTTCTCAGGCCGACTCTGAGGAATCCTGGCTGGACAGCGACGCTAGAACATGTCGGATCGAGGAGATGGTAGCTGCCTTCCCCACGAGAGATGACATCCAGCGCCTCATCGGAGCAGTCCGGGAAGACCTCCGCAAGGACATCACAGAGGTACCTGCGGATATGGCGGCAATGTCGGACCGCGTGGCGCAGCTGGAGGAGGCCACAGCGAAACCAGCCGCCCCAGTTAACACCGCTCAGGCAGGAGCCCCGGACCAACTATACACAGTGGCGCGCAAGATCGATGATCTCGAGAATAGATCCAGGAGACAAAACACCCGCATCAGAGGAGTGGCGGACTCTACCCTAGACCTTCGAAGCTTTCTTGTACGTTTATTTAACCATATTCTGCGTGGCCCACGAATCACTCTCCAACACGTGGACAGAGCACACAGAGATCGTGGCCGGATTACAAGAAAACCAAACGACCCTCCGAGAGATGTGCTGTGCCATCTTACTGACTTTACATTAAAAGAGGAACTTTTGCTATCGGCACGCTCCTCTCGTGTTTGGCTCTTTGAGGGATCAGAGATCTCTTTATTCCAGGACCTATCCCGTTTCACTCTACAAGCTAGACGCGCACTTAAACCTATCACAACAGCTCTCAGGGACGCCCAGATCCCCTACCGATGGGGATTCCCAATGGCTCTCATTGTATCGATACAAAACCGACCCATTACTTTACGATGCTACAATGATCTCCCCGAATTCCTGGAGGCAGTCCTCCCCACACTTCATTTGGATAACTGGGAGCCTATGCTACTACAATCCTGGGGTTTTCCGGACGGCGACCCCGCCCCCTTACTACAGCGACAAGGCAACCGAAGACGCTCCCGGGTAGAGATGGAACTCGGAGCCACACCTGAACAGTAACTTTTTCCCTGACTTTTGGGACCGGGCTTTTCGGAGTTCACCACCTGTTTTGAGTTATCATCTCATCCTCTGTTTACCACAACGCTGTTCTTCGACTGCCCTACGACACACTTTACTAAAATTCCTTCTGGCCTTTGGTGGCCTTACATGATAATAGGGCTCTATTGTCGGGACGTGTACCTACGACCATAATTGTGGCTTGTTTTCGCGAACATGAGAGAACCACTGTTATTGCCCCCTCTTTGGGATACCGACCTCGTTCTCCCCTCATACAGAAACCTTTCTGGATGGCTAACATACTACTATACCTGCCCACGCCGGAACGTTACAGCACTTTGTTTTTGTTTTAGCCTTTTGCGCTACATACGGTGAAGGGATACGCATAGACGATATTATGTTCACATCCCACCATCGCACAAAGTAGATAATAACTATATGTCGAAGGGACCGGCTGATTGAGAGGTTTGGTCGCCGGGTTCACAAGGAGGGAGAGAGGATGAGCTGGGCCATAGTAACCGGTAGGGAAGGAGGGGAGGGGTGGGGAGAAGGGGAAGAAAATAGGAGGGAGGGGGGAAGAAAGGGGGGGGAGGAAAATAAATAAATAACAATAAAATAGAAAACAACAAAAAAAAAGGATATGTATATACATGTACCCAAATTGAACAACGTTATATTCAACCCGGAACGCCGATACGGAAAGGAAAGGAGGATAACGACAAGGGGATATAAAAGGGATGGGGGGGAAGGGGGAGGGAAAAAAAAAGTTTTTATATACCTGTATGTATATGTATGTATATATATATATATATATTTACACAAATATAAGGGAAAGGAATATGAAGGACGGACGTAGACGGAAAAAGGGAATACGGGGAGGGGCGGGCGAAGGAGGGGCAGGGGCCAGAGGTAGAGGCCCTGTTTAATCTGTTTAATTGAATCTGTTTAATTTACTTGGCTTCTCTCATACTGATTCACACTTGTATCTGTAGTTTTCGACAAGAAAGATATATGGTTATGAACAGAGCTTAACATCTACGGTGCATTCTGGGATAGTACTGATCTTCAAACTAGTTGCTGTATCTTTTTTATAACACTGTTTTATCAACCCGGTTATCTTTATATCTTCTCCTTTTATGAAAATGTTTACCTTCTATGTTCAATACTTCCTCATGGCTCAATACACTCTACGATACCACCGGCGGGTGGTACTGGTCGGGGACTCCCTATGACATATATATTTCTACTTATTTCCCGACTATTACTTCTTTTCACCCCCCTTGAGATTCTGACGTCGCTGTTCCTGAGCGGAAGGCAGAGGTGTTTACTCTCCTCCCTCTGATGTCTTCAGTCTCATTTCTTTGATCACACCCATTCACACCCTCCTCTACAGCTCTTATCTCTTTCCTCTTGCACCTATTGCACTTGTACTATCTTTCTGTATCTATCTATTTCTCCTTCTGCACCTTACCTCCTCCCCCCCCTTTTTTTTTTCTTCTTTCTCTCCCCTCTTACCTCCTCTCCCTTATTGGCAGCCCGCGGGGGATATAGCGATGTTTTCTGCTAAACAGCTCCACATGGTCTCTTATAACGCTAGGGGCCTCAACGTCCCTGAAAAGCGCTCAAGATTACTTAAAGAACTCTATGCCCACCATACCTCTATTGCACTTATCCAAGAAACACATTTTCGGGACCGAGATGGACCTATCCTCCGAGACAAACACTTCCCCGTAGGGTACTTTAGTAATTACACCGAATCAAAGTCCAGGGGTGTTGCCATCGAAATATTCCCTTTACACAAACGGGACTGATTGATTACCAATCCCCAAGGCCGCTTCCTTTTCCTGAAGGGCACCATAGCGGTACGACATACACCTTTGCATCAGTCTACATCTCTAACACGCGCCAACATAAATGTATAGCCACTATTCTACGCCAGCTCGACGCATTTCAGGAGGGGGTCCTGATCCTCGCTGGGGACTTTAATGTATCCTTAGATCCTCGGATAGATACATCAAAGGGATCCTCCTCGATCCCCCCTAACATTCTCCGACATATTAAAAGATCCCTTCACTCATATAGATTGGTAGATGTTTGGCGAGCATATCATGCCAGGGAAAGGGACTACTCGTTTTTCTCAGGGGTCCACCAAAGCTATTCCAGACTCAGTCTTTTTTTTCTTCCCCAACATCAATTGCACATGGTAACCAACACATATATCGCTACACAAACATGGTCAGATCACGCACCAGTAATCATGACCCTGACCTCCCCTCTTTACAGATCGCGAGAACACACATGGCGCCTTAACACATCTCTCCTCACAGACCCAATGCTCCGAGCAGAAATTGACGAGGCACTCAAACAGTATTTTGAGATCAACACCACCCCTGAAGTCTCTCCTCACACGATCTGGGAAGCCCACAAAGCCACAATAAGGGGCCTGCTCATCGCGAAAGCGACAGCCCGAAAACGAGAAAGAAAGGCTGAACTCACCTCTCTACTGGATGAGATACGAACCCTGGAAACGTCTCACAAGACTGATCAATCAGCAATGATATACCAACAACTTCTCGACAGCAGAAAACGACTTAATGACCTGCTACAGGCAGACATCCAATTCATGGCAGTCAAGTCCCGAGCTTTTTTCACTCTTCAGGAAAGGTTATTGGCTAGACTGCTATGCAAACGCCAAGAACAATCCTATGTACCACACATTAAAGGGATACTCCAGGCAATATGACCACCTTGGCTTTTTAAGGTGGTCATATTGCCTGAAGTATCCCATTTTTTCCCCAGCCTTCTACCTTTTCCCGATCGGCTGATATTGTTGAGAGAAGCGGTGGAATTTACTCCGCCCTCCCAGCTGTCAATCAGCCGATTGGATTTCAAGGTACCCGCGTTTTGGAACTCTCGGCAAAGCTGGGATGTCATCGCGCTAGAAGCGCGATGACGTCCCACCACTCCGGCAGAGTCGCGGGAACGCGCAGGAGAAGGACCTGGAGCTGCTGCCGTCTCCTCCTCCTTCTCCTCCGCCTAAGTTTTTAGACGAGCAGGCGGGGTGAACTTCAGCTCACCTCGCCGCTCGTGAACGTGCGCTGCTCTGCGCATGCGCGGTTGAATGAGCTGATTGGCTGGTTTACGCACTTTGCACGTAAACCTTAAGCCAAGTTTCAACTTTAACACGACGGGAGTGGAAGAGGAGGGAGGTGAGTAAAAAAAAAAAAAAAAAACGCCGTTGGAAAA
Organism: Leptobrachium leishanense; assembly: GCA_009667805.1. Lineage (NCBI taxonomy): Eukaryota > Metazoa > Chordata > Amphibia > Anura > Megophryidae > Leptobrachium > Leptobrachium leishanense. The sequence continues at coordinate 67,201,645 of CM019065.1, forward strand.
GTGTAATTTTTAGGGTAAGTATAACATTAAAAAAAATATATATATGTACTGAATGACTAGTTAGGGCAATAGGTTTAATATAAAGTAAAAAAAAGGGGGGTGATTTTCAGCTTGGAGTGTTCCTTTAAGCTTAGAGATAACACCCTGACTACCAGACCTGACGAAATACTGCAGGAATTTGTCCGCTACTATACAGACCTATATAACGGTAGAGATGAGACACAACCCCCGGATCTTTTGCCTCGCATCGCTGAATATTTAAAGGACAATGTGGCCCGTCGCCTCTCGAAGGCCCAGGCAGCATCCCTAGAGGACCCTATCCTCCAGGAGGAACTCGCGGCAACACTTAAGCACATTAGGAATAATAAATGCCCTGGTCCGGATGGCCTTCCGGCTGAATATCATAAAGCTTTTGCAAAAACTCTTTCCTCCCCTATGCTCACAATGTTCAACGCGACACGAGAAGGCTCAAAATTTTCCCATCACACACTGGCAGCCACCATTGCAGTGATTCCTAAGCCGAACAAAGATCTAACGGAATGCAAACATTTTAGACCCATCTCGCTCTTGAATGGTGATGTTAAGATCTTGGCCAGGATTCTTGCTGACCGACTTAAGAAATTTTTACCGATCTTGGTTAGAGCTGACCAAGTGGGATTTGTCCCAGGAAGAGAGGCGAGAGATGCGACGACGAGAGTCCTGGACGCTATTGCACTGTCCTCTGGAGCTGGGCAGGGCCTTCTCCTGCTGTCTACGGACGCAGAGAAGGCCTTCGATAGAGTTGGCTGGCCTTTCCTCTTCCAGACATTGGAGGCTTTCGGTCTCCCCACACACTTTTTGCACTGGATACGTTCCCTATACGATTCCCCCACGGCACGGGTTAGGGTCAATGGAGCCTTATCACCCTCCTTCCCCATTTCTATCTCCCCTCCTTTTTGCCCTATTCCTGGAACCCTTTCTAGAAGCTATCTGTCGAGACAGTAGAATTCAGGGCATCCGGGGCGCGAAACACACCCACAAAGTGTCAGCATACGCGGACGACCTGTTGTTCCTTCTCCCGCAACCACGAACATCCATGCCACATCTTTTAGAACACATTAAGATCTTTGGGGACTTATCCGGCTATAAGATCAATAACGACAAATCTAACATGCTGAGCCTTAATATGTCTCCTATGCCCGATCTCATTTTCCTTTCCAGTGGTGCACATCTCGGCTAAAATACTTAAGTATTTGGATCTCGCACACTCAGGAAGGAACATATAAACACAATTATGGACATTTATTGCAGGACTTCCGCTTAAACTTGTCTTCGTGGACTCACCTCCCCATCTCGTGGTTAGGTAGGGTCAGCGTACTCAAGATGAATGTGATGCCCCGTCTTCTGTATACGTTACAGGCACTACCTATACTACTGCCACGCTCGTTTTTTAAGGAACTTGACTCTATCTTCCTCACCTTTTATATGGCCTAGAGGTCGCCCGAGGGTCCGAATACACCTTCTTTGTCACCCTCGACTAGAGGGCGGATTCGCACTTCCAGATGCAAAACTCTACTTCTACGCAACACAACTGACACGATTGTTAGACTGGATGACCGAGAAACCGGATAAGCTATGGCTAGACTTGGAAGAACAACAGGCAAACAGACCTCTCTGGACCGCGCCATGGCTACCCGCGCACCTAATGAGACTTGAATTACCTCCCTCTAGTTTGTATAGGGACACCCTTTCGGTGTGGTGGAGGATCAGAGGCCTTTTTGGCCTTTCTCCCTCCTTATCGCCACTCTTGCCTCTTCAACACCACCCAGAATTTTCTCCAGGACTGGGAGCCACACTACGGAGACGTTTCACGGAGGGATCTAGATTATTCTTGTTTCAAGTACTCCAGGACGATGTGGTGGGGATACCAGGTCCTGGGGATGGCAGGAGTGAACTGTCCTTCGGAGAAACCTTTGCTCTCCACAGACTACGCCATTTCGTGAACTCACTCCCGAGAGGTTTTCGCCCTCTACGTCAACTTACGCCCTTCGAAAACTTTTGTAGACTGGCCTTACCACTTTCTAGGAGCATTTCAACCATCTATGCCCTACTCCAAAAACTGATGCTTCCCTACCGCCTTTGTGTGGACGATGGGAAACGATCCTGGGGCTTGAGTTTACCCCTAAGGCATGGCACAAGACTTTTTACCCTACACTGTACGGCTCCCGAGCGTTTAAAGTGATCGAGACCTCATATAAACTACTGACGTTTTGGTACTACACTACTCATCAAACTGCGCATTTTTCGCTTACATGTGACTCAATTTGCTGGCGCTGCGGATTGCAGACTGGAACTTACTTACACATCTGGTGGTCCTGCACAAAAATTGCTCCTTACTGGCGCATGGTGGAAGAGGTGGAGGCAGAGATCACGGACCTAACCCTATCCTTTACACCAGAAGTATACCTTCTTTTGCATCTACCTGGCACGCAACATACTCTACGCAACTCGGTGGCGCTCCACCTTATTCTAGCCGCAAGGCGCCTCATACCAGCCCGCTGGCGATCTTTAGAGATTCCCTCCCTTAGGGACTGGGCGGAAGCAATAGAACACTTGAGGACAGTCGATGACCTAGCAGCACGACAGTCTGAGAATCAGAACCCAGATCACCTATTGAAATGGTACTACTGGGACAGGTTCCGCACTTCATCTGCGTTCCGCCAACGTCTTACCCCAAGAGACAACGCAGACTAGAACCCTGCCTTCAGTCTCCATGCGGAGAAACCCTCCAGGGAACAACCGCTTCTGAATCAAACGAGCCCAGACGTGATTCCCACGTGACCAGGAACATGAAAGGAGATATATCTCTCTCTCCTCTCGTGGGCACCTAATCCCCTTCCCCCCCTTTTTTCCCCCCCTACCCCTCTTTTTCCTTCTTTCTTCTCCACTCTCTTTTCTCTCCTGTCCTCTTTCTCCCCTACTTTCAGTTTCACTCTGCTCTTCACCTTCTTTCTCGACATCTCTTCTCTCGATGATCTACACACTCACTACCCCTTACACTGGGATTGTTTTCACCGAACTTATGCGGAGACACACTGCATTTACTTACTCTTTCTAGTGTATATTCACACTAGAATAACGACACTTACTACTCATTTGGCTTACAAAATATAGACTGTACTGAACCATGTTATTTGTTATTGCGACTGCATTTTGCTTCTTCTTTATATATCTGATGAAATCTATTTTTATTGCTCATTGGATTGTTATCTGTTCCAAACCTTAATAAAAGCCTTTGAATATAAAATAATAAAAAATATATATATATACCCATGTGATCTGGGGGCAAATATACCCATGTGATCTGGGGGCAATTATACCCATGTGAGCTGGGAGAAAATATACCCATGTGAGCTGGGAGAAAATATACCCATGTGAGCTGGGGGCAATAAATCCATGTGAGCTGGGGCAAATATACCCATGTGAGCTGGGGGTGAATATATCCATCTGAGCTGGGGCAAATATACCCATCTGAGCTGGGGGCAAATATACCCATGTGAGCTGGGGCAAATATACCCATGTGAGCTGGGGGCAATTATACCCATGTGAGCTGGGGGCAAATATACCCATGTGAGCTGGGGGCAATTATACCCATGTGAGCTGGGGGCAATTATACCCATGTGAGCTGGGGGCAATTATACCCATATGAGCTGGGGGCAATTATACCCATGTGAGCTTGGGCCAAATATACCCATGTGTGCTGGGGCAAATATACCCATGTGTGCTGATGGCAAATATACCCATGTGTGCTGGGGACAATATATATACCCATGTGCCCTGGGGGTAATATATATAAACCCATGTGAGCTGGGAGCAATATTTATATCCATGTGTGCTGGGACAATATATATACCCATGTGAGTTGGGGCAAATATATCCATGTGAGCTGGGGGCAATATATATATCAATGTGAGCTGGGGGCAATATATCAATGTGAGCTGGGGGCAATATATATATCAATGTGAGCTGGGGGCAATATATATATCCATGTGAGCTGGGGGCAATATATATATCCATGTGAGCTGGGGGTATATATATATCCATGTGAGCTGGGGGCAATATATATATATCCATGTGAGCTGTGGGTCAGAAACTGGGTGCGATAAACAGCCACTTCATTGGGAGCACTGGGCAGCGCTCTACAACAATAGACTGCCCCCCAGGCAGGCTTTATACTTAGTGTCAATTTAAACATGTTTCACGAGTTTATTCTGTAGATACGAAGACTTTTTATTTTCAGTTAAAGTTTTCCATTTTCAACAATTTCCTTTTCGTTGTATAATCCGCTTCATCCCACGTTTCAGCGTTTCATAATGACGCCATTGTTGGTTTTGTACGATTTAAGAAGAAAGCCGGGATTACCTCATCTTTTCAAACTGTGCCACGACAAACCAGGCTTATGTGATATCTCTGCCGAGATCCAAGCTTTTGGAGTTTCTTCTCGTTTTTTTCTGCATGTGTATATACAAATATTGTGTATTTTTGTTAATGTCTCGCACGGATACACTGTAATTAATAAGAGTCTGTGCCGTCGGTTCATTGTGTCAGCGGTGGAGCGAGTGCTTGGGTTTGAAGGAGAGGAGTTATAAATGGTGGATTTCCTTTCGTACAGACGCGCAGATCATTTATTTTGTTGGAGACTAAACAGTCGTAGCGTGCGCGGCTCTGCTTTCCATCACTGCGCAGCGTGATCGCTCTTATCTGTGTTTTTCTGTTTGCGTGTTTATGCTTTGTGTGATTCTGATAAGAGCGCCGGCCAAGTGGCTGGAAAACCAAAATAAATTGGTTTAAATGGACCACTTTGATTTTTATTTTAAGCAAAGCTTTTAAAGGGGTGAGGGGTTCTTTTCCAGGGGGTGCTTTTAGTCCTAACGGGCCACCCCGGTTAAAGTGACATGTCCTATTTAGACTTCAAACCCTCCACGGTGGTTATGTATGTTTTTAACCTTTGCGAGGGGATTAAATGCAGATGTAAAGTCAAGGCCACATCGTGGGACACTACGGGTTGGTCAATCGACCAGCGGGTTTTGTTGAAAAACATGCACACAGTTTTTTTCTGAATCTTTGTAGCACATTGACCTTGTTAAGGAAAGTTTGAAAAGCCATTAAAGCAGGGATATCTTTAAAGTAATGATCTCACACTCCAGCAACCGGCTGGGTGGAGTAGAGGTAACATCAATGCTCTGCGTGGAGAGAGCCTGTGGAGGCATGGGTTCGATCCCAGCAAGAGCACTTCTCCAGTAAGTGTGCTTGGGCAAGACACCTAACGGTACATACTCGCCACCCAGGACATACTTGAAAACGAGAGAAATCTCAATGTATCCTTCCTGGTAAAATCCTTTTTCAATACTTTCTCTGAACTGCAGCTCCCATAATTCTCTGGCCATGTATTGCATTCAAAGAATTCTGGGAATTGTAAGCATCAACATCTGGAGGGCCAGAGTCGGGGTCGGATTAACATAGGGCATAATGGAGCTGGAGCTCCACGCCAACGACTCGAAATGAGCTCCACGCCAACGACTCGAAATAGTCCCATGACAGGCTGCTGTGGCTTCCTTTTTAGATGGGACTCATCCTCACTAGAGGTGCCTTGACGTTTGGCGGGTGAATTTACGCTCTTAATGTCCATTAATAGAAACCAAAGCCTCTAATTGTGTTTTGTTTCACACGGTATAATGGAAATAAGTACAGATGACATCTTTTTTTCTTATGTTTTATACGTGTTGCTGGGCTGGATACATTTGGTGGTTGCAGCCGCCCCATCGGGAATAGGCACGACCCCGCTCCTCGTGTGCGCACATTGTTGGAGCAGTTATAGGACAAACACCCTGTCTGAACTTAGTTCCACAGACCCATTGGTCAGGGTGTGCGCCCAGATAATTTTATTCGATTCAGCATTTAATCATTATTTTAAAATAAACCATTAAATAGACAATCTTCAGTCTGTGGACGGATCCATTTTCTTTTGAATTCATCAAAACTTTGCATGGAGATTCTCCTTTCCAGTTTGGAAGTATAATACAAGGTGCTCCTCGGACACGAAGCAGAATATAAGTATGGGATACTTGGCTCCTGCCAAATGTAAACGTCTAGTGATTTGACCCCCAGGTACTCTGTGTGGTTAGAGGATTTTTGTAAATATATATTTAAATGAATGAAATTTAAGTTATTGTTCATTTAACACAATGAAAATGACCAAATTAATTTAATTCTTCAGATTTTCTAATTCTCTCCATTCCTTTCCAAACCTGCGTGTCTTTTTTCATCCCCTAGTGTCCCTCAAATAATTCCAATCCGATGTCCCTCTTCCCACCAATCTCCTGATCATGGAATTATTTTGACCCTGAAGCCACCTCTGCTTTAAGATCAACAAGTGTTTAAAAGACTTCAGATCCTCTGATCTATCATCTCATGCAGGGCCGGATTAAGGCTAGGGTCAGACTGAGGCAGTGCGAACGCGCGTGCAGCCGCACTTAATCACGGCCGCACTAGCAGCAAGTGCCAGGCAATGACGGCCAATATACGAAGTACGGTCGCACAAAAGTCCGGCTGCGCAACGCAAGTGGCAAACGAACGCATTTTGTCGAGAACGTAAAACCTCTAGTACGGTTGTACAGAGTGCGCTGCGTCCGCTAGCGGCGTGTTTGCGTGATTTGGAGATGTCAGACACTGCTAATGTCCGGCCAACATAACGTCCAGATGCACAAAGTGTTTTATTGATGATCCGTACAAAATCACGGATGCAAATGCGCATCGTATGACCGCTATCGCGTACTCCGTGAAAAAATGCGTCCATTCGTTCGAACGCACTTTTTCACAGACAACGTGAAAATGCGTTCGTCTGACCCTAGCCTAAGATCTCTATGGGCCTGGAGCTCAATATTTTGGTGTTTTTTTGGGGGAATTTTGTGAAATGAAAACATATTTTAGGTTATTTAATAGTGCAGATACAGCTTTAAGTAAATGTTCATTCAGATTTCAATCATTTAAAGTGTACAATTATTTATTCCCATTTTTTTTCATTCAAGCCTTTGTGGTTATATTTTCTATAGGGCATTCTTGTTAATAAAGAAATTGAAATGGGAACCTGTTACTGCATTTTTCTGAGAAAATATATAATTTAAACCAAAAAATGAAAAGAATTAAATATTTCCCTTGTGTTTTGGAGGATGGTGTTTTATGACTAATATGGCTATGTATAAAACACTGACCTTGCACCTAGTGTGGGAAATTAAAAGGTGAGTACCGGCAGTGGTAGTGCTCATTTTATACATGATGGCATTCATCGCTTTGGAACTAAATGTAAATAAATAAAAAAAGTTGTGTTTTTTTTGTTTTGTTTTCTTTTAGATTTTACATGGTCATGTTTGGTATCAATGCAAAGGCCAGTCTCTGACCTGTCCAATGACCCCTCACCTGAACTTCTAAGATGTAGAGAATAGTGACGCAGGGTTCCAAAGTCCCCCCCATGCTCTTCGCTGCAGTGCGGCGGTTTAGGTTTTTGAGAGAAGCTAAATCATCCTCATCCAGCAGGACTTTGCTCCCGCCCACCCACCCCATGGTTTTCATTTAATATATACCCAACTAATTGATCATGTGATATCGCAGCAACCTACACCATTTACTCTGGTACCTCTCTATTTCCTGTTTACTCACCTCCAACACCTTTTCTCTATAATGTTTATGCCACTATTGCTTCTCTTTTCTTTCTCATCACTTCTCTCTAAAACTACTCTCTCCTTCTATACACCTTTCCAATTGCCCCAGGATGGAAAAGCCGTTCCAATAAACCACAGCCTGCTCAGTTCTTTTAACCTATCAGATGAGTGCTGGTGGAGAGTGTTAAAATCCAGCCCTCCCACCCCCAGACAAAGATTTAAAGCTCTGCAACCACATTATTACCAAAAGAAAACTCTGTCCAAATTCCTATTTATCCTGCTACTTTCCCTGGCAAACGATGTGGAAACTAACCCTGGTCCTATAGGTGACACAACCTTTAGCCTCCCCACTAAAAAAGGCCTCTCATTTGTGCACTGTAACATCCGCAGTTTACTCCCTAAATTGGATGAGCTTCAGGCATGGTGCTGCTATTACAAACCCAAAATCATTGTGCTCACAGAGTCATGGTTAACCCCAAAAGTACCAGACTCTGCCATATCAATACAGGGGTATTCATGTTATAGAAAGGACAGAGCAAAGAGAGGTGGGGGAATTGTTATTTATGTTGAGGAGTCCATGAAGTTCACCCCCTTACAGACTTCTAGCTCCCCTGTCACCTTTGATTTCCTCTCTGGTTTAATTGAGATTCCATTCAGTAAATCCATCATTGTTGCTGGATTCTATCGCCCACCGAGCTCTCCAGTGCACTCCCTCTCTGACATATCTCAAATCCTTAATAACCTACTTGCCCAAAACCCAAAAAGTGAAATGCTGGTCCTCGGCGATTTTAATACAGATTGGCTAAATCCTAAAAACAATAAACACTGCTCACTGTTTAAAACTTTGCAGCTAACTCAATTAATCTCCTCCCCCACTCGTATTAATATGAAAAGCCCTAACCATACCTTGCTGGACTGGATTCTCTCCTCATCTCCTGATCGAATACAGGCGGCAGGTGTTCTCGCTAATAACTTTAGTGACCATTGTCTAGTGTACTGCGTGCGCAAAATAAAGGCCATGAAATCTCCCCCAAAGGTAATAACCACCAGGACTTTCAAGAAATTTATTCTTGAATCCTTCCTAAGTGATCTCAAACAGCTCCCCTGGTACAGACTAAACCTAATCCCAGACCTAGACTGTGCAATTGAATACTTTCAGTCTGAGCTCCTGAAAGTCTGGAATTCCCATGCCCCGCTGTGTAAAGTGCGAGTAAAAGGGACCCATCTCCCCTGGGTTACAGCTGATCTTACACTAATGTACCGTCTTAGAGATTCACTGTGGTCAAATTTCAAGAGTACTGGTTCCATGAACGATCACTGCGAATACCGAAAATGCCGGAATGAATGCACAAAACAAACAAAAATGGCTAAAGCCCATTACTACAATGAAAATCTAAACAATAACATATCAAATCCTAGAAACTTTTGGAGAACCATAAATAACATACAAGCACCCCCAGTCCACTCCCAGCCGGCTGCTGTCAAAGTAAACAACAAAACCCTGCAACACCCCCTAGATGTAGCAAATGCCTTTAATGGTTATTTTGTTGGATGCGCCACCACTTTGATTGCCAAGCTAGGAAATGACATGCAATCAGAAAGGCCTCATGCAGGTCAGGCCCCTCCAACTGTGCAAAGTCCCTGTATCAGACAGGAATTCAGTTTTAGACCAGTGCCTGTCAGTGTTGTTACTAAACTTCTCCGTAAGCAAAAAATGAAATACCAGTCTGGACCTGATCAAATACCAGCAATGCTGCTGAAAATCAGTGCACGGCAATTGCAAATCCTGTCGCAACCCTAATCAATGAATCACTGGCGACTGGATACATACCCAAACTCTGGAAGACTGCAAGAGTGGTACCTATCCATAAAAGTGGTGACAGTACTTTGGTATCCAACTACCGTCCGATATCGTTGCTCCCTGTAATGTCAAAAATTTTGGAAAAATGCGTCTACACACAATTACGTGATTATTATCAATATTGGAACTACTTAACCCCGGATCAATCCGGCTTTCGTCCAAATCACTCAACTACAACCGCCCTATTAAAAGTCTGCAATGATATCCAAGCTGGGATGGAACAAGGAAACCTAACTGGAGCCATCTTCCTTGATTTTGCCAAGGCCTTTGACACAGTAGACCATGGCATCTTGTTAGAAAAACTTAAAAACTCTGGCATTGGTGATCGCACGTTAACCTGGTTTCAATCATGTGTATCCGACCGATCACAATATGTGTCCATTTCTGGCAGCTCCTCCCTCCCCCTCCCTGTCACTTGCGGTGTACCCCAAGGCTCAATACTCGGCCCCCTGCTATTCACTATATTCATAAATGATCTGCCCAACGTCTGCAAAGCCTCAACTGTACACATGTACGCAGATGACACCGTAATCTATACCAGCAAACCAAATCTCCGGCAGCTGGAAGCCGTGCTGCAAGAACAATTCACAGAGGTAGAAAAGTGGATCAAACACAACAAACTTTTTTTAAATAATGACAAAACTGTAACGATGCTCTTTGGAACAAAACCTAAACTACACAAATTGCAAAATCCCCATCTATGTGTGGGGACAAAATCAAATGGCACGCTGACCACAGTCACTTCTCTCAAATATCTAGGTATGTGGTTGGACCCTAATCTATCCTTTGGCCCTCACATCGAAAAACTCTCATCTAAACTTTACCCCAAACTAGGCGCCCTGTACAGAAACAAATCCTGCCTGAGCCCCGCGGTAAGAAAGCAGATTGTACAACAAATGCTTATGCCGGCTATTGATTACGGAGATGTAGTGTACGCAGCCGCCCCACAAACACATCTTCAAAAACTTACTACATTATATAACTCATTCTGCCGCTTTGCATTACAATGTAACTACATGACCCACCATTGTGACATGTTAAAAGAGCTAAACTGGCCATCGCTGGAATCTAGACGCACCCTTCACCTTTCCAGCCTGGTGTTTAAGAGCTTTTCTGGGAAGCTGCCACCCTACCTGAATAGACTGCTTCCCCCAGCAGCTCCCTCATCCTATAACCTCCGATCCAGGACCAGCACCTTACTTGCAATACCACAATACAAAAAGACAGTGGCTCGATCCTCATTTTCCTACAGAGCACCACAATTATGGAATAACCTCCCAGACACCATCAAATCTTCCAGTCTTATGTCACTCAAGAGCTCCTTACTAACATACCTCAATACAGAATGCACCTGTAAACATGTAACATAATGACTATTTTTCTACATATTTATTTTCTGTTAATCTGTATATTTGTGTTGTTTTTTAATATCTTGCATTGTATTACTTTGTATTTATGTAACTGTAACACTTCAATGTTTGAACCCAGGACATACTTGAAAACGAGAGAAATCTCAATGTATCCTTCCTGGTAAAATCCTTTATTTATAAATAAATAAATAAATGTAACAATGGATTGTGCCATCCCCTCCACACTTGTTGGTGACATGAGAAATGTGATGGTTAGTTAGAACAGCATCATTGTTCACTTTATAAATGAAAAGTGAAAAATATTGCGGTGTTCGAAAGAAAAAATATGAAATATTATTTTATTTTTATTGTTACATAAAACCTGGTCATGTTTGGTATCTTTGGAAAGACCATGCTCTGGCCTTTCCAGTAATATCTCACGTGACCATGTAGCCGCTATGGAGTCGGAGATATAGTGGTCAAAATGCCCATCAATGCAGACTTTCAGGGTTATTCAAAGAGAATCGAAAAGTCAACGCAGTTCGGTGACTTTTCGTTCTCTTCAATTCGGCTTGATTTGGTGATCCCATTTCGGTGACCCTGCGGTTTATTCAGCAAGCACCACAGGGCCGTCGTAGTGTAGGGAAAAGCCGCCGAAAACCTGCCGAACACTCATAGCAACACCCAGGCGACTGCACACTGAAACCCGCAAAAACATCTGGATTAACCCCGCCGAACATGCCGGAGAAACCCGAGCAAGAGCCGATCAGAGCGCAGAGCAGCTGGAAAAACCCGACACCGTAGACGAATGGAGTGAAGAAAAAAAAAACAGTACGCTTGAATGTTTGAAAAATTAAACGCTGTTTGCAAAGAAACTACTGAGTGAAAATGTTTGAAATTTACATTTGAGATCCAATGAATGATCATAAAAAGGGCTGTTACAGAAAAAAAAGGAAGTAAAAGTTCTAAAAAAAATTTTTTTTGCAAACAAATCCCGAAAAATGCTTAAGAGACTTTGTACTGCAGAATATTATAATCAACGATTAATTAGATATTGCATTAAAACGGGAATATTTTTAACATTGAAGCCTATGGGATTCGCCGGAATAAACCTGTTGAATGAAGCAACCGAATGGCAGGGCAATTCGGCAACTTTTCACTACTGGTTTTTGTTCTCTGAATAGACGAAGCTTTGCTCCTCTATGGGGATTTCACTGCCCTCGAACTGGCACCGACCAGGCACCGTATGTGCAGGCAATTCGCCAACATTTGGCGAATTGCCTGCTCTCTGAATAGCCGAATGGTCAAGAAAGATAACCGAACGCTGATTTTCAGCGTTAGGTTACCTTTCGGCAGCCATTCAGATCTCTTTGAATAACCCTGATAGTTCTCCTTTCTCTGGGCCTATTCTGGGCATTGGCCTGGAGCTGCTGTTCCATCAGCCCCTATGTTAATCCGGCCCTGATCTCATGTTTTATCAGCATTCCTCTGGCATTCTGTTTGGTCTCCTATTGGGAATGTCATACTCCCTGTATTGGGTATATACATCATCAGCGTATACCCTGAGCACCCCATCCCACCACAAATAGAAGCAATAAAACATTGTCCCTCCAAACCATCTGTAACCAAATCAGATTCATGCACTTAATATTTCTGGTTCACAAAAGGCACAATGAGACATAGAAATTTAAATTAATAATATGTTTATTAACTAGATTTAACAGAATGAAAGTCATTTTGTATATGTAACAGATTCATAGGGGTCTTAAGTACCATAACAAGGCATAAACATTATTCTAGGTTTTGCCTTAAAACAGCCATAATTTGGGCAGGTCCGGACTGGCCAGTGGGCGTTTGTCCGGTAGGCCGCTAGTCCCGGGGCCGGTTAACATAACCAGCCGCCCGGCGAGGCAGACTAGGCCGACCTGTAGGATGACGGCCGGCCATCCGGTGTAACCTATGACTTAATCAGAGGGAGTTGATTAGGTCACAAGGCACGCAGTGTGACGTCTGCCTCCCTATGCACTCGCGCACTCTAGCGTTTAGAACCCCCTTTCCTGGAAGCACGTCGCAACCCCCGTCCCCGGAAGCATGGTTTATGTTTTAATATGTGCCCATCCTCTAGCTGGGAAATATGGTCATCTTAGTATAAGAATCAGTGATTAATTGGATGAAAATAGGATTTTCTGTCAAATTGATTCATTTTTTTTCTTCTTCCATCTCCCTCTGCCCATGGCATTAGGGACGCTTTCAGAAATGCAGCGGCTTTAAGCGGCCATGTAAAAGCCATGAGTAATATACACTGCTCAAAAAAATAAAGGGAACACAAACCTAAGACCTCCTAGATCTGAATGAATGAAATATTCTTATTAAATACTGTGGTCATTACATAGTTGAATGTGCTGACATCAAAATCACACAAACATTATCAATGGGAATCAAATGGAGCAACCCATGGAGGTCTGGATTTGGAGTTACACTCAAAACTAAAGTGGAAAACAACACTACAGGCTGATCCAACTATGATGTAATGTCCTTCAAACAAGTGAAAATGAGGCTCATTAGTGTGTGTGGCCTCCACATGCCTGTATGACCTCCCTATAACGCCTGGGCATGCTCCTGATGAGGTGGCGGATGGTCTCCTGAGGGATCTCTTCCCACCCCTGGACTAAAGCATCCCCCAACTCCTGGACAGTCTGTGGTGCAGGTGGATGGAGCGTTGGTGGATGGAGCGAGACATGATGTCCCAGATGTGCTCAACTGGATTCAGGTCTGGGGAACGGGCGGGCCAGCCCCATCAATGCCTTCGTCTTGCAGGAACACTCCAGCCACATGAGGTCTAGCATTGTCTTGCATTAGGAGGAACCCAGGGCCAACCGCACCAGCATATGGTCTCACAAGGGGTCTGAGGATCTCATCTCAGTACCTAATGGCAGTCAGACTACCTCTGGCGAGCACATGGAGGGCTGTGCGGCCCCCTAAAGAAATGCCACCTCAAACCATTACTGACCCACTGCCAAACCGGTCATGCTGGAGGATATTATAGGCAGCAGAACGTTCTCCACGGCTTCTCCAGACCCGGTCACGTCTGTCACATGTGCTCAGTGTGAACCTGCTTTCATCTGTGAAGAGCACAGGGCGTCAGTGCAAAGCTGCCAATCTTGGTGTTCTCTGGCAAATGCCAAACGTCCTGCACGGTGTTGGGCTGTAAGCACAACCCCCACCTGTGGACGTCAGGCCCTCATACCACCCTCATGGAGTCTGTTTCTGACCGTTTGAGCAGCCACATTTTACAGGGCTGTGGCAGTGCTCCTCCTGTCCCTCCTTGCACAAAGGTGGAGGTAGCGGTCCTGCTGCTGGGTTGTTGCCCTCCTACGGTCTCCTGATATACTGGCCTGTCTCCTGATAGCGCCTCTGTGCTCTGTACGCTGACAGACGCAGCAAACCTTTTTTTTTTTTTTTGAGAAAGGATTTTACCAGGAAGGATACATTGCGATTTCTCTCGTTTTCAAGTATGTCCTGGGTGGCGATTATGTACCGTTAGGTGACTTGCCCAAGGACACTTACTGCTTCTTGCCACAGCTCGCATTGATGTGCCATCCTGGATGAGCTCGCTACCCGAGCCACTTGTGTGGGTTGTAGACTCCATCTCCTGCTACCACTAGAGTGACAGCACCGCCAGCATTCAAAAGTGACCAAACCATCAACCAGAAAGAATAGGAACTGAGAAGTGGTCTGTGGTCACCACCTGCAGAACCACTCCTTTATTGCGGATGTCTTGCTACCTGCCTTTGCTTCCCACCTTTTGTCTATTCCATTTGCACAACAGCATGTGGACTTGACTGTCAATCACTGTTGCTACCTAAGTGGACAGTTTGATTTCACAGACGTGTGATTGACTTGGAGTTACATTGTGTTGTTTAAGTGTTCCCTTTATTTTTTTGAGCAGTGTATATAAAATATATCTCCTAGCAAATATATTCTAGCTCTACCTTTTGTTCTATTATTACACCAATTTGGCCCTAGTGCAGGGGTGCAGCAACCTTGGCCCTCCAGATGTTTTGGAACTACATTTCCCATGAGGCTCTGTCAACCTAACACGTACCTGAGCATCAAAGGGAGATGTAGTTTCAAATCATCTGTAGGGCCACGGATGCTGACCCTCGCCCTAGTGTTAAAAAATAAATATGGCAAGGCTGCTTTTTGCGTTTTCTTTTTTCCCAAACCTGGCCAGTTGCTGGAGGGGGTAATTTTATTTAACAAATTCATATACATCTTAACTGGATACAAACTACCGATAATAGTAACAAGTAGGTCCAAAAACGTAAGTTTATTAGTCAGGTCTAATCACTAAAAGGTGAAACTCAGGAGAACGTTTGGAGAAGTGAAAATTCTGGGTCAAAATAGCTAAACCAGAAAAATTCTCCCATTTATCACACTTTCCAAATCAGCTATTTGATCTAGATCAGTGGTTCCCAAACCTGTCCTCAAGTCCCTCAACCAGGCCAGATTTTGCAGATCCCCTTGGGGAAATGCAGACTGAATCCTGCAATCACTGAGCAGCAAATCATATCACCTGTGCTGTGCTTCACATATCTGCAAACCTGGCCTGCTAGGGGGGACCTGAGGACAGGTTTAAGAAACACTGGTCTAGACTGTTCTCTTCTCCTGCCAGTTCTCCGGAGTTTCACCTTTTAGTGAATAGACCTGATAATCTAGATCAGTGTTTCCCAAACCTGGTCCTCAGGACCCACTAAGGCTAGGGTCAGACGAACGCATTTTCACGTTGTCTGTGAAAAAGTGCGTTCGAACGAATGGACGCATTTTTTCACGGAGTACGCGAGAGCGGTCATACGATGCGCATTTTTCGTCCGTTATTTTGTACGGATCATCAATAAAACACTTTGTGCATCTGAACGTTATGTTGGCCGGACATGAGCAGGGTCTGACGTCTCCTAATCACACACACACGCCGCTAGCGGACGCAGCGCACTCTGTACGTCAGTACTAGCAGTTTAACGTTCTCGAAAAAATGCGTTCACTTTCCACTTGCGTTGCGCGGCCGGACTTTCGTGCGACCGTACTTCGTATATTGGCCGTCATTGCCCGTCATTTGCTGCTAGTGCGGCCGTGATTATGTGCGCCTGCACGCGCGTTCGCACTGCCTCAGTCTGACCCCAGCCTAACAGGCCAGGATTGTGAGATATGATTTGCTGCTCAGTGATTGCAGGATTCAGTTTGCATTTCCCCAAGGTGATCTGCAAAATCTGACCTGTTAGGCTGGGGTCAGACTAACGTGCGTTTAGGCGCACTTATTCACGGCCGCAGTAGCATCAAATGACGGCCAATATACGAAGTACGGCCGCACGAAAGTCCGGCCGCGCAACGCAAGTGGAAAATGAAAGCATTTTTTCGAGAACGCTGAACCGCTAGTACTGACGTACAGAGTGCGCTGCTGCGGCATAGCGGCGTGTTTGCGTGATTAGGAGATGTCAGACGCTGCTAATGTCCAGCCTACATAACGTCCAGACGCAAAAAGTGTTTTATTGACAATCCGTAAAAAATCACACACGAAAATGCGCATCGTCTGATCGTTTTCGCGCATTCCGTGAAAAAATACGTCCATGCGTTCAGACGCACTTTTTGACGGTCGCTGCAAATAATGCTTTCATTTGACCCTAGCCTAAGGGGGACCTGAGGACCAGGGTTTGGAAACATTGATCTGGCTCTTCTGCATAGAACAGAAAGAGGCTGAGACACCCTTAAGTCCATGAAGTTCTGATCCGTTATGCCAGTGGTTTCCAACTGCGGTCCTCAGGTCCCCCACACAGGCCAGATTTTAAGGATCCCCTTGGGGAAATACAGACTGAATCCTGCAATCCCTGAGCAGCAAATCATCTCACCTGTGCTGTGCTTCACATATCTGGAAAATCTGACCTGTTAGGGAAGGGGTCAGAAACCGTCGCTCCCTGATTTTTTGGGAACTACATCTCCCATGATGCTCAGTCACCCATTAGGCTGACTGAGCAACGTGGGAAATGTAGTTCCCAAAACATCAGGGAGCCAAGTTTGCTGACCCCTGTGTTAGGGGGTACGTGAGGACTGCGGTTGGGAACCACTACTTTATGCTTTTTAGCTCAAGACATGGATTAACCACGTAATGACTGCACGGTGCCAGGCTTTAACCCTTTCACTGCTGAGGACGTGTGGGGAACGTCCTCATTGACTCCTAAGGAAAGATGGGGTGGAGATAGGGGGTTCCTTTGAACCCTGATATCTCCCGACTGTTGGCAGCTAGCAGGCCAGAGCATGGCCTTTCCAGTGATACCAAACACGACTATGTTTAAAGTAAAGAAAAAAATAAAATAATAATAATAAAAAAAGAAAAACATGTTTTTTAAAGACGTGAAATGGCTCAGCAGTGAAGGGGTTAATGCCCAGCTACAGCATCATGCACTGAAATCCCCATTCTGAGCTGTGCAATGCTTTGAAATCACACTCTCACTGTTTCGGCTGACAGGCAGGTCAGCAAAAGCCAGTCGAGGTGATACAAGAGGACAACTGCTTTCCTGGAAACCTATCGCCTATGTGAAATTTCAGCTTTTAGCCTGGGGTCAGACTAACCTGCGTTTAGGCGCACTTAATCACGGCCGCAGTTGCAGCAAATGACGCGCAATGACGGCCAATATACGAAGTACGGCCGCATGAAAGTCCGGCCGCGCAACGCAAGTGGAAAATGAACGCATTTTTTCGAGAACGCAGAACCGCTAGTACGGACGTACAGAGTGCACGAAAAAGAAAAATGACTACTTGAAAATATATATATATATTTTGGAGATTAATGAAGGCTCGCTGGCTGCACCGTGGGCAGGAGTCTGCTCTGGCAAGAATCTTTTTTCCTGACCCACTGTGACAGTAAATAAAAAGATTTCTTCTTCGTTCTATGTCTGTACGGAACATGTATTCCAAGGGAACGCTCGCCAAGCAGAGGCACATGAGCAGAGAACATCCCGGGGATTACAGGGCACAATATCTGGCAGCGTCTCAATGAGTAATAGGATCGAAAAGCCTTCATGTCATTCCAAGGCTTCCTCCGGAAAAACTCACCAAACCACCGAAGATATTTGCTGTAAGCAGGTTAAACCTTAAACGTAGGAATATGTTTTGGCATCAGGACAGTGTTCTGAAGGAGCTCTCTGCACTGTTCATTGTTTTGCCGAAGAAGGAAAAGAAAAAGAGGAAATCCAGCGTCTTTGTGGTTTTCTTATTTAATACTCCATATATAAAAAAATAATTGGCGAGAGCGGGAGAGCTGGGACACCGCTGAGTGACATCGGGTGGAAGAGCAGCAAAACCGTGAATCTTCAGAGCAAATAATGAGGAACATTTATTGCACGTACTCTACAGTGAGTTATATGCACGTCTTCTTAAAGTGGGTCTGTGACCACAGCTCGAGGTGGGCTCCATGGAAGCCGCAAGTCCTCAGAAATTTCATTTTATAGTAAATAATTATATTAAAAGAATGATATAGTCAACTGATTGCATTGCTGTATTCAACAGTCCACGCTTTGTGACGACGTTTTGAAGGGATAATAATCTTTTAAGATGTCCATATTCTGTAACGGTTTGTATTTTAAGATTTTTTTCACCCTCAAGATGTCTTTGGATTTTATTATTCCAATAAGCAAAACCCAAGTTTTAATTTTCTGTTTCAGTGGTTAAAATGTCAATTTATCCATGTGCTCTACTGTTTATTGTCCTGCATCATGTCGGAGTATTTTTGCTTGAAGAGCATACTTCAGACTACCAATGTTTTCTCTGCTAACATTCTTTGTGTTCCCATGCGGACGTTCCCCTGTCCATTAGCTGACATGTGGTAATACGCAATACCTTTTGCAATGATGATTGTATGCAAAATCACATAAAGATTTTTTTTAAAAATTATATTTACTCCAGTTCATACCAGTGTGCTTCACTGGGCTGATCCACCCAATTACTTGATCATTAATCAGTGTGACCAAAGAAACGAACATCCTTACCATAAATCAGTGTGCTTCAAACCTACACATTGTGCAGTTTAGCTAATAAACCCCATATGCATTCTAATTTATTTTAGATATAGACACAAATGTCTCAACATTCAAACGTAATAAAATACCGTAGATACTCGAGTATAGCGCGACCCGAATATAACGCGATGGATAGAGATTTATTATGGAAATGAGAGAATACTCAAGACTCGAATATAACGCGAGGAACAAAATTATACTGTACCGGTAAACAATTAAAATTCTTCCAGGCTCTCTTAACACAGTCAGGCTCTCCCTCAGGCCAGGGTGCTCTGCTCTAGAATGATTGCAGCTGTTACTAAGTATGAAGCCGCCGGCCACCCATCTTCTTTACTAGCGATTCAGATGGCCGGCGGAGGCAAGCGAGGTGAATGATTGGTTTAAACCGAGCGAGCCCTCTGGCCCTGATGGATGCCAAATCTCCCAAATCCGGGAGTTCCTGAAGTGTTTGCAAGCATCAGGGAGCCCCGCATTCACTTCAACGAGACTACCGGAACTCCCGGGAGACTTGGGATCCAGAGCAAAGCAAGTTTTTTTTTTTTTTTTTACATGCAATGCAGATGTCTCGAATATAACGCGACCCCTCCAATTTTATGGTTAATTTTTGTCACCAAAATCTAGCAGTATACTCGAGTATCTACAGTAATCCTAATTTGAAAAAACATAAGAGTTGGATTTCTCTCCTGTCTGCATTAGCACGTAACATGATCAGCTCATTGGTATGAATTTGTATGAGAGCCTGGAATTGTAATTCCCTGGTTCTCTGATTGGCACGGCTTCTGAGTGAATTTGCGTTCTCAGCTTTGAAGCTCTGTTTTAATAAAAAACAAATGCATGCTACTTACACATTCTACTAGTCCACGATTTATGATAACATGTATGTTGTAGAGACTCGTCGCCAATGGTTTTATTGTTTTGCAGCTCTGTTATACACTCACATTGCAGGTATCTATAAGGCTGCACAAAAAACAGTGCCTCCCTCCAACCTGCTTCCCTGTGCCAAGATGTAGTTGGCCTTTGCAAGAATACAACCCTGGAACAGGAAAGAAAAACATTCGTAGCAAGACCATAAATATTCCCAATCCTTCTTGTGTCTAACAGAGCTGCACAGCCTTAAAACTCCCAGCAACGTGTGTCTAAACTATGAAAAATGCCGTTTAGAAATCACTTGTAAATAAGATGCTTTTGCTCTTGTGTTAAAACACATGGCTATTTACATAAAAGGCCCAAGTGTTTGTGAATGAATCTGAAAAGTCTCCGGATCGCCGTACCCCTGAAGGCATTCCTCCAAAATAACGTGCGTCCCACTTACAAACTGCTGATCTCAGCATTTTACGAGCCTCTTGTCCATGCCGCTAGCTCTGTCCTGGCTCGCCAAAAAGCATGATCCTAACCCTAACAAACTGGAAGTTAATGAAAGTTTCCTACTTATCTCCCGTGAGATAAATGAGTCACCTCGCTTCGCTTTGGGGTGTATTTGTCAAACTGACTCAATTTATACACTGACTAATAAGCCCCGTACAATAACTCAGCAGAACATCTTATCTTGCTTGAGATAATAATTAGGACTCTGGATGAATAGACGCCAAGTTTCCCGCTCGAGAACCTCTCCCTTTAAGACGCATTAGCCGGTCTTCTCTGATCTTTGCTGCTGTCTATTATTTTCCATGTATTGAGACTGTGTGATGTATGTGTGTATGTAGCGTAGAGAAATCCAAAATACACCTCCTGAGCTGCAATATGTTCTGCGACCGGTGCATTCACTCGAGCATGACTCAATCTTTATTTGCTCTTTTTGTGGCATTCTAGAACTGAACCTGCAATATCTCTGAGGTGTGCTTGTACACCAGAGAGGTCATACTCTGGCCCCACAGATGTCCATTGCCTACAATTTCCTTCATGCACTGTTTCCCAAACCTGTCCTCAGGTCCCCCTAACAGGCCATATTTTAAGGATCACCTTGGGGAAACGCAGACTGAATCCTGCAATCACTGAGCAGCAAATCCTATCACCTGTGCTTCACATATCTGCAAACCTGGCCTGTGTTGGGTCCTGTGGACAGGTTTGGGGAACACTACCGTAATTCTTAGAATTCAGTAAATGGCCAGAGTATCATGGGAGTTGTAGTTCAAAAACATCTGCGGGCCGCAGTTTGAGATCTCTGCAGAAACGGATTTATTTAATTCATCCCGACATATTAAAAGTTGATATAACGAAGATGTGTTTGAAGCTGTCGAGGTTGCGAAGGCTTGCAGTGAGTTCTACCCAGACCAGGAAGTAGCCTCATCCAATCAGAATGCTCCACGGGTGAAGTCCTAAACAAAAGAAGTGTGGGAATTCGCCAAGATTCTTGTCAATAATGAAGAGTGAAAAAAAAAGGTGCTGAGCGAAAATGTCATTTCGCTGGCAAGTACAGTGATGTTAGCATTCCCCTGCATTACCAATATACTCAATGCCTGCAAACACATTGAAGGGACACTCTATACACACTGACTGCTTTAGAAAATTAAAGAGTTCAGGCTGTGTGGGTGCCCCCGTTCCATCCAGCCCCGTCGGCCGATAGCGTTATGTGAGATGGAGGAGCTTTGTCCACCCACACAGCTGTCACTCGGCAGATGGGATTTTGAATGTCCCGCCTGCCGTGGACCAACTTGGGGACCAATGATGTCATCATCCTTTCTCCGAACTCTCACAGAAGCAAACGTTCTGGGAAACAGCAGTTAGGGATTGCTGCATCATTTTGCACAGGCACTGAGCAACTTGTTCTGAAGGTACGCAACGTCTGTGTGACACGCAATTTGTGTGGCATACGCTGCGCAAATTACATACGCTACGCAAACTGTGTAAGCCGCTGCAGGGTCCTGCGCATTTCAGAAGCCCTGAGCCGAAGAGGAGGGGGAGCAGCGCGGCGCCGAGGGAGTAAACTGAATCGAATATAAATAAAATAATCATAAATGGGCAGATACTGTCAACATTTTTTTGGATAAGGATTGTGCACCTGTGCTGGGATTGGCGCGTTGTAGCCTGTGGGAAGATGTCGAATTACAAGCGGTAAGCCTTCTAGTCCTGGAATCGGCCTCACGTACACACCCATGTATCATGTATGCGATGACGATGGGATGCGGCGGCCATGCACACCTGCTCCACGCTTTTCCCTAATCTTTCAATGAGTGCGTAATTGGATTACATGAAACACTAGGATATAGCATTAAGCACGCTCTGCAGAAATGTGATTAAATAAACACGATAAAGCTCTTATTAGATCTCGATCCCCATTCCCCTCCCATTAGATTGCAGCTCTGGAAGCAGGACGTCTTCTGACGGTGACACCGCCTGTCACTTTGTATAAACTATATGTTTACGTTCATAAACAGAGGGTATTGATTTACATACATTCATGTCTTTGTTTTTTCTTCTTCTGTTTCAGTTCGACATCCACAAAGCTTTAGAAGAACTGAAGACCCCGAGTGCTCTTACGCCACAGTTAACCCCCTCCTTGCCATGTCTGGATATCCCCGTTGTTTTTCTGGACCCCCTATCGAAATTGCGTAAGGCAGAGTCGATGCGTTCTGCACAAAGCGTGCCAGCACGGGAAGAGCGGAAGCCGAACAGCGATCTGGACCTTACAAACGTGAGTGCTGGAAAACTGGTAAGAAACCTCACCTGGCGATCCTTTTATGAGACAGGAGGACACCGAGGTCAGCATCAGCTACACTCAAAATCTGGTTGAAGTAGTTTCATTTTGGGGTGAAACGCATAGCTTTTTGTAAAAGCATGTGACAGCAGGTATTACATCAACAGTTATACAGAGTAGGGGTAGCGCTTCACAACACCCATAGATGAAATATAAAGGGGAGAATGTCTTACATATAGTGTATATATATTACATCAACAGAGCCATACGATGGTGGGAAGAATGACTGCAAAGCGTTTTTTATATATATTTATTCTTATGACATTTCCTCCAACATTCTCTCTCTCTCTCTCCGTACCGTGTTGCTTCTAAAAGGCTGAAAGCCTACACTTTTATTGTATGGAAACAATACATTTCCATCAAGTGAGGAGCGTAATATCTGTAATAATTTTATTAGAATTTTGAAACAAAGGAAACAAAGTAGCAAAACAAGAGGACATAGTCTTAGATTAGAGGGGCAAAGGTTTAAAAGTAACATCAGGAAGCATTATTTTACTGAGAGGGTGGTGGATACATGGAACAGTCTTCCAGTAGAAGTGGTAGAGGCCAAAACAGTGATTGAATTTAAGCAGGCATGGGATAGGCATAAGGCTATCCTAAACAAAAGATAAAACCATGTAATTGGGCAGACTAGATGGGCCGAAAGGTTCTTATCTGCCGACATTTTCTATGTTTCTATGTTTCTAATTACATTTTTCATGAATTTCCAGTGATACAAAATGTTTCCTCACCTTTGTGCCTATAAACATTGCTCTTAGATTTCTAGATTATGCTTTGCAAATCTTAGCATTTTGTGTCCTGGGTTTCCATATGGGCTGTTATATTTTGATATAAATCTGTTATTCCCGGCTTAATATAAAATATCAGAAGTAAGCAGACTGTCTTTTTCTGGGGTTTTGTTCAAAGAGGCAGCAAAAGAGCTCTTTATTTTATATTTATTATTTATTTTTTTCTTCACTGCCTGCATTGTATAGACCAGGTGTCAACAGCATTGGGCCTCCTGATGTATTGGAACTAGGTCTCCCATGATGCTCAGCCACTAATTCGATTGAACATCGTGGGAAATGTAGTTCCACACTATCTGGAGGCCCAAGGTTGCTGACCTGTGCTGAAGACATTAGATATACCTTTATTATTGTTAAGGAGAGATTAATCACTGGAAAGTCTGCTCACGTAGTCCCTTTTCGGACAGCACGTATTCATCCTCTCATTATAGTTGAGGACTCTGTTAGCGTAAATAAATAATAAATAGAATAGTTGGCTATTTTTGCACACTGTTATGAGAGAGCCAGAGGTGAACGCAAACATCAGTATAATACTGGAATGTACCCCCTCCAAGTCTGGTCCACATGTGCTCAAGCAGTGATAACCCTAAAGTGATACCATAGGGTTAAAACGGCAGGAACCGTGATTACACATTAACCCCTCTGCACCCTCTCTATTTTAAACCTTTTGGGCTCTATCACATAAATGAGCGTTAGCGCTAGGTTGCTTGAGGTGATAGCGGTACGCCTGTATCACTTCCTGATCACTAACGGGTTAAAAAAAAAACGTTAGCGAATCAGTATTAGCACTTTTTAGTGCCAGCTCTCCCTATGCTTAACACGGGGAGCGCAAAGTGTAAGCAGAGAGTAATTAACATTTGGATCACATAGACCTAACGCTCATTACTCACAACTGTCGCTAACGGAAAAGGTTTGGTACAGCTTAGAGCTGGTGCTGATTCCACTTTTGCGGAATCCGTTATCACCAGGTGTAACCCCCCCCAAAAAAAAATCAAAGACTCCTCTCTCATCCTGCGGCGATAACGGTGGCCCGATCCACGGCGAGAACGGTGGCCCGATCCACGGCGAGAACGGCGGCCGGATCCAAGGTGAGAACGGCGGCCCGATACGCCGCTTCTGGCTGCTGAGAGCAGAGAGAGACTGAGGAAAAAAAAGTCCCCAGTCTCCCTCCGCCGACATGCAGGATCTCCCAAGAGGCGAGATCCTGCTGGTCATGTGACCCGGCCGCAGAAGCCTCCATGAAGTCCTATGGACTCCATGGAGGGGATGCTCGCAGCGGCGGTTTAGCGCTGCCCTGAGCATCCTGGAGCCTCGCGGCCGCCACGGGGCAGACTGCTGGACTCAGAGCCTGCCCTGTAATCCACTGGTGAAACAGGGACGCTAAGGGGAGATTTGCGAATTTTTCCCCTTAGCGCACTGTTTTAGCGAAAGGCAGCTGATAGGGCCCCTTTAAATACTCACCTAAATCCAGTGCTGATATCTGCAGGACCTGACATGCTGCCGGCAGCAGCCTGTCATGTGACAGAGGGGGGCGCTGGATGCTGAATGCCCCGGCCAATCCAGTGGATTTTAATGCCAGAAGACATTGATAGCCATTGGTGGGTCTTAGTTCCCAAAGGTCCCGAGCATTTTGGGTTAAGGATACTCAACCTGCATGTATCGGGAAACGAGGAGCAGCGAGTCACAGTGATTTTATAGGAGGTGATGTGTAAATTAATATTTTCTTTGGTTGTGTGTGTGTATATATAGATTTGGCCGATTTACCCTGGACAGCACAGCACTGTATGGTGGAGCTGGACTATTGACTAGGACACTACTAGAATATGACTACAGGTGGCGCTCTGGCTCCAGAGCATGAATGCCACAGTAGGGAACAATTGTAGAGTGTCTTTGTACAGAGCAGGGATCTCAAACTCCGACCCCCCCCCCCCAGGTGTTTCTGGACTACTCCCTTGATTCCCTGGCCATCTGTTGCATTCAAAGGATTCTGGGAATTGTAGGAAATATTTGTTGGGCTGGAGTTTGAGATCCCTGGTATGGAGCACACTATAGACATTTCTTAAATATGAATCCTCTTTGTATTGGATTTTGTTCCGTTGGGGTAGGTGGTGCACACCACCGGTAACATGTTTGGTGATACACACACAGAAATTAAAGTTTACCACAATAATCACAGCAGCCTCTGTAGCAATATTTACAGTTAACTCCGTCACTGCCAAGCCCTCTTTGTTTAAAATAATATGATCATAACATTCATTGAAAAGTTAAAAATTAAACATGGAGTAAAATCGAAATTCTGCAGATTGTTGTTCTGAGAAAATAAAAACGTAAATAATGTAAATTTTCCTATTTTAAATTTTTCACATATTGGTTTATCCTTTACAGAAATATTGTTAGGCTGAATGATTCTGAACTGAGGATGGTGTCCTTATATCTCGCTATCACATGGGGGTCTGTTCACAAAACACTGAAAATGAAGAAAAAATAACTTTGTGCTTTGCATTTCAGCGATTCCACTTTGTTTGAATTTCGGTGAATTCACTATTTATCGAATGGTCACCGTATTTTGCCGAAACTGGAGTCGCCGAAGCAGTTATCGGACACGGCAAAAATGCCGAATTGTGCCAATAACCGCTGAATTGACAAATATCAAAGAACTGAAAGAGAAAAAAAAGGATGTGTCCTATTCTAATAAGAGCTTAAACCATTAAAAATGTAGTGGAAATATGTCCAAATAATAGTAATAAAAAAAGGTCATTTAAAACATAATAAAAAGGTATGTTACATAATAAAAAATATTTTAAATAATGAAAAACAAAACTGTCTTTTAACAAATAAAAATGAGGGTTTTTTTGCAAAAAATAAGAGTATAAATGGTCTTTTAAAATAATATTTATAAAGATATTCCATGTATTACATTGAAACCTAATGGTTTTGCCTGTTTAAACCTTTCGAATTGAAACACTGACAATCAGGTCAAGCAGAAAATGGCCTTTGTGTCAAATCCAGTAAATCCAGTAAAGATAGGTAATAAAAATGGTGACATTTCCTGTTTATGGGGATTTGTAGTGATCATAATGATATTATCAGCAGTGCAGCTTCCAAAAAAATAGCAATGGAATATAAAAATATCTATATGTGACATAATACCTGTGTATGGGAGTTACAGTAACACCTTGTATCTGTGCTGTACAGGCATTTTCAGCAATTATAACCCCCTGAATCTTATCCCTGTACAGCAGTGAGTGACCCCAGAGCTCTCCCTGTATTCTGCCCTCTCACTGGATTTTGTAATGTAGCAGTGAAGTTTTTGAACCTTTTGTTACATTGAGTGTTACAACTTATTTATTTATTTATAAAGGATTTTTCCAGGAAGGATACATTGAGATTTCTCTCGTTTTCAAGTATGTCCTGGGTTCAAGAACATTGAAGTGTTACAGTTACAGAAATACAAAGTAATAAAATGCAAGATATAAAAAAACAACACAAATTACAGATTAACAGAAAATAAATATGTAGGAAATAGTCATTATGTTACATGTTTACAGGTGGATTCTGTATATAGTCATTATGCTACATGTTTACAGGTGCATTCTGTATATAGTCACTATGTTACATGTTTACAGGTGCATTCTGTATATAGTCACTATGTTACATGTTTATAGGTGCATTCTGTATATAGTCACTATGTTACATGTTTACAGGTGCATTCTGTATATAGTCACTATGTTACATGTTTACAGGTGCATTCTGTATATAGTCATTATGCTACATGTTTACAGGTGCATTCTCTATATAGTCATTATGCTACATGTTTACAGGTGCATTCTGTATATAGTCAATATGTTACATGTTTACATGTGCATTCTGTATATAGTCACTGTTACATGTTTACAGGTGCATTCTGTATATAGTCACTGTTACATGTTTACAGGTGCATTCTGTATATAGCTATTATGCTACATGTTTACAGGTGCATTCTGTATATAGTCATTATGCTACATGTTTACAGGTGCATTCTGTATATAGTTATTATGCTACATGTTTACAGGTGCATTCTGTATATAGTCATTATGCTACATGTTTACAGGTGCATTCTGTATATAGTTATTATGCTACATGTTTACAGGTGCATTCTGTATATAGTCATTATGCTACATGTTTACAGGTGCATTCTGTATATAGTCATTATGTTACATGTTTACAGGTGCATTCTGTATTGAGGTATGTTAATAGGGAGCTCTTAAGTGACTTTAGACTGGGGGAAGATTTGATGGCGTCTGGGAGGTTATTCCATAACTGTGGTGCTCTGTAGGAAAATGAGGATCGAGACACTTTCTTTTTGTATTGTGGTATTGCAAGTAAGGTGCTGGACCTGGATAAGAAGTTATAGGATGAGGGAACCGCTGAGGGAAGCAGCCTAGTCAGGTAGGGTGGTAGCTTCCCAGAAAAGCTCTTAAACACCAGGTTGGAAAGGTGACGAGTGCGTCTAGATTCCAGCGACAGCCAGTTTAGCTCTTTTAACATGTCACAATGGTG
Source organism: Leptobrachium leishanense (assembly GCA_009667805.1). Classification (NCBI taxonomy): domain Eukaryota; kingdom Metazoa; phylum Chordata; class Amphibia; order Anura; family Megophryidae; genus Leptobrachium; species Leptobrachium leishanense. The sequence goes on from CM019065.1 coordinate 67,229,639, forward strand.
GGTCATGTAGTTACATTGTAGCACAAAGCAGCAGCATGAGTTATACAATGTGATAAGTTTCTTAAGGTGTGTTTGCTTTACCAGTCATATAAATATTTTTAGTACTCTGCTATAAAAGCACACTACTCTCAATCTAGCAGCTATCATATAAAATAAATACAGAAAAAATGGCGTCGTGCTCATACTCACTTATTTTCGGAGCGGCAGCAACTGCCAGGAGTAACAACCCAGTCAATGTATAAACATAACAAGGAAAAAGAGTGTCATCTGCGCAGATGACACTCTTTTTCCTTGTTATATCATATAAAATAACCTAGCATATGACATTAATATACCTAGCAATCTAAACGATAAAATTGAATTCAATATCAATAACTTTAGAGTATGAAAACAGACCTTTACACACCTTGCTTTCCTCAATCAACAGTATTTATTAGCAAGGCTAACGAATCTATACATCAATAAAGTTATATAAATTACATTGGAATCTTATCCTGCTTTACGCTCTGTGCAGCTGCTTTACTGTAAAATAAGATGAAAATGAGGGCGATTACACAGCAAATTTTGTTTGTCCGGGGGGGGGGGGCACACTAATCTTGCCTTAAAAAGATATGCAATTTGTTTCTTGTAATTCTAACGATTGCTTTTCAATGCATTACAATGCAAAATCAAGTTAACTCAACTGTGGCAGTGAAAGGGTTATGGGTCCATATTAAAATAAATGTATAGATGATATCCCTAAAAAGAGGATATATTAAAACATGCTCATAGTCTAACTTATCTAATTGCTATGAGTGAGACGTGTGGAAGCGGCACCGCGTCTCCTGTTTGTGTTCCTGGTCTGCAGATACTGCGCCGCTTCCAGTGTTTTTTATTCTTAAAATCGTGGTTGAAGGAAGGATGTTACGCACCACTTCTGCCGGGTTTGGATGATTGAAGGTAGTAATGGTGGGTCTGTTGATGAGGGGTTATAGCGGTGATGATGAACCTTGGCACCTAAGATGTTTGTGAACTACAGGTCCCGTAATGCTTGGACACATGCTACTGGCGTTGCATCAGGGGACATGTAGTTCAGAAACACCTGGGGGTGCCAATGCTCGCCATCACTAGCTCATAGGATGCACAGGACACCTCCATTGACTGAGGTCTGAGCCGAGACGGAAAACATTGAAGGTGCTAATATTTTATTAATATATATATTACTATTTATTTTTTTAATATTTATAATTTGTTCTCATGCTTCATAAAGTAAACACTCATCTTGATTTTAATTACAAAATAACACCTGATTTATCAGAAGTGTGGCCTCAAGTCGCTTGACATGGACTCAAGTCACAAATTTGATGACTTGTGACTCGACTTAAAGTATTCAAAGAAGACAAGTGACTCGACTTAGACTTTTGACAGCAATGACTCGAGAATTGACTTTGACTTGCGCCCCATGACTTGGAAAGTCATTATACCTTCTAAAACCAGAGGTCAGGGTTGTGATCAGTCTAGGCTGGAGAATGCCGACCCAAACAATATTTTTAAAATGCCTAAATATACCTAATAAATAAGATATTTATTTATGGTCAAATGATCAAATATAATTAAAATGTTATGTCGGTCAGAATTCTCTCATATTCTGGGCTATGAACAAAAAGACTCTTCCAGCACAGTTTAGAGTGGCAATGAGGGTCTTGGCAGCGCCTGCTTCCAGTGCTCCGGTGGAGCGTGTCTTCAGCAATGGAGGCTTCATGTACAGATGTCTGACGGACTTTTGATGAATTTAATCTTTTGCAAGTGTATTGCATAAAAGAGTCCAGAGATAAGAACAATCACTGACTGAAGCGTTCATCCCCTCACTCAAAGTGTGACAGCATAGCATTTTTTATTTACATGGGTTCGTGGCAGTTGTGTTATTTCTATAATAATTTTGTTATTCTCCGTTAACAGTAAATACTGTTTTTTCACGTTTTTTGTCCTTACTAAGTGTATGTCACAATTTCACATTTTTAATTTCACATGAATTTGAAGTGAGAAAAGATAAACATATTTTAAAAAACCTTCCTAATAATTCCATAATTAATGCTCTGAAACTAAATTATGCAAAGAGCAGTAATGACTTATTGGACACTTGAAGCTTAAAGCTGAGGACTTGACATAGACTTGCCTGTCTTGACTCGGGACTTGCCTGTCTTGATTCGGGACTTGCCTGTCTTGATTCGGGACTTGCCTGTCTTGATATGGGACTTGCCTGTCTTGATTCGGGACTTGCCTGTCTTGACTCGGGACTTGCCTGTCTTGACTCGGGACTTGCCTGTCTTGATTCGGGACTTGCCTGTCTTGACTCGGGACTTGCCTGTCTTGACTCGGGACTTGCCTGTCTTGATTCGGGACTTGCCTGTCTTGACTCGGGACTTGCCTGTCTTGACTCGGGACTTGCCTGTCTTGATTCAGGACTTGCCTGTCTTGACTCGGGACTTGCCTGTCTTGACTCGAGACTTGACTTGCCTGTCTCTGTATTGACTCGGAACTTGACTTGCTTGTCTTGACAAGACTTACCTGTATTGACTCGAGCCCTGTCTGTATTGACTCGAGGCTTGCCTGTATTGACTCGAGACTTGTCTGTATCGACTCGATGCTTGCCTGTATTGACTCGAGGCTTGTCTGTCTTGACTCGAGACTTGCCTTTCTTGATTTGGGACTTGCCTGTCCTGTCTTGGGAGTTGCCTGTCTTGTCTTGGGAGTTGCCTGTCTTGACCCGGGAGTTGCCTGTCTTGACCCGGGAGTTGCCTGTCTTGACTCGGGACTTGCCTGTCTTGACTCAGGACTTGCCTGTCTTGCCTCGGGACTTGCATGTCTTGACTCGGGACTTGCCTGTCTTGACTGGGGACTTGCCTGTCTTGACTCAGGACTTGACTTGCCTGTCTTGTCAAGACTTGCCTGTCTTGACTCGAGGCTTGCCTGTATTGACTCGAGACTTGCCTGTATTTACTCGATGCTTGCCTGTATTGACTCGAGACTTGTCTGTATTTACTCAAGGCTTGCCTGTATTGACTCGAGGCTTGCCTGTATTGACTCAAGGCTTGTCTGTCTTGACTCGAGACTTGCCTTTCTTGATTTGGGACTTGCCTGTCCTGTCTTGGGAGTTGCCTGTCTTGTCTTGGGAGTTGCCTGTCTTGACTCGTGAGTTGCCTGTCTTGACTCGGGACTTGCCGGTCTTGACTCGGGACTTGCCTGTCTTGACTCGGGACTTGCCTGTCTTGACTCGGGACTTGCCTGTCTTGACTCGGGACTTGCCTGTCTTGACTCGGGACTTGCCTGTCTTGACTCGGGACTTGACTTGCCTGTCTCTGTATTGACTCGGAACTTGACTTGCATGTCTTGTCAAGACTTGCCTGTCTTGACTCGAGGCTTGCCTGTATTGACTCGAGACTTGCCTGTATTTACTCGATGCTTGTCTGTATTTACTCAAGGCTTGCCTGTATTGACTCGAGACTTGTCTGTATTGATTCGAGACTTGTCTGTATCGACTCTATGCTTGCCTGTGTTGACTCAAGACTTGTCTGTATTGACTCGAAGTTTGCCTGTATTGACTCGATGATTGCCTGTATTGACTCGTGGCTTGCCTGTATTGACTCGAGACTTGTCTGTCTTGACTCTGGACTTGACTTGCCTGTCTCTGTATTGACTCACAACTTGACTTGCCTGTCTTATTTTATTTATATATTTATTTATTTATTTATTTATAAAGGATTTTACCAGGAAGGATACATTGAGAATTCACTCGTTTTCAAGTATGTCCTGGGTTCAAGAACATTGAATTGTTACAGTTGTTACAGAAATACAAAGTAATAAATGCAAGCTATTAAAAACAAAACACACAAATATACTGATTAACATATCATGGGAAGGGGTAGAAACCTTGGGTTAATTTGGGTGATTTGCAAAGTGGAAGCAGCTGGAAAGTAAGCTACAAATTTTAGACCAGCACTGAGTGGGTGGGTGGATGGGGAGGGCGGGTGGCACAGCAGAGTCCAGAAGCAAGCGCTGTGGCAGAGGGAGACGTGAGCTTGTGGCAGGGCTGTTCAATAAAGAGGTTGCAGAATTAGAGCGTGTGGGCTGTATAAGGCAGGTATTTTTACGACATGGTGAGGGGGTGGGGCGGCCATACAAGAGCATGGGTTTAACAAAGCAGAGCATACATTTATCAAGAAAAAAACAAACAGCCAAAATATTAATAGATAGATGCAAGCATAAAATATGAACAGTACGATTAAAGTCGAGATTGTGGAGTAGAATTGCAGAAGACATGTTGATCGCCGGTACCTTCGATTCTGAGTCCAGAAGCAAGCGCTGTGGCAGAGGGAGATGTGAGCTTGTGGCAGGGCTTAGATTCTGAGTCCAAGTCGAGACTTGCCTGTATTGACAAGAGGCTTGCCTGTCTTGACTCGAGACTTGCCTGTCTTGACTCGAGACTTGCCTGTCTTGACTCGAGACTTGCCTGTCTTGACTCGAGACTTGCCTGTCTTGACTCGAGACTTGCCTGTCTTGACTCGGAATTTAAATGCAAAGATATGAGACTTACTTATGACTTGCAAAACAATAACTTGGTCCCTGCTCTGTGATTTACACAAGGTGTTTCTTAGTGATGATTAATCACCCAGCCTAAGACGGTTTACTAATAGGAATGGTACCTGTTTTGTTTTGTTTTGTTTTTCCTCAAAACGCTTCTAATAACAATTTAAACAATAATACCTAGACCACTTCAATATAAAATTTTGACGAACATAGAAAAATGTATAAAAAAATTATGCTGAGATCAAAAAGGTTGAGCAGTATCTTTGATTAGAAATGGTGCCTGGGTCATAGAACTGATTGAAGCGATGCTTGCACCGAAAAAATTGAGCAGAACCTGCTGCCTAACCTTGACCCTATTCAATAAATAACGCACAATTCTTTGGAGAAGGAAAACAATGTGAGTGGATACTTTACAGGTAATCTATGCAAACTGCTATCAAATGAAAAACCCTGAGGTAGATACATTGTACCACTACTGCTCGAGATCCTATGTGTACAATGGGTCTGGGGGATACGTGTTCTTTAGTCCCTTCACTATCATGAGTGAGCATACACTATCTTTAAAAGCACCTACAGGGACCCTGAGATCAAGTAAACTCAATCTGGTCTGATTCTGGAGCAATGCAAAGGAAATTAATTTATTGCAAATTGTACTTGTTTGCAAATGAGCTCCATAACATGCCTCGGCAGTTTCAACATTTCATGTGTATGAATTGTTTGAAAAGCTTTGAGTTCTTATTTTCTGTCATGGAAACAAGCATAGCTCAATCTGTAATATACATGTAGTAGCACCTTTTAGCCATCAGAGGGAGCCCTCTGCTGTCAAATAGGGATTACCAACGGATGGAAATGTACAGTATGGATGGTTCTGTGCGGGTAATGGACGGTGCTTTTCTATAAAACTGCTGGGTCCTGTCAGTGGCTTTGTGGAAAACCACTTAGTAGTTAAGGGATTAAATACATTTAAAGGGTAATTTATTATAGTGGGACAGCTGGACTCTCCTAAAAGGGGCTGTTTGTGTTTTTCATGCGTTATGGGGGGGGGGGGAGAGAAATGTTTCCAGACTATCATAGAGCTGCTACAATAAACAAAGCACTCCTCTGTGCCTTATCTTCCTGATAAAAATAAATGGACTCATTCTACAGGTTTTATTTTTAAATACGAGCGTGGAGTTGTGGTTCAATGTGATTCGGGATGTTTATGGGCAAATCACGATGGGAAATTCTTATTTGACACTGCGGGAGCACCGCTGCAGGCACGCTAAATCAAGGATGTCTTGGTTGGCTGTTCTTGGTGAATAAAGTACACGAAGAATTACGAGGGGATGGCCACATGTCATGGAGGCTCGTAATTATACGTAGTTAAATGCGAAGGTTCTGTGGGTTTTCTGTTTTAAAGGCTCTGATATTTTTTAACCTATTCCATCTTTGTTTTTGGCCCCAGTCTATGGCAGAAGTCCTCGCAAAGAAAGAAGAGCTGGCTGATCGCCTGGAGAAGGCAAATGAAGAAGCAATAGCTAGCGCCATCGCAGAAGAAGAGCAGCTAACAAGAGAGATCGAGGCGGAGGAGAACGACATAGAGAATGACAATGAAAGCGAGTTCTCCGTAAGTATTTGCGCGGCGTTTTTTGGCAGTTTGGCATCCCACAGTGGATTCCTGCCAAGGGTTCCTGATGTAGAATAACCAAGCACGTACAGTTGTGTTCAAAATTATTCAACCCCCAATGCTGTAAAGGGTTTTAGGGAATTTAGTGTACATTTGTAATTGTATTCAGAATGAAATCCTACAAGGACTTTTTAAAGAACCATATGCAACTGAAATGACATCAATTGGTTTTGTAATACAGTAGTAAATGTTTCTTTTGTGAATTCTTCATTGACACAATTATTCAACCCCTTAAAGACTACCACTCTGAAGAACAGAGGTTCATTCAAGTGTTTTCAATCAGGTATTGAAAACACCTGTGGATGTCACGGAGCAGCAATAAAGCATAATAAGCACCAATTAGGCAGCTTTAAAATGACTGTGATACTCAGCTCCTTCTAGACATTTACTGGTGTGGTTACAAACATGGTGAAGTCAAGAGAATGGTCCAGGAAGACAAGAGAAGAGGTGATTACTCTTCACAGGAAGGGCAATGGCTATAAGAAGATTGCAAAGATGTTAAACATACCAAGAGAGACCATAGGAAGCATCATTCGCAAATTCAAGGCAAAGGGCACTGTTGAAACGCTACCTGGTCGTGGCAGAAAGAAGATGCTGACTTCGACTGCTGTGCGCTACCTGAAGCGTAGAGTGGAGAAAAGTCCCTGTGTGACTGCTGAGGAACTGAGAAAAGATTTGTCAGATGTGGGTACTGAAGTTTCAGCTCAGACAATACGGCGCACACTGTGTAATGAAGGCCTCCATGCCAGAACTCCCAGGCCCACCCCCTTGCTGTCTCCAAAGAATAAGAAGAGTCGACTGCAGTATGCCAAAAGTCATGTGGACAAACCACAGAAGTTTTGGGATAGTGTTCTGTGGACTGATGAAACAAAATTAGAACTGTTTGGGCCCATGGATCAACGCTATGGTTGGAGGAGGAAGAACAAGGCCTATGAAGAAAAGAACACCTTGCCTACTGTGAAGCATGGCGGGGGGTCAATCATGCTTTGGGGCTGTTTTGCTTCTGCAGGTACAGGGAAGCTTCAGCGTGTGCAAGGTACCATGAATTCTCTTCAGTACCAAGAGATATTGGATGACAATGTGATGCAGTCCGTCACAAACCTGAGGCTTGGGAGACGTTGGACCTTTCAACAGGACAATGATCCCAAGCATACCTCCAAGTCCATTAGAGCATGGTTGCAGATTAAAGGCTGGAACATTTTGGAGTGGCCATCGCAGTCACCTGACTTAAATCCGATTGAGAACCTCTGGTGGGACTTAAAGAAAGCAGTTGCAGTGCGCAAGCCTAAGAATGTGACTGAACTGGAGGCTTTTGCCCATGACGAATGGGCGAAGATACCCGTAGATCGCTGCAAGACACTTGTGTCAAGCTATGCTTCACGTTTAAAAGCTGTTAGTACAACATCCTTTTACACTTATAAGTACTAAGATTGAATGTCACTTGGGGGTTGAATAAAACTGATAATGATGTGAGCACAGAAAAGACATTTGTGGTTATTTCATTATAAATGTTATGTTATTTTTGTCTGACCTACACGTGCCTCTTTGATTTAATTGTAAGCAAGATGACTGAATGATCAAAATCAATGTTAAACTGGCCAAAACACTAAATTTCAGTGGGGGTTGAATAATTTTGAACACAACTGTATGTGGCTTTAACATCCGGGGACAAAAAATAAAGAGCTCAATTTTGAATAAGACGACACAAAGCAGAGGCTGTACATTGATGATGGTTACATTTAGCACTATTGTTATGTCTGAACGTCACCGTAAAGCTGACAGATCATCATGGTCATGAAGTTCTGAAACATTGGAGGTGCACTGCAGTGAGGAAACACAGGGGGATTTTGGAAAGGTCTAACGTGGGCTTTAGACCCCTGTATTCTCTGGCCATCTATTCAGAGAATTCTGGGGACAGTAGGCATCAATATTTGGGGGGGGGGGGTTGAAGCGTAACCCTGTCTTTAGTTAAGTTGATCATTTAATGCATTTATTTTCCTATATTTCCAGGCCAGCATGGGCAGTGGAAGCATGTCATTCAGCGGCATGTCCATGGACTGGAATGAAGTATTGGCAGATTATGAAGGTAAATTACCATGTAGGAAAGCTAATCTTCACCCATACTGTCTGAAATACTGCATCACATGACCCAGATGGATATTTCAAGCCGCCAGGGCTAGAAGAGCCTCAGTGCTATGTATTTGATTGAGAGGAATTGCAACTAATGAAAAGATCTTGCTACTCAAGTGATTTTATTACCAAGGAAAAAGGTTGTCATTTGCGCTCACCACTGTAGCTCCATGCGAAACAAAACACAATCAGAGGTTTGGTTTACTCGAATGGCATTAAACTGTAAGTCCACCTGCACGTCACGGCACCTCTGGGTCAAGTGGGTCCTACCTAATGAAATGAAGAGCTGCTTTCTAAGCAACCGCTTTGTTTTTTGTATCCTGCGAGAGAGAGACTGGTGGGTTATATTTATACCCTCACCAGGAACAATTCTACTTTGGAATTAAGAAGAAAAACACAGAAATAGGCAGCAGCAATAATGACCTGGCTAGGGATACAACTGCATGTAGGCAGTGTATTCAGGACCGGCTCATTACATGGTAAAGCGCCAATGTTTTAGAGTACGTATATCGAAATATTCCAAATCCAAAAATTTTTTGGAGTGCTAACATCACACCAAAAGAGGGTAAATTCCACACTTGACCGCAAAATGATTAAAAATATTGTATAAAAGGACCTTTAGGCTGTGTATAAGATATATATGTAATATAAAGGAATTTCATGTTAAGGTTTCCCAAGAACCCAATTATATTATATATAATTATATATATATTACCCGAAAATATTCCAATATCTGAAGAACGTCAAAAATGTTTCTGGCTCAGACATTTGGGATAAGGGATACTTAACCCTTAGAACAAAAGCTAGCAAAAAATAAAACTGTAACCAAAGCTGGGCAGAAAGAAACTTTCCTGCACCAGGGAGGTTATTATAATTGTAGGTGAACATAAGACCAGACGAGTCGGCGTTGGGTTATGTCATAATTCAATTTTAAATTTCCTGGTGACAGATAACAATTACAGCTCAAAGAGGACACTACCTCTGAATAGGCTTAAATCAAGCTTAAATATTCCTATACCCATACATTGGTTCCTCACTCCTTTCGTTACCTCTATTTCAAGTTCCTCGATAAATAAATAATTATCTATGAGCGCCTGTAACGCTGCACTATTTTGATGGATTGGGACCAAACTGCTCACCCATAATGTCCTATCCCTACTCTCACTATGCAGAGTTTTCAGTATTGACTAGTCAGGATGATAGAAACCAGAATGACTGGTACGTGTGGGAGGCACCATGGACACAAATTAAAGATAATGGTATAGATCAATGTTTCCCAAACCTGTCCTCGCAACCCTCAACCAGGCAAGATTTTAAGGATCACCTTGGGGAAATGCAGACTCAATCCTGCAATCACTGAGCAGCAAATCATATCACCTGTGCTGTGCTTCACATATCTGGAAACCTGGCGAGGCGGAGGGTCCTGAAGACAGGTTTGGGATAGACTGGTGTAGATTGTGTGTTTGCATTTTTGTTTGATTCTCTTGTAATTTTTATCAATCTACTTTTCTTCCATTTCTCTTTTCGTAGCCCGTGAGTCTTGGAGGCAGAACACATCCTGGGGAGACATTGTAGAAGAGGAGCCTTCAAGACCCCCTGGACATGGAATTCACATGCATGAAAAGCTTTCTTCACCTTCAAGAAAAAGGTTAACTTTAATAACTTGTTACAACGGTGTAAAAAGCCAATGAATGAGCGCAAAAACTAGCGGTGGGAGAGGTACCGGTTTACCTGTACTAAAAAAATAGTAACCGTGGATTAAATAAACAATCAACATGACTAGGGCTGAAACAACTAATCCATAGTGAGAATAGTTGTCAACTATTTTCATTATCGATTAATCGGTCTGTGTATATCACACACTATATAGAGTCAGACAGAGTTAAACATTATTAACCACAGACACTACTCTGGAGCTGATTGGAGAAGATGTGCCGCTGCTTTACTCTGTATGATTTAGTTTTAGGTTTATGTTGGACATCACCAGTTTGGTTTTATTCAGTTTCCAAAAGTTCATGAATTCATTTTAAAAGGACACACTACGCACCCTGACCACTTTAGCATGTTGACATTTGGCTGGAGGGATCAGTCAAATGACAAATGATTTAGGTAAACTAAAAAAATGGTGGGAGCTGTGGCAATTGAGTTTTAGTGTGGATAAGTGCAAGATAATGCACCTGGGACGTAAAAACCCAAGGGCTGAATATAGAATATTTGATACAGTCCTAACCTCAACATCTGAGGGTTGGGATTTAGGGGTCATTATTTCAGAGGATCTAAGGGTAAGTAGTCAATGTAATAGAGCAGCAGGAAATGCTAGCAGAATGCTTGGTTGTGTAGGGAGAAGTATTAGCAGTAGGAAAAGGGAAGTGCTCATGCCACTGTACAGAGCACTGGTGAGACCTCACTTGGAGTACTGTATGCAGTACTGGAGACCGTATCTCCAGAAGGGTATAGACATCTTAGAGAGAGTTCAGAGAAGGGCTACTAAAATGGTGTACGGCTTGAAGGAGAAAAGTTACCAGGAAAGGCTTAATGATCTTAACATGTACAGCTTGGAAAAAAGACGAGACAGAGGAGATATGATAGAAACATTTAAATACGTAAAGGGAATCCACAAGGTAGAGGAAGGGAGTATATTTAAAAGGAAACAAAGTAGCAAAACAAGAGGACATAGTCTTAGATTAGAGGGGCAAAGGTTTAAAAGTAACATCAGGAAGCATTATTTTACTGAGAGGGTGGTGGATACATGGAACAGTCTTCCAGTTGAAGTGGTAGAGGCCAAAACAGTAATTGAATTTAAGCAGGCATGGTATAGGCATAAGGCTATCCTAAACAAAAGATAAATCCAGGTAAAGTATCCATGTAATTGGGCAGACTAGATGGGCCGAAAGGTTCTTATCTGCCGACATTTTCTATGTTTCTATGTTGACATAGACTGGCTGCATGGAATTCCCTCCACCTTTTCACCCTACTTTGCGTGCTGACAACATCATGTCTATCCGAGCGCGCGTAGCAGGGTTTGTTCAGGGAGAAAACAGACATGAGCTTGAGTTGCGCACACAGCATCAATCCATCACTCTGACCAGGCGCTCGTGTACCTTGTGTGTGAAAAGTACGCAAATTACGTGAGCTATCCAATTTGTGTATGTATGTACAAAAGTTACGTACACTACACAAATTGCAAATCATTTTTTTTCGTCTTTTTTGTTATCCGGTGAATCTATTAATTGAAGAAATAATCGTTAGTTTCTGCCCTAAACATGACTATCCATATGAAAACTACTTGGAAATTAGAGAAATGGTAGACCAGTCACTCTGCTCGTATTTTATTTTTGGTTTGTTTGTAGCTTGTTTCTGTCATCATAAAACTCTAGGATTTCGCTGTGTCCCAAAAACACACATATGTCATTTTGAAACATTTCTCTTCCTGAAGTTCCCCTCTATCACTCTCTATTTTATGGGATCTGTTTCTTCCCCAAGGAGCTCGTGCTTTAGTGTTTTATATTTTCCTGGTTACATTGGCTTCACAGAATCTTAAGACTTTCACATCTTTTTCTGTGTTGAACAACTATCCACTGCTACTAGCCATAAAAATAGAATATGTTGTCAAGTATAGCTACAGTCAACTTCACTTGAAGTGATGTTCATCTTGGTTTATATGGGTATGCTAGACAACCTGAACTCCTCTGAATTCCCTGGGCCTCTCCATTCCTTTTACATTTAATTCACCTTCTAGTGGATCAACTGATTGATTTTCTCTTTCCTAGAACAATCGCTGAGTCCAAAAAGAAACACGAAGAGAAGCAACTTAAAGCACAGCAGCTGCGAGAGAAGCTTCGAGAAGAGAAAGCTCTCAAACTTCAAAAGCTTTTGGAAAGGGTGAGTTTCAGATCACTGCAGGTAAAGCTATAGAGCCCTATTCCAACCCTGGTGTAGTCATAACCAGAGCTGTTGTAAACGTATCACCTCCATAGACTATAATGACTCTAGGAAGTTTACAGCAGGGTTGGAATTGAGCCAAAGGTTTGTGTTTGGATTGTTACGGATGCTTGTTATTGTTTGTCAGTTCATTTGTATCTGATGTCAGCAGGGGTGTGTTTGTTCATGCAGACATACTACATATACCTTGGCATTCATATTAAATGTAAGGCCGTTTGCACCATTGTCCAGTATACTGATTAAAATGATGATCCAGACAATATTAACAGAACCACAGCACACACAAACAGACTGAACTGCATCTTACTCTCTGCTGTCCCCCCACCCAGGCTCGGTCCCTAATTTCAGCTCTCCTTTCCAGCTGTCTCTACTTCTCTCACTAATTACTCTTAGGACAAGCTTATGGTCCTTCCCATGCAAGCTCTGCTATTTTCTTTCTGGCCACCAGCCTCACCTTCCCTCTGCTCCCATTTGTTTCACCTACCCCAGTCCCTTACACTGTAAGCTCACGGGATGTCTGGCTGAGCACTTGGTTAAGTGCTGTATTACCTGAACCTACGGGCAGGGTCATCTTTTCATCATGTATCATGTATATCTCCTGTTTGTGCTCCTCTATTGTAAAGCGAATATGCTGGCGATGTATAAATGCATGTAACTGTAACCATCGTCCCTAGTTGATGTCCATTTTTTTTCTAACCGTAGTTTTATTTTTTTTAATTTACAATTTTTTATTTTGTAATATGTCATCATACAGTCAAGCATAAGGTGTTGGCCTCGCAGGGCCGCACAGTCATCAGCAATAACTCAGCATAAGGAAAAAAAATAAGCAAAAGTAAACGAAAAAATTAATGATGTCGTCAGAAAATGGTCGCATAAAATAGCAAAATCAACTGCATGAAAGTCCTTGAAAAAAGAGTAAAACAAATAACATGGGGCAAAAAAGAGTGAGGGGGGGACGCAAAAACTCTGCAAGAGTCCCAGTCATCAAAGTCCACAAAGCATGAAAACCTAGGGACAGGTTTAGGGGGGAAAACAAGACTCAGCTGGTAAAACTAAAATCATCTGGAGGGGAAGAAAAAAAAAACTTCAACATAAGGAAAATAAAAGGTCATGCTACAAAATTCCATGAAGGCAGCAGGAAGTGTCTCAGGTAGGCAAAAGCTTATCCCCAGCCGGGAAACATCAAACTGAAAAGTCCTCTCAATCAGCCGAATGAAGAGGCGGAAAGTCCACAAACTAAGGACTCCCACTGTGAAAGGCGAAGGGGGCGCTCAGCCAGCATCCCGAAATGGCAGCAGGTGCAACCCAGGCAGGGCGACGCACATCAGGCCATGCCAGGCAGAAGACCCAAGCCCGAAATGAGACAACATGGCTGGCAGATCAGGTATGCCCTCCGCCCAGCTACCAGCATCAACAGCGTGGGGTATGGACGCGGGTGTCTTCTCAAGCAGACAATACGCAGGGTTCTCCCAAGGTGTCTGCTCGACCAGTAGACTCCGGAGCATTCTATCCATAGCCGGAGCGTCTCCCCTGCAGAAAGTCCTGCGCAGCACTGTAGCTCCTCTGCCACAGACCTCGTGGAGATGTCTGGCTTCTCCAGGACAGAGACCACCAACGCGACCCCCATTCCAGCAAGGTGCCAGCAGTTCTCGCTCCAGGGTTGCCCTCCGTGGTGGATGGTCGATCCGCATCAAGACATCTATGGCCCCTGCTCCGAATTCCCTTCCATCGTCGGCCACCTGTTCCCCGACAGCAGGTATAGGCGAGTTATCTTCTGATGTGCCCGGGCAAGAGGTCAGCAGCTTCCTGCATCTCTGCAGCACGGCCACCATCTGGCGCAAAGTCCCCCTTGTAAGAGGGCTCTTGTCGTCCCCCTCCAGCAACGCTAGACAGGCCTCAAGGCCTTCAAGCACATCCATTTTCACTGCAGCGTGGGGAGGAGGAACGACCGAGCCCCCAGACTCACCAGCCTCATCCCTCTGCAGCGTGCCGCCCTTGAGCGGTGAACCGGAGATGGGGGCCCTCCATCCTCACATCACGCGCCCCGGGCCCAGCTAGTAAGACATCCACAGGAGGGCACAACAAGGAGGCAGTAGAAGCCAGGGGGTAGGCCCCAAGATGGCCGCCGGCAACGATAACCATCCCGGCGATCGTCGGTCTCAAGTCCGGTGGGGGGGGGACAAAACAGGCTCCCGGACAATGTACCCCGATGGCCAGCTACTCAGGGCTCCTAACAGGTAATTTCCAGCAGCAAAAAGGTGTCTTAAGAGATCCCTTAGAGAGAGGACGGGTCGGAGCTCCACAGACACGCGTCCTCTCTCCTCAGCAGCGGCCACTCCCCCTAACCGTAATTTTATATTTCGGTAAAAGTGTAAATCAGTACTGTATTGTAAAGGAACTCTAATAAAAGATTAATCATTTTTACTCTCTTATACCATTTTGTTAGTCATACAGGAAGCGCAGATTTTTTCTAAATAGGATAAAAGGTTTATTATTTTCCAATGGCATCCAGGAATTTCCGAGGACTGGCAGTTTAATTCTTTTAAACCCTTCTCTGCTATAATCACATTAACTCGGTCTGGACTCGTTCTGGTGAATTACAAACTCATTTCATTTGCAAATAGGCTCTATAACATGTTTCTAAAGTTACAGTACCTGAGACGTGTCAGCCGATGTTCTGTAACTTGCTGACGCTGCCAGATAAAAGTCCCCTCTCATAGACTTGCAGCAGCCTCTGTACTAATCAAGGACTGGCCAGCAGAGGGAGCCCACTGCCATTCAAATAGCGACTATACAGTCTTTAAATCAGTGTTTCCCAAACCTGGCCTCAGGACCCACTGACAGGTCAGGTTTTCCAGATATGTGAAGCACAGCACAGGTGATATGATTTGCTGCTCAGTGATTGCAGGATTCAGTCTGCATTTCCCCAAAGTGATCAGTAAAACCTGGCCTGTTAGAAGGTCCCGGGGACAGTTTGGGAAACGTAGAAACATAGAAAATGTCGGCAGATAAGAACCTTTCGGCCCATCTAGTCTGCCCAATTACATGGATACTTTACCTGGATTTATCTTTTGTTTAGGATAGCCTTATGCCTATCCCATGCCTGCTTAAATTCAATTACTGTTTTGGCCTCTACCACTTCTACTGGAAGACTGTTCCATGTATCCACCACCCTCTCAGTAAAATAATGCTTCCTGATGTTACTTTTAAACCTTTGCCCCTCTGATCTAAGACTATGTCCTCTTGTTTTGCTACTTTGTTTCCTTTTAAATATACTCCCTTCCTCTACCTTGTGGATTCCCTTTACGTATTTAAATGTTTCTATCATATCTCCTCTGTCTCGTCTTTTTTCCAAGCTGTACATGTTAAGATCATTAAGCCTTTCCTGGTAACTTTTCTCCTTCAAGCCGTACACCATTTTAGTAGCCCTTCTCTGAACTCTCTCTAAGATGTCTATATCCTTCTGGAGATACGGTCTTCAGTACTGCACACAGTACTCCAAGTGAGGTCTCACCAGTGCTCTGTACAGTGGCATGAGCACTTCCCTTTTCCTACTGCTAATACCTCTCCGTACACAACCAAGCATTCTGCCAGCATCTCCTGCTGCTCTATTACATTGACTACTTACCCTTAGATCCTCTGAAATAATAACCCCTAAATCCCAACCCTCAGATGTATCAAATATTCTATATTCAGCCCTTGGGTTTTTACGTCCCAGGTGCATTATCTTGCACTTATCCACATTAAAACTCAATTGCCACAGCTCCCACCATTTTTTTAGTTTACCTAAATCATTTGTCATTTGGCTTGGGAAACACTGCTTTAAATGGATTGGTATGACAATGGCAGAACAGAGGAAGGGGGAGTTGGCTGTGTGCTGGTTTTTGGGTCAATGGGATTATTAAAAGATTTTTAAAATTTAAAAAAGAAAAAATCCTAAGAATCCCGGCTCCTGACATTAATTTGATGGAAAATCGCTTGTTAGGGAAAGGGTTAATAGAAGCATCGTAGTCTCTATCTTGCTTATCTGTAGCTATTACGCTAGACTAGATGAATGGCATCTCACCTTGCCAACTCCTGCGCCAACACCCTCCCCACAGAATAGTGTTCACAAAGACATAAGAGCACTCCAGACTTGCAAGTGGCCGCTCTCGGACTTCGGCGCCATGTGAGCCTCTGATATCAGCACAGGCTGTGCATGCTTTCTCAACAGCAATTGGTCTTTTTGGTTGGCAAAAAGTGACGCGACTTCAGGTTGAGATTTGATCTCTACTTTAAAACCATATTGTATGAAATTAAAAGCTAATTAAAGTGACAGAAATATGTGGCAGAGTCTTAGATCTCTAATCCTGTTATTTATATGAAGTGGTCATGGTACCCATTAATGTTCTTCACTTCTACTTGGCTGGGATTACTCTCATTTCTTTATTGAGGTCCCTCTGAATTCTTTCGAGGGCGATGCATACCACTGTTCCCTGGTACAAAAAATCAGATCTTTCTGTGTTTTAGGAAAAGGATGTGAGGAAATGGAAGGAAGAATTACTGGAGCAAAGACGGAAGATGATGGACGAGAAGTTACTGCACGCAGAGTTCAAGCGAGAGGTCCAGCTTCAAGCAATCGTGAAGAAGGCTCAGGAAGAGGAAGCAAAGGTGGGAGATACATTTGCAAAACAGCTTTTATATGCTGATATACCTAAACCCGGTGGCGGTACGTACTGTAGAAATATATATTGCATCTGCAGAAGACACTTTCTAGAAAATATGTGTAACAGAGAACAACTTGAAGTATAAATGCAATATAGTTTCTTAATTCGGACTTCACAGCATGTTGATCACTTTTTGAAGGTATAGTGCAACTATTAGAGCTGAAGTGCTTGGAGACCACCTTAAACATTTCTGAAGTACAATTCAATTTTTTTTCCCGCAGGTTAATGAGATTGCTTTCATCAATACCTTGGAAGCACAGAACAAGCGGCACGATGTGCTCGCCAAGCTGAAGGAATATGAACAAAGATTGAATGAGCTGCAGGAAGAACGCCAGCGGCGGCAGGAAGAGAAGCAAGCTCGTGATGAGGCTGTGCAGGTACTGATATTGCTGAATCACAGCCCTCTAATTACTTTCAGTTTTTCTAGAAATTCTGCAAATGTTTGTTGTAAAGAGTGTGCAAAAACCCCCAATTCTTACGCAGTTTTTTTAAAAATTTTATACTAGTTGGTTTGAATTCATTTTTGGATGATTTGCAGATAACCTTTTCTCCTTCTTTCGCTAAAT
This sequence comes from Leptobrachium leishanense, assembly GCA_009667805.1. Classification (NCBI taxonomy): domain Eukaryota; kingdom Metazoa; phylum Chordata; class Amphibia; order Anura; family Megophryidae; genus Leptobrachium; species Leptobrachium leishanense. The sequence continues at coordinate 67,247,215 of CM019065.1, forward strand.
GAAGGGTCTCGTTTCGTCGCACGCATGCATCACATTACCTCCGCCCTGTGCTGCATTACATTCAAGCTTGCTAGGAGGTTTTGCAAAGTTAGTAATTTATCTAAAGTAAATGTTATGACTAGCTGATTTAACCCTTTTACAAATGGATTACATAAAGTGAAATCCAGCACACCTCCATAATGAAGATACATGAAATGACGTGCCACACCATCAACTTTATTAAAATGCCGCATTTCTGTGCTGCAAGTGGGAATTAATTCTAAAAACAGACTTTTGGGCAGTAGTATCCCCTAAAAAAATCAACAAAATGGGAAAATGGAAGCGATGACTTTGCAATAAGTTATTGTTACAGTATTCCTGTCATGGGCAAAACAAATTTTTCACATTTGAAGGGGAATCACTCCCTCTAGAGATCAATGAGAATGACTCTCTACTCATTCTTGACCCTCTGGCATGCCACGGTGACGTAGGAAACCGGGAATCTTTTAGGCTAGGGTCAGACGAACGCATTTTTCACGTGCGTTTAGCCGCACGAAATCACGGCCGTGCTAGCAGCAAATGACGTCCAATGCCGGGGAACATACGACGAACGGCCGCACGAAAGTTCGTCCGTGCAACGCAAGTGGCCAACGAACGTATTTTTTCGAGAACGTCAAACCGCTACTACTGACGTACAGAGTGCGCTGCGGCCGCATAGCAGCGTGTGTGTGTGATTAGGAGAAGTCAGACGCTGCTAATGTCCGGCTAACATAACGTCCAGACACAAAAAGTGTTTTATTGATGATCCATACAAAATCACGGACGAAACGGCGCATCGGATGACCGCTATCGCGTATTCCGGGAAAAAATACGTACGTTCGTTCGAACGCACTTTTTCACGGGCAACGTGAAAAATGCATTCGTCTGACCCTAGCCTTAAAGGGAATAACTCTCTGTTACCAAAGCTCCTTCCATCTTTGTGCCCTCACCCTCCTTGGCACTCTTGCCCACACTATACACGACCTCTGTGCCTGTTGGAGAAGTGTGGAGGCTGGGCTCCTGCCAAGGGACCGCAGACCAACTCTAAAAGCCAATGGGTATAAGTGAGCACCTACAGGTTAGCGTGACAAATGTCTTGGTAAACTGTTTGTATTTTAGGAGTTTAGTTTGTGTACGTAATCTAATGTTGTCAATACAGTCTATCCCCGTCTGATCGTTTGCCCTTACATTGAGCTGATGGTCAGTTGTTGTTGATAATTTGTTAAATCCATCTGTTTTAAACTAATCAAGGTTTCTGTATCTCTTGAAGGGATTCACATCCCCTCATGTAGACAATCTGGGTTATTCAGAGAAAGGTGAAAACCAGGAGAACTGGCAGGAGAAGAGAACAATCTAGACCAAAAAGCCAATTTGGAAAGGGAGAAATTTTCTGGTTTGGTTATTTTGACCTAGAATTTTAACTTCTCCAGTCATTCTCCTGAGTTTCACCTTTCTTTGAATAGACCTGAATGTATTCCGTTGATTGTGTCATTTTACCACCACCCCCCTGTTTCCCATATGAACTCCATCTCAAATTATAGATCATTCTTCTTCCCAGCACTAATTCTTGTCTGGTGTTTGAGGATAGATACATAGAATTATACAGCACTCCATCAAGTTCTGGCTGAGGGTTGTGAGGGAGGGAAAGCTGCTGCAGATCTGCTTGACTGGAGAGAAGGGACGGACGCTGTAACAGGTTCAGGTCTGGTCCTCATGCCGGAGACCAGTAAACCCCAGTCGCTGTTACATACATACTTTTCAATTTTATAGGTCAGCAATAAAAAATGCCGGACAATTTAAAGGGAGTGATTCCCTTTCAACTGGGCAAAACGTGTTGTGTACATGACCGAGGCACTTTAATATGTGGTGTAATGGAAATGTCAAATGTTATGTAAAGATTGAGTCACGTGTTTTAATGACAGCGATGCTTTAAGTATATTATCATCAGACGCCTACAGGTGAATGCTCCACTCTTTATGGAGAATGTGTTTTTTATCACTTTATGATCCTTGTCTCTTGATCTGAAAATGATTAAAGAGTGCCGGTGTTTGCTGAAGCTGCAAACACTATTGAAAATTGTTGTTGTTGAAACGGCTACATGCACCGGTGTTTCACAAACGGCACATCCAAGCTGACGCAGGAGAAGCTTCACTGTCAGCATTGCAAAAATAGCAGACACCGGCACCTGTTTAATAAACCCCTAAATGTCTATTCTTATACTTTCTGTATAGTTATCCTTGATTTTTTATTCTTGTATTGATGTCAACCTTTCCTTTTGTTTGCCATTTATCATTCTTTATTTTGTGCCTTTATGAGGCGGCTTATCCCGTGACATTTGTCAAAACAATCTGTGGCTCTTCTTAATTCTTTTGAGGCACTTTCAGAGTGTAGTGGTGAGACGGATGTAGGCTCAGACACCATAGTTGAGGAACCACCATCCACTATGCCTAAGGTAAGCAGGACTGCAACCAAGGACAAAAAGGAAAAGGTGGGACTTGATAGGCAATTGTTGCTGGGTGATTCTATCATAAGAGGTGTTGAGCTGGAGAGTAGTGGTTTGGTGAGATGTCTTCCTGGGGCTACTGCTCGTAGAGACAAGAGACGTATTCTCAATATTGTCAAACAAGCAAAGCAACAAGGGGAAGTGGACGTTCTAGTCCATCTAGGGACAAATGACTTGGCTAGCAATGAGGTTTCTGAGATTAAGGAAGATTTTTGTGTTCTTGGAGGTGAAATACAGCAGATTGCGTCCACTGTGTCATTCTCTAAAGTTTTGCCTGTGCATAACATTCAAGATAGGCAGATGCGCAATAGGGAATTCAATTTGTGGCTTCCGGAATGGTGTCGGGAGCAAGGATTTGGCTTTGTGTCCCATGATAGCTCTAATTGGAGCAGAAAGGAACTGTATAAAAAAGATGGTTTGCATCTTACTCATAGGGGAACATATGTTCTCAGTGAGAAGTTCAAAGGTTTCACAAAGGAATATTTAAACTAGGAGGGGGGGACAAAAGGGTAAAAAAACAATCTGCCCGATTGTCCCCCAAAACTAAATCGGAGGGTGCAAGCAACATGCGAGGTAAAAAATTACAAGCTCAGAGTCGTGTCTATAAATGCTCGCAGTTTAGTCAATAAAATCAATGAACTGGAGGCAATGATGGCAGCTGAAAAAGTAGATTTAGTGGCGGTTACTGAGACATGGTTCAGTGAGAAAAATAACTGGGACATAACAATACCGGGGTACTCTTTATATAGAAAAGACAGAGAAGGTAGGAAAGGAGGAGTGGCCCTGTATGTGAAAAACAACATAAAAACGAACCAAATAAAAGTGAGCGAGGTGAACATAGAGTCAGTTTGTGTTACGCTAACATTTGGCAATCATACAGTAGCTCGTGTAGGTGTGATCTATAGACCCCCTGGACAAGTAGAAGAGCTAGATAATCTGATGGTTGAGGAAATAGCCAAAATGGCAATGAAGGTGGAAGTTATTATCATGGGGGACTTTAATCTTCCTGATGTGAACTGGAAAACCAAAATTGCTGGGTGCACCAGGAGTACAAATATTCTAAACTCCCTACTGGGATTATCTCTAACACAAGTAGTTGAGGAGCCGACCCGTAAAGAGGCCATATTGGATTTAATACTCACAAATGGAGGTTTGGTATCGGACGTTGTTGTAGGTGAAAATTTGGGATCTAGTGATCACCAGTCAGTGTGGTTTAATATAAGAACAGGGATGGAGCCGCACCACACAAAAACAAAAGTTTTAGACTTTAAAAAAACAGATTTTTCTAAAATGAGATTTTGTGTGAATGAGTCATTATCAGACTGGAGGAGTTTAAAGGGAGTCCAGGAGAAATGGGATTATTTAAAGGAAGCATTATTGAAGGCCACAGGAAATTGCATTCGGCTTGTTAGCAAAAACAAAAAAGGGAAGAAACCACTGTGGTACTCTGCAGAAGTGGCCAAAATAGTGAAGAACAAAAAGATAGCATTCAATAATTATAAAAAAACTCAGAGTGAAGAAGATAGGCAAACCTATAAAATTAGGCAGAAAGCGGCAAAGCAATTTATAAGAGCTTCCAAAGCACACGCAGAAGAGAAAATAGCTCAGTCAGTAAAAAAGGGGGACAAAACATTTTTTAGATACATAAACGAGAAAAGAAAAGTAAAACAAGGATTAGTTAGATTAAAAACAAAGGAAGGAAGGTATGTAGAAGAGGATAAAAGTCTCGCTGACTGCCTCAATGAATATTTTTGTTCAGTCTTTGCAGAAGAAAAGGAAGGAAAGGGACCTCAGTTAGGAGAGAACACTAAAGAGACATTTACATATGAGTTTACAGAGGAGGACGTTCTACAGCAGCTGTCTAAAGTAAAGACAAATAAGTCAATGGGGCCTGATGGGATCCACCCTAAATTATTAAAAGAGCTCAGTGATGTAATAGCAAAACCGTTAACAGATTTATTTAACCAATCCTTGTTAACGGGAGTCGTCCCAGAAGACTGGAAATTAGCAAATGTTGTGCCCATTTACAAGAAGGGTAGTAGGGAGGAATCAGGGAACTATAGGCCAGTTAGTCTTACGTCAGTAGTGGGGAAATTAATGGAAACCATGTTAAAGGAAAGGATTGTTGAACATCTAAAAACACATAGATTACAGGATCAGAAACAACATGGGTTTACCTCGGGGAGATCATGCCAAACTAATCTTATTGATTGATTATTTTGATTGGGTAACAAAAATAATAGACACAGGTGGTGCAGTAGACATTGCTTATTTAGATTTCAGTAAGGCTTTTGATACTGTTCCGCATAGAAGGCTTATCAATAAATTGCAATCTTTGAGCTTGGATTCCAATATTGTTGAATGGATTAGGCAGTGGCTGAGTGACAGGCAACAGAGGGTTGTGGTAAATGGAGTTTATTCGGCACAAGGTCTTGTTACCAGTGGGGTACCTCAGGGGTCAGTACTTGGACCCATTCTCTTTAATATTTTTATTAGTGATATTGCAGAAGGTATTAATGGAAAAGTATGTCTTTTTGCTGATGACACAAAGATTTGCAACAGGGTTGACGTTCCTGGAGGGATCAGCCAAATGACAAATGATTTAAGTAAACTAAAAAAATGGTCGGAGTTGTGGCAATTGAGTTTTAATGTGGATAAGTGCAAGATAATGCACCTGGGACGTAAAAACCCAAGGGCTGAATATAGAATATTTGATACAGTCCTAACCTCAACATCTGTAAAAGTAGCAAAACAAGAGGACATAGTCTTAGATTAGAGGGGCAAAGGTTTAAAAGTAACATCAGGAAGCATTATTTTACTGAGAGGGTGGTGGATACATGGAACAGTCTTCCAGTAGAAGTGGTAGAGGCCAAAACAGTAATTGAATTTAAGCAGGCATGGGATAGGCATAAGGCTATCCTAAACAAAAGATAAATCCAGGTAAAGTATCCATGTAATTGGGCAGACTAGATGGGCCGAAAGGTTCTTATCTGCCGACATTTTTCTATGTTTCTATTTGAACTAATAATGCAGTATATTCGCCCATAAGATCTATTTCTTCAATAAACTATTCAGAGAGCATCATGAATGATGGCATCTCCTCCGATCCTGTTACAGATCATGACGCAGGCCATCTATTTGATAGTCTGCCATTTCTACTCTCTTTTTAGCATATTGCTCCTTTGGATGTTGGGAGACACTGGAGGATGCTTAGCAAAAAAGGCCTAGGCACCAGCATCAAGGGCCACTGTGATTAATAATCACTGCATCAATTATTGCATATTACAGTGTATGACTAGAATTTATGTACCTTATCTAGGAACGGAAACGGGTTCTGGAAGCCGAGCGTCAAGCTAGAGTGGAAGAATTGATGATGAAAAGAAAGGAGCAAGAGGCTCGAATAGAAATGCAGCGGCAGGAAAAAGAGCGTGCGCGGGAAGATGCTGCCAGGGAGCGAGCCAGGTAAGCAACATGGGGGGGGGGCTAAATAGTTGGCCGCTTGGTATAATGCACTCCGAGTGGTCGAGATGTTGATTTGTCATATTTAAGGTAAGACTGTATTTGCTTTTTGCAAGTTGAAGTGAAGTGACCTCAAAATAACTTGAACTGTACCACAAATGTTAGTGTCTGCCAGCCGTACCGCATATCCTTATTTTGCATAAATTTCTTCTTGGTTATCCTAATATTATTTATAAAGCACCAACATATTCCACGGCACTGTACAATGGGTGGCACAAAACAAACATAGAATTAAAGGGGTACTTTATTAGAAATAGAGTTCCCTTATTTGCCATCAAATATTTGGGTAGGTGCTGCGGAGTCTGACGGCCTCTGCCCAATTGGTGTTTTTAGATCATTTTTATTTTAGGTGATTTTACAGGCCTTTTCACCCTCGCCCGTGCAGCTCCTCCTCTTCAGCTCAGGGACTTACGAACACTGAAGTCCCACTACGCAATTTTCACACCTACGCCGCTTGCATAGCCTATGAACCGCAAATGGTGCACCTTTTATGGGACTTTATGCGCACTTTACGTATGTAAGATCCGTATCTCCTGCATAGAGCGATGAATCGGAGCTGTGTTCTCATGTGCAGAGTAAATCCATTGCTGTCTCTCTGAGAATTCTCGCTTTTGCGGGTTGTCTCAGAGGGTGACGTCTCTGTGACAGGCAGCCAGGAAATTCAAAATCCTGGTTGGGGTGGAGGAAACATGTACTGTAGTAATCTGTGGTTCTAGAGACAGAATAAATAGAACTGAAAATCTGGGACTTTGAAGCGGAGTCGGCTCTACAATTACACAGAATAGATGTCTGCCTACGGTCTTACTTGGACAGGAGCCTGTGTATGTGTATGGTGTCAGGATGCGTATTCCTGCACAATACTACACTCCTATATCCACATAAACGAGTGCATGATGTGTGAGCCATCATTAAATTAAAATGATGGAGTTCATTTGTGAATTTATGGCATAATTAGAGCGGCCTCATATTAAAACCTTGCCTAAGACCTCGCTACGTCTACAGCCACCTCTACTTTCCTGCAGATCTAGGGCCCTATTACATTCTCAACGCAAAAATGCACGCTAAACGCATGTTTTTTTTGCGCGAAGCGTTAAACGTTAACGCACGAAAATCACTGCTGGAATTACATTCCTCGTGCATTTTTTTAATCTGTCGGGAAATTGCGCTCGGAAAACCGATGTGCAAAAATACGCGCCAAGTACAGTTGAGCGCAGAAATCAGTGAGTGCAACGTAATTTTTAATGCGAGTCTGTCATTTTGTGTGGACGGCGCACAACAGACGTACGTTCTGACAAAAGTCAAGGTAGTGGCCGTCATTTTTGACGGATCTAGTAAAAACAAAAGTGCGCATCGACGTTCCTTTATTGTGAATCCGCAGTTTGGTACGGTCAGGTCGTTACAATTTGCCGTTACCACCAGCTTTTCAAAGCCGCTAAAATTATGCGCGCAAACGTTGTCTGTTAAATTTTGCGCTAAGATTGTAATACCTTTGCGCGCACCAGCGCACAAACGCATTTGCGCTCACAATGTTAAGTATAGGATGTGCGCACTAAATTGCGCTCACAAAGGGTTCGCGCAGGGTCGCTCGCGTTAGACGTTAATGCACATTTTGTGCGCGAACGTCGTAATACGACGATCGGGCAAAGGGTTTTGCCCCTCGTGTTAATGCGTTTTTGCGCACGCGCACAATTGGCGCAAAGAATGGAATGGGGCCCCTAGAGTCTACGCACACAGCCACCCTGTGATTGACATTAAACTATTAGCTAAAATTTCTTGATATTGGATTTATTTATTTATTTTAAGCTGCTTTTGTAAAACCTCTGCCTGTTGGATAATTTCCAGCCTAACGAAGGTAATGCTGTTAATTGAGCTCTATGTAATTGTTTGAGATAAACAGTTTTGTCAGCAAGCCAACGTATCATTCCCTCCTTTATGACCAAAGCATTTATTTTTGCTATTGAGAATTTTAAGGAAGAAATAAGAAAAAGGTGAAGTGAGCGCATGCATTTCTAAATGTCTGTCTGCTCAGACACCCAGCTCCAGCTTTACATCTGGTGACAATTAAGCCTCCTATGAAAGGGACAGTGTAGTGAAGGATCCGAGAGAAAGTTAGGGAAGCGGTGTGGTATTATCCGGATTCTCAAGAATTTGCACGCCATTAAAGGACGGTTTGGACGGCACGCAGCTCCGATGGAAACCTGGACGTCTCGTGGCCATAAATATAAAGCGAGTTCGCCCATTTCAAAGGCCGTAAATCTTTTCACAAATAAAGTGCAGCTAATTCCTAAATTCGAGTGGTAATTGTTTAAATGTTTCTGTGTGATGGCTGGAATGAGCTATTGCCAGACTATTATGTATTATTTGAGAATATGTGTTTCTTGGGCAGGATATTGGGCACATTTACTCGTGGGAAACGGAGCTTTCAGAATATGTTTACAAGAGCGCTAATGCTTACATTTCAAGAAAGATTTCCTTGTCTGGGAGTGTGTAATATTTATAAACCTATATATATATATATATATATATATATATATATATATATTCATATATGGGTATATGTAATGTGCGCTTTAATACACGCAACAAATTTACAAACTAATATATATATACAGACTGGTATACTCGTGATTTTTATATATATATACAAACGCCAGGGATCCCCGCACTCCACGTGTAAATGCAGTTAATTGCTCCGGTGCTGGACTCTCGCCGAACCAGCTATATACAGTGTACAAAGGAGACCGCTCCACGGAGTCTTCAATTCAAGGAACTTTAATGTGAAAAATTATTCAACGTTTCAGTCTTATCAAAGACTTTCGTCTGAAACGTTGAATAATTTTTCACATTAAAGTTCCTTGAATTGAAGACTCCGTGGAGCGGTCTCCTTTGTACACTGTATATATATATATATATATATATATAAAAATTCCCTTTTCATGTTTTCGGTTACTGCTTAATGTGAATAGAATCAATCCTTCCACTATAGCAGCAGCTGATGTATTACTTATCCATCTTTTTAGGAGCCACAGACACCCAACCTGGCCAAAAAAAGGTCACACGCCGTAATATTTCGTTGGGGCAACTTTTGCTTTGATTACAACACGCTGTCGCCGTGGCATCGTTTGGATAAGCTCATGCAATGTCACAGCATTTATTTCCATCCAGAGTTGTATTAATTTGTCGCCAAGATCTTGTATCGATGATGGGAGAGTCGAACGCTGCGTAAAGTCTTCTCCAGCACGTTATCCCAAAGACTCTCAATGGGGTTAAGGTCTGGACTGTGCGGTGGCCAATTCATGTGTGATAATGATGTCTCATGCTCCCTGAACCACTCTTGCACAATTTGAGCCCAATGAATCCTAGCATTGCCATCTTGGAATATGCCCGCTGTGCCATCAGGGAAGAAAAACCCAATGATGGACAAACCTGCTCATTCGGTATATTCAAGGAGTCACATGAGCTCATTTTTTGCCAGATGAAACATATTAATCACTGCAGTAATTATCCAGTGGAAGGCTCTCACATATTTGTTTAAAATCCAGATCCAGGCAGTGTGAGTTGTGTCTTAGATTGTAAGCTCTCGAGCAGGGTCCTCTCTCCTACTGTTTTGTTTGTTTAACTTGCATGTATGTGTATTTGTTATTCTGTCTCACCCATTGTACAGGGCTACGGAACTTGTTAGCGCTTTTTAAAGTACCTGCAACTGTTACTGTATGTTTTGTAATCTCACAATCTGATGTTTTTGATTAAAGAGACAGGGAAGAGAGGCTGGCGGCCCTGACAGCAGCCCAGCAAGAGGCTATGGAGGAGCTCCAGAAAAAGATTCAGCTCAAGGTATTTGTTTATTTGCAAAGTATTTCACCAGGAAGGATACATTGAGATTTCTCTCGTTTTCAAGCATTTCCTGGGTTCAAGAACAAATTGTTACAGTTGTTACAGAAATACAAAGTAATAAAATGCAAGATATATAAAAAAAAAACACACCTATACAGATTATTTCCTACATATTTATTTTCTGTGTTAGTCACTATGTTACATGTTTACAGGTGCATTCTGTATATAGTCACTATGTTACATGTTTACAGGTGCATTCTGTATTGAGGTATGTTAATAGAGATCTCTTAAAGGACTTTAGACTGGGGGAAGATTTGATGGCGTTTGGGAGGTTATTCCATAATTGCAGTGCTCTGTAGGAAAATGAGGATCGAGCCACTTGCTTTTTGTATTGTGGTATTGCAAGTAAGGTGCTGGTCCTGGATCAGAGGTTATAGGAGGAGGGAACTGCTGGAGGAAGCAGTCTATTCAGGTAGGGTGGCAGCTTCCCAGAGAAGCTGGGTTGGAAAGGTGAAGGGTACGTTTAGACTCCAGCGACGGCCAGTTTAGCTCTTTTATCAGGTCACAATGGTGGGTCATGTAGTTACATTGTAGCACAAAGTGGCAGAATGAGTATACTATGTAGTAAGTTTCTGAAGGTGTGTTTGCGGGGCAGCTGCATACACTACATCTCTGTATTCAATAGCCGGCATAACCATTTGTTGTACAATCTGCTTTCTTACCGCGGGGTTGAGGCAGGATTTGTTTCTGTACAGGGCACCTAGTTTGGGGTAAAGTTTAGATGAGAGTTTTTCGATGTGGGGGCCAAAGCATAGATTCGGGTCTGACCACATACCTAGATATTTGAGAGAAGTGACTGTGGTCAGCGTGCCATTTGATTTTGTCCCAACACATAGATGGGGATTTTGCAATTTATGTAGTTTAGGTGCTGTTCCAAAGAGCGTTGTGACAGTTTTGTCAGTATTTAGAAAATGTTTGTTATCTTTGATCCACATTTCTACCCCTGTGAATTGTTCTTGTAGCACGGCCTCCAGCTGTGGGAGATCTGGTTTGCTGGTATAGATTACGGTGTCGTCTGCGTACATGTAGGTAGGCATGAGAGGTTGTCGAAAAGCCCTTATTCATCCTAGATTGTAAGCTCTCGAGCAGGGTCCTCTCTCCTACTGTTTTGTGTGTGTAATGTATTTGTATATTTGTTATTCTGACTCTCCCTTAGTACAGCGCTGCGGAACTTGTTGGCGCGTTATAAATGCTTGTAACTGTACCTGCAGCACAGCCTCTGGAATAGCATAACAGTTTGTTTGTGCTCGGCACGTCGGCAGCATGCACAGAGTTAAATTTCGCGACCTGTGTTTTCGATTTAGTCCCAAATTAAGGCCCGGGGTCTTTTTGTATAAGTTATTGGAATCATTCAAAGCATTCCCTTACCTAATTTCATAGCGTAGAAAGCCTGATATTGAGAACAGATAAGCATCATGCAGCCCACCTAGTCTGCTAAGGAAGGGACATGACATGTCATTTACTCCATTGGAGAAACCCCCAGTGAGACTTGAAGCCTTTATTCCCATCCCTTCCTGTAATGATGTCTACGCCTCGGGCCAGTCTCCCCCTTCCTAGATCTTATCTTTGTGTGTCTGTGAGCAGAGCGCTCTCCAGCAGACTCCTGTGTTACTGCTTCACCGCATCCTGGATTCAGAGTCAATTAGCTTGGTTTCACTGCAGATTATCGCATAACCTCTCCAGTGCGACTCACTTTTCAGAGCCACAAAACCCTTTTATAGCATCAGACCCGGGTTCTGGATGTGATTAGGGAGAAAGAGGCTCTACCTGGGGAGGCAGCCTGACCCTGCAAATGTTTGGACAAATCCGTTTAGCAACAACAGGCTGACACGTTGTTACGAGGTCGAGGCTCATTCCTGGCAGTCCGGTTGTTGCAGACTAAATGTCTGTGATGCTCAGTCGGCTGGGGTTAACGGTGCAGGCCTTATGTACTGGAAATGACCAAAAATCATCTGAGCCGTGGGATGTGTTTAAAAGGGGAGTCAGATCTGAGGTAGGTTTCATTTAGATGACATTACTCCGATGTGTTCTCACAAATCAAACTGTGAGCGATCCTTAGGGGTTTATACAGAAAGTGCTGGTGTTTTCACATAATGTAAACACTGGCAAAAAATGGCCTATGTTGCAACGGCCACAAACGTTGGCGCTTCACATAGGAAAAATCCCAACAGCTTCAGGAGAAAACTCACACAGGGTTATTCAAAGAGCTCCGAATGGCTGCCGAAAAAGGTAACCGAACGCTGAAATTCAGGGTACGGTTACCTTTCCTGGCCATTTGGCTATTCAGAGAGCAGGCAAGTCGCCAAATCCTGGCGAATTGTCTGCACATACGGTGCCTGTTCGAGGGCAGTGAATCCCCATAGAGAAGCACTGCTTCGTCTATTCAGAGAACAAAACAGCAGTGAAAAGCTCCCGAAATGCCCTGCCATTCGGTGGTTTCAATCAGCAGGTTTATTCAGGCGAATCCCACAGGCTTCAATGATACAAATATTCCCGTTTTAATGCAATATATAATAAACCATTTATTATAATATTCTGCAGTAAAGAGTCTCTTTATTTATCGATTTTTTTTTTTTAAGGATATTTTAAGCATTTTTCTGGATTTTCTTTTTAAAAAGAAATTCCAATTTATTTTTTCCCCCCTATCTTTACTTATTTTTTCCGTAACAGCCCTTTTTATTATCATTCCCTGGATCTCATATGTAAATTTCAGACATTTTCGCTCAGTAGTTTCTTTGCAAACAGCGTTTCACTTTCCAAAGATTCAAGCAAACTGTTTCTTTAATTTATTCACTGCATTCGTCTGCGGTGTCGGCTTTTTCTGGCGGCTGCGCTGCGTGTGATCGGCTCCTGCTCGGGTGTTTTCAGCGGGTCAATCTAGATGTTTTTGCGGGTTTCGGTGTGCGTTCGCCTCCTTTTGCGGTGAGTTTTTGGCGGGTTTGCGGCGACATTTCCCTGCATTACGACGGCCCTGTGGTGCTTGCTGAATACACCGCAGGGTCACCGAAATGGGATCGCCAAATCGCACCGAATTCAAGAGAACGAAAAGTCACCGGATGTGCGGTGACTTTTCGACTCTCTTTGAATTACCCTGACAGTGAAGCTTCTTCTGCGGCTGTTTTTCTTTTGTGAAGCGCTGGTGTTTGTTGCCGTGCAACAGCAGTGATTTTCGCCAGTGTTTGCAATATCGGCAAACACCGGCACTTTCTAAATAACCCGCACAGACATTTGTAAGGAGTATGTAGACTCGCGATGTGGATCTATGTGGGGCCATTGATTATATTTCAGCACACTATCAAAAAATATATAAGGGGTTATTCAAAGAGTGCCGAACTTGCCACCGAATTGCACTGAACAGTGAATTCATCCGTATGGTGTAATTTGGGGCCATTTGGCTATTCAAAAAGCTGGCAATTCACCAAATATTCTATAAGAGACAGATATACAAAATATCTAGCATGTGTGTGAACGTAATTACATATGATTGTGTTAGCACCCCGGGGGCTGACGCCTGCGCGGTCACAGCAAGGCCTCCACCAGCATATGCTCCCTTGATTTCAAGGCCTCGATGTGTTTGTAATGCAGACAGAACATATTGAAGATTATTAATATTCCAGCTCCTCTTCTCTCCGTGGAATGACCCTGGTTGCGGCTCTTTAACATTCAGCAGTCGGTGCACTCGCTCGGTGTCTATTTCTATCTTCCTTTTCAGCACATGAAGGCATCCATTCGCTTCATTCTTTAATGCTGCCAATAAAGTATGTCTCTTCCCCGAATCTGTATTTTGTTGCTTATTTTAGGTTTTAGTATCCCTGTAATGTTCATGTCTATATAGATTTATATTGTGTACATACTGGGAGCCCTGAGCTGAGCCATAAGGAGAACGTTCACAAACTGTGGAAAACATCCTCAAAATCTTACCAGTAGGTCAGTACAAAGGAATATGGCTTCAGAACGGTCTGGACCGTTGCAGCTCCATAAAATAACACCTTTTTAGTCTTCGTCGTGACTGACCGGTCCGTCTGTTCCTTTAAAGAAATAATTGTCACAGGGCCACATTACAATCCTCACGTTAAAAAGGGGGCGCAAGGGAGAAAACACTACGCACGCAGTTTTCTCCCTACCGCCCCCGTTTTAATGTGAGATTACAATGCAGGCGCTTAAAAAAACTACGAGATGAGATCGGCAGGTCGGCGAAGTGATCTGCAGGGAGAGACTGGGGGACCTTTTCCCCCAGTCTCTCCCTTGGTTCCCAGCGACAGAGGAGGCGGATGGAGCCACGGGACAGGAGGTGAGTATCTGGATTTTTTTATTTTTTTTGGCTGGTGCTAACGGATTCTGCACCAGCGGAACCATTAGAACCAAGTCCTGACTGTGGTTAACTTTTTGTTAATCAGCATTAGGACTTTGTAATCCAGCGCTAATTAACACTTTGTGCTCCCTATACTTAACATGGGGAGCACAAAGTACAGTAACCTCGCGCTGAAAAGCGCAAGATACCAAATGGTAACAGGTTACTTAACCCGTTTGCGTTTGGATTGTAATATGCAGTATCCACCGCGGCTAACGGTAATGCTCACGCAAGTGAGCGTTAACGTTAGCACCAAGATTGTAATGTGGCCCACGGTGTTTTAGGTTATTAGCTATACAATATGCAAATTGCACAGACATCATCTCCTTCTATGCCATATTAAAAAGTCCTGAAACAAATTAATAGTTATTTACATTTTTATTTTAACCCCTTCACTGCTGTCATCGTGTATACACGATCAACAGTAGCAAACACAACAGCCTGATAGTGTGTGAACACAATGCTGCATCATTGCAAATGAAATTAGTTTGATGCAAATGACTTATGATTGCATTCAGGCTCCAGAAAGAGCCCCCCAAAGTTTTATCACCTCTGGCATGACACCAGGGGGTCAGTATCCTTGGACCTCCAGATGTTTTGGAATAACATCTCCCATGGTGCTCAGGTACTCATTATATTTATTTTATTTATAAAGTATTTTACCAGGAAGGATACATTGAGATTTCTCTCGTTTTCAAGTATGTCCTGGGTTCAGGAACATTGAATTGTTACAGAAATAAAAAGTAATAAAATGCAAGATATTAAAAACACAAATATACAGATTAACACAGAAAATAAATATGTAAGTAATATAGTCCCTATGTTACATGTTTACAGGTGCATTCTGTATATAGTCATTATGTTACATGTTTACAGGTGCATTCTGTATATAGTCATTATGTTACATGTTTACAGGTGCATTATGTATATAGTCACTGTTACATGTTTACAGGTGCATTCTGTATATAGTCACTATGTTACATCTTTACAGGTGCATTCTGTATATAGTCACTGTGTTACATGTTTACAGGTGCATTCTGTATATAGTCACTATGTTACATCTTTACAGGTGCATTCTGTATATAGTCACTGTGTTACATGTTTACAGGTGCATTCTGTATATAGTCACTATGTTACATGTTTACAGGTGCATTCTGTATATAGTCACTATGTTACATCTTTACAGGTGCATTCTGTATATAGTCATTATGTTACATGTTTGCAGGTGCATTCTGTATATAGTCACTATGTTATATGTTTACAGGTGCATTCTGTATATAGTCACTATGTTACATGTTTACAGGTGCATTCTGTATATAGTCATTATGTTACATGTTTGCAGGTGCATTCTGTATATAGTCACTATGTTACATGTTTACAGGTGCATTCTGTATATAGTCACTATGTTACATCTTTACAGGTGCATTCTGTATATAGTCATTATGTTACATGTTTGCAGGTGCATTCTGTATATAGTCACTATGTTATATGTTTACAGGTGCATTCTGTATATAGTCACTATGTTACATGTTTACAGGTGCATTCTGTATATAGTCATTATGTTACATGTTTGCAGGTGCATTCTGTATATAGTCACTATGTTACATGTTTACAGGTGCATTCTGTATATAGTCACTATGTTACATGTTTACAGGTGCATTCTGTATATAGTCACTATGTTACATGTTTACAGGTGCATTCTGTATTGAGGTATGTTAATAGGGATCTCTTAAGTGACTTTAGACTGGGGGAAGATTTGATGGTGTCTGGGAGGCTATTCCATAATTGCGGTGCTCTGTAGGAAAATGAGGATTGAGCCACTTTCTTTTTCGAATTAGTCTTGTACATTTATATACCTGTTTCTGTTGTCAGTATAAATATATTAACATGCAGGTCATTGTGTTACAAGTGTTATTATCCAAAAATAAATAAGATGAGGCTCTCTAGAGCCTACAAAACACCTATATGGTATTGTTACTGCTTCGAGTGTGCGACCACCCCGGGAATCCTGGGGAAACACAGTGGGCCAATTTCAATGATAAACGTTTGACAAGTTTAACAAGAAAAAAAAGTCATCTGCGCTCATTTCTATATAATTCCTTGTGAAACAAAACCGAACCAGAGGTTTTGGTTTACTTGAATGGCCATTGAAGTTTAAGCTCACCTGCCACGTCAAGGCACCTCTTGGTAAGGTGAGGACCTAATAAAACCTCCTCTGAGCAACTACATACTATCTTGCTGCTTCCCAGCTAAGAGGCAGAATGGTGCGTTCTGGGTTGTATTTAAACACTCACCAAATACTACCACTTTAGGGGTTAAAAACAAAAACATGGAAAAAGAAACGGTGGAAAAGTGACCTAACTGGTGTTTGATTAAAGCTGCTACTGCTTTGCTTCCAGTAGAGTGCCTGGATTCCTTATTTATTTATTTTATAATTATTATCCTCATCATGTTTCATATAGCACTAACAGTCTCCGCGGAGCAGAATGGGTAAATAAACTAACAGTTACATACAAATTTAGAGACAATAGCTGCAGAGGGCCCTGATCACAGGAGCTTACAATCTAAAGGGGGTTTGGGTCGTGGAGAACATGTGGAGGGTAACCTTCTTTTTATTAATGAGCTTGGGATGTGTAGCCATGTGATGGTAACTGTGGTTCCATGTGCTCTGTCCTTCCAGCACGATGAAAGTGTTAGACGCCACCTGGAACAAATCGAGCAGAGGAAGGAGAAGGCAGCGGAGCTGAGCAGTGGAAGACATGCCAGCACCGAGTACGCTCCCAAACTCACCCCATATGAGCGCAAGAAGCAGTGCACTTTATGTAACGTGACGGTGAGTGTGAAAGGCTTCACTCTCTGTGTCGCATCTTTATACTGACACTTTTTATTTTCCTTGTGTCCACAATCTTCACTCACCGTATCACTTTGCTCTCCTGTCACTCCCAATGTTCACTCCCCACCCCCTTTTTTCCATCTAGTTTGCAATACTCGCCTCCTGTGTCGATTTCAATGTATGCCACACACAGTCATCGTCCTGCGTGCCCCTCTTTTTGCTGTTGAATGTATTCTTCACTTCCTATGTTACTTTGCTGCTCTTCCCGCACACACTGCGCCCTGCTGCGTCACTTGCTAATCTCACTTATGGGGAGCTCCAGCCAATGGCTCTTAATACACTCGTCATTCTAAGTGATTGGATTGGTTGGCGGCCCTGGCCATGTGACTGCTGTGGCCTTCAGGATGTCAGTCGCATGTAACATCCAGAAGAGAGCCGAGAGAGCCCAGCACTGGAGCTAAAGGAATGTTTGGTTTCTTTAAATTACCTCTAGGACAGTCACTGATGGAGACTCTTTGCAGCCCAGATCTTTTGATGCTCCGTGTCCCATTATTCTCCAACAATTTTAAGGCTTCATGGAACTCGTCTTTCCAAAACATCTGGTGTGCCAAGGATATAGGGCAGCAACAAACAATTATTTTCATAGTAAAATTAATTCACCTGTTATTTTTTTCAATCAATCAGAAAAAAAATACATTTTTTCCCTTTTCTTAAAGAAACACTCTTTTTAAAAGTCACCCCCCCCCTCCCATTTTCCCTCTATTGGGTAATATATGCTGACAGCGTCTGCCCAATTCTTTTTTTTTTTCATCTGTGTTTCTCTCTTGGTGATGGTCTGGTCCATCTCATTGGCTCAGGACTTCAGAAATGCGAAACTCCCTGGAGCCTCTTATGCAAATTGCATTTCTTGTGTACTTTTCGCACGTAAGGTATGCAAACATCTGCTCAGAGCACTGGATTGGTCGTGTGCGCGTAGCTCCAGCCCACGCCTGCTTTCTCCCAGAATGCTTGCTGCTCGAACGCTTAGAGAAAGGGAAAACGTGCTGACCTCATCGGCCCCCGAGCTTTCCCCATCAAGCGGTATATTCAAATCTATCCTGCCGAGTGACAGCTGTGTGTGTGGAAGAAAGTCCTCTGCTTCACACAGCAATAACAGACAAACAGGGAAGGGGGGCAGCCTGACCACTTTAATAAGCTGAAGTAGTTTTCAGGCGGCTTAGTGTAAGTGGTTGGATGCTAGAGACCTGGAGAGGACTCCTGGGATCTGGAACATGGCACGGGACAGTGGTAAGATCCGGAACAGGTAGCAGGAAAGGTTATGCTGCAGTTTTAGCATTTAGAAGCGTCAGATTTGGCTTTGCCCCCCCCCCCGTGCTGCATTTGTCACCGCCTTTATTATGCCTCGCGTTATTGTTCCTGTATAACTATCTTTGTATACAATGTTTCCGTATTTATGTACAACAACTGATCCAACAATAAACATGTTTAATAAAAGTTAGAATGGGTTTAACCCCTCCCTTCCTGTTCGGGGCACAGAATGACACACATAACTACAGAATTAGGTTATCATCTCTATGCGCCCAGCATTGATGCTGGTGCATATCTTTATATAAGATTCTGAGAAGGAGGGGCCGTTACGTAAGAGGATCCCAGGAATGTCATGCATCAATCTGTAACCTTGTCATGAGAAACATTGTTATGAAAATCTGGCATGGCGGAAACATTGGGCATTATGACCTGAACATTTTTATCATGGAACATCTTGACACAAGGATATTAAAAATTTTTTAATTGTAAGTCAAAGATTTTAAGTCTTAGCTATGTCTCCTTACAATCTCTACTCCTTGTGCATTTATGTTTTTGCAACATGAAAATGGAACTGCCCATACCATGCATGCACATTAAGGCCCTACTAATAAGTCTGCAACAACTGACACACAGGTCTATTCACTGAAGGTGAAACTCGGGAGGAGAAGTGAAAATTGTAGGTCAAAACTGCGAAACCAGAATAATTCTCCCATTTATCTCACTTTCCAAACCGGCTGTTTTGTCTAGATTGTTCTCTTCTCCTGCCAATTCTCCAGAGTTTCATCTTTTAGTGAATAGACCTGATAGAGCCTCTTGGTCTGGGATTCCTCCTGTGACTGGATCCTCCTGGCTTTCTATACAACTCAAAACGAAAAACATTATTACAGGTGGGCTATCCCTTATCTGAAATGTTTTGGATTTTCTAAGATTTTGGATTATGTGCATATACCATAATATTTAGATATCTGTGGGATGGGACCTGTTTCTAAACACGAAATTCATTATGCTTCCTATACACCGTGTACACACAATATTTTTAAATATTTTGTCTCCCATCACATGAGGTCAGGTGTGGAATTCTCCACTAGTGGCTTCATGGTGGCACTCAAGACATTTTCCTATTTTGTCTTCTTTTCCATGTTCAGGTAAGAGATACTTTGGGCCCTATTACAATCTTCGCGCTAAAACGCACACGCAACGCGCCATTTTTTGCGCCCAGCGTTAAACGTTAATGCGCGTAAATCAACGCTGGAATTACAATCCTCGTGCATTTTTTTCATCCGTCAAGCAATAACGCGCGTTAAACGGTCGTGCACAAATGCTAACGCCGAAATGTTGCGCACTGAAATCAGTGTGCGGACTGTGTTTTTCACGCGATTCAGCCAATCAGAATTAAGAACCACAATTATCTCACGTTAAGTTTTTGCGCCTATCAAAGTCAATCTGCGCATATATGCTGCATCAAAAAAGAAACACGCACAACTTCTCAATTTTATTGGTATGAGTAGAATGTGTAACTATACTTTGCTGTTTTTTTGGTTTTTTGGGCTGGTGTATTTTGGTTCGGCCAGGTTGTTCATTTTTCCATTAACACCAGCTTTTAGGAGTTGCTAAATTTCTGCGCCCAAAGACTATGCGTTAAATTTTGTGCATAGATTGTAATACCATCCGCGTACTAGCGCACAAACGCATTTGCGCTCACAATGTTAAGTATAGAACGCGCGCAGTACAGTACGCTCGCAAAGGATTCACGCAGGTTCATCCACGGTAGACGTAAGCTCGCGTTTGTTGTACTGACAATGTAATACGACGTTCAATGCAAAGGGTTTTACCCCTCGCATTAATGCGTTTTTGCGCTGCGCAAAATTGTTCGCGAAGATTGTAATAGGGCCCTTTATATTTAAAGCAATGCTGTTCTGCAGTTTCCTTACTCACAATTTTTACCTATTGCTCTAATACAACTAAATCTACCCAGAGTAAGGGATATCTGTGCAAACGCTATTCCATGTGCATATAGTGACTTCTTTAAATCGTCACTTTAGATCTCGTCTGATGTCTACCTACTCAGCCATATGAAAGGGAAGAAGCACCAACTGGCAGTGCGGGAGAACAGCAGCATCCAAGGCAGGGAACTCTCTGATGAAGAAGTGGTAAGGCTTGATATGCTAATAAAGGGTTGGGTGTGTGGCATAATCCCTAAAATGTAACTTCAATGTTAGCCCTGAATCATGTGAATGTGCAGTCTACGAATATATGGCTCCCACATATACGGTATATTCACTTAATGCATTCTGTGCGCGTAGCTTGGCTGCAGGTACATGGCAGAGTTGTTTTTGCAGGTTATTTGTGTCAGTACTGAGCAGATTAAGGCTGACTATCCACTGGCACCTTAGTCGGGTGACCGACTTGGGCACCCGACTACTGACAGCGGCGGCAGCCGTTCAGGGTCATCCACTGGAAGCGTCTGTGGACAGCAGATGGACAGGCTGGCAGACAAAAAAAAAATGCCTCTGCGGGGAGAAAGGAAACTGTCTCTGGTGCTGAAATTCGAGTTTCAGCACCAAATACAGCCCCCAAAAAAAAACAACTTCACCAGACTGCAGGGAGAGGATTACCCCCCCCCCCCCGGTCCCTGTTGCTGAATAGGCTTCAGCACCAGGGACAGCAATGCTGAATGCTGCCGGCTATCAAAGAAAAAAAAAAAGGCACAATAAATAAAAGACTCTTTTAAAATCAAAAATCGGAACCTAAAATTTCACCTAATAAAAATCCAGAAAAATACATGAAAAATTTCAATAAACTGTTTTTTTTGCTGCAGATTAAAAAAATAAATGGTCGAATAAAAAAAAGAATAAAAACGTTAATATTTTTCCCATTGAATTCTATGGGCTTTATGCATGGCAGTTTTCCTATACAATGTATCTTTTCACGTTTCCCCTGCACACGGCAGTTATACTATACAATGCATGTTTTACACGTTTCCCTGCCACAGCTCGGCAGTTTAACTACACAATGCATCTTTTTCATTTAAACTTGTACCTGATCGCCCCAGCATCGTCCAATGAATCCAAAAAATTTGGAAAGGTCGCTAGTCTGTTCTAATCGCAAAAAATCGTCTGAAATCTTCATTCGGTGGTCGGATGCAGTGGAAGAGGACTGATTCACCTGCATGTTGTAGGAACGGTCAGACGACTTCTGACAATATCAGATGATCACACCAATGTACGAATATGGTGCCAGTGGACGGCCAGCCTAATGAAGGCGGATTCTGTCAGCGATTATAAAAGATACTCTGCAAACAACCTGCTTTATTGCATACAGAATAGTTGTGGAGGGGGACCAAATAAAGTCCCACTACGAGATCATTCCCAAACATGCTGCAACGTCTCACCACCAAAACCCTGGGTCCTTAGGCGTAGGAAACCTGCAGAAACCACGTAGAAAGAATAGAGACAGCCACGGCTGTATTAATATAGGGGCTATTGGAGCTGTAGCCCCAGGCCCACAGCCTGAAATAGGCCCATGACAGGCTGTGAGAGGCCCTACGATCCCAACAAACCTTATAAAAAGGTTACAAAACAGCTGACCTATTCAACTCTGATATCTGTGACCTATAGGTCTGAATAAACCCCCATTAATTCAGCCCAGCACTTTACCTACAATACTCCTAGGCAGCAGGGTACACTGTTAGTATTCAACAGTGACATATGTTTATATACAAAAAATTATGTTTGTAGAAACTAGACTTCATAGTGTATTGCTTTAAAGGCACGGCAACATTTTATAATTTTTAATCCAGTTGATCCACTTTATTACCAATCTCTTGCCAAATAATTTGGTTACTTTGTTTTATTTGTGTTTTTAGACTACACTCTCAAAGCCCCCTGAAAGTTTACAGTAATTATTTAAATTCAAATTTAGACCAACGAATAAATAAAAGCAATTGTTGGACAGTCCATGAAAAGTATTTCTCTACAGGGTTATGCGTTCTGCATATACCAAGGCAGCCCTTTTCATGCATGATTGGGTGCAGTTAATCAGTCCGTTGTCACAATGCCATTGCAACTGTGTTGTCTCATGTTGTAAAGACTACTGTTCCTCTGATCAACGTCTCAGTTGTTGGCATTCCTCTGACATTCTGTTTAACACTGAAATAGTTTCCTCCGTTGGGAACGTCATACTCCCTGTGTTGTGTGCAGCATCATCTTATACCCTGAGCTCCCCCTCCCACCACAATTGAGTAGAAAATACATTGTACCTCTAAGCCATCTTCAATCAACTAGATTAATTTCTACGTTTCAAAAAACACAATGAGACATATATTTAAATTAATGTTACATTTATTTAGTAAATTTAGGACATTGTAAGTCATTTTGTAGCATATAACAGATTGGTAGGGGACATATGCGCTGTTACAAAGCATAAATATATTATTCTAGTTTTGGCTTTAAAATAGCCATAATATGGGCGACCTCTGGACTCACGGAGAGTCGTCCTTCACCTCGCAGGAGAGAAAAAACCCTCTGAGGGAAACCTCTGGGGAACCGTGGATGAAGGACTGCCCTTCCCTCTGGGCATTAAGAGGTTAATGTAACATTTCTATGAAATAAGGGCTTGTTCAGTTTAAGGGGGATTGTTTAGAAAGACACATGTATAGGATGCAGGGAAGGACAGACCTACAAAGAGGGATGGAAGGACAGACATACACAGATGGAAGAACAGACATGCATCCATAGACATATAGAGAGGCATGTAATAGACAGACGTGTAGCGAGACCTGTATAGACATATATGTAGACAGACATGTAGAGAGACCTGTATAGACAGACATCTAGAGAGACATGTATAGACAGACATGTAGAGAGACATGTATAGACAGACATGTAGAGAGACATGTATAGACAGACATGTAGAGAGACCTGTATAGACAGACACATAGAGAGACCTGTATAGACAGACACATAGACCTGTATAGACAGACACATAGAGAGACCTGCATAGACAGACACGTAGAGAGACATGTATAGACAGACTTGTAGAGAGACATGTATAGACAGAAATGTAGAGAGACGTGTGTAGAAAGACATGTATAGACAGGCACGTAGAGAGACATGTATAGACAGACACGTAGAGAGACATGTATAGACAGACATGCAGAGAGACATGTATAGACAGACATGCAGAGAGACATGTATAGACAGACATGTAGAGAGACATGTATAGACAGACATGTAGAGACCTGTATAGACAGACATGTAGAGAGACCTGTATAGACAGTCATATAGAGAGACATGTATAGAGACATGTATAGACAGACATGTAGAGAGACCTGTATAGACAGACATGTAGAGAGACATGTATAGACAGACATATCGAGAGACCTATATAGACAGACATGCAGAGACATGTAGAGACATGTAGAGAGACATGTAGAGAGACCTGTATAGACAGACATGTAGAGAGACATGTATAGACAGACATGTAGAGAGACATGTATAGACAGACATGTATAGACAGACATGTAGAGAGACCTGTATAGACAGACACGTAGAGAGACCTGCATAGACAGACACGTAGAGAGACATGTATAGACAGACACGTAGAGAAACATGTATAGACAGACACGTAGACAGACATGTATAGACAGACACGTAGAGAAACATGTATAGACAGACATGTAGAGAGACATGTATAGACAGATATGTAGAGAGACATGTATAGACAGACATGTAGAGAGACCTATATAGACAGACATGTATAGACAGACATGTATAGACAGACATGTAGAGAGACATGTATAGACAGACATGTAGAGAGACCTGTATAGACAGACATGTATAGACAGACACGTAGAGAGATATGTATAGACAGCCATGCAGTGAGACATGTATAGACATACATAAAACAATCGTTATAAACAGATTAATATGGCATAACCTGCTGAGCATTACGCAATTATCTCCTACCCCCTCCCTCTACACAAGCCTCCTAAAGCAGCGCATGTAAAATCTAGGGGAATATCAACACAGACTAATCTGTGTTAACGGGTATACGAGTAGCACCGAAAACTATTCCGCTCGCAGCTAGAACCTCCAAAGCACCAAGGTCTTATCTAAAGTAATCAAGCTCCAAGTCTTCAGACACATCCAAGTGAGGCGAGATCTCTACACCATGCACAGGGATACAGGTGGAGCTCTGTCAGAGCCTCAGATGTGTCTGAGAGATAACGGAATGTTCAGGCAGTTACAGCAGCAGCAACCTTTACGACAGCACAAGAGCTGTCTGATGTCATAGAATGTTGTGGTTTTGTATCCACAACAAAGGACTGTTGTTTGAGCGGGGGAAAAAAGAAAAACTATTTTATCAATTTAAGAGGATGGCTGTAAAATAAAACATTGCTTTCTTAAATTCTTTGCCTTCTGTTTCCGAGATGGCATGTGGAACTTTATGCTACATTATTTCCAGATCAGTGTTATCTCTCCCCATCCTCAATTTCTGTTAATCTCTCTGCCGCTTAAATTAAATATGACCGCCGGCGCCTATATATCTGCACGGCCGTATTTCTGTCCACATATATATATATATCTACACGGCCATATATTTGACTGCCTATATATCTACACGGCCGTATATCTGACCGCATATATATCTACACGGCCATATATCTGTCCGCCTTTATATCTATACAGTCCCATATCTGCTCCGTAATAACAACCTGTGTATTCTGCACAGGCAGAACTTCAGAGAATGACACATTGCGTCCACTGTGTCATTCTCTGAAGTTCTGCCTGTGCATAACATACAGAATAGGCAGATGCGCACTAGGAAATTTAATTTGTGGCTTTGGGAATGGTGTTGGGAGCAAGGATTTGGCTCTGTGTCCCATGATAGCTCTAATTGGAGCAGAAAGGAACCGTATAAAAAAGATGGTTTGTATCTTACTCATAGGGGAACATATGTTATCAGTGAGAAGTTCAAAGGTTTCACAAAGGAATATTTAAACTAGGAGGGAGGGACAAAAGGGTAAAAAACAATCTGCCCGATTGTCCCCCAAAACTAAATCTGAGGGTGCAAGCAACATGCGGGGTAAAAAATGACAAGCTCAGAGTCGTGTCTATAAATGCTTGCAGTTTAGTCAATAAAATCAATGAACTGGAGGCAATGATGGCAGCTGAAAAAGTAGATTTAGTGGCGGTTACTGAGACATGGTTCAGTGAGAAAAATAACTGGGACATAACAATACCGGGGTACTCTTTATATAGAAAAGACAGAGAAGGTAGGAAAGGAGGAGGAGTGGCCCTGTATGTGAAAAACAACATAAAAACGAACCAAATAAAAGTGAACGAGGTGAACATAGTCAGTTTGGGTTACGCTAACATTTGACAATCATACAGTAGCTCGTGTAGGTGTGATCTATAAACCCCCTGGACAAGTAGAAGAGGTAGATAATCTGATGTTTGAGGAAATAGCCAAAATGACAATGAAGGGGGAAGTAATTATCATGGGGGACTTTAATCTTCCTGATGTGAACTGGAAAACCAAAACAGCTGGGTGCACCAGGAGTACAAATATTCTAAACTCCTTATTGGGATTATCTCTAACACAAGTAGTTGAGGAGCCGACCCGTAAAGAGGCCATATTGGATTTAATACTCCCAAATGGAAGTTTGGTATCAGACGTTGTTGTAGGTGAAAATTTGGGATCTAGTGATCACCAGTCAGTGTGGTTTAATATAAGAACAGGGATGGAGCCGCCCCATACCAAAACAAAAATTTTAGACTTTAAAAAAACAGATTTTTCTAAAATGAGATTTTGTGTGAAGGAGTCATTATCAGACTGGAGGAGTTTAAAGGGAGTCCAGGAGAAATGGGATTATTTAAAGGAGGCATTATTGAAGGCCACAGGAAATTGCATTCGACTTGTTAGCAAAAACAAAAAAGGGAAGAAACCACTGAACAAAAATATTCATTGAGGCAGTCAGCGAGACTTTTATCCTCTTCTACATACCTTCCTTCCTTTGTTTTTAATCTAACTAATCCTTGTTTTACTTTTCTTTTCTCGTTTATGTATCTAAACAATGTTTTGTCCCCCTTTTTTACTGACTGAGCTATTTTCTCTTCTGCGTGTGCTGTGGAAGCTCTTATAAATTGCTTTGCCTCTTTCTGCCTAATCTTATAGGTTTGCCTATCTTCTTCTCTCTGAGTTTTTTATAATTATTGAATGCTATGTTTTTGTTCTTCACCATTTTGGCCACTTCTGCAGAGAACTCTTGTTACCAGTGGGGTACCTCAGGGGTCAGTACTTGGACCCATTCTCTTTAATATTTTTATTAGTGATATTGCAGAAGGTATTAATGGAAAAAGTATGTCTTTTTGCTGATGACACAAAGATTTGCAACAGGGTTGACGTTCCTGGAGGGATCAGCCAAATGACAAATGATTTAGGTAAACTAAAAAAATGGTCGGAGTTGTGGCAATTGAGTTTTAATGTGGATAAGTGCAAGATAATGCACCTGGGGCGTAAAAACCCAAGGGCTGAATATAGAATATTTGATACAGTCCTAACCTCAACATCTGAGGAAAGGGATTTAGGGGTTATTATTTCAGAGGATCTAAGGGTAAGTAGTCAATGTAATAGAGCAGCAGGAAATGCTAGCAGAATGCTTGGTTGTGTAGGGAGAGGTATTAGCAGTAGGAAAAGGGAAGTGCTCATGCCACTGTACAGAGCACTGGTGAGACCTCATGTCAGGGCCGCTGGCCCGTCGGCGCCTGGTGCGGCTACCTCCCCGAGTTCCCGGCGTTTTCACTCGGGTCTCGGTGAGGCGGCCTGTGCGGGCGCCCGGGGGTGCCATGCGGGCCGGGGTTAGGGTCTTACCTCCCCTCAGCGTTCCGAGGTCTCGGGTGGCTTAGGTGCCGGCTCCCTCACAGGCGGCATCACCGCCGCCGGGCAGCAGCCTCCGCCGCAGTGCTAGGCTTCAGGCCTTGCCTAGGCCTTTGATCAGGTGCGCGCACGTGGTTGGGCTCCAACAAGGTGGCGCCCGGGGCGTGGCGCACACTGATGACATCATGGGGCTCCAATTGGTCCAGAGGGAGGTACAGGGTTTAAAAGGCCATATTGCCATTACATCCTCGCTCCAGTATTGAGATAGTACTCCTTTCTCTTAGCTCTGAATCCTTGCAGATTAACCTGTGTTTGACCTGATTTTGTGACGACGACCACCGATTCCTGCCTGATCCTTTCTTGCTCCTTGCTTCATAACGACGTCCCTTGAGTTGTTCACCACCACCTGAGGGGCAACCTGACACCTCACTTGGAGTACTGTGTGCAGTACTGGAGATCGTATCTCCAGAAAGATATAGACATCTTAGAGAGAGTTCAGAGAAGGGCTACTAAAATGGTGTACGGCTTGAAGGAGAAATGTTACCAGGAAAGGCTTAATGATCTTAACATGTACAGCTTGGAAAAAAGACGAGACAGAGGAGATATGATAGAAACATTTAAATACGTAAAGGGAATCCACAAGGTAGAGGAAGGGAGTATATTTAAAAGGAAACAAAGTAGCAAAACAAGAGGACATAGTCTTCGATTAGAGGGGCAAAGGTTTAAAAGTAACATCAGGAAGCATTATTTTACTGAGAGGGTGGTGGATACATGGAACAGCCTTCCAGTAGAAGTGGTAGAGGCCAAAACAGTGATTGAATTTAAGCAGGCATGGGATAGGCATAAGGCTATCCTAAGCAAAAGATAAATCCAGGTAAAGTATCCATGTAATTGGGCAGACTAGATGGGCCGAAAGGTTCTTATCTGCCGACATTTTCTATGTTTCTATAATAGTTATTCAGAATAAGCTATCCAATAATTTAGACAGGTTGATCCTTTAGTTGCATGGGGATAACCCAGTTACTATAGAAAAATAGATGTGCAAGGATAAATGTCAAAATAAACGTTACGTTTTACTTTTATCCTTGCATATCTATTCTTCTATATCTGCTCACCTATATATCTACTATGGATGGACCAGTATCATTTTTTTCAGAACAGATACCCATTATCCCCTGCCTTTCTGGCCGATAGCCGATATCTGGTGCTGAATTTCTGTACATTTAAAGTCTTAGAATCTTAATCTGGCCCTGGAGGCAGCGCTGTGTTTCCTCAAAAAGGTGCCCTAGTGAGCATCGTCTGATCAATCCAAAAAATTTGGAAAGGTCGCTAGTCTGTTCTAATCGCAAAAAAATCGTCTGAAATCGTCATTCGGTGGTCGGATGCAGTGAAAGAGGACTGATTCACCTGCATGTTGTAGGAACGGTCAGACGACTTCTGACAATATCAGATGATCACACCAATGTACGAATATGGTGCCAGTGGACGGCCAGCCTAATGAAGGCGGATTCTGTCAGCGATTATAAAAGATACTCTGCAAACAACCTGCTTTTTTGCATACAGAATAGTTGTGGAGGGGGACCAAATAAAGTCCCACTACGAGATCATTCCCAACATGCTGCAACGTCTCACCACCAAAACCCTGGGTCCTTAGGCGTAGGAAACCTGCAGAAACCATGTAGAAAGAATAGAGACAGCCACGGCTGTATTAATATAGGGGCTATTGGAGCTGTAGCCCCAGGCCCACAGCCTGAAATAGGCCCATGACAGGCTGTGGGAGGCCCTACAATCCCAACAAACCTTATAAAAAGGTTACAAAACAGCTGACCTATTCAACTCTGATATCTGTGACCTATAGGTCTGAATAAACCCCCATTAATTCAGCCCAGCACTTTACCTACAATACTCCTAGGCAGCAGGGTACACTGTTAGTATTCAACAGTGACATTATATGTTTATATACAAAAAGTATGTTTGTTGAAACTAGACTTCATAGTGTATTGCTTTAAAGGCACAGCAACATTTTATAATTTTTAATCCAGTTGATTATTATTATTTATTATTATTATTATTCTTTATTTATAAAGCGCCAGCATATTCCGCAGCGCTGTACAATAAGCACAGTATAGACAGGGTTACAATACATTGAACAACATTTGACAAACCGTACAGGAGGAGATGAGGGCCCTATTCCCGTAGGAACTCACAATCTGGGACGGTTGGGGTTGGAAACAGGAGGAGAGGACTGTAAGGTGAGAGGGATTGATGGTTGCGTCAGTGAGTTGGGTGGTAGGCTTCCCTAAATAGGAACGTTTTAAGGGAGCGTTTGAAGGAAGAGAAGTTAGGGGAAAGTCTGACAGTACGAGGGAGAGCGTTCCAGAGAGTGGGGGCTGTGCGTGAGAATTCCTGCAGTCTATCATGGGAAGAGGTGATGCGGGGAGAAGCTAAGCGCAGGTCACGGTTTGACCTTAGGGAGCGGGCTGGGGTGTATTTGGTGATTAGTGAGGACAGGTAGTGGGGAGCTGAGTTAGTGAGGGTTTTGTAGGTAAGGATAAGGATTTTGAACTTAATTCTGCAGTGGATGGGGAGCCAGTGAAGGGACTCGCAGAGGGGAGCGGCAGAGACAGAGCGGCGGGTGAGGTGAATTAGCCTGGCGGAGGCGTTCAGGATGGATTGTAGGGGGGAGAGGCGGGACAGAGGGAGGCCAGATAAGAGATTATTGCAATAGTCGAGTCGGGAGATTACCAGGGCGTGTATGAGTTGTTTTGTGGTGACAGCGGTAAGAAATGGCTGAATTCTGGAAATATTACGCAGTTGGTATCGGCAGGAAGAGGAGAGAGACTTGATGTGGGGGATGAAGGAAAGAGCAGAGTCAAGTGTAACTCCAAGACAGCAAACTTGGTTTGATGGGGAGATGGTGATACCCTCCACCGTGATAGAGAAGTCAGGAGGTGGGGAGGCATTGGAGGGAGGAATAAGTAGGAGTTCAGTCTTTGACATGTTGATCTTTAGGTGGTGGGAGGCCATCCAGGAGGAGATGCCAGATAAACAGTCACTGACTTTGGAAAGGACAGGGGGAGAGAGATCAGGGGTAGAGAGGTAGATCTGAGTGTCATCAGCGTAGAGGTGGTAATTAAAGCCAAAGCTGTTGATGATTTTGCCCAGGGAGGAGGTGTAGATGGAAAAGAGCAGAGGACCAAGGACAGAGCCTTGAGGTACACCAACAGATAGAGGCAATGAGGAGGAGGAGTTACCAGCAAAGGACACACAGAAGGACCTGTTGGATAAATAGGAGTCAACCCAAGCAAGTGCAGTGTCACCGAGACCCAGAGAGTTGAGGGTCTGTAGAAGGAGGGGGTGGTCAACAGTGTCAAAAGCAGCCGAGAGGTCAAGCAGGATGAGAATAGAATAGTGGCCGTGTTTTTTAGCAGTTAGGAGGTCGTTGGTGACTTTGGTGAGGGCAGTTTCAGTTGAGTGTAAGGGACGGAAGCCATATTGCAGGGGGTCAAGTAGGGACTTGGAGGACAGGAAGAGGGAGAGGCGGTTGAAGACTAGTTTTTCTAAGAGCTTTGATGTGAAGGGAAGCAGGGATACAGGGCGGTAGTTGGATGGAGAGTTGGGATCTAGGGATGGTTTCTTTAGTAAAGGGGTAACTAGCGCGTGTTTGAAGGCGGATGGAAAGGAGCCAGTGGAGAGAGATAGGTTGAAGATGTGTGTGAGAGCAGGGGTGAGGGAGGAGGAGAGGGGAGGAATTAGATGTGAGGGAATGGGGTCGAGCGGGCACGTGGTGAGATGTGAGGAGGACAATAAGGAATTGACTTCCTCCTCAGTGGCTGGGAGGAAGCGGCAGAGGGTGGCAGAGGGGACCTGTGGGAGTGGAGGTGGCAGATAACTATCTTGTGTTGGGATGTTGCTTCTGATAGTTAAAGTTTTACTGAGGAAGTAGTCTGACAGGTCTTGAGCGCTGAAGGCAGCTGTGGGGGGAGGTGCAGGTGGGTAGAGGAGGGTGTTGAAGGTGGACCAGAGCCGTTTAGGGTTGGAGGACAGCGTAGATATAAGAGATGAGAAGAAGGATTGTTTGGCCAAGTGGAGGGCAGAGGTGTATGACCGGAGAATAAACTTGAAGTGAACAAAATCAGCTTCAGAGCGGGATTTCCTCCAGGCACGCTCTGCAGTGCGGGAGCATCTTTGCAGGTAGCGAGTCTGGAGGGTGTGCCAGGGCTGA
Source organism: Leptobrachium leishanense (assembly GCA_009667805.1). Lineage (NCBI taxonomy): Eukaryota > Metazoa > Chordata > Amphibia > Anura > Megophryidae > Leptobrachium > Leptobrachium leishanense. The sequence goes on from CM019065.1 coordinate 67,278,746, forward strand.
AGCTGGCGGCGTGGGGCCTTACAGAGTCGAAGAGGAGCAAGAGTGTCTAGAGCAGAGATAAGCGTAGTGTTGTAGTGATTAGTGGCAGCATCAGGGCAGGTGAAGGATGAGGTATGAGGGAGGTGGTGAAGTAGGTTGGAGAATTGATGGGGGTCCACAGCATGTAGATTTCTGCGAGTGTGTGTGCGGGGTGGGGGAGCAGGGTGTTTAGGAAGTCCAGATAGGTTGAAAGAGAGAAGGTGGTGGTCAGAGATGGGGAAAGGGCGACATTTGAACTCAGAAATAGAGCAGAGGTTGGAAAAAGACAAGGTCAATAGCGTGACCATCGCGGTGGGTAGGGAGGAGGGAGGATTGTGTGAGTCCAAGGGAGGACGTGAGTGAAAGAAGTTTGGAGGCAGCAGGGGCGGAAGGATCGTCAATGGGAATGTTGAAGTCCCCGAGAATTAGGCATGGAAGATTAGAAGACAGGAAGTGAGAAAGCCAGTTAGCAAAGTGGTCAAAGAACTGGGAGGTTGGTCCCGGTGGGCAGTAGATGACTGCCACCCTGAGAGCCAGAGGAGAGAACAGGCGGATGCAGTGTGTCTCGAAGGAGGAGAAGGAGAGGGATGGGGGTGGAGAGAGATGCTGGTAGGTGCAGGTGGGAGAGAGCAGGATTCCGACCCCGCCACCATTTCTCTCACCCGGTCTGGGGGTATGGCTCAAGTGTAGACCGCCATGTGAGAGAGCAGCAACGGAGGCAGTGTCAGAGGGAGTTAGCCAGGTTTCAGTTAAAGCTAGGAGGTTGAAGGAGTTTGAAAGGAAGGGGTCATGGATTGCTGTGAGTTTGTTGCACACAGAGCAAGCGTTCCAGAGGGCACAGGAGAAAGAGGACAGGCGCTGAGGGATCCACTTTATTACCGATCTCTTGCCAAATAATTTGGTTACTTTGTTTTATTTGTGTTTTTAGACTACACTCTCAAAGCCCCCTGAAAGTTTACAGTAATTATTTAAATTCAAATTTAGACCAACGAATAAATAAAAGCAATTGTTGGACAGTCTTTGAAAAGTATTTCTCTACAGGGTTATGCGTTCTGCATATACCAAGGCAGCCCTTTTCATGCATGATTGGGTGCAGTTAATCTGTCCGTTGTCACAATGCCATTGCAACTGTGTTGTCTCATGTTGTAAAGACTACTGTTCCTCTGATCGACGTCTCAGTTGTTGGCATTCCTCTGACATTCTGTTTAACACTGAAATAGTTTCCTCCATTGGGAACGTCATACTCCCTGTGTTGTGTGCAGCATCATCTTATACCCTGAGCTCCCCCTCCCACCACAATTGAGTACAAAAATACATTGTACCTCTAAGCCATCTTCAATCAACTAGATTAATTTCTACGTTTCAAAAAACACAATGAGACATATATTTAAATTAATGTTACATTTATTTAGTAAATTTAGGACATTGTAAGTCATTCTGTAGCATATAACAGATTGGTAGGGGACTTATGCGCTGTTACAAAGCATAAATATATTATTCTAGTTTTGGCTTTAAAATAGCCATAATATGGGCGACCTCTGGACTCACGGAGAGTCGTCCTTCACCTCGCAGGAGAGAAAAAACCCTCTGAGGGAAACCTCTGGGGAACCGTGGATGAAGGACTGCCCTTCCCTCTGGGCAATAAGAGGTTAATGTAACATTTCTATGAAATAAGGGCCTGTTCAGTTTAAGGGGGATTGTTTAGAAAGACACATGTATAGGATGCAGGGAAGGACAGACATACAAAGAGGGATGGAAGGACAGACGTACATAGATGGAAGGACAGACAGGCATCCATAGACATATAGAGAGGCATGTATAGACAGACATGTAGAGAGAGATTTATAAACAGACATGTAGAGAGACCTGTATAGATAGATATGTAGAGAGACATGTATAGACAGACATGTAGAGAGACCTGTATAGACAGATATGTAGAGAGACATGTATAGACAGAAATGTAGAGACATGTGTAGAGAGACATGTATAGACAGACTTGTAGAGAGACATGTATAGACAGACCTGTATAGACAGATATGTAGAGAGACATGTATAGACAGACATGTATAGACAGAAATGTAGAGAGACATGTATAGACAGACATGTAGAGAGACCTGTATAGACAGACATGTATAAACAGACATGTAGAGAGACCTGTATAGACAGACATTTGGAGAGACCTGTGTAGACAGACATGTAGAGAGACTTGTATAGACAGACATGTATAGACAGACATGTAGAGAGACCTGTATAGAGAGACATGTATAGAGAGACACGTAGAGAGACATGTATAGACAGACACGTAGAGAGACATGTATAGACAGACACGTAGAGAGACATGTATAGACAGACATGCAGAGAGACATGTATAGACAGACATAAAACAATCGTTATAAACAGATTAATATGGACATACCCTGCTGAGCATTAGGCAATTATCTCCTACCCCCTCCCTTTACACAAGCCTCCTAAAGCAGCGCATGTAAAATCTAGGGGAATATCAACACAGACTAATCTGTGTTAACGGGTATACGAGTAGCACCGCAAACTATTCCGCTCGCAGCTAGAACCTCCAAAGCACCAAGGTCTTATCTAAAGTAGTCAAGCTCCAAGTCTTCAGACACATCCAAGTGAGGCGAGATCTCTACACCATGCACAGGGATACAGGTGGAGCTCTGTCAGAGCCTCAGATGTGTCTGAGAGATAACAGAATGTTCAGGCAGTTACAGCAGCAGAAACCTTTACGACAGCACAAGAGCTGTCTGATGTCATAGAATGTTGTGGTTTTGTATCCACAACAAAGGACTGTTGTTTGAGCAGGGGAAAAAAGAAAAACTATTTTATCAATTTAAGAGGATGGCTGTAAAATAAAACATCGCTTTCTTAAATTCTTTGCCTTCTGTTTCCGAGATGGCATGTGGAACTTTATGCTACATTATTTCCAGATCAGTGTTATCTCTCCCCATCCTCAATTTCTGTTAATCTCTCTGCCGCTTAAATTAAATATGACCGCCGGCGCCTATATATCTGCACGGCCGTATTTCTGTCCACATATATATATATATCTACACGGCCATATATTTGACTGCCTATATATCTACACGGCCGTATATCTGACCGCCTATATATCTACACGGCCATATATCTGACCACCTTTATATCTATACAGTCCTATATCTGCTCCGTAATAACAACCTGTGTATAATAGTTATTCAGAATAAGCTATCCAAGAATTTAGACAGGTTGATCCTTTAGTTGCATGGGGATAACCCAGTTAATATAGAAGAATAGATGTGCAAGGATAAAAGTCAAAATAAACGTTACGTTTTACTTTTTGTCCTTGCACATCTATTCTTCTATATCTGCTCACCTATATATCTACTATGGATGGACCAGTATCATTTTTTTCAGAACAGATACCCATTATCCCCTGCCTTTCTGGCCGATAGCCGATATCTGGTGCTGAAATTCTGTACATTTAGGCCGGAGGCACACTAGGCGTTTTCTTTAACGCACTAGCGTACGTTAAAGAAAACGTTAATGCACCGGCCCCCCCTCGACGCCCACCTGCCCCCCTCCGCAAGGCTGCAAAGTCCGATCCTCCTATGGAGGATTGCGCTTTGCAGCCCCGTCGACGCGCCTCCTAGCGCATCGACAGTGAAGATCGCTAAGTGCACGCGTGCAAGCATGTGACAGGTTCCGTCCGCAGCATCACAACGCTGCGACGATCACCAGTAACGCGCGCTAGTGCACACAAAAAGACGCCTAGTGTGCCTCCGGCCTTAAAGTCTTACAGGGTAATCCAAAGAGATTCGAAAAGTCACTGCACGTTCGGTGACTTTTCGTTCTCTTCAATTCGGTTCCTTTTGCCGATTGCATTTCGGTGACCCTGCGGTGTATTCAGCAAACAGCACAGGGTCCCCGAATTGCAGGGAAAAGCTGCCGCAAACCCGACGAAAACTAACCGAATGCACGCTGAAAACAAGCAAAAACATCTGGATTAACCTTTGAAGAAGCCGAACAGGAGCGAACAGGAGCCGAATCACACAGAGCCGGAGCAGCTGTGACGTAGAGGAGGCAGTGAATAAATTAGCAAAACCATTTGTATGAATCTGGGAAAATGAAACGCTGTTTGCAAAGAAACTACTGAGCGAAAATGTCTGACATTTTCACAGGAGGTCCAGGGAATGATAATAAAGAGGGCTGTTACAAAAAAAATAAGTAAACTGAAAAAAAAAATTAAAAAAAATCGCACTTTAAAAAAAAAAAAAAAAATGCTTTAAGTATCCTAAAAAATCTATAAATAAAGAGACTTTTTGCTGCAGAATTTTATAATGAACGGTTTATTAGATATTGAATTAAAACGGGAATATTTTTAACATTGAAGTCTATGGGATTCTCCTGAATAAATTTGCCGAATTAAACCACCGAATGGCAGGGCATTTCGGGAACCTTTTACTGCTGGTTTGTGTTCTCTGAATAGCCGAAGCAGTGCCTTTTCATGGGGATTTCACTGCCCTCGAACAGGCACCGAACAGGCACCGTATGTGCAGGCAATTCGCCAGGATTTGGCGAATTGCCTGCTCTCTGGATAGCCGAATGGCCAGGAAAGGTAACCGAACACTGATTTTCAGCGTTTGGTTACCTTTCTTAAGCAATTTGGATCTCTTTGGATAACCCTGTTAGAATCTTAATCTGGCCCTGGAGACAGCACTGTGTTTCCTCAAAAAGGTGTCCTGGTGACACCTGTGTTTAATGCATAAGATGAGCATCAAATACAAACGTTTTGGGTATGGCAATACCCTGAAGAAGGGTTCCACACGCGAAACGTTTGTATTTGTTGCTCATCTTATGCATTAAACACAGGTGACACAAATGCACCTTTTTGAAGAAACACAGCGCAGTCTCTACTCTTTCTACGTGCAACCTGCATTTTTGGTTATATTTTTTCCACGGAGGACACCACATCTCTGGTGCCTAATGACAAGTGGCATTCAATGCTATTTGGGTTTCTACAATTCACAGCAAAGAAGCTTCAGGCTGCAGTCTTCTAGTCTTACAGTAACAACTCCGTGGCAACTCCAGACAAGCCAAAAGGACTCGGCAACTAGACATGTGCATTCGTTTTAGTACTAAAACGATTTAGTCCAAATTTTGGGATAATTTCGTTTTAGTATGACTCAAGAGATACGAAACTGCTCAGTACAAAAAACGAAAGAAACTAAAATAAAATGCACTACATTTTAGTTTGTTCTTTTTGTGATATTACATTGATGAGTGAAGGAGACCAGCAATGAAGAGTGCAACATCGCAAAGCTACAGAAAAGATTTGTATGCGTAATCCTTCCCGACCCCTACCAGAAAATCTGACAGTGATAGAGCTCCAGAATACTCACTCGCAGCACAGACAGCCAGCACAGGAGAGGAAACCTATACTTAACCCTTGCATGTCTATGAGGCAGACAAGATGATAAAAGCAGCTGGAGAAGGAAAACATTCAAATAAATCACACTGAAAGCTAAAGATAGAGGAGGGCTGGATAGTAAAAAACCCTTTATAACAAGCAGCGCTGGGAGAAGAGAGGGACTTTATAAAATGTGTGTTATCTCCCCTCCTGCACTGCATAATAGGGGCTTAGGTCTGATACATTTTACAGTATATTATCCAGGAGCACTATCCCCCTTTCCTCATCTATAATACACATTTTATATAAAGTCCCTCTCCTCTCCCAGTGCTGCTTGTTATAAAGTTTTTTTTTATGTCTGATACATTTAGTATCCAACTCACAGTTACCCTTATTATGAGCTGTCAGTGTGATTTATTTGAATGTTTCCCCTGGATTTAAAGTGCTTAATTTTACTATAAAAATAAATTTGCACCAGACATCTTTTCTCTGAGCTTTCAGACCAATTTATGTTAATATTTGCCCTCTCCCCCGCTTTTATATTCCAGTCTCTCTCCCCCACAGAGATGCAAAGTTTAAGTAAAAGTTCCCTCTCCTGTGCTGGATAAGCATTGCATTCCGAGGTTCTGCACCCTCCACATGCCAATACAGTAGGTCCTACTGAGTAGGATGTTCTATACAGAGAGGGGCATTAATGAATGCAGGAGGATGTTCTGTACATTATACAGAGAGGGGTATTAATGTAGGAGGAGGTTATATACATTATACAGAGAAATGTATACATTGAGGAGGATTGTTCTATACATAGAGAGGCATTAATTCAGGAGGATGTTCTATACATTATACAGAGAGGGGTATTAATGCAAGAGGATGTTCTATATATTATACAGAGAGGAGCCTTTTTTTAGCCCTTTAAATCCAGTGGCTGTGAGCGCTGAGATCGGCTGCTTGTTATATTATCTCTCAGTACAATGTATCAGGCTCAGCTGTTACAGTAACTGACTGTAACAGCGCTCAGTTTCAGTAAAACAAGGAAATAATATTGTTATAACCTCTTATATATAAAAATATTATTTACTGGGTTTACTGAAACTCTGAGCGCTGTGATGAGCAGCAGTCAGTTACTATAACAGCTTTGCCTGACACATTGTGCTGAGAGTGAGAGATACTGTAACAAGCAGCGATCTCAGCACTCTGAGGAGCCTCTACAATAATAATTGTATCCACTGGTTTTCGGATGAATGAAATTTGTTTTCATACTAAAGAACTGAAAACGAATTTCTTTAGCAACTAAATAAATTGCATTTTAGTACTAATCCATTAGTTCAAAACGAAATTTTGTGCTGTGCACATGTCTATCGGCAACCCCTAATAACCTTATTCCAATACAGAAACAGCAGAAGTAGACCGAGCATTCAGATTAGATCCTGCAGGCACTTTTATTTAGACAGGCAGTACACAGTGTGTTGACCCTTGCAAGGGCTTTTCTCTAGCAAGAAATTCTCTTTCAAGGGCTGAAGCATTTTGTACTGCCTGTCGAAATCAATCTACAGTAACCTGAGCGACCGGTCTACTTCTGCTTTTACTGCATTGGACCGTTTGGGATTTGGCCACCCTGGTCCATGTGGCACCTGGTTCCTGCTCTATGGATAAAGAGAGTGCTCTCCTATTATTGCATTTGGTGTCTACATTTTTTGTTCTCCAATATTGTTATGGCGATCAATATTTAGTTATAAAGGATTACCAGGAGGGATACATTGAGATTTCCCTCGTTTTCAAGTATGTCCTGGGTTCAAGAACATTGAATTGTTACACTCGTTACAGAAATACAAAGTGATAAAATGCAAGATATTAAAAAACAAACCACAAATATACAGATTAACACAGAAAATAAATATGTAGGAAATATAGTCACTATGTTACATGTTTACAGGTGCATTCTGTAGTGAGGTATGTTAATAGAGAGCTCTTACGTGACTTTAGACTGGGGGAAGATTTGATGGCGTCTGGGAGGTTATTCCATAACTGTGGTGCTCTGTAGGAAAATGAGCATCGAGCCACTTTCTTTTTGTATTGTGGCATTGCAAGCAAGGTGCAGGTCCTGGCAGGGCCGGCCCGTCCATGGAGCATGGCGGAGCAGCTGCTCCAGGCATCCCTTTGTCAGGGGCAGCATTTTGCCACCCTGGCAAAGGCCATGGCATGGAGAGTGCTCGGCCCGAACAAGGCACAGCCCTCCAGCAGGCTGGTGTTCGTGGAGAAAGCCAGCCGCGCCCGCCCCTCTAGCAGGCTGTGTCCACCCCTTTCAGCAGGCCTCGCCCACCCCTTATTAGGGAGAGACTGGCCGCTTCATCTGCCCAATGAGTGATACCCCGGATCTTGGATTAGAGATATGGAGGTGCTCCAGACCTGTCTGTCCCCCTGGATAATATTGGTGCCCGTCTGTGTGTATCCAGGGGGCTCTGTTTAATGTGTTGGTTGTTT